>QRDG01000478.1:352954-1022972 GCA_012064385.1 Puccinellia tenuiflora | reverse complement strand
GGTGGTGCGCCGGCGTCGAAGACCTTCTAGGTGTTGGGGGCCTTAGAGGGATGCCTAGGGCGGCGACGGACCGACGAAGGCCGCGATTTCAGAGGGTGGGGCGGCGGTGGCTGCGGAGGTGGATTTGATATTGAGCGTAGCGGCGGCGGATATTGACCGTGGCGGTAATGGCTCCCCTTTCCTCTTCTTCTTCCCTCTCCTTGTCGTTCCGACATGTTCTATAGTGCTAGTCACGATTTTGGCCGGGGCACAGGTGACCATTGGCTAGCCCTCCTCGCGTTCGATAAAAAAATTCTTTGACATGTTTGATATGGTTTTAACTACAATATCTTTTAGACAGTGGATAATTTCACTACTACCGTATATCAGTTTTCATCTACCGCTCATGATTGGCGGGTTGTGCTGCCGCCCATAATGACAGGTCTTTCTCGACGTTTGCAATTAAGATGCAAAAATGAGGCCTTGTTTGGTTGGGTTTAATTTTAGCTTTTGGCTTATAAGCCACAAAAACACCTAGATTGGTGTTTTTGATTTTGGCTTTTTGCTTATACCGTCATATAACAATTTCCGAGTTTTTTCTATAAAGAGTATGTATTAATATCGCGAAGATACCAATTACACTCAGTCTCTGCAACAACGCAAAGCCCTAAAGGCCTGACGGATAATCTCCGCTCTCAAAACAATGCCTTCAACAAGGCCATTGCCAGACACAACCAATTAAGGCCAGACCTTGGATTTTCACTCTGAAAGGTAAGACTTTGAACTTCACTTGTGTTGCCGCCCCCACTTCCATACCGCTGCTACGAATCCCGAAACTCCAAGCAAGTTCCTCATCGCCACAAAGGCTCAAATCACCGTTCATAGTCCTCCGATCTCGGCTTTCATGACATTCTCCGCCTCTGACTTCATCCAAGATGGCAACAGATAGCAGAGCTTCGTACCGCTGCCTCCTTAACGGAGAATCGTGGGCACGACTGAATCCCACCTGATCCAACAATCTCCAGGCATAAACGCCCATGGAAGTTTGCCGGCGGAGCCTTCCGGAACTCGACACTCTGGCCAGATCAAGGAGGACAGGCATCAGGCCGATCGTCGTCTTGTCGCAAGAAGAACCCTAGGACCACCGCCTTTATTCAGGCCGAGCCCCCACGCATTCCAGTTAAAAGCCAAAAACACTTATTTAGATGTTTTTGTGGCTTATAAGTTAAAATTTTAAAAGCGCTCCCAAGCTTGCTACCCGTTAAAAAAACGGAAATGATATCTTTAGGTCTCCAAAAGAAAATTCCCATTTTCCATTTGTCTCGGCTAGCGGTTGTGCCAAATCGAGTGTATCGATGAAGCTTGGCATGATTACACTTGGGTGCGAGGTCTAACCAAACAGTGACATGTGTTTGAGTTGAGGATGTTTTTTTTTGGAAAAGGGGGATGATCTCCCCCTCGGCATCAATCGATACACACAACGTTTTATTGCATAGTTTAACAGTATTAAAAGTTTACAAATCATGGACACACAAGGTTGAAACATGAATCAACCATCGAAGAGCGACCATTTGAAGCCGTATACATCCTGAAACTATAAGATCCTACTGGTCCAGTGTTATGAGGAAAGCACGTAGCTGAATCCAGAAACTGAAACCCGAATAAACAATAACCTAATTGCAACTGATTTTCGGTATTTAAGGTTCTTGGTTATGGTTAATCCTAGCATAATACTGTATTGGCTATTAGCGCCACACCAATAGAGCACGACGAACAGGGCGGACGGATGAGGGGAGGGGCGGCGAGGGTGGATGGCATGAGGAGGCAAGCGAGGAGGAGGGTCGTGGGCGGCGGCGCCAGGCAAGCGAGGAGGAGAAGGGTGAGTTGCAGCCGAGTCTAGGATAGGAACTGCTCGTCCCGATCCGGCCAGGGGTAACCTAAGTTGCATGGCACCATGGCTAGTAGCACGGCGCCCTGGACCGGGGCACCATACTAACGAGGTTAGGCCCCGTCTCTCCAACGTGGCTCGGTCCACAGCGCCTTGGACCGGGGCGTCAGTGCAGTTGACCACGGCACCCATGGCCGGGCGCCCGGGGCCCATGAAAAAGATTTAGATCGTAAAATAATTTAAATTTGGATCCATTTTGTGAGATGAGGTTGAAAAAAAGGTCTGTCTAATTTGCCCCTCTATAGGGCCGTCTCCAGAAATTTGGAGGTCTTAGAACAAAGTACAAAAATGGGCCCTAATTTTAAAAGATTCAAATAACTAAAGTATTATCACTTAATTATGACGGCATATTAGAACGTCATAATTGGTAAACATCAAATCTATTTACCTATTATTATGACGTTAGAACGTAGACGTATGCATAGGTGGCGTGGATGGCGTTCCAACACCGGCCTGGTACTTACGCGACTTGACTGGTAGCCGGGATTGAAGCGGTCAAAAGAAAATGCAACCTCTAGAAAAGTTCTTTGTCCGCATTCCGTTCGTTTGATATTCTTCTTGGACCAACTCTGTAGCTTGGAGGACTTGCAACAGTAATTTAACAGAAAGATCACAAAGAAGACGCTAATGCTGGCGTTAGGAGGTCTTTGGCACTTATTAATCGGAGCTAAGAATATGATGGGATGCATTTCATAAGTTATTAAACAAGAAACGCACCAGCGTATTTTTACAAGCCTTCAGCAGCAGAATGGTGGGTAGTTTACCAAATATTCTGCTCGTACGTTAATAAAAGCAAACAAAAATGCCTAGGAGCGTACAGTGTAAACTAAAGACTACCATGCATGCTGACTGCTGAGTCTATTCACCACAACCACACACAAAAATCTCGCCAAACAGCCCGTCAACCACGGCTCACAGCAACCGAACACGATAAACATCTAACCATGTACACACTATAAAATAAGCACATTAATTACACCATTGTTAATCCCAGTAGCAAAATGGCTCCCACTGGGCAACACCTCGACATCATCATGGCGCTCCTCCTCCTCGTATGCTCCTATTCCATAGACGAGGCTTCAGCCAAGCATAGCACCACCACCACCATAACCACTGGGCCTTGCCTCCCAGACCAAGCTTCTTCCCTGCTCCAGCTAAAACGCTCTTTCATCCGTGCAAACCTATCATCGTGGCGAGCTGGAACAGACTGCTGCCACTGGGAGGGCGTCGCCTGCGACATGGCCTCCGGAAGAGTCATTTCCCTGAATCTTGGTGTCGATCTGGACATCCGCCGCATCGACCCTGCAGTCCTCAACCTCACTTCTTTGAAGAGCTTGAGCCTTGGAACTGCTCGCATTTCCGAGGGGCTCTCTTCGCTGAGTATGCTTCCATCACTGAACAGTCTGGAGCTCCACGGGTTGAACTCTTGGAACCCAGAACTATCTTCAGTTGGTAATATTAAGCAACTGATATATCTGCGCCTTGAGGCCTATGATTTCTCTCAATCGTCGGTGCCTTCTTGGATCGGCAGTCTGAAGAGTTTGGCATATTTGGGCATGTTTGGTTGCAATTTCAGTGGGCCAGTACCGTATCAGATTGGCAATCTTGCAAATTTGACACAGTTGGAATTAGAAAGTTGCCACTACACTGGGCAACCAATTCCTTCATGGATCGGAAATCTTACAAGATTGACCAAGTTGGCGATCCAGGGTTGTGAATCATCTGGTTCAATTTCTCCTACAATCGGAAACTTGACCCAGCTGGAAGTTATACAACTAGGGCACAACAACCTTGTTGGTGAGATCCTAACTAAGAATCTGAGATACTGCTTGTTGATCACATACTATAATAGTTGATGCACCTTTCATGATCTATTTAAATATATGCAGTACTGCTAAGAGAAAAGAAATTTTTTACTTGGTTTTTAAACAGCTCAAAACAATGATACTGATGCATGCACTTAGAGAAAGGGTAAACATTTTAAAGAATCAACATATTTATTTACAATTGAACTTCTTAGTTGAAAAACTGTTAAATCACAGGTCACGACATCAGAGTACAGTTTGGCTATATGATGTTCTTTTCTGAAACTTTATGAACATAAAACATGTGCTACTCACAGTGTAGTTTTTTTTTTTGCTAGGGCGCCATGAAATTTTGTTTACAGCCATAACCATAGCATTCAGTAATTTAGTGAGCTAAGCAACACATATTATGTTCGCCTGCCAATTGCGAATGATAGTGGTTGCATGCATAGTACAAATGAGGCTATTTTATAATTTCGGGCATTGATGGTGTTGCTTTAATGTGTTAATAATATAGGTCAAATTTTATATAAAAATATATGAAAGCAGCACCACGCCTAAAAGCCATGAATTATTTATAAATTAATGGATAATTTATATTTTCCTTCAAAATGTTTTGCATTTTTTTCTTAGGCACACTATGATACTCCCTCCGATCCATAAAAAGTGTCGCCCACTTAGTACAAAGTTTGTACTAACTTAGTACAAAATGAGCGACACTTTTTATGGATCGGAGGGAGTATATGTTTAGAATTTTTTTATGAACTGGAGCATATTTTGATCAGCACTCGCCCCTTTTCATGCAGGGAAAATTCCGAAATCTGTGTTCGCTCTTCCAGCATTGCAAGTGCTTTGCTTAAATAACAATCAACTTTCTGGTAATCTTGAAGACATTCCTTCGCCGGCGTATTCACTCTTGTCTACTATTGAATTGAACGACAACCAGCTAACTGGCCATATACCCAAATCAATCCTTCAGCTTAAACATCTTCAACATCTCAACCTTGAATCAAATAGATTGTCAGACACAATCGAACTAAGCTCTTTCTGGAGCTTGAAGAGCCTCTATTTCCTTAGTTTGTCTAATAACAAGCTATCAATCATCACAGACAGAGAAGGTGATGATGTTTCAAACTCTCTTCCTAACATCCACAATTTATATCTTGCATCCTGCAACCTCACAAAATTTCCAGGCTCACTGAGATATCTAGATACAATTTCTGTTCTTGACCTTTCAAATAATCAAATTAATGATGTCGTACCAAGTTGGGTATGGGAGAATTGGAAGGATCATCTTGAGAATTTGAACCTCTCACGCAACATGTTCACTACTTTGGAGAAGTCTCCTTCTCTTGTTCACATGTCACGTCTAGCTGTTCTTGATCTCAGTTTTAATAAACTCCAAGGAAGCATACCAATACCGGTAACTGCACATCCTGGGAATGTGTTGGATTATTCAAACAATAACTTCTCTTCCATTGTACCTAACTTTGGAAGATATATTAGAAGTTTCTATCTCAATTTGTCCAAGAATAAACTGAATGGTCATGTACCATCATCCATCTGCAGCGCTAGCCATCTCAAGGTCATGGACTTGTCTTACAACAATTTTAGTGGGTCGATCCCATCATGTCTCATAGAAAGGGGAAAACTGGCTGTGTTGAAGTTGAGACAAAATCAAATCCATGGGACGTTACCTGAAAATATTAGAGAAGGATGCAAGTTTCAAACACTAGATCTGAATGGGAATCAAATTCAGGGTAGACTACCGAGGTCATTGACAAATTGTCAAGAGTTGTCGGTTCTTAATGTTGGCAACAATCAGTTCATCGGTTCTTTCCCATCTTGGTTGGGTGTTCTTCCAAATCTTCGAGTCCTTATCTTACGGTCAAACCAGCTTAATGGCACAATAACAAATATTAAGAGTGACCATCACATCATCAACCACTTCGCAAGTTTACAAATACTTTGTTTGTCTTCCAACAGATTCTCTGGAAGTCTACCAAAAGATTGGTTCAATACATTTAAAGCAATGATGAAAAATGTCAATGAGGACGGACGAGTTTTAGGTTACTACACAAACACGGCACACGGATTTTATCATGATACTATTACCATCACTCTTAAGGGGTCCAATCTTATTTTCACCAAAATTCTGACCACTTTTAAAGCAATCGATTTCTCAAATAACTCATTTGATGGTCCTATTCCAGAATCAATTGGGAGTCTTGTTTCACTTCATGGGATTGATATCTCATCCAACAACTTCACATCACATATTCCTTCTACTTTGAGTAACTTGTCTCAGATGGAGTCACTGGATCTCTCCCAGAACCAACTTTCAGGGGAAATACCACAAGAGTTAACATCTCTAACCTCTCTTGCTTGGTTGAATCTTTCACACAACAGCTTGATTGGAAAAATACCGCAGGGCAACCAGTTCTCGTCATTTCCCAATAGTTCATTTGAAGGAAACATGGGCCTATGTGGAAGTCCACTCTCTAAACAATGTGAATCTACAGATTCAATTGCCTCACGTGCATTAGCCCATCCTGAACCTGATAATTTGTGGCAAGATAGACTTGATGCCATCCTTCTCTTCGCATTTGTTGGGCTGGGGTTTGGAGTGGGCTTTGCATCGTCAATATTATTCACTATTTTGCCACGTAAAAGGATGGGCCGAAAGCATTAGTAAATTCATAAGCTATACCTCAAGCAGTGCATATATTGTATGATTACATTTCCTGATCAGGGACTTGTCATATGTTTATTTGTTGTAAGTCGACGAGACAAGTTAATTGATTCAGTTTGTTTTGGAATAAAGTGTTTTTTTAGATAAAATGTATATAGTACTTGTGTGCTTCAGTTCATTGCATGGATTGCAAATATTGATATACCAAGTGACATCATTGCAAATGATACGTATTGTTTTTATTTTCCCAAGATAAAAGGATATGAATTATTATGTTTCACACTTGTTAAATGAGACATTGCACCTTGCGACTGCATAGGTAGGATGCACATTACCGACACCAACGCGCGCGCGCACACACACACACACACACAAAAAAAAAAACACATCGGCTAGCAAAGTCATGTAAGACCAAAGCTATGCGTAGGCGAGAAAAAAAAACCAAAACGATCAGATCCACGATCGGCAAACTATAACAATGACCATATCCACACCAACAATCTCATGACACCCCACAGACAATAGAATGCTCCACTCGCTGCGCCGCCCGCACCGCTTCTCCCTGGAAACAGAGTGCGCGACGGTGGCAGCTCATGGTGCGTGCAGCCTGGGCATTTTGCCGAGAGTTAGGGTTGGGTTGCCTACAAAAATCCATGCCATTTTTGTTTGTACTAGCATAACTTGCGTGCTCTGGTAACAAATTCTATCAACTTTTGTTTATACAATACTGCAAAATCAGGGGAATAGGAACTATCTATAAAATTGGCACATTCCATAACTAGTGTTTATACAGTTCTAGAATAATACTCCGTACTATAAATCAGTTAATATGGGCATACAAACCAACAACAGTGGGATATATCAGTGGTAAGCTAGCTCACAGTGGGATGCATAGCAGAAAAAAACACCAAACAGGAGGTCGGCAGCGCACCAGGGGAGAGCGTAGAACTCGGTGGAGCTCCTAGCTGGAGGGAGTGCTCGGGCTGGACGTCGGGCTCGGGCTGCAGGAGAAGCTCGTCCGGGGTGAGGAGGTGCTCGGGCTGGAGGAGGCGGCGGGCGAGCTCTCTACAGGGAAGTCCAGCCAGAGGAGGCGAATGAGGGTCCAGGCGGCGAGGATCTTGCGGGTGGCGCCGGCTGGACTGCTGGAGGCAGCGGCGGCGGCGGGTCGCTGTAGCTAGGGCCCGATGGGAGAGGCCGGGAGAGATGGGGCAACCGTGCGTTTGATACGTTTTTTTTTCCTTCAGTCGAGAAAACTGATAAAATTTGCCTATTTTTGAAAAATCAGCCTCATCTGGCTGGACTTCCGTGATGAAAAGGGATAGACAATAGAATTATATTTCAACACTTATTACTCTTTTTTTTAGAAAAGTTCGAAGACGGGTCCCATTTCTCATTTCTCCCAGCTAGGGCGGAGCTAAGGCTAAGAGCATCTCTAGCAAGATACCGGATAAATTGATACCGATATCTTGTATCCGGTGGACCGAAAAATCATCTTTCGGTACTGCGCGGCGGGGACAGAACAGATGCGGTAAACTCGTACCGCATCTATTCTGCGCACTCTACCGGATAAACCTACAGGATAAAAGCAAGTAGGACCCACTTGTCATCAGATTTTTTTCTCTTTCCTTTTTTTTTTTCTCTCCATCGTATTTGTCTTCCTCAGACTGTCCCGATCTAGTACCTAGCCCCAGCCCTGCCCCGACGTCCTAGCATCAGCCCTAGCCGACGCAGCCCAGCACCGACATCCCAGCACCAGCCCCGGCCGACCTAGCCCCACCGCCGGCCTAAACGCCCCCGCCGCCCATCCATGGAAGTGCTCCAGTGACAGCGCCCGCAGAGCCCCGACGTTGGCCGCAGAGGGCGAAATTTTCAGCTCCGCGGAAAAAGTTTTTCGGTAAGGGGCTTATATGATATTTATTCTGTCGGAATTTTCGTCCCGGACCCGAAAAAAAAACATTTATTTTTCGGGCCGGAAGCTTATCCGGTATGTGCTAGAGATGCTAACCACCGGGTGCAGAGGACATGAGGTAAAAACGAAATCTTTTGTAAACCATTTTTTTTTCAGCACACATACACCTTCTAAAAAATTACATTTTATGTGTTGTGCACCCTCTAGTTTCAGATGCTGTAGCTCCGTCTCTGCAGCTAGCGGTTGTGCCAAATCGATCAGAGTGCGTGGCTGACGCTTGGCATGATTGCTCTCTTGGGTATGAGGTCTGACCAAACCAGTGACATGCGTTTGAGCCGAGGATGTAGTGCCGCTAGGACAGTACATAACCAATTAACCATACTGAAACCGTAAACCGAATTAAAAATAATCCAACAGCAACTGAATTTCAGCTTTTCTTGTTTTTGGTTGTGGTTAAGCTTAGCAAAAATACATAACCAAAAGCCCTTTAATTCGGTTTAAAACAGTTTTTTTTTTGGTGAAACCGAAAAACGAAACGAACATTCGCATTGTGTCCAGCAATTAGCGTCGTACCTATAAATAAAAGAGTCTGAAGTGCTTTGCATGACACGATTGGTTTTCTGGCTGAGTGGTTGGTGCTTGCTTATTTGTAACCTAGGTCGTGAGATAATATTTTTCTCAGGAACAACATGCGGTCACACACACTTGCAAAGTTTCATCATTTTTTCCGTTCTCGTTATCAGTGTACTTTTCTCATGAACGGCGTACGGTCACACACACTTACAAAGATTCATCGTTTTCCATTCCCGTCTACTGCAATGCATCAGACGATCAGTTATTCTTCGGTATTTCAACACGGCTGCACTAAAAGTAGAAATATATGACCATTAAAATTATGTGCTATTCTAAATTACGAGTCAACTTTGGTTGATTTGGTTATTACCGAAACCAAACCGAAAATTATTGGTTATTACCGAAACGAAACCGAACCAAAAAAATTATTGACCATCATGATCGGCGTAGGCGAGTCACCGGAGCGAGACAGAGCTGTCCAAAACGAGCGAGTATAATGACTGCACTAACCCGAGGCGCTTCATCGAGTTTCGCAACCGCGCGTCAGTGCTAAGCTTTCATGGCCTCCTATCGGAGTTGGTTCTTGGACAAGCCGTCGCCAAAAAGGTTTTGCGAGCAGTTGCTCGACTTGACGTGGCTCAACAGATCTCATGAGATTTAACTGCTCATATTATTCCTGTCATACCTTAAAATTTAATTAGATAAAAGATGTTCATTGAAAATTAGATATATTGTTGCCCTTAGTTCACATTTACCCATCAGGATTGAACTTTTGTACTCATATAACCTAAACATCTGAACAACCACCCCATCTACATCAAGCATAAGGGGCCTGTTTGGCAAACTTAGAGTTTCTGAAAAAAATATAGTTTATAAACTTTAAAGTACCTTGAATTGTCTGTCTACAGTAAAATAGTATAGTTTTGAAACCGTAGTATTCAGAAAAATTGGGTTGTTTTCCAAAAAAAAAAAAATTTTGTCCGGGCGTAGAAATACCTTAGTTATTGAATACTTTGGTTTTACAAAAAGTAAGGTGCGAAACAAAGCCTAATTGGTTTAGTCAGGGAGAATATAAAATTCTTGTAGTTGGTGTGGGATTGTACATTAAATATTATCGAAAAAGGGATGCTGATTAAATTAACAAAATGATCTCCCTTTTTTCTCGAAGGTTCATCTCAATATATTGCCACTGATCGCCCACTCAGACGCATCAATAATTGAACTTCCCTACCCATACATCTGCAAGCAAGAGCAACCATCCCATCTGCATCAAGCATCACCGCTTCACCGCTTTAGCCATGGAGAAGAGTAAGGTTCTAGTGGTTGGTGGCACCGGGTTCATCGGCAGAAGGATTGTGAAGGCGAGCTTAGCTCAGGGCCATCGGACTTTTGTCCTGATGCGGCCGGAGATCAGCATGGACATCGACAAGCTCCAGCTCCTGCTGTCGTTCAAGGCGCAGGGAGCATCCCTCGTGGAGGCGTCGATGGACGACCACGCGAGCCTCGTCGCCGCCGTGAAGCTGGTCGACGTCGTCGTGTCGGCCATGGCCGGGCCACACTTGCTGCAGCAGCTCAAGCTCGTGGAGGCTATCAAAGAAGCCGGAAATATCCAGGTCGGTCGCTTAATTAATTATCTCAAGCAACTCTTTGATTCGGATATATGCACAAGTCGGATTCCATGAGAACGGGATTTTTTTTTTTTTTTTTTTTGCCCTTTTTGAGGGCTGGAGAACAAAAAGATCGGGGAAGCCTGCTCACTAGAATCGGCAAATAGGAGTAGAAACAGTAGGATAATGCATTCCACTGTTCAGGGTATGTGGATCACAGTGCTCAGGCATGTCCTCTCTTAGTCACCACTCATCATCCTTTCAGTTAGTTCTTTTTCTTTTTTCCAAAAGGGGAGCATGCCCTTTTCGGAAAAAATAGAAAGATCATATTGCATCACCAGTTCACCGCACCCAATTGGTACACCTGAAAGTTGCAGCAATGGCAAGGGCATCAAAGTGAAAATCTTTCGACCTCAATGTCATGTACGCGCGGCGTGACAGAACACAACTGTGAGATGAGGAGAATTTCAGAACCAAAGTGGGTGAGGTTGAAGAGATACTGCCTCGGATGATACCCAGATAGAAAGCACTATCTGGGTCAGGAGCCAGCAGTGGAGCATAAAGTTTGAAATATAGTACATCGAATTTGGCTCATGAAAAAGGTAGAAGTTAAAATAATCTGAAGAGGGAAAATAAATTGGGTAAAGCTTGGTGATGTTAATGATGGTGATGGTAAAGCTGCAAGTCTGTGGAGTGCTTTTAAGGAGAGAATGGGTAAATCTGATCATACTTCTATGCAGTTTGATATTCAAGATCTGTTGGGAGATCACCACAATAATGAAATTTTCATGGACCTAGAACTGCCTTTCTCTGATGATGAAATTGGGTATTTTCATGGATTCTCACAAATATTTATGGCCCATGTCAAGTGCAAAAGAGAGGGGAGTTTCTTGACTGGTTTGGCAATATTGATATGCCTCAAGACTCTGACTGGTTAGTATTGGGGGACTTTAACTTCATCAGAGGACCTGAAGATAGGAATAAGCCAGGGGGAGATGTTAATGATATGCTTTTATTCAATGAGGCCATTAGTAGCTTGGGGCTTGTGGAATTGCCTCTAAAAGGCAGGAAGTACACTTGGAGCAACATGCAGCAGGACCCTCTCCTGGTGAGACTTGACTGGTTCTTCACCTCTGAATCTTGGACAATTTCATATCCAGCAACTTCAGTTACATCCCTTGCTAAGCCTATTTCTGATCATGTGCCCTGTGTCATTGATATTGGCACTAAGATTCCTAGAACGGAGGTCTTCAGATTTGAAAATTTCTGGTTGCAGCATAATTCTTTCAAACAAGTGGTCCAAAATGCTTGGAATATTCCTGTGGGCTTCACTGATCAGGCCAAGAAGATTAATGCTAAATTAAAAAATACCAGAAGAGCTTTAAAATTATGGTCTAAATCTCTTTCTAGCCTCAAAGCTTCTATTGCTCATATTAATAGCATCATTGATCTGTTGGAAATGCTAGAGGAATTCAGGACTTTATCTGTATTTGAGTCAAATCTCAAAGATCTGGGAAAAGCTCACATGTTGGACCTGCTTGAAAGTCAGAACTCTTATTGGAAACAAAGAGGGAAAATAAATTGGGTAAAGCTTGGTGATGCAAATACTAAATTTTTCCATGCTAGAGCTACCATTAGGCATAGGCATAATTTCATTGCCTCCCTCAAGAATGAAAGCCAAGTGGATATTTCTGATCATGATGGTAAAGCTGCAATTCTGTGGAGTGCTTTTAAGGAGAGAATGGGTAAATCTGATCATACTTCTATGCAGTTTGATATTCAAGATCTGTTGGGAGATCACCACAATAATGAAATTTTCATGGACCTAGAACTGCCTTTCTCTGATGATGAAATTGGGTATTTTCATGGATTCTCACAAATATTTATGGCCCATGTCAAGTGCAAAAGAGAGGGGAGTTTCTTGACTGGTTTGGCAATATTGATATGCCTCAAGACTCTGACTGGTTAGTATTGGGGGACTTTAACTTCATCAGAGGACCTGAAGATAGGAATAAGCCAGGGGGAGATGTTAATGATATGCTTTTATTCAATGAGGCCATTAGTAGCTTGGGGCTTGTGGAATTGCCTCTAAAAGGCAGGAAGTACACTTGGAGCAACATGCAGCAGGACCCTCTCCTGGTGAGACTTGACTGGTTCTTCACCTCTGAATCTTGGACAATTTCATATCCAGCAACTTCAGTTACATCCCTTGCTAAGCCTATTTCTGATCATGTGCCCTGTGTCATTGATATTGGCACTAAGATTCCTAGAACGGAGGTCTTCAGATTTGAAAATTTCTGGTTGCAGCATAATTCTTTCAAACAAGTGGTCCAAAATGCTTGGAATATTCCTGTGGGCTTCACTGATCAGGCCAAGAAGATTAATGCTAAATTAAAAAATACCAGAAGAGCTTTAAAATTATGGTCTAAATCTCTTTCTAGCCTCAAAGCTTCTATTGCTCATATTAATAGCATCATTGATCTGTTGGAAATGCTAGAGGAATTCAGGACTTTATCTGTATTTGAGTCAAATCTCAAAGATCTGGGAAAAGCTCACATGTTGGACCTGCTTGAAAGTCAGAACTCTTATTGGAAACAAAGAGGGAAAATAAATTGGGTAAAGCTTGGTGATGCAAATACTAAATTTTTCCATGCTAGAGCTACCATTAGGCATAGGCATAATTTCATTGCCTCCCTCAAGAATGAAAGCCAAGTGGATATTTCTGATCATGATGGTAAAGCTGCAATTCTGTGGAGTGCTTTTAAGGAGAGAATGGGTAAATCTGATCATACTTCTATGCAGTTTGATATTCAAGATCTGTTGGGAGATCACCACAATAATGAAATTTTCATGGACCTAGAACTGCCTTTCTCTGATGATGAAATTGGGTATTTTCATGGATTCTCACAAATATTTATGGCCCATGTCAAGTGCAAAAGAGAGGGGAGTTTCTTGACTGGTTTGGCAATATTGATATGCCTCAAGACTCTGACTGGTTAGTATTGGGGGACTTTAACTTCATCAGAGGACCTGAAGATAGGAATAAGCCAGGGGGAGATGTTAATGATATGCTTTTATTCAATGAGGCCATTAGTAGCTTGGGGCTTGTGGAATTGCCTCTAAAAGGCAGGAAGTACACTTGGAGCAACATGCAGCAGGACCCTCTCCTGGTGAGACTTGACTGGTTCTTCACCTCTGAATCTTGGACAATTTCATATCCAGCAACTTCAGTTACATCCCTTGCTAAGCCTATTTCTGATCATGTGCCCTGTGTCATTGATATTGGCACTAAGATTCCTAGAACGGAGGTCTTCAGATTTGAAAATTTCTGGTTGCAGCATAATTCTTTCAAACAAGTGGTCCAAAATGCTTGGAATATTCCTGTGGGCTTCACTGATCAGGCCAAGAAGATTAATGCTAAATTAAAAAATACCAAAAGAGCTTTAAAATTATGGTCTAAATCTCTTTCTAGCCTCAAAGCTTCTATTGCTCATATTAATAGCATCATTGATCTGTTGGAAATGCTAGAGGAATTCAGGACTTTATCTGTATTTGAGTCAAATCTCAAAGATCTGGGAAAAGCTCACATGTTGGACCTGCTTGAAAGTCAGAACTCTTATTGGAAACAAAGAGGGAAAATAAATTGGGTAAAGCTTGGTGATGCAAATACTAAATTTTTCCATGCTAGAGCTACCATTAGGCATAGGCATAATTTCATTGCCTCCCTCAAGAATGAAAGCCAAGTGGATATTTCTGATCATGATGGTAAAGCTGCAATTCTGTGGAGTGCTTTTAAGGAGAGAATGGGTAAATCTGATCATACTTCTATGCAGTTTGATATTCAAGATCTGTTGGGAGATCACCACAATAATGAAATTTTCATGGACCTAGAACTGCCTTTCTCTGATGATGAAATTTGGTCTGTTGTCAAAGACTTACCCAATGACAAGTCTCCTGGGCCAGATGGCTTCAACAATGAATTTATCAAGCAATGCTGGGGCATCATTGGCAGCGACATTAAGGCCTTGGTTCAGGCTTTTTATAATGAAGATTTGTGCATGGAAAGCATTAATGACTCATATATTACTCTTATCCCTAAAGTGGACAGCCCTGAAACCCCAAATGATTTTAGACCTATTTCTCTGCTCAATAGTGTTATGAAAATTATTACAAAGCTCTTGGCCAATAGACTCCAGAAAATCATCCTCCAAATTGTAAACAAAAACCAATATGGCTTCCTAAAATCAAGGTCCATCCAAGACTGTCTGGGATGGGGGTTTGAGTACCTATTTCAGTGTCACCAGTCCAAAAAAGAAATTCTGGTCCTTAAACTAGATTTTGAAAAGGCCTTTGACAAGATTGAACACAGTGCTATCCTGGAAATTCTTCAGGCTAAGGGTTTTGGCAGGAAGTGGATAAATTGGGTTAAAATGATTTTAAATTCTGGAACCTCAGCTGTGATGTTGAATGGTGTTCCGGGAAAAAAGTTTTACTGTAAGAGAGGTGTTAGACAGGGGGACCCTCTTTCACCCCTATTATTTGTGCTGGCTGCTGATTTCCTTCAGACTGTTTTGAATAAGGCTATGGATATTGGTTTGCTCAAGGTGCCCTTGGAGGTACAAAGCTGCAGAGATTTCCCAGTAATTCAATATGCTGATGATACATTGGTGGTCATGCAAGCTGATTCACACCAAATTCTTTGTTTGAAGGCTTTGCTCCAAACTTTTGCATCCTCCACTGGTTTAAAAGTGAACTTTCATAAATCTCTGATGGTGCCTCTGAATATTCCTAATGACAAAATTGCAAACCTGGTTGGCTTAATGAACTGTAAACAAGGGTCTTTCCCCTTCACTTATTTGGGTTTGCCCCTGGGAACCACCAAGCCTACATTAGAACACTTCATTCCAATGGTGCAAAAGGTTGAAAAAAGGCTCTGTGGCATTGCTAACTTCCTCAACTATGGTGGTAAGCTAGAGATGGTCAAATCTGTTCTTTCCTCTATGCCTATCTTTTACATGTGCACTCTGGATATCCCTATCACTATAAAGAAATAGCTCAATAAATATATGAGACACTGTCTATGGAGAAAACCTGACCTTGAAGACAAGAGGCCAGCTCTGGTTAAATGGAAAACTGTCTGTCGGCCAAAAAATCAAGGGGGTCTTGGAGTCTTGAATATCTATGTCCAGAACAGAGCCCTTCTGCTGAAGAATCTTCATAAATTTTATAACAAATTGGATATCCCTTGGGTAAATCTGATATGGGAGGGTTATTATGCTAATGGCCAATTGCCTGGTAGTAAAATGCAAGGTTCCTTTTGGTGGAAGGCACACTTAAGACTTATTGATTATTATAAGGGTATGGCCAAGTGCAATATTGGCAATGGAAAATCTGCTTTCCTTTGGCATGATCTGTGGACCAAGTGCTGTATGTCTCAAGAATTCCCACACTTATACTCCTTTGCCAAGAATATTGATATTTCTGTGGGACAAGCTATTCACAATGAATTCCTTGAAGACCTTTTTCACCTACCTTTAACTTCTGAAGCCTATCAAGAATTTCTCACTTTTGAGAACACATTAGAGGAGGTCAAGCTCAACAGTCAATTAGATTTAAATGATGAATGGACTTACATTTGGGGCTCTGAGATATTCTCCACTAAAAAGCTTATAATGTTCTTATTGGAGTTCAGAACACGTCGCCATTGTTTGCATATATTTGGAAAAGCTCCTGCCAAGCTAAGCATAAGATCTTTTTTTGGTTACTCCTTCATGATAGACTTAATACAAGGGATCTTCTTGCTAGGAAGAATTTTCACCTCCAGTCCTATGATTGTGCCACTCTTCAGTGCAGACATGTGGAGACTACAACTCATTTGTTTTGGACCTGTCCCATGGCTAAGCAATGTTGGGATTTTGTTTGCCCCAGAGAGACACAAACTTAACTCTGCATGAGGCTTTCTTTGATATGAAGAATAAACTGCATCTGCCTTTCTTCATGGATATAATTATTTTGGCAAGTTGGAGTATTTGGATGATCAGGAACAATAACATTTTCAGAGATGAAAGGCCTACTGTTGACAGATGGAAGCATATTTATTTGGCCGAGCTAAATTGGTTGAAGTTCAGAATAAAGGCTAAGCATGCAAGTCAATTTAAAGAGTGGCTCTCTGCTCAGTTGTAGTGTTAGCTTTTTTCATAAGTGTTTTTATTTTTTATTTTTATACCCCATTTTTTGAAGAGGCAATCTTGTTGTAAATAACTCTTGTATATCCTGTAAAATTTAATAAAAATTGCAGTGGGAGTCTTTCCCACTGTTTGCCCTTCAAAAAAAAAAATCTGAAACGATGGAGTATTTAAGAGAGGTCGACACCCACCCTCAATTTAGGATCTTTAGCTGTAATTTATCTTCAGGCACCCTTCCGGCGCACAGCTGGTTTCAGATTCGATACGATGCCTGCTGCAAAATGCAAAAGGAAACTTTATTCATTCTGTCTTTGAGCACAACGTTTGGTAGCAAAATGTTCTAATTCTTCCATTTCATGTTCGTTTTCGAAAGCTGGTCAAGATGACATTAACGAGCTGGCTTGCTGTCATAGACTCATAGTAAACATAGAATTTTGCGTGCAGCGTTTCCTACCATCCGAATTCGGCGTGGACCCAGCGAGGATGGGGCACGCTCTTGAGCCAGGGAGGGTCACCTTCGATGAGAAGATGGAGATACGGAAGGCAATAGAAGAAGCAAATATTCCCCACACCTATGTTTCTGCGAACTGCTTTGCGGCTTACTTTGCTCCTAACCTCTCTCAAATTGGTACCCTTCTCCCACCCAAAGACAAAGTTCGCGTATATGGAGATGGCAATGTCAAAGGTAATAAACATAAATATTACTTCTACTTTTGCTCGTTGCAAATTTATCTTGCTGTCCAACATTTAGTCTAAGATAATGTAAAGCATAATTATCTTTACTTTTAACTAAAACAACACGAACCCAATGTTCCCAAACTTGCCGCTTAATTTTACAAACATTTCCCAGATTGCAGTACACATACTACATGCTATTGAAGAAAGACAGTAATCCCACCTCTCACTTTGTTTAGTTGTACTGTACCGTGCAGTGATTTTCACGGACGAAGATGATGTTGCAACATACATAATCAAGTCCATTGATGATCCTCGGGCCTTGAACAAGACAATATACATAAGACCGCCGGAAAATATACTTAGTCAAAATGAGCTGATTGCTAAGTGGGAAAAGCTCTCAGGAAAAGTTTTTGAAAAGATTCCCATTCCATGTGATGAATTCTTGGCGTCAATGAAAGGTAAGAAAAATAATCAGTTGGTTCAAGCTATATTATTAAAGATATTAGCGTCGGTGGCACCAAAATGGCCAAAGGGCCACATAGCCTTTCTTGGTAAAGTATTGCTCTTCTTAAGTCATATTCTTTACTGATAAATTGGAGATGTGAAAGTACATTTTCAAATAGTACAAAGTTTTACAATCTTAAGGCACGTGCCATGGTATTATGTTAAACCTCTCTTGAAGATGTGATTGAGTGAAGAGTGAGAAGCTTGGTTTCCTTTAGCAAGGAATTATCTCTTACTGCCACTTTATCTGAAAAATCTCTTCTTACTGCCACTTTATCTGAAAAATCTCTTACTCTGCCTAAGAGAACATGTAATTCTCTATTGTACTCGAAGTCAATCCTCCTCACATGATTTCTAAATTTCAGTCACCACATGCTTTTAACATATAAATAACAAGAAACGATAACCGGAAACTTCGATTGTAGCCTGATTTTGAAAAAACTCGAAAACATCATTTTTTTGTCAGCGCTGACAGTGAAAAATAAAAGTGGAGTCCACAAATAAATTGGTCTGTCAAGTCAAGTGGATGTTATATTAGTCACCATTATTTTTCTGCGAAGCTCCACTTACATGTTTAGCATGTAAATATGCCTATATTCTGAATTGACATACCTACTTTTCTACTTGCATCATGCAGGTGCGGACCTTGCTTATCAGATGGTAGTCGGACATTTCTATCACATTTTCTACGAGGGCTGCTTGACAAACTTTGACATTGGGGACGATGAAGAAGCTTCTCTACTCTACCCAGAGGTTCAGTGCACTCGGATTAATGTGTACCTGGAACGCTACTTGTAACTAAAGAATATATGAACCTCAACAAATTTATCAGCACACGATGCACACCACGTAAGCAGTTTGTTTTATTTGTGTGTAGAAAGAAAAAAAGGTTCGGTGTGCAAAATTATTCAAGTTGTAGTTCAGCTAATAATCATGGGTGTTGTACTGATTAGATGTTCCATGGAAACGTATACCCAATAACATAATCCATACATTTTACTTGTTACCCCCTATTTGTGACATTATAGTTATCACCATAATTAAGAAATCGAACCACATTTTGTTGCTTCGGATATAACCTTATGATGTTTTTACCTCATTTATTGTTTTCCCAACAGGAAACACAGGCCCATATGCAAACATGATGTGGCAGCTCTCCAAACTATAACTCTAGCCGCTACATGTCGTGTCCTTACCGGCTGATTCGTAACTCTCTCTTGCCTCCGGTGGAGGAGGCGGGGGTAAACATGGAACTTCGAACTCGTAGGGACCATTCGTCTAGTTCGTTAGTTTTTTTGTGTCCTCGTGTCATTCGTCCGAGGATGGAGGCGGCGGGGCACTGGTCCGATGTCGACTGTCAACACGTGAGGGCTGTTTTCCTTAGATCTAATCCATCGGGGGGGGGGGGGGGGGGGGGGGGGCAACACTATGCTTCCACCTTGGTTCATGGTGGCATTAGTGGTTTCTCCAATAAGTTTCTACTTTATATTAAGCTATTTCTGCATCGACGTGGGACTGGTTCTACTCATCTGGCCATCGTCTCTTCTCTAGATTGACGTTTCATACATCACATCAATATTGTTGTCATTCTCTTGGAAACTCCAGTTGACTCCCTTCACAATCACAACGACTCTCTAGCACCGGTGGCGTGAAGTAGGTGCATCATCAAGCTAGGCTCATGACGCCATCGGCTTGTTATGGTCAAAGAAGACGAAAAATTCCCTTAGAAATATTTGTATACTTTTGTCAAGGTTTTTCTTGTTAGGCTCCCTCCGTTCGGGGAATACAAGGGTTGGCGCGGGGCGGGCATGACGGCGACGGGAGCTGTGCGTGGCGAAGGACGCGGCGGCGTGGGCGATGGGAGCGGCGGCGTGGCGATGGACGCATGCCGGAGGGGCTGCAACACGGAGCGGTGGCGACGGGGCTGACACGGGCTCGCGCTCGAGCTTGTTCTGACCGTGGGCGGCGACGTGCTCGCGCGGGCTGGCTCGATCTGGGCGGCTTGATCCGGGCGGCTCGGCGAGATGCGGTGATGGCAGCTGGTGGAGCGCTGCTGGGAGGGCCTCGGCGATTAGTGTGTGGCTGTGAAGCTTGACGGGGGCTGCTAGTTGGGCTGGTTGGAGTCTTCTCCTCCACCCTGCTTCGGCCACAGCACACCCACGGGGACGAGGAAGCTGGGGTGGCGGCCCCGGAGCGGCGGCTGAGGTATGCGGAGAAGCTCGATGGTCGATGGCGGAGGTTTGCTTGCTTCCATCTGGCCGCTCCCTGAGCTTCGCGGGCGGGAAGATTTCCGGGCGAAAGCTTGCACGGACTCCGGTCTGTGCCAACGACGGTGGCATCTTCGGGCATCGTTCCCTTCTTGATCGTGTCGTTGTGGATTCTCGACCCGGTCGATGCGACTGGTTCCAAGAGTCTCCGGGTGAAAACCTATGCCCCGTGGGGGGGGGGGGCGACGGTGACAGATGCGTCACTACCTTGTTGGAGGCGTTGTCTAGGAGTTCTTGGGCCTCGCGGTGCGACGACTTCGTAGTGGATGTGCAAGATGGCTCCGTGGTCAGGGGACGCGGATCTCAGGGCGGCGGCCCCAGACAGTGGTGGACGTCGAGGCGGCAGCCTGGATCTCCCACGCTGCGACGTCTCTATGAGGCAGGGCCGTTTGTCTTGCACGGGTCTAGATGGCGGCTTGGATGAAAACTGCGAGGGCAGAGGGTTCGTCGATCCGACTGGATTGCCTTCGGGAAATGTGAAGGTTGATCTGGTTGCTACGCCGAGGCAGCGACCCCGGAACAGGTGGATTTTGGTGGCGACCTGGATAAAGACTGCACGGGCAGAGGGTCTGTCGACCATGACTGGATCACCTTCGGGCAATGCGAAGGTCGATCTGGTTGCTACGTCGGGGCGGCGGCCCCGGAGCAGGTGGTGTGTGTTGTGGCGTTTGGTCGACTTGCGTCGTGTGGGCGGCGGGTTGCCTCGTCTGTGCGGTTTTTTTGTCCTGTTTTTCTCATAAATAGGGCATTGTATAGCTTGTATGGTTTTTGGATCCGGTTTTCCTTATAAATTGGATCAACTCTATTCTATCTATACAGATTATTGCAGGTGCGCCCTGCCTTCTTCGAGAGGTTTCTCGAAAAAAAATAAGTTTTTCATATATTTTGAGAATATAAGGTGGGGGGGTGGAGGGGTGGACTTAAATTGTGGACAAGAATTAAGGACATTTAATACTCCACCCCTATATTTCCGAAATATCCGTAAAACTCGTATCGACCCTTATAATCCCGAACGGAGGGAAAGGCCAATCAGATTTAAAAAATGTTCAATTTTTGAAAATGTCATGTTTAAAATGTTTATATTAAAAATATTCAACTTAAAAAATATTCAGATTAAAAAATGTTTAAAATTTCAGATTTTAGAAATGCAAAAAAATAAAAACAACAAAGAAAAAGAAAGAAAATTTGTACCTACTAGTGGGCAAGTGCGGCCCATTTAGTGGGCGTTGTAGGTGGCAGGAGCCTTCCGCGCCGTTAAAAGCGGTGTATAGGAGCTCCCGAGCGATATATACTGAACACGGCAGAGGTACATGGGTCATGAGCTCTCGTTAAAAGTGACAAGTTCCCTGAAAAAGACCTCCTGGACGGCTGGACTCCTGGGTCATGGGCTACCATTTTTTTTTGGCAGAGGTACATGGGCTACGTGTGAGACATGTTGTCTATTGTGCTATCCAGGGCCCTCTCGCACAAGCGGAAGCTATATAACCCAAGGTACAAAGTAAAGCCCATTAATACAACCCACAAATTTTCTATTTTGCTGCAAACTAGCGTTACTAGCCGTTTTATCATACGTTCTAAAAAAGAAAATCCGTTTTATCATCCACAGTCGATAACTGGACATGTCCTCAAGGAGTGTACACATGAATTTCAAGGCCTATATAAAGCTCAGGCCTAACTAAAGATTCATTGTTTGTGTTTATTTCAAGAATAAATACCTCTAGATTACATTGAGATTTTTGGGAAAAAGGTTGGTATTTATCTTAAATATTGAACTAATAACCAAAAGTCCAAAATTGCCTACATAAGTACCCCTCGCGGCCTCGCCCATAGACCCTCTTCCAGCGATACAGGTATAGTACCACCATCGATATTAGTGCATTACATAAAAGCTCTGAAATATAAATGTGGGATATACACTGTATGGTCCATTGAAAGCAAATTATTGCACCTTTAACTATTCTGAAAGAATGACGGCAGAGTGCAATTATGCAAGGGACTGTAGAACTTGATTGATTCCTCCACAAAATACAAGGTACACATATCTCTACTACCTAAAAAGAACGATTTGTTCTGTCATCCGTCAGCCATCGCGTTTCGCTTCTTTTCGTCACACCTTCGTCCAATCGTCCCGCAACGAAATGAATACCCGTAATCATCGGCGTTTGCTCCACCGAGAACAGCGCTCCCTTCCCCGCTCATCAACGAAGCCGCAGATTCTATCATTCTCCTCCAATCCTCTCTCCCTGTGACGGGCACCACTGCTTATTCCTCTCCGTTCCCTGCATCTCTCGTTGTATATTCTTCTTCCTCCTCCGACTCCTCCGCGTCCCAATCTCGAACCAACGAACTCCCCACGAACCCCGACCTGCCCGGACACAAATCCACGAGCCCGACCCCGCTTCCCCCGCCCAAAGATCCCGCCTTTGCACCCGATTCGAGGTCCGGCCGCGGGAATCCCTCCGCTGCGCGGCGTTCTTGGAGGGGGTGTGAGCTCCGGTTTCCGTTTTGATTTTAGTCTGCGTTCTTGGAGATCCTGCCAGTCCAGTCGGGGTTGAAGAAGGCAGCGCATTCGCCAGCACCCGCCGCTCCGGCCATGGTCGCTCCTTCAGCGACTGAGGAGAGAAATCACCTGATCCCACTTCCGGAGCAGACCACGGCTGGTCGACGCCCTGAGATCGCCTGCGGAGGTCTGAGCTTGTGGAGCTTGTGGTGACAACGGTGAGCTCCTGGCCGCGGCCTCGATTAGGGCTATGGCGACGTGGACGGCGACCTCTCGACGCTCTCCCCGAACCAGGTCTGGTTCTGATCAATCCCCTCCTGGCGCTACTCTCGTTATGAGGAGTATGTGTTCAATCGAGGAGATCCTGAGGACAGTATATGTCGGTGATGTTTTTCTTTAAACATTGTCAAAAGAACTTGATCTATATATATATATACTATATACTATGCTATATACTACCTAAAAAGAACGATTCGTTCTGTCGTCCGTCAGCCATCGCGTTTCGCTTCTTTTCGTCACACCTTCGTCCAATCGTCCCGCAACGAAATGAATACCCGTAATCATCGGCGTTTGCTCCACCGAGAACAGCGCTCCCTTCCCCGCTCATCAACGAAGCCGCAGATTCTATCATTCTCCTCCAATCCTCTCTCCCTGTGACGGGCACCACTGCTTATTCCTCTCCGTTCCCTGCATCTCTCGTTGTATATTCTTCCTCCTCCTCCGACTCCTCCGCGTCCCAATTTCGAACCAACGAACTCTCCACGAACCCCGACCTGCCCGGGCACAAATCCACGAGCCTGACCCCGCTTCCCCCGCCCAAAGATCCCGCCTTTGCACCCGATTCGAGGTCCGGCCGCGGGAATCCCTCCGCTGCGCGGCGTTCCTGGAAGGGGTGTGAGCTCCGATTTCCGTTTTGATTTAGTCTGCGTTCTTGGAGATCCTGCCAGTCCAGTCGGGGTTGAAGAAGGCAGCGCATTCGCCAGCACCCGCCGCTCCGGCCATGGTCGCTCCTTCAGCGACTGAGGAGAGAAATCACCTGATCCCACTTCCGGAGCAGACCACGGCTGGTCGACGCCCTGAGATCGCCTGCGGAGGTTTGAGCTTGTGGAGCTTGTGGTGACAACGGTGAGCTCCTGGCCGCGGCCTCGATTAGGGCTATGGCGACGTGGACGGCGACCTCTCGACGCTCTCCCCGAACCAGGTCTGGTTCTGATCAATCCCCTCCTGGCGCTACTCTCGTTATGAGGAGTATGTGTTCAATCGAGGAGATCCTGAGGACAGTATATGTCGGTGATGTTTTTCTTTAAACATTGTCAAAAGAACTTGATCTATCAAGAGCAGAGATGGTTGGTATTGGACTTTCCCTGTCATATTCTGAGAATATAGCATTGAATCAGTTGTTATAGGTGCTTACTCGCACACCCTTTTTTGTTTTGCAGGCCAACGATTTTCAATTGCTCAAATCGAGGATTTGTGTGAAAAACCTTCATAGTGTTGTGTTTCTTCACTATACTGATGGCCTCTCAAAGCAATACTACCTAAAAAGAACGATTCGTTCTGTCATCCGTCAGCCATCGCGTTTCGCTTCTTTTCGTCACACCTTCGTCCAATCGTCCCGCAACGAAATGAATACCCGTAATCATCGGCGTTTGCTCCACCGAGAACAGCGCTCCCTTCCCCGCTCATCAACGAAGCCGCAGATTCTATCATTCTCCTCCAATCCTCTCTCCCTGTGACGGGCACCACTGCTTATTCCTCTCCGTTCCCTGCATCTCTCGTTGTATATTCTTCTTCCTCCTCCGACTCCTCCGCGTCCCAATCTCGAACCAACGAACTCCCCACGAACCCCGACCTGCCCGGACACAAATCCACGAGCCCGACCCCGCTTCCCCCGCCCAAAGATCCCGCCTTTGCACCCGATTCGAGGTCCGGCCGCGGGAATCCCTCCGCTGCGCGGCGTTCTTGGATGGGGTGTGAGCTCCGGTTTCCGTTTTGATTTTAGTCTGCGTTCTTGGAGATCCTGCCAGTCCAGTCGGGGTTGAAGAAGGCAGCGCATTCGCCAGCACCCGCCGCTCCGGCCATGGTCGCTCCTTCAGTGATTGAGGAGAGAAATCACCTGATCCCACTTCCGGAGCAGACCACGGCTGGTCGACGCCCTGAGATCGCCTGCGGAGGTTTGAGCTTGTGGAGCTTGTGGTGACAACGGTGAGCTCCTGGCCGCGGCCTCGATTAGGGCTATGGCGACGTGGACGGCGACCTCTCGACGCTCTCCCCGAACCAGGTCTGGTTCTGATCAATCCCCTCCTGGCGCTACTCTCGTTATGAGGAGTATGTGTTCAATCGAGGAGATCCTGAGGACAGTATATGTCGGTGATGTTTTTCTTTAAACATTGTCAAAAGAACTTGATCTATCAAGAGCAGAGATGGTTGGTATTGGACTTTCCCTGTCATATTCTGAGAATATATCATTGAATCAGTTGTTATAGGTGCTTACTCGCACACCCTTTTTTGTTTTGCAGGCCAACGATTTTCAATTGCTCAAATCGAGGATTTGTGTGCAAAACCTTCATAGTGTTGTGTTTCTTCACTATACTGATGGCCTCTCAAAGCAAATAAAAGACATGCCATATTGCCATTCCATGTTCCTGTCAATATTCAGGATGGCAATGTTCGACCAGCTTCAAGGTTTTCAGAAAATTTCACTCCTATCTTTTTCATATCTTCTATGATTCTATATTCATGTATATTTCTTTTCCCTTTTTTGTTTATCTTATAGACATGCAGAGCTATGTGTCTTTTTTATTCCCTTTTATCTGAAATTGGAAAAGAAATAAGCAGGGTGGACATCATTACTGAACTGGTTTATGGATATACTGCTCATATTGCACAATGTAAAGATATACTATCACTTTTTGAGCCTCCTGTCTTGGAAATATCAAAGTTGCTTTAGTCTGCTGTTTCCACTACTCCTGTCTTGGCGAGGCTAATAATATGTATTCTACATTCATTTTGTCTTTCAGCAACAGCCAAACAGGTGACTCATTTCAATCAACGTCATGGAATATCTATGTTCTTGTGGTTTCAGTTAATGAAATTGTTAGTTCTTCTTACCTTCGCCTGCTGTTTCTGTTCTTTAGCGATCTAACTTATTTTTTGTTGCAAATGCAGGCACCAAGAACTAACTAGACCAGTGTAATGGTAATCCTGGACCATGAGGGTTTCAATGATGAAGGCGCTTTTCGTTTACTGATGTCTATATATTCTCGGGCTTGCAAGGTATATACAAGCGTTCCAGTTTGGGGATAAATAAACTGAATTTCTGAGCGTGTAATTCATTTGTTCATTGAATCATACATGATCTATTTCCTCCTTCATGCCATCTATGGGTCACTGTGGAAGATTTTAGAAGGGCAATTATCATTTGTGAAACATGTAGTGGCCACCCCGGTTGATACATTTACATTTAAACATTGTTCCGGGAAGATGCACTACCGGAAAATCGAGATTTGCCGTGTGAACCAATCTTTGCCGTGAGCAGTCCGGACTGCGGAACACGGCAAAGAAATATATGCCGTGCGAGGATACAAGGACTCACGGCAAAGAAATAAATCACGGCAAACAAAAACGACAACACACGGCAAAGAAAACCACACGGCAAAACGTGAATAATGCACACGGCAAAGTCAGCCCTCACGGCAAAGATTCTTTACCGTGTGTCTTACCATTTGTCACGGCGAAGTTTAAGGAGCGCAACGGTGAGGATGCTGACCCTCTCACCAGTCCACTTGACGTCGAGGCTATCGTGCTTGCGGGGGGAGGCAAGGGGAATGGCCGGTTGTGGATAGGTGACGGCTACGTTGACCCTCGCACCGTCCCGTCCCTACGCCAGGTCCGCCGTGGGAGGGCGCCTGGTGCGCCTGTCGTGGAGACCCGCCCACGAGTTTCGGGTTTGGTTGTCGACCAGCTCCGGGAGCAGGTTAGTCAGCAGCAGGTGCTCTTTGAGCAGCAGCAGGAGCAGATCCGACAGCAGCAGGAGCAGATCCGGCAGCAGCAGGAGGCGTCCAGGCAGATGATGGAGTGGATGACGGCCAACATGCAGCGCTTGGCTCCTGCGGACGGGACTCTTGCTTTTGCTCCACCGACGTTCCCATGGGTATGTCGTCAAACTTGTCATTCTATCCATCTTACTGTTCTAACTTAGTTATCTTTGTAATGCGAGCGTTTTTCCATGTTGTAGATGGTTCCAGGATCGGCGGGTGGATCTCACTCGATGGCGCCGCAGCCGCCGCCTGGTGGTCAGGACGATCCGGAGCAGCAGCCCCTCTTCACAAACCCTTCCGTTGTTCGGAGGCTTCCGTGGGTATGCTCGCATGACTCTTTCTCCGAAGTTTTAGTCCGCTTTCTTTTCATACCAATGCCATTTCCACCTAGTTGTCGAACTTATCATTTTCTTGCAAACGTGTAGGATCAATGGGAACCTTCTCAGCCGCAATGATGTTGAGGACCTACTCCGTCGCAGAAGGATCAGGTTAGTTACCATTTGAACTTGCTGCCACTCATTCAAAAACTTACTTCATGTCTCACTTAGATCGACATAGCCAATCAATGAATCTTCAATGGTCACTTGTGTCTTTTTGTTTATCACATAGAACAACTTGTGTCTTATTGTTTACTACATCTAACTTAGATCAAGTCTTTTGATTTACAACATCTAGACTTGTGCATTTTAACTTGTCATACTCATGATTTTTGTATGAACTTGTAGGAGGATCAACGATGACGTCCATCTTGCCAATCCGTCCATCGTCACGGAGTTCATGTGCTATGTGCTGTTTGAGACTATGTGTTGTTTGAGAATGTGGAGTTTGAACTATGTTGAGTTCATGGTTGTGAAGTTAATGTTGATTTTAGTCGACGAGCTATGTTTGTACTATGTGGATGCTATGTTTGTGGTGTTTGATCTTGTTTATATATGTTTGATCATGTTTATCATCTGTGACGATTATCGTCTGTGAATTTTCTGTAAACTGCAGGGATTTTTGCAAAAACAGCAAAAATCTGTGACATTATGGTCACTTTTGCCGTGTCAAGGCACACGGCAAAGGCCTGTACCGTGCAGCTGCACACGGCAAAGCCCACACGTGGCGGCCACCTGTGCTCCTGGCATGTTTGCCAGGACCATATGGTCAATATGCCGTGTGTGTTTAGGGCAAGCACACGGCAAAGAGCCGATGCAGGCATCCTGGACAAAGCGTCTTTGCCGTGCGTCTTGGTGGAAGGATCACGGCAAAGACAGCGTCTTTGCCGTGCGTCTAAGGCCGCGGTTCACGGCAAAGATTTAAACTTCGCCGTGCGGCCAGCTAGACACTCACGGCAAAGATTTAAACTATACCGTGCGTCTGGTCTTTTACACACGGCAAAGAGGTGGTCGCCGTTTGACCCTCCTCCGACATCTTCTGACACATTTGTTGTGCCGTCGAGTATAGGAGGCACACGGCAAAGGCTTTGCCGTGATTGTTTGGGCAAAGCGCACGGCAAAGTTCTTTGCCGACGCGTATTATGCCGTGTGGGCTTTGCCGTGCGAGTCATCACGGCAAAGCGTTTGCTGTGTTCCGAAACACCTTTGCCGTGTCTTCTGGCCTCACGGCAAAGACGCTGTTTCCGGTAGTGATGGTAAATTATTAAGTTATGTAAGCTTGTCTTGCTCGTAGTGAACATCTTTTATTTTACACACTTCTAACTTTTTTCTAAATCTATCTTAGGTATTTCCAGACTTGGCTAATCATATCCAGGGCTATCAGCCTTGGTACTTCCTAGACCTTTTGGAGGTGTTATGCCAGCTTGATGAGCTTGGTTTACAACATTAGTGCGATCGATGCTGGACTACCCACTAATTCATTGTCTAGAAGTCTTATTTCTTGGTGTTAGCCACATCAATGTATCACGTATGCTTTTCTGTTTCCAGAACCGCAAAATGTTTTCCTCCAAATACAACATATTTCTCACTATTAGGAAACTTATTCGTTGTTTACAGACTGCATATGATCTCCTCCAGTATGAAGTATTGTCTTGTGTTTTCTCTGCTATACTGACCACAACCCCGTCTCCTGCAAAGATGCAGTGGAATTCTTGTTCATGCCCAATCTCACTGGGGATTTTCATGCATGTCATGTGTATTATATTAACTTTATCAGCCTTTGGACGACACGACCAGGCATCGCTGTCCGGCAGGCCTGGCAGAAACATGCTCGCATACAGAAAATTTGTCGGAGCAATGTCAAAACAGTAGGCTATAAGGGTTTCAATATCCCTGATGAAAGGGCTTTTCGTTTACTGATGTCTATATATTATAGGGCTTGTAAGGTATATACTGATGTTCCAGTTTGGGGAACTGAATAAACTGAATTCATGAGTGTGTAACTCATTTGTTCATTGAATCGTACATGGTGTTATGCCAGCTTACTAGCTTGGCTTTCAAACATCAGTTTGGTCGATGCTGGACTACCCACTAAGTCACACTAAACATAGCAGTCTACTGAAATATCTCTTGCAACTCAACGCTTCCCTTACTCTTCGAGGATTTGTTGATGCCCATTCTGGCTTGATATATGTCAAGATCTAAAGGTTATCCAGTTTAGCCTATCTTATGCTAGGACTCCAGAGCTGTAAAGGAACAACATTGTTGTAGTTTTTTCTTTCTTTTTAATTTAAATATTGATTGTCTACAGTTGCACATATTCAATGGAACCATGCTAGGTAGACATGGGACATGGCATTTTGATGGTGACCCCTTACCCTGTGAGGCTGCAACTGCTATGTCGGATGTGTACTCTGCATTTGACTTCAGGCAGACACTATTTGCTTGCTAAATTACAGCAAATGTACGTAGTGATGTACTACTATGCATTGAGTAGGATTAAGCTGTTGAATTTTTTGTAACCTTGATGTACTCAATGCATCATTCCAAAATAGGTGATCAAAAAAAGAAGAAATCATGATAAGAATGGTATTCCGGAGAAAATCTTTTTTTTTTTTGAGGAATATTCCGGAGAAAATCTTATGAGCACTGTTGGAAAGAAATTCACAAGCACGTAGAAGAAAGAAGTGAGATAAGAATTTAGCATCGTTGAATATCTTTTCGGTAAGTATGAGAAAGGAAACTAAGCAAGTATATTGTACAATATTGTTTTATTACGTTGAGCCACCGAGCTCTTGCGAAGAATAAACACAAGATAAATATGACAAATCCTGATTTTTGATTTTCTAGACATCTCAAAGGTAATTTGATAGCATGCTAATTTTTTGTGGAAGTATTCTTCTGTTTAGTTGCAGGAACTGAAATAAGCTTATCAGTACCAATCGATTTTGCTACCATACGTTCAATGTTACCATCAAAGGCCAATTATATTTCCGCAACTTATACAATGTGTCAGCGACAGTGAAGTGTAGATTTCGTTGGTCTTTTCTTATCAGTACATTCAAATGGGCACTTGAGGAGGAATGAAACGAGGAATAATGACATACTTTTGTGAACAAATTACCATACCCTTATATTAAAAAAGTGTAGTTAGTGTATCTTTCTCTTCATTCAACATTCTTGTTGAAGATTCTTGCACTTTCATAATTGATTTAGATGTAGGATAACCAAAATTGTTCTTATTATTGACGTGCTTACACAATAAAAGCGTGGTCTTTCCAAATATGGCTAAAATTATGGGCTGTTCGCTAGAGATGGTGATGCATGATGAAGTGAAAAGGTAAAAATGGAAAGAAATAACACATGTTGGTCATTGAGGGTTAGAAAGAGGAAGCAAGATGCGTGCGGTATTTGAAAAATCATTGTCCCCGCGGCGACGTCCATCAAATCAAATCAACTATCTCCATGTTTTGTTTTCCCGTAGCAACGCACGGGCATTGTCCTAGTCTCCTCAAATAGGAGACATAGAAGTCGAAAAATGTAGGAGGACTACCATTCGTGTTCTGCTGAAAGAAGAATGCCATGCGCGCGTGTTGAGTCTTCCGATGTAAAACACAAAACCATGTGAATTGTCAAGAAGTAGCCTTTGCATATTGCACGGAAAATATGCAGTGACTTTGAGATTATGTGTTATTTGGATACGAAACAACTTGAAGTGTGAACAAGAAATTCTTCAGTGCAGTCGTACGGCCCGATCAGGTGTTTTCTTGCTTCTTCTCTAGAAACACAACCTCCATTTTATACCCAAAAAGTCTTTGTTCCAAAGAATCCCAGGTTGCGAGGCAGAAGGTTTCAGAGTTGCAGAAGCCAGCGACTGAAATGGAGAGGGATTATCGGTTGAATTAATCAAGCGGCCGGGCCAACGAATTCAATTGCGTGCTGAATATAATGCTGTTTCAGCAGCACCCGCGAGAGTATCTAATCCACTTATCCACACCAGAACTGCACTCTGAAAGACTGAATCTGCACCCACTCTGCATGCTCTAAACACTTGGATCTGTACACTGGTCCATTATCATCACACACACTGCAGATCGAGCTAGCCACAGTGATTTGGATGGTGAGTAATTCATTGATCAAGTCGCCGGCCGTCCATATATTATCATTTCACAGTGCAGAGAGAAAATGAATGTGTACGCGAAAGAGAAGGAGGCAATTGTTAAAATACGTTGCTACAGCTTCGCTACTGTTGCAGCTTGCAGCTTGCAGCAGAGCAAGTCAATGGGATGGGGGTACGTACACAGAAGAGAGAAGCCAAATTGTAAATGCGGTTTTACTGTGGCGGGTGGCGAGGCGACAGCACTCGGAATGTTTATGGGTGGGGACGCACACAGACACAGACCAAGACAAAGTATCGAGATCTCCTTCCTCGCGTGGTTGCAGACATGCGTACGTGGTCCAGCTTCTTCTTGTTCTTCTTCTCCATCGCAGTTGCAGGTCCATGCAGCAGGTTGCAGAGAGTTGCAGCCATGCGCACTGTTGCGACACGTTCATGGCATTGAACTGATGATGTAGCTCACTCACTCACTCACTCGGCGTGCATGCCATGGCCAGGCCAGCCCAGTGTAGTCCCTCCTCTACCTAGCTTCCTGCTGCCGCCTAGCAAGCTACATCCATGGCAGACTCCTCTCTCTCTCTCTGGATCGAGAGGGGGGCAGAAGGTAGCGTGAGGGAGAGGAGAATGCAGAATTGCAGATCATGCAGGGAGGGAGGGAGGAATGAGCGAGCAGAGAGATGATTTAAGAGATGATGAGGGAGTGGTCACATCAGAGGATCATATCCTACGGCTACAACACACCTGCATCCACAGCATCGATCCATCCATTCACGATAGATCATAGATACGTCGGTCGATGGACGACGCATGCATGCGATGCCGGTGCCTGTCGGTCTGTCTGTCTGCGTACACGTACATGCATGCCCTGGCCTGGCCATATAAGTGAACCAAGCACACACCTACATATGTGTAGTGATGCACATGGATGACGACTAGCTAGCCATCTACTGTAGCTTGCTAGCTACCACTGTGGCCTGCCTGCAATGCTCGCCGTCTCCACACTGTTTTTCTCATTGCCAGAAAACGTGTAGGTAGTCTTCTTCTACTATTGCATGTAAATGTTTTTCTCTGTCATTCACATATGCCCAAAACTTTGTGGACGGTTCCCCTTCCCACTGCCGTCCATATTTGCCCCCCTCCTCTTTTTCTCTACCATGATCTCTCTTGAGCTTTCACCTGTGCGCATGGGGGGAGATGCTCTTTGCGGCCGGGCATTGACGTGCAGCAACCGCGCTAGTAGTTATGGGTGACAAGAACGAACGCGGCACTATTTACGACGTCCACTCTGGCCTGTGGATCCATCTTGTGTTGTCCAATCCAATCGGTCTCTCAAGATAAGCAACAACTGATCGGCACTCGGCAATCCTCGCCTCATATTGCTTCACCTTAGGTTATCTCTTGCAGATCCTTTAAAATATCAAAACTGCAAAAAAAAAAACGTTGGTTTGGGTTTTAGGTAAAAAAGAACTGCACCGGATAAATCTCGCAAAAAGGCCCGATCTAGATTTTTTTGCTAGCTAGATACCACAAAACGGTCTCCAAACTCCGCACAAACGCGGTTCGTGCGGATAGGACGCAGCCAGGATTTCGCCATGACGGGGGTGAAGAGGATACCTCAAAACGGTCTCCAAACTCCGCACAAACCGCTAATATTTTCGCCATGTGTATTGCCTACCTGAAGGGGACCCGTCTCCATGTTTACTAGGCGCCTACGTGGACTAAAGTCAAATAAAGTCAAGCCAAGACTAGTCAACACTAAACACCATGGTGACTATATGATCAACAAAACATAGATGAAGACAAGAGATAAAAGATAAGGTCAAANAGATGGTAGAGTTCATTCAACGGTTATGTGTCAATAAAGAAATAACTAATTTCAAAGTTTTTTATGAGAAGATAATTTCGATGTCGACTCTAAATAGTCACTCCTATTTAGAAGGAGCCACACTTATTTCAGATTGGCAAGTTTTCTCTTCATTCGCCTCATGGCCTATGACCTCTTTGTTTCTCCCCTCTACTCTTTATTTGAGTTTTCATGGGAGTGTTGATCCTCTCTTCTTTGTAAGGATCTTATTTGATAGTCTATCAACATAAACTAAGAGATCTACTTCAAGCCAACGCCATGCATGGATCGAATTACGAAATTTTCATCTTTATTTTTTTTTTACCAAATCTATACAATGGAAGCTTACTACTTAACCTACCACACTAATGAGAAATGAAATTGCACAAAAGCATTCTGTAAAGTGATATTTCTCATGGGCCATGCTGCCCATATAACTATGGTGGTGGTATTTAGTTATCGAGCTCTGCGCCTACCTTCATGAAATATAATTCTCGGGGGTGGTTCTCATCAATGTCAATATCAAAAGGGACTATGGACAAGTCACTCGGTAGGCTACACTTGGTTCTCCGCTTCTAGGTTAAGAATGTGGTGATGGTTGCATGAGGCCAGTGCCCTGAAATGCAAAAGGCAACATGTCAATATACATAATTTTTCCCCTATGGCACTGGTTGAGAGGATAATACCGCTTTCCATGAAAAAACAAGAGAATAACTTGAAGAGGGTGATTGCCAAAATAGGGCTTAAGCTTTGGGCTTGACTCAAAATTCGGCTTTCCCAGTAGTCTGTCTTTTTTTTTTTTTGAAACGAGGCAAAATTTTGCCTTTTATATTGATATAGAAGAGGAGCAACATAGTGCGGCCAAGGCCAAAAAAAAAAAAAGATTAGCCTATCTTTTATAACTTGACCCAGCTAGCAAAGCGCAATAGGACCAACCATAATCATGAAAACATAGCCAATTAGCCATACAGAGTCGGATTGCTCTGGCTAGTAAAAATAGGTTTGGTCTAAAAAAAAAACTTCAGGCTAAAAAAAAGGTCTAGCTAAAAAACTTCAGTAGTTTAGCTTTTTTGAGAGAATCAGTGGTTCAGTTATATGCACCAGACAGAACGAGCATAAATGGTGTTATGCAGTATGCTGTATGCAGAATCAATACCCTGTTCACCAGAGGGCGATGGGAAGAACTGCAGGTAGCAAAACGAAGCAACCACTAGACCTGCAGGCATACACACACCCACACGTCAGTCTGACAGTATGATCTTCAGGAGATTCTGATGTACTATGAACAGGTGGAGGGTAATCTAGCTCTGAAGGGGTGATTCTGCACCTACCAAGAATTCCGCCGGCGAAGACGTCCTGCCAGTGGTGCCAGTAGTCATCCACCCGCGACACACCAACCATCGCCGCGAGGAGCAGCGGCAGGATTACGATGCAGAGCTTGGCAACGTGGCCGCCCCGGTCGAACGCCCTGATCTTGCCGGCCAGGTACCACGACAGGAAGCCTAGTCCGGCGAAGGACCCTGGATTGCATGCGAGATAAAGAGGAAATATATGAGACTGAATGTACAGTACTCTGCAAGTATATGAGAAGATACAGAGATAGACAATTCATAAAGTTTGTTTAAGTCAACATGTTCCGATGGTTTTCAGAGTTGCAGATGGTGGTTGTTGCTTACATGAGGTGTGACCACTCGGGAAGCTCTTGTGCCCTTCTTTGATGACGCCTGCGTCTCCGTGGCATATGACTTGTCCGGTGATGTTGTTGTAATTCTGAAAACAGACAAGAAAATTCAGTGTGTCAGCCCTGAAGAAGAAAAGCTCTGGGAAGAAAAAAAGAGGACTCACCGGCACTCCGTCCGGAAAGCATCTCCAGTAGAAGTCGGGGCGAGGCCGGCCAACGCCGTTCTTGATCGCTTCTGTGATGACGCCGGTGATGAGAAAGGAGAACAGCAGGCCTAGTACGGCGTGATGCAGGTCGTACGCATTCCTGCTCTTCACGTAGATCCCGGCGAAGATGAGCGTCGGCACGACCATCGCGAGTACCTGCGTCGCCGAGCAAGATTCCGTCAGTGCAGGGTACGATGATGTCTGGAGCCTGGAGGAGCAGACAGCAGTACTGCGTTGCAGGTAGGTGGAGGTGGGCGTGCGTACCGCGACGGCCCAGATGGGCACTGTGTTGTCCTTGAGCGGGTACAGCAGGGAGTCCATCATGTCCTTGCCGACGAACCGGTGGAACGGCTCGATGATGTTGAGCGCCACGGCGGCGGCGGCGAGGAGGACCAGCACGATCCAGTCGACCATGTGCTGCCTCGCCACCTTGGCCCCGTGGTCTTCAGGGACGCGTGCGGCGGCGCCGGTGCCGGTGCCGGCATCTTCTTCCGCTGTGGGTAGAAAAGAACCGAATTCAAGCGACCGGCCGGCGGAACCCCTCGCCGTCCGCCGCTTGAGGTCGATGGGAGAGGAACTGCCGAACGGGGCGATGGAGCAAACACACGTGACTCGATCGTGCGGCAGGAGCTCTCTGTTTTGTCCTCGTCGACTTGATCTTTCTATGCTATATCCACGTTCCTTTGTGTGGACGAAACTGACGACCTTGTATTGACTTGTAAGTGGAGGCGTGCAGCAGTCCACGTTCGGTCCTGAGGAGAATGGTCCGAGCAGATGGGCCCACTGGTGGAGCCAGAAACGGAGAAAGTGGTGCTAACATGTTGCATACGGGGGCAATGAAGGATGATGACATGACTCTTCCGCTGATTGGGGATGAAACTGATGATCCAAAACTCTGGCTTTTTACTCTCAGTAATTCTCTCAGTCAAGAAAAATTCATCGAGGTATTAGTTACCCTCTGGGCGATTTGGTGGGCTAGAAGGAAGATCATACATGAAGATGAGTACCAATCACCTCTTTCGACTCATGCGTTTATCACAACTCACAAGATATCTAGGAGAGGTGTTTTCCCTCCGCCAACAACCGGTCACTAACATAGTTTTACGAGACCGGAGCAGCATACCATGGAAACCTCCACCAGCTGGCATGGTCAAGATCCAAGTAGATGGGGCTGTAGCAAAATCACAGAACAAAGGATCATATGCTGCGATTTGTCGGGATGAGCAGGGTAATTTCTTGGGAGCTTCATCGGTGACTAGGGAGGGTATCACATATCCTGAGGTGCTGGAATCTTTAGCGTGTTCTGAAGCTCTTTGTCTGGCACTGGATCTGAATGAGGCAAGGCTCAACATTACTACGGATTGTTCTAATATAGTGAAAAGAAATCCATGGAGGAGGAATGAGGGGAGCAAGTGGCACAACTTTACGAGAAATAAAATCAAGAAGGGGTGAGTTTCAGGAGGTGATCTTCGGTTACGAACGGCGAGCAGCTAATGGAGAAGCACATAGACTTGCTAGAATGGCAACTACTCTAGATATTGGTAGGCGTGTGTGGTCTATCACCTCTCCTACGGGAGTGGGAATCTCTGTAAACTTCCTGTTAGTTGATTAATAAAGCTCGGCCATTCTTCTAAAAAAATGTTGCATACGTTTTTTTTTAAGACACTCACATGCATCTTATATTTGATATATATTTTTTCTTTAAAAAATCAGCTAAACCAGTACAATGCAAAAATATGAAAATCATACGTACTAGTTTTCTTTCGATTGTTCGACCACTCTCGAAACTTGAAACATATGTCAAACTCATCCATTGTTTTTATTTTCTTTGAACTGGAAAAGGTGCCGATGGGATTATGGATACCCAATACCGTTGAAAGTCAAAATTACAGCGCTCGTCAGCTCGAGCAGCCGGCCCATTCCGTCTACTTGACGACAACCATGCAGCTAGCTCCGCTAGGCGGACAACCGCCAACCGACACGCGCTGCCCAACAGGACACCAATGACAAGCTGACATGCCAAAGTTCACAATTATTGGAAGTGTGTCCATGATCAATAGAACTCATCTTCAATAGTGGCAAACCAAGGAAAAAAGTTTCTCTCCAACATCATTGATCGTCTCAACCCAAGTGGGACAAATGCTGAAGATAAGACGATGACATATATTGACATGATAAAGTATTTAGATTTGCATCTATTGTGTGCATTGGAGGCTATCTTGTTTTTACATTTGTAGCTAAATATCTCTCAAACAATTGTACATGAACTAAAAAAAAAGAAAGATAGAATGCAAGGCAAGGGCTTCATTTTTCACCATTGTTACAAAAATCTTAAACACAATGAGAAATAGAAGAACCGACAATCCAATCAAATCCCAAACAAGAAGAAGCATACGTCTAGCTCAGTTGGAGAGGGTTTTGTGCTTGACACTGATGATAAAGATTCAAGTAAACCCCCTCCTCCCTGATTGGTTACAAAGAGTAGTTGGACACCATGATGGTGATAAGGAAGGACATTGCTTCTCATAGGAAGGACTCAAAGACCAAAGAAATTGAGGAGACGAAGGAGGCTGAGGAGAGGAGGGCCACGTACGAGGAGAAGTTGATCAAGATTGAGGACATGAGGGTGGCATCCGAGGAATTTCTCAAGAGGTTGGTCTAGATGAAAAAGGCTGCAAATATTTTGAGCTTTCCCACAATCAAACCATGGCGGCAAGAGGGTTCGTGGGTGGACATGGAGGCAATAGTGGCATGTGAAGCAACCGTGGTGATGCCAATGGAGGCGATGGTTCCATTTGAGAGCTCTATGCATTACTCATGTTTATGTTCTACGAACTTCTATTTTGCATTGATTGTGCACTTTGCTTGCAGTTTTAGGTTTCAAGTTTAACTTGACTTTGAACTATTGTGGATTTGTCATGTTGTATTTATGTGTGAGATGATGATAAAATATTTAATTATCATGTGATGAAATACATCATTCGCATAATATATGCAATGTGTAGTAGAGAAGGACATGCTCAAAGTGTAGCTCTCCTGTTTTGGGTATGCTCCAAAAATATAATTTTTGGCTACCCATGCCTTCTCTTTCCTCTACCCAATTTTTTTTTGGAAAGATCCTTCTTTGATTGTTTATCAACACTAATCTTAGATATCTATTTCAAGGCAACGCCATGGATCAGATCGCGATTTTTTCTAGAGAACACAGTGGAAGGGTGTATCATAGTTCATGGAAAAAGAAATCATGAAATTGTCACTCATCTTTACAAGAAGCATATACAAAATAAGCTTACAACTTGGCCTAGTAATTAATGAGAAAGACAATTGCATGAAACCATCCTTTTTTCGATAAAGGGATTTTCATTTCATATAGTATCAAGATATACAATGTATGCCACACCCGGCCTCTGCATAACAAGATGCACACAGCCCAAACAACATTACAAGAAAAGAAAAAACACAGACGCATTACAAGTATATCTTTAAGCACGCCTATATAGAAGGAGGGCCAATCCGAAGAACCCTAGGCCATTCATGTCGGATAAAAATATCCCTCGCCGTGTGCTCCAATCGTACAGACGTCAACATGTCGTGCATGAAAGCATCTTATAAAGTGATGTTTCTCATGGGGTATGCTGCCCCCATAGATATGGTGGTGGTATTCAGTTACCGAGCTCTGCTGCCGTTCTCCATGGAATCTAATTCTCGGGTAGTGGCCCTCATCTCCATGCCAACGGCAAAAGGGTCTATGGACAAGTGACGCGCCAGTGGTTGATGGCGATCCGAGGTGGCTGCTCCTGTTGGCTGCACTTGGTTATCGGTTTCTTGGTTAAGAATGTGAACATGGTATGCATGAGGCCAGTGCCCTGAAACGCAAAAAAGGTAACATATCAATATACATAATCTTTTCCTTTGGATAAAACGGGGAGAGGAAATTTTTGCCGTTTTCAAGAGAATAACTTCATGAGAATGATAGCACAAACATTGCTTCAGTTTTGGGCTTGACTCAAAATTCGGCTTTCATAACTTGACCCAGCTAGCAAATTCCCAATAGATCGAACCAACCATAACCATGAATATATAGCCCTATGGAGTCGGATTGGGCTGGTCTAGTAAAAATAGTTTACTTATTTTGTTTGACCAGTCCAAGTTCAAAGGAATACAGATGCTTCTGTATGCATATGTAGCTCAAAAACTTCAGTAGTTCAGTTATATGCACCTGAGTCCTGACAGAACGAGGAGTAATGGTGTTATGCACCAGTAATTCAGAACCAACGTACCATGTGCACCGGCGGGAGATGGGAAGAACTGCAGGTAGCAAAACGAAGCAACCACCAGACCTGCAGAGATACACGCACCCACACCTCAGTCCGACTCCGACAGTCTGACAGCAGGTTATACTGACGTACTATTATCAGTTTGAATTTGGCACCTACCGAGAATACCACCAGCGAAAACGTCCTGCCAGTGGTGCCAATAGTCGTCGACCCGTGACACGCCGACCAACGCCGCGAGGAGCAGCGGCAGGATGACGATGCAGAGCTTGGCGACGTGGCCGCCCCGGTCGAACGCCCTGATCTTGCCAGACAGGTACCACGACAGGAAGCCTAGTCCAGCGAAGGACCCTGTATTGCATGCGAGAAGAAGAGAAATTCTATGAGACTGAATGTGGAATGCGCTGCAAGTATGTGAAGATGCACAGATAACAGTTGATGAAGTTGTTTAAGCCAACATGTTCAGATTGTGGTTGTTGCTTACATGAGGTGTGGCCACTCGGGAAGCTCTTGTACCCTTCTTTGATGACGCCTGCGTCTCCGTGGCATATGACTTGTCCAGTGACGTTGTTGTAATTCTGAACGGATAAAGCATCAACTTTAGCGCGGAAATCCTAAATAAAAATGGTGTCTGAACTCTGAAGAAGCTGCAACGGGGAGTTGGAGAGCTCACCGGCACTCCGTTAGGAAAGCATCGCCAGAAGAAGTTGGGGCGTGGCCTGCCAACAGCGTCCTTGATCGCGTCGGTGAGAACGCCGGTGATGAGCACGGAGAACAGCAAGCCTGCCAGTTACGACGCAACAGCATTTTGTTTACATCTCTCTGAACGGAGAAGTGAAGGACATTGCAGCGCAGGAATAACCTGCCTAGTATGGCGTGATGCAGGTCGTACGCATTCTTCCTCTTCACGTAGATCCCGGCGAAGATGAGCATCGGCCCGACGACGGCGAGCACCTGCGTCCGGCGCCGCCGCCGTCAATTCAGGGCGTACAGAAATCTGAAGGAGAAAATAGTGCAGGTACGTGGGAGGCTGGGCGTACCGGGACTGCCCAGACGGGCACGGTGTTCTCCTTGAGCGGGTACATGAGGGTGTCCATCATGCCCTTGCCGACGAACCGGTGGAAGGGCTCGATGAGGTTGAGCCCGACGACGGCGGCGGCGAGGAGGACCAGCACGATCCAGTCCACCAAGTGCAGCCTCGCCACTTTAGCCCCGTGGGTCTTGAGGTACGGGTGCGACGGCCCCAGGTGGATCGCCGCCGCTGCTGCCGGTGCCGACATCTTTTTCTCCTGCGTCTAAACGAGGGGGATTCAGGCGACACAAATATCAGTACATGACAGGCGCGGTGACCACATTATATCAGGAACTAGCGAGCTACTCTACTTACAGAAGACAAGTTTCCTCTTGCCGGGACCGGCCGGCCAAGAACTTCTCCCGCCGCGCGCAGAAGTCAACGGCGGCGGCGTCAGGGACAACGACGAGCTCCGCCTTCGCCTCCGCCTCCGCCCCTGCACAACAGAAGTCGAGAGCTGGACGACGAAGATGTTGTTAGCATAATGTTGTGCGCCATTTCATCTCGGCGCAGACCAAAATATGTAGCATCGGCTGAGCTTCCTTAGCTTAGTGGCTAAGTTAGTACTTAGTGGTTAAGTTAGTAGCTATAGCTAGGTTCCAGCATAAACAATGAAGTGAGCTCAGACTAGTACGAGGCCAAGTCCTAATATATAAACGCCAAATCTCATCTCAGAACTGAATCGTACGTGTGTCGTTGTCCTTTTTTTTTCCTCCGGAATTCTCACGCGCACTACTTTTTCGTCTCCGTTGCAGTAGTTGACCGTACGGCTGTTCCTGAAGCATGCTGCGCTAGGCCGGCCACCATCGCTACTTGTCTTCTGCTCTTCCTTTTCTTTCTTTCTCTCACGTCAAGCTCCTAGGATGGCTGCATGCATGCAAGTATGTCGTGTGTAAGATCACGAACACCGAGGTTCTCCTAACCACGTTTAGAGATCTGGCACACAACGGGTCGACAAAGCGGTGCGGCTACTCTACAAAAATATGGGGCTCGACGTTAGTGATATGCCCCTGGTGCAGGCTATGAACGAATTTGCGAGCACCCTCAAGACTCCGTTCTCTGATTCGGGAATTGACGCATTGATGACACTCTTCAGGCTGAACTTGCCGTCCATGACGGCCGCAGATGAAGTTTTGATTGCCTTTGCTGGCCCCGAAGGCAGCGATTTCCCGCCACCAACGGCGCTGGACGTCTCTGTCTGGTCTGCTACCTGGTTCCCAGGCCGCGTCACCTCGTCGCATCATCTCGCTGCTTCGACTCGGCATTTCATAAGTCAAAGTTGAGCAAATGACAATCTTTCTTTCAAACAACTTGGACGGAATAGGTTGATTTGGATCCTCGCGGGCGCACAGTGATTTTTTTTCTTTTTCGCCTCGGCCATATCATATTTGCTTCTCCTATATCAATATAAAAGGCAAGGCTTTTGCCTCGTTTCAAAAATAAAAAAGATTCGGCACGAAGCGCAAGGAGGCTTCGTACGGTCTCGCCTTCGTCAGAGGTGAGGTGTTCGCAGATCACAAGCATAGTGGGGGGACGCAGGAGTTTACCCAGGTTTGGACCGCTCGGAAGCGTAACACCCTACTCCTGCATGTCTGGATATATGGTGGTACCCGGTGGCGAGGTGGTGGTGGTTACAAGGGGTTCTCCAGCGAAGATCTAGTGGTGTTGAGGAGGAACAAGGAGAGCAGATCCTTCCCGGGGAAGATCACCTCTCGTCCCACTCCTTCTATCTCTTCTCTGTCTGGGCTCTAGAGTGTTCTAGCCGGAGTCTGTCCCCCATTCCCGGTGACCATGTCCCTCCCTTTATAGTCCAGGGGATCACCACAACGGCGCATCCGGGAAGGTCGCTTCCCTCCCTGCGAAGGAGGGAGGAAACCTAATGGTTTGGATCGGAGGGCGGGATATGAGCAGGCCATCTCCCGCGCCCGGCGGTAAAGGGAGCAGGTGGCTCCGACCGCACCTGACCATCTGTCCCTTGCTGATGTCTCCCAGTGTGACTTTTACCGGGAGAAGATTTGCCTGCCCGGCCTCCTGCTTGGCTCGGATTCTTTGTCTAGGCGGGGAGTACGTCTCTCCCCCCGGGTTGGAAGGCGTGTCCGGGTAGGTTGGGTGATCACCGTGCCGGGTGAGTCCTAGCAAGCCCGCCTCGAACTCTTCTGGTGGTTAAGTCTGGAGCGCACCGGGAAGCCCTCCTGGTGTTCCTGCGGCACACTGTCTTCGAGTTGGTGGAGACCTTGACAGGTAGCCCCCCGGGGATGGGGCCATCATTCCCGGGGCATGCTGGCGCGCATGCCGGGTCTTCATGGACGATCGCTGGACGGTGGTCCCGCTTTGGCCACAGCTGGGGGGCCCCTAGTCCCACAGCTGCGACAAAGTGTACAAGTCCATCAATCAGCTCAACTAGATCCATAGTAGTACAAAGCAGAAGTGCATGAAAATTTGAAGGAGCCAATTATTAAAATTGATGTGCTAGCCATCTAAACCAAAAGTCCGAACTAATGGAAAGGGCTACGTATTATATTTATATTTGGGTTCGGTGTAGGCCGCAGAAAAAAAAAACTGCGTGAGCACGGTCTTGAACTTCAGACCTACAATATCTATACTTCTTATAAGACAAAACCCCACTGACATATATTAAATTAATCTGTCTCCACATGCCCGGTGTCCACATCATTCACTATTTGAGTCATTCATTTATCCATGTCATCCCACATTTATTAATAAAAAACTATTTATTCATGGAATCTATTCACGTTATTAATTCTTTTAGCAATAGAATTTATACATAATCAATTTTTCATATTCCTGAAAAATTACATTTCATGTTTCAAATATCCTTTCTGTTATAATATAACTAAATTCCCCGCTGCAACACGCGGGATATCTTTCTAGTTAAATTGATGCGCTAGCCATCTAAACCAAAAGTACGAATTGATAAGAAAGGTTACATATTATATCTATATTTCAACACCAACTAGTCCTACTCCCAGCCCAGACGTGTACATTGGAGCCACGTATGCCGAGAAGCTGGCACGTACGTGTGTACACCAGTCTAGTCTACTCAGTATACATGGGCACTGTAGTAGCCACATGTGTTCCGTGTTAATGCGGAGTTCGGGAGGAGCTGTAGAGGAGCGGGATGGCGGTCGGCGGCCTTGCCGGTGTTGCCGTTGGCAAACTAGAAGGGCTGGTGTACCAGGTGTTGGATTTATGGTCGAAGGTGGGCGGCGTCGGTTGGATCGACGTTCTTTATAGCTAGCGACCTTACCTTTCGTGGCGGTTCCTAATAGAGGTCCACAATGCAGCTTGACTGCGAGGAAGCTTCTTTGGATCTCGGTGTAGTGGAATCTCGCCTTCGTGCGTGCGTTGCATGGTGATCCTCACGGCCTCCTTGCTCTATGCATTTACCATGCGTGTGTTGCATGTGAGGCAACGATGGCGATGCCAAGGAGGCGGTGGTGCCATTTGAGAGCTCTATGCATTTACCATGTTTATGTTCTATGCACTTTTGTTTTGTATTGATGATACACTTTGCTCGTGATTTTTGGCTTCAATTGAATGTAAATTGAAATATTGTGGGTTTTTGTAATGTTGTTACGTATGTGGTGTATGATGGTGAAATATTTTAATTCTCATGCGTATAAAATTATAGTTAATTCGGATGATATTGCAATATGTAATACAGAAGTAGTAGAGTAGGACATGCTCAAAATATAGGTACCCGGATTTGGGTATTCTGCCAAAGCAGTTTTTTTTTTCCGCTACTCATACCCTCTTTCTCCTCTACCCAAAATCTTATTTGGGTAGATCCTTCTTTCATTGTTTATCAACACAAAACTAAAGATCTACTTCAAGCCAACACCATGGATCAGATTATGATTTTTCTTCTAGCATACACCATGGAAGGGTGTACCATATTTCATAGTAGAAGAAATCCCAAAATTTTCACTTATCTTTACAAGAAGCATATACAAAACAAGCTTACAACCTAACCTACCTAATGAGAAAGGCAATTGCATGAAAGCATCGTAACGAAATCATCCTATAAAGTGATGTTTCTCATGGGGAATTCTGCCCCCATAGCTACGGTGGTGGTATGATCAGCTAGCGAGCTCTGCTGCCGGCCTCCATGGAATCTAATGCTCGGGCAGTGCTTCTCATCTCCATGCCAACGGAAAAGGGAACTATGGACAAGTCACGCGGCAGTTGTTGATCGCAATCCATGGTAGTTGCTCCTGTTGGCTGCACTTGGTTGGTTTCTGGGTTAAGAATGTGAAGATTGTATGCATGAGGCCAGTGCCCTGAAACGCAAAAGGTAACATGTCAATATACATAATCTTTTCCTTCTGGTTAAGAATAGAGAGGACAATTTTTCCTTTTCCAAGAAAAAAACTAGGGAATAACTAGATGAGGATGATAGCACAAACATGGCTTCAGTTTTAGGCTTGACTGAAAATTCGGCTTTCTGAGTCTGGCCAGTAGCCTGATTTTCATAATTTGACCCAGCTAGCAAAAGCCCAATAGAATCAACCATAACCATGAATATATAGCCCTATGGAGTCGGATTGGGCTGGTCTAGAAAAATTTGTTTTTGTCCAGTCCAAGTTCAAAGGGATAGAGATGCTTCTGTATGCGTATGTAGCTAAAAGAACTTCAGTTATTCAGTTATATGCACCTGACAGAACGAGGATTAATGGTGTTATGCACCAGCAATTCAGAATCAACATACCATGTTCACCAGAGGGAGATGGGAAGAACTGAAGGTAGCAAAACGAAGCAACCACCAGACCTGCAGAGATACACGCAACCACACCTCAGTCTGACAGCAGGTTATACTGACGTACTATTATCAGGTTAAATTTGGCACCTACCGAGAATACCACCAGCAAAAACGTCCTGCCAGTGGTGCCAATAGTTGTCGACCCGTGACACGCTGACCATCGCCGCGAGGAGCAGCGGCAGGATGACGATGCAGAGCTTGGCAATGTGGCCGCCCCGGTCGAACGCCCTGATCTTGCCGGCAAGGTACCACGACAGGAAGCCTAGCCCTGCGAAGGACCCTGCATTGCATGCCAGATGAACATAAGAAATCTATGAGACTGAATGCAGGGTACTCTTACAGGCATATGAGTAAACAGTTGATGAAGTTGTTCGAGTAACAGGTTCCGATTGGTTTCAGAGTTGCAGATGGTGGTTGTTGCTTACATGAGGTGTGGCCACTCGGGAAGCTCTTGTGCCCTTCCTTGATGACGCCTGCGTCTCCGTGGCATATGACTTGTCCGGTGATGTTGTTGTAATTCTGAATGGGCAAAGCATCAACATCAGTGCTGAAATTGATCCTGAATAGAAAAGGTGTCTGAACTCTGAAGAAGCAGCAGTGGGGAGTTGGAGAGCTCACTGGCACTCCGTCAGGAAAGCATCGCCAGAAGAAGTTGGGGCGTGGCCGGCCAACGCCGTCCGTGATCGCGTCAGTGAGGACGCCAGTGATGAGCACGGAGAACAGCAGGCCTGTCGATAGTTCACGATAGGATTGATTACATTTTTCTGAACCGAGAAATGAGAAGAGCAGTACTCTGAGTATCTGAATAAACTGATAACTGATACAGAGTTGCAGTGCAGGGATAACCTGCCTAGTATGGCGTGATGCAGGTCGTACGCATTCTTCCTCTTCACGTAGATCCCGGCGAAGATGAGCATCGGCATGACGACAGCGAGTATCTGCGTCCATCCATCCGGCCGCCGCCACCGACGAGGAAGATTCGATCAATACAGGCACGGTAAAAGAATGTCTGGAATCTGGAGCAACCTTGAAGGCAGGTGGGGTGGGCGTACCGGGACTGCCCAGACGGGCACGGTGTTCTCCTTGAGCGGGTACATGAGGGTGTCCATCATGCCCTTGCCGACGAACCGGTGGAAGGGCTCGATGAGGTTGAGCCCGACGACGGCGGCGGCGAGGAGGACCAGCACGATCCAGTCCACCATGTGCAGCCTCGCCACTTTAGCCCCGTGGGTCTTGAGGTACGGGTGCGACGGCCCCAGGTGGATCGCCGCCGCTGCTGCCGGTGCCGACATCTTTTTCTCCTGCGTCTAAACGAAGGGGATTCAGGCGACACAAATGTCAGTACATGACAGTGCTGTGCCGGCGGTGCGGCTGCCGGTGGTCTGGGTGATGGCGACGTCCGTGCGCGGGTCGTGGTCTGCGGCAGGCGGATCTGGAGCCGGTCCTCGTCGTCTTCGATGGAGCGGGCTGGATCTGGAGGTTGACGATGAGCTCGGGGCGAGGCCCCGACCGACGAGCCACAACGACAAGGTGGGCACCTTCGGTGCTCCGCTTGTGAGGTTCTCAAAGCCGTTGACCGGCGATGGAGCTACGTCTTCCTTGGGTATGTTGGTCACCGTCTCTCCTTCTCTTGGTGCTCGCCGTGGCGGCGCCGTGGATGGGTGGCGGGCTGGATCTGGCGGTGCAGAGTTCCCTTGGGGTTCCATTAGGGTTCCTGCTTTCTGTACGGGTGTTCGTCCTCTTCTGGACCTTGTCGTTCTCTGTGTACGTTTGCTGTACTCTTTGTTTTAATAAAAACGTATATTAGACTAAAAAAAAAAATGTCAATACATGACAGGCGCGGTGACCACATTATGGCCCAGTTTTTTGCCAGCTTAAAAAATACGGATTTGCTAATTCTCATGCGCCTGATTTTTTTCTTATGTCTCAGTCACCTACAAAGAGGTGCATGAGTTGCACTTTTCTGCGAGAAATGTGCAATTGCACTTTTCTGCCAGAAAAATGCAACTCGTTCCAGTTGCACTTTTTTTGAAATATAGTTGCACTTTTCTGAGGTGATTGAGACTTAATAAATTTTTAGTTATGTCTCAGTCACCCACAAAATATGCATGAGTTGCACTTCCGCCAGAAAAGTGCAACTCGTTCTAGTTGCACTTTTTTAAACTATAGTTGCATTTTTCTGAGGTGATTCAGACTTAATAAATTCTCAATCAACTGAGACATAGACAAACCCTAAAAAATAAGCTACCCCCTCCCAGCTTCTCCTATAAGTCATCTGCCTTATTATTTCGAACTTCTAAACTAGTCATCCTATAACTAAACTAGAAGCTCCAAGTAATAAGGTCATATCCAACGCGAAACCAGGTCCCAACGCGCCGACGCAAACGGACCGACGTCCGTTTTTCCGTCCGTTTCGACCCAAATCCGGCCCAAATTTGAGCCGGGTTTGCGTCGGTGCGGACGCGTCTGGACTCCGCGCGGTGTCCACCCGATCCCACTCCCTGGCCCACCCAGCAGCCATAGAACCCTCATTTGGCGCCATCTCCCCTCCCTTTCCCTCCATCTCCCGCCCTCTCCCGCGAAAACACCCATGGCGACCGGCGGAGACGTCGACAAAACCACCGTCGTGCTCGACGCCGCAGACCCCACCACAGTCCCACCGCCCACCACGAAGCCGAAGAGGTCGAAGAAAGAGCTCACCGATGAGGAGCGAGCGAGCGAGACGGAGAAGAGGGGCCACAGGAGGAACAGACAGAAGGCGGTGGCCACGCAGGCGCAGGCGCAGGCCGCCGCGGTCGCGAACGCGGCCGCCGTTGCCGTGGCCGCCGCAGCCGCGGCCACCGCGGACACAAATGTCATCACCCAGAAGACCGCGGCCCTCCTCATGCGAGGGTTCGTCCAACCGCCGCCGCCGGTGATGGGCGGTGTCATGGCCGCAGCGAGCTCGGCTTCCTCAGTACGGCCGCCAACGTCCCATTCACCGTCCGCGTCAGCGTCAGGCACGCCACCGTATGGCTATCTCCCCGGCCGTGGCCCAGTCGGAGGGTCGCGCTTGTCCACGTCGCTGGACATGGGTGATTCCATCGATCTGAACATGGACCCTCTCGCCGTTGACTCGCCCGAGGTTGGAGTGAAGCGTCCGCGTGGCGTCCCTGTGGGTGATCTCCTCGCGCGGAACCTGTTCGATGAAATGACCGCGCCCGCCCCGGATGACCCGGCGTACTACGATGAGCACGGCCATGGCTACGGGGAGGCTTTAATGGCCGACATGATCAATGGAGATGGCCAGACCGAGACCCAAGAGGCCACCGACGAGGTCGTTACCATCGACGACGAGCCATTGTTTGCGGACGAGCTAGCTCGACAAGCCGTCGCGCAGCCCAGGGCCATATCCCAGCGGACTTTGGCCTACTCCCAACGGGAAGACATATTGCTTTGCGAAACATGGATGGAAATCGGGCAAGATGCAATCACGGGGGCCGAGCAAAAGGGGCAAGTATTTTGGAATAGATGCCATGGCTACTTCCATGAACACCGCAAGTTTGCTACAACCCGGGATCTTGGCCGGCCATTCGAGAGCAAACGCAATGAGTGCTCTCTCCAAAAGAGATGGGGTTTCATCCAAGCGGAGACAAGCAAATTCGTTGCCTCCTACGAGCAATGTGCTTCCCGGCCCGTGAGTGGCGCCGGGGTGAAGGATTTGGTATGTTCTCGATCATTTCTCCGTCCATTCGAGTTATACTTTCCATATGTCTTCTAGGGTTTAGGATCAATATGTGTTTGGTATTTTGATTATCAAATAGGTACTTCAAGCTTTGGAAACATTCAAGAGTCAACATGGGTCCAAACCCTTTACCTTGACTCATTGTTGGAATGAGCTCAAGGATTGTCCAAAATGGAAGAACCTCATGGCATCCATGAAGAAAGGAGGGACCTCGGTGGCCGACGATGAGCCCATCCGCCCAAATGATGGGAAAAGGCCGAGAGGAAGGACAAGCACCAAGTTGGAGGCCAAGCGTGATGCCACAACACTTGCATTGCAAGAGACCTTGAAGGGGTTCATATCCCAAAAGGACAAAGCCATCGAGGAGAAGAAGGAGAGGGAAGAGAAGAAGCGGCGGGAGAGAGAGGAGAACGCAAAGAACTTCTTCGATTTGCAAAAGAAGAAGCTCGAGATCGATGAGACCAATGCCTGGTCTAGGGCCATGGAAGCGGAGCAAGCGTTGCTCGCCGAGGAGTCCCGGATCATGATGGCCGATCTCAACACCATGACCCCGAGGAAAAGAGCATGGATCGAGAAGAAGCAAAAACTCTTCATGGAAAGATATGTTTGATTCATCTCAATTTATGTGTTGCCCATGAACTATGTGGAAAATGGGGCAGAATGGGGCCTCGGGCTCCTCTTTTCTGGGTACTATGTGATGCCGAGGCAAATGGGACCTCGGACGCCTCTTTTTGGGTACAATGTGATGCCGATATGGCAGTTATTTTGTTATATCTCTATGTCTCTATGTATATTGCAATTTGCTTGAAATCCATTGCCTGAAAAAAAAGTCCAGGGCGGATCAAATAGGTCGGCCCGTTGGGTGCACTGGCCAGAAAAGACCGGACGGGGACGGATCCCTGTCCGTTTCCCGACCCAAACGGAGCAAAAACGGACCAAAAACAGGTCCGTTTGGGTCAGCGCGTTGGAGATGGCCTAAGCCGGGTGGCTTATAGAAAAAGCTGGAGAGGGGGCAGCTTATTTTTAAGCTGCCAAAAGAACTGGGCCTATATCAGGAGCTAGCTACTCTACTTACAGAATACAAGTTTCCTCTTGCCGGGACTGGCCGGCCAGGAACTTCTCCCGACGCGTGCAGAAGTCAACGGCGGCGGCGTCAGGGACAACGACGAGCTCCGCCTCCGCCTCCGCCCCTGCATAGAAGTCGAGAGCTGGACGACGAAGATGTTGTTAGGTCATCTCCAACGCGCCGACCCATTTCGTCCGAAACGGTCTGTTTCGCTCCGGATGGGTCGAAACCAGGGCCCAACGCGCCAACGCAAACGGACCGCTGTCCATTTTTTCGTCCATTTCGACCCAAATCCGGCCCAAATTTGAGCCGGGTTTGCGTCGGCGCGGACGCGTGTGGACGCCGCACGGTGTCCACCCCACTCCCCCCTGGCCCGCCTGTCGGCGTCACCCAACGGCCAACTACCATCATAAATGTGGCGGGAGTGGCCTTTATATGGACGCCAGCGAGCCAAACCCTAGCTCACAAAACCCTAGCGCCCCCGCCGATGCACTTCCTTCCCCAGCTCCTCTGGCCACACCTCTCCACCACCCGCCGGCCACCTGTATGGATCTGCCACCGCCGCCGCCACCGTAGCAGCACCTCCTCGACCAGATCGAGAAAGCCCGCCGGAGTGCGCTAGGGCGCTACCGCGGCAGTTTCTCTCGACGCACTTCCACGAGCCTGGCGTGGATCGGCATGCCCCATTACCGGGCTCCAGAAAGGCTGCCGGAGGAGGTGAGGAGGACCATGGCGTACTCCGATGACTCGGACCCCGAGGGGGACGCGTACGCTGCTGGGGTCGCGGCGGGCTCCGTCGACACCACTGCCAGCCCCCCCGCTCGCTCCGCTGCTGCGAGCGCCACCACCCCTGCCGCGACTGGTGTGGTCGAGGTGATCCACCTGGACTCAGAGGACTCGAGCGGCCCGGACCTCAAGGAGGCTATGGTGCGCTCGCTGGACTCGTTCCAGGCCGAGCTTGCCCGGCAGAGGAAGGAGGACGCCGACTTGGCGCGGGCGACCCGCGCGGCGCTTGCCGAGGCTCGTGCGAGCGGCCACAAACGCGACCGCGAGGAGGGCACCAGGAGCAGCCGTTGAAGACCTCAAGCGGCGAATTTTGTTAAAATAGCCGGTGCAAGGGGAGTCGCCAGGATAGACCCCAACGCCGGTATCCTGGCAGGAAGAGCCAGCAAGTCCGTGCCGCCACCGGCCACCAGGCCGGAGGAGATCCAGCAAGACCGTGCCGCCACAAGCGGCCAATTTTTTTAAAATTTGTTGGGTCATCCATCGCCGGCATCGGAAGTCCTCCTAAAATTTTATTAATCTAGTAGAATGTAGTAAATCTAGTAGAATAAATCGGAGAATGTATTCTCAAAACTATGTAATTTGTAGAGTAATATGAAATATAATTTTATAACTTCTAAAAAAAGAAGGGACGGACCAAATGGGTCGGCCCGTTGGGTGCACTGGCCAGAAATGGCTGGACGGGGACGGACCCCTGTCCGTTTCCCGACCCAAACGGAGCAAAAACGGACCAAAATAACGTCTGTTTGGGTCGGCGCGTTGGAGATGGCCTTAGCAGAATGTTGTGCGCCATTTCATCTAGGCATTGACCAAAATATGTAGCATATCGGCTGAGCTTCCTTAGCTTAGTGGCTAAGTTAGTACTTAGTGATTAAGTTAGTAGCTATAGCTAGGTTCCAGCATAAACAATGAAGTGAGCTCAGACTAGTACGAGGCCAAGTCCTAATATATAGACGCCAAATCTAGTCTCAGAACTGTCTGAGATTACTCTTACACGGCGGACCAATCACACCTCGTCTCGATCCTCCCACAAGCCTCGCGTGAATCGTACGTGTGTCGTTGTCCTTTTTTTTCCTCCGGAATTCTCACGCGCACTACTTTTTCGTATCCGTTGCAGTAGTTGACCGTACGGCTGTTCCTGAAGCATGCTGCGCTAGGCCGGCCACCATCGCCACTTGTCTTCTGCTCTTCCTTTTCTTTCTTTCTCTCACGTCAAGCTCCATCCTGCATGCATGCAAGTATGTCGTATGTAAGATCACGAACACCGAGGTTCTCCTAACCATGTTTAGAGATCTGGCACACAACGGGTCGACAAAGCGGTGCGGCTACTCTACAAAAAGATGGGGCTCGACGTCGGTGATATGCCCCTGGTGCAGGCTATGAACGAATTTGCGAGCACCCTCAATACTCCGCTCTCTGATTCGGGAATCGACGCATTGATGACACTCTTCAGGCTGATCTTGCCGTCCATGACGGCCCCGGATGAAGCTTTGATTGCCTTTGCTGGCCCCAAAGGTAGCGATTTCCCGCCACAAACGGCGCTGGACGTCTCTGTCTGGTTTGCTACCTGGTTCCCAGGCCGCGTCACCTCGTCGCATCGTCTCGCTGCTTCGACTCGGCATTTCACAAGTCAAAGTTGAGCAAATGACAATCTTTATTTCAGACAACTTGGACGGAATAGGTTGATTTGGATCCTCGCGGTGATTTTTTTTCTTTTTCGCCTCGGCCATATCATATTTGTTTCTCCTATATCAATATAAAAGGCAAGGCTTTTGCCTCGTTTCAAAAAAAAAAAAAAAAGATTCGGCAAGGGGCGCAAGGAGGCTTCGTACGGTCTCGCCTTCGTCGGAGGTGATGTGCCCATGTTTGGACCGCTTGGAAGCGTAACACCCTACTCCTGGATGTCTGGATATATGGTGGTACCTGGTGGCGAGGTGGTAATGGTTACAAGGGGTTCTCCAGCGAAGATCTAGTGGTGTTGAGGAGGAACAAGGAGAACAGATCCTTCCTGGGGAAGATCACCTCTCGTCCCACTCCTTCTCTCTCTTCTCTTTCTGGGCTCTAGAGTGTTCTAGCCGGAGTCTGTCCCCCATTCCCGGTGACCATGTCCCTCCCTTTATAGTCCAGGGGGTCACCACAGCGGCGCATCCGGGAAGGTCGCTTCCCTCCCTGCGAAGGAGGGAGGAAACCTAATGGTTTGGATCGGAGGGCGGGATATGAGCTGGCCATCTCCCGCGCCTGGCGCTAAAGAGAGCAGGTGGCTCCGACCGCACCTGACCCTATGTCCCTTGCTGATGTCTCCCGGTGTGACTTTTACCGGGAGAAGACTTGCCTGCCCGGCCTCCTGCTTGGCTCGGATTCTTTGTCTGGGCGGGGAGTACGTCTCTCCCCCCGGGTTGGAAGGTGTGTCTGGGTAGGCTGGGTGATCACCGCACCGGGTGAGTCCTAGCAAGCCCGCCTCGAACTCTTCTGGTGGTCAAGTCTGGAGCGCACCGGGAAGCCCTCCTGGTGTTCCCGCGGCACACTGTCTTCGAGTTGGTGGAGACCTTGACGGGTAGCCCCCCGGGGAGGGGGCCATCGTTCCCGGGGCATGCTGGCGCGCATGCCGGGTCTTCATGGACGATCCCTGGACGGTGGTCCCACTTTGGCCAGAGTAGGGGGCCCCTGGTCCCACAGCTGCGACAAAGTGTACAAGTCCATCAATCAGCTCAAATAGATCCATAGTAGTACAAAGCAGAAGTGCATGAAAATTTGAAGGAGCCAATTATTAAAATTGATGTGCTAGCCATCTAAACCAAAAGTCCGAACTAATGGAAAGAGCTACGTATTATATTTATATTTGGGTTCGGTGCAGGCCACAGAAAAAAAACTACGTGAGCACGGTCTTGAACTTCAGACCTCTTGGCTCTGATACCATATCTATACTTCTTATAAGACAAAACCCCACTGACATATATTAAATTAATCTATCTCCACATGCCAGGTGTCCACATCATTCACTATTTGAGTCATTCATTTATCCATGTCATCCCACATTTATTAATAAAAAACTATTTATTCATGGAATCTATTCACGTTATTAATTCTTTTAGCAATAGAATTTATACTTAATCAATTTTTCATATTGCTGAAAAATTACATTTCATGTTTCAAATATCCTTTCTGTTATAATATAACTAAATTCCCCACTGCAACACACGGGATATCATTCTAGTTAAATTGATGCGCTAGCCATCTAAACCAAAAGTCCAAATTGATAAAAAAAGGTTACGTATTATATTTATATTTCAACACCAACTAGTCCTACTCCCAGCCCAGACGTGTACATGGAGCCACGTATGCCGAGAAGCTAGCACGTACGTGTGTACACCAGTCTAGTCTACTCGGTGTACGTGAGCACTGTAGTAACCACGTGTGTTCCGTGTTAATGCGGAGCTCGGGAGGAGCTATAGAGGAGCGGGATGGCGGTCGGCGGCCTTCCCGGTGTTGCCGTTGGCAAACTAGAAGGGCTGGTGTACCAGGTGTTGGGTTTGTGGTCGAAGGTGGGTGGCGTCGGTTGGATCACGCGGTGCGGTGATCCGAACAAGTTCGGGGTCTTCCCCGGCCGATGTTATTTATAGCTAGCGACCTTACCTTTCGCGGCGGTTCCTAATAGAGGTCCACAACGCAGCTTGACTACGAGGAAGCTTCTTTGGATCTCGGTGTAGTGGAATCTCGCCTTCGTGCGTGCGTTGCATGGTGATCCTCACGGCCTCCTTGCTCTATGCATTTACCATGCGTGCGTTGCATGTGAGGCAACGATGGCGATGCCAAGGAGGCGGTGGTGCCATTTGAGAGCTCTATGCATTTACCATGTTTATGTTCTATGCACTTTTGTTTTGTATTGATGATACACTTTGCTCGTGATTTTTGGCTTCAATTGAATGTAAATTGAAATATTGTGGGTTTTTGTAATGTTGTTACTTATGTGGTGTATGATGGTGAAATATTTTAATTGTCATGTGTATAAAATTATAGTTAATTCGGATGATATTGCAATATGTAGTACAGAAGTAGTAGAGAAGGGCATGCTCAAAATATAGGTACCCGGATTTGGGTATTCTGCCAAAGCAGTTTTTTTTCCGCTACTCATATCCTCTTTCTCCTCTACCCAAAATCTTATTTGGGTAGATCCTTCTTTCATTGTTTATCAACACAAAACTAAAGATCTACTTCAAGCCAACACCATGGATCAGATTATGATTTTTTTCTAGCATACACCATGGAAGGGTGTACCATATTTAATAGTAGAAGAAATCGCAAAATTTTCACTTATCTTTACAAGAAGCATATACAAAACAAGCTTACAACCTAACCTACCTAATGAGAAAGGCAATTGCATGAAAGCATCCTAACGAAATCATCCTATAAAGTGATGTATCTCATGGGGAATTCTGCCCCCATAGCTACGGTGGTGGTATGATCAGCTAGCGACCTCTGCTGCCGGCCTCCATGGAATCTAATGCTCGGGCAGTGCTTCTCATCTCCATGCCAACGGAAAAAGGAACTATGGACAAGTCACGCGGCAGTTGTTGATCGCGATCCATGGTATCTGCTCCTGTTGGCTGCACTTGGTTCTCGGTTTCTGGGTTAAGAATGTGAAGATTGTATGCATGAGGCCAGTGCCCTGAAACACAAACGGTAACATGTCAATATACATAATCTTTTCCTTCTGGTTAAGAATAGAGAGGAGAATTTTCATAATTTGACCCAGCTAGCAAAAGCCCAATAGAATCAACCATAACCATGAATATATAGCCCTATGGAGTCGGATTGGGCTGGTCTAGTAAAATTTGTTTTTGTCCAGTCCAAGTTCAAAGGAATAGAGATGCTTCTGTATGCATATGTAGCTAAAAGAACTTCAGTTGTTCAGTTATATGCACCTGACAGAACGAGGATTAATGGTGTTATGCACCAGCAATTCAGAATCAACATACCATGTTCACCAGAGGGAGATGGGAAGAACTGAAGGTAGCAAAACGAAGCAACCACCAGACCTGCAGAGATACACGCAACCACACCTCAGTATGACAGCAGGATATACTGACGTACTATTATCAGGTTGAATTTGGCACCTACCGAGAATGCCACCAGCGAAAACGTCCTGCCAGTGGTGCCAATAGTCGTCGACCCGTGACACGCCGACCATCGCCGCGAGGAGCAGCGGCAGGATGACGATGCAGAGCTTAGCAATGTGTCCACCCCGGTCGAACGCCCTAATCTTGCCAGCAAGATACCACGACAGGAAGCCTAGCCCTGCAAAGGACCCTGCATTGCATGCCAGATGAACATGAGAAATCTATGAGACTGAATGCAGGGTACTCTTACAGGCATATGAGTAAACGGTTGATGAAGTTGTTCGAATAACATGTTCCGATTGGTTTCAGAGTTGCAGATGGTGGTTGTTGCTTACATGAGGTGTGGCCACTCGGGAAGCTCTTGTGCCCTTCCTTGATGACGCCTGCGTCTCCGTGGCATATGACTTGTCCGGTGATGTTGTTGTAATTCTGAATGGGCAAAGCATCAACATCAGTGCTGAAATTGATCCTGAATAAAAAAGGTGTCTGAACTCTGAAGAAGCAGCAATGGGGAGTTCGAGAGCTTACCGGCACTCCGTCAGGAAAGCATCGCCAGAAGAAGTTGGGGCGTGGCCGGCCAACGCCGTTCTTGATCGCGTCGGTGAGGACGCCGGTGATGAGCACGGAGAACAGCAGGCCTGTCGATAGTTCACGATAGGGTTGATTACATTTTTCTGAACCGAGAAATGAGAAGAGCAGTACTCTGAATATCTGAATAAACTGATACAGAGTTGCAGTGCAGGGATAACCTGCCTAGTATGGCGTGATGCAGGTCGTACGCATTCTTCCTCTTCACGTAGATCCCGGCGAAGATGAGCATCGGCAGGACGACTGCGAGTACCTGCGTCCATCCATCCGGCCGCCGCCGCCGCCGAGGAAGATTCGATTAATACAGGCAGGGTAAAAGAATGTCTAGAATCTGGAGCAACCTTGAAGGCAGGTGGGGTGGGCGTACCGGGACGGCCCAGACGGGGACGGTGTTCTCCTTGAGCGGGTACAGGAGAGTGTCCATCATGTCCTTGCCGACGAACCGGTGGAAGGGCTCGATGAGGTTGAGCCCGACGTCGGCGGCGGCGAGGAGGAGCAGCACGATCCAATCCACCATGTGCAGCCTCGCCACTTTGGCCCCGTGGGTCTTCAGGTACGGGTGCGGCGCCCCCAGGCGGATCGCCGCCGGTGCCGCTGCCGGCGCCGGCATCTTCTTCCCCTGCGGCAAAAGAGGGGAATTCAGGCGACCGTCCGGCCGGCCGAATAATTCCCAGAAAAGCTCGTGGTCTCGATGCATAATGCCTTGACGCGGCGAGACAAATGGACAGGCGCGGCCGCGCGGTGACCACATATACTGTATTGTATATCAGGAGCTAGCGAGCTATACTTACAGAAGACAAGATTCCTCTTGCCGGGACCGGTTGGCCAAGAACTTGTCACGCCGCGCGCGGAAGGCAACGGCGGCGGCGACAGGGACGACGGCGAGCTCCTCCTCCTCCTCCGCCCCCTGCACAACAGCGGTCGCGAGCTGGACGACGAAGAAGGTGTGTGTATCTCTCAAGGACCAGCCTCCGTTTCTCGTTCCTTTGGGCGACTGATCGATCCTGACGTCGAACGCCGTCGACTTGGAACCGGTCTGTGTCTTGAATTGATTTCGATGATGCTGCTTGCTTCCTCGCATCTTCTTCTTTACGCGTTTACATGGCGGAAATACATTTCGGGTCATGGGTGCAGCTGCACCCACTGCCCAAAAAACCATTTTTCAAATGTCAAAAAATTTTAAAAATAAATCTGAACATATTTTAACATATTTCATGTTAGCATAAAAAATCCGTGATGAAAAGACATTTTTTGCAACCTGTGTAAAAAAGACAAATCCGGGAGGGGCATTCCTTTTTTTTTCAATTTAAGATTGAAGAAGGGACTCCGATAATATAATAGAAAGACTCTAAAGTGTCGTAGAAAAAACTATATGTAGTTCTTTCTACCACACTTTAAGATTTCAACCAGATCCTTTCATTTAAGACTGCAAAAAGTCTTTTGTACGAGACATGTTTTTATTTTTTTGTACAGGTCACAAAAAATGTCTTTTCACAGCGAAATTTTTTGTACTAACACAAAAAAATGTTGATGCATATCTAAATTTTTTTTCAGAATTTTTTGACACTTTAAAAAAATTAAAAATATTTTACCCCAGCGGATGCAGCTGCACCCACGAGCCAAAACGCCGCCTCCGTTTACATGGCATCTTTTCCTAGCGTTCGACGGATGTCGGATGACCAACTGGGAGGCTAAAGACGGGGAGGGATTTCCGTGGAGGAGCTCGTTCTGTGGTACACCAGGTCCAACCCGTCGAGAAGAAAAGTCTTCCGTTTTCTGTTGGACGACCCAAGTGCTTACGATTTCTTCGTTAACCCTTCAAGGCCAAGTATTGCATATGCAGGGGCGCGTCGACAGGTCATCTAGAGATAAGTTTTTTTTTTTTGTTAGATAAGAAAATTTTGAAAAACTAAGGGCAGACAAATCCTAAAGGTTTCTTTTCATCTTGCTTTTCTCTTTTACAGACGTACTAACTTTATTGGTTGTAGAAAGTAGGTATAGCACACATAAAAAAGGACTGAAAAGACCTCATTTTTTTGGCTTTGGTGTATAACTATGTTTCCGGTAAAACAAAATAACAGTAACCAAACTCACACAAGCTCGAGACATTTCTCATTGTTGTTGCTATTCTGTGTGGTCTTCTATTTGTATCTCTTTTCGTAAATGTTTATGTGAGCACATGATGTGTAGATGAAACGAGCTGCGTGACTCGTGAGCTACTTGCGCCTTAGCCCTCGCAACGAAGAAAATGATAGCCTCTCTTGGATGTTTCACCAACCAAACATTCCCATCCTATTTTTTGGATGGTGCAAAAATAATATTATGGAGACAACCAAACAACTGACACAACCTGACTAGATCGGTGACTCTCCACCCAGTCGAGTCTAGTTTTAGAGAGCCCAAAAAAGTTGCAAGCTGCCACTCACGTCCTACAAGTACCCGACGATAAATTGTTTTTAGGAGCCACCGTGCTAGTTATTATATTTAGTAATTTCTAAACTTGCTACATGTACATGCTGCTACATCAAAGTTATGGCTCTCTATCATGGCGCACCAGCTTCGACTGACACACTTGAGTCTCTTCCGGGCAGACACCAGTAGCCGCCACAACACCAGTGACATTGCCAAAATGATGTCCTTGTACGTCTGTCCAGGGGAGACCATGCTTTCCTCGTACAATGCGGCATGTTTTAGGACCATGCTTTGATGTGCAACAACATCAGTAGCGTCCATGAGGTTGTCAATATCGCGAGCCATTAGCTAGGTCATATGCGCAAAGTTTGAAGCTGTCTGCATGAGAATTTGGAAAGCGTGGTCGTATGAAGAGGATGTGACGACCTTTATCAATTGTTGCAACTGGCATGATTTCAACCGCGTTGTACAAGAACTTGTAGGCCTCCGGAGACACCGTGGCCAAGTCAATTTGATGTAAGACAATATGACACAGTTTGGGGGAGACCTCAACGCATGGCGTGGGCTCCTGGGGCTTTTCAATATATAGACAGAATAGAGTTACATGTGGGGTCAGATACAAATTAGGTTAGAGTCTAAGCCTAAATACATATGTCACGTATTCTGACAGCCCCCCTCAATCTCAACTGGGGACAACATGTTGAGATTGCGTTTACACTCTTCAAACAGAGGAAGAGGCAGAGGTTTAGTGAATATATCTGCAAGCTGATCCTTTGATGAAACGAACCGAACCTGCAGAAGTTTCTGAGCAACTCTCTCTCGAACAAAGTGAAAATCAATTTCAATATGCTTTGTTCGAGCATGGAAGACTGGGTTGGATGAGAGATAGGTAGCACCAATGTTATCACACCACAAGACAGGTGGAGACTGTTGTCGAACACCAAGTTCCTTCAACAGTGCCTCAATCCAAATAACCTCAGCCGTGGCATTAGCAACCGCCTTGTATTCTGCTTCTGTATTGGAGCGAGAGACTGTAGCTTGTTTGCGAGCACTCCAAGCAACTAGGTTACCTCCATAAAACACCGCAAAACCTCCCATGGATCGACGGTCATCAACATCACCAGCCCAGTCAGCATCAGAGAAGGCTGAGATGGCTGGAGAGGAAGAGGGGCGAAGATGCAGACCATGACCAAGGGAGGACTTGACAAACCAAAGAATCCTTTTGATTGCAGCAAGATGATCCTCGGTAGGGGAGTGCAGAAACTGGCATACTCGATTCACAGCAAACGAGATATCTGGCCGAGTCAGAGTGAGATATTGTAAGCCACCAACTATGCTTCGATAATCAGTAGCATCATCGGGACCGAGCAAAGTACTATCCGCATGAAAAAGTTTGGTGGTTGCTGACATAGGAGTCACGGCGGTGTTGCACTTAAGCATCCCGGCGCGCTTGAGCAGATCTGTGGCATACTTCCGCTGGGTAAGTGTAAGACCAGCAGAAGAACGGGCAACCTCCAAGCCTAGAAAATAGTGAAGCGGACCAAGGTCTTTGACAGCAAATTCTTGTCGAAGACCAAGTACCAGGCGATCAATAGCAGACTCGGCAGAACTGAGCACAGCAATGTCATCAACATAAACTAGAAGATAGATGGTCACATCAGGCCGTTGAAGAATAAACAGAGACGTGTCAGCAGTAGACGGTATGAACCCATGCTGACGAAGAACAGCCCCAAGCCGAGCATGCCAAGCCCGTGGAGCCTGTTTCAGGCCATAAAGGGCTTTGTCCAAGTGACAGAGATGATGAGGACGCTCAGGATCCTCAAAACCAGGTGGCTGGCGCATAAAAACTTCTTCTTCCAAGAGCCCATGGAAAAAAGCATTTTGGACGTCCAAATGATGAAGAAACCACCCACGGGAAACAGCAAGAGAAAGCAACAAACGAATAGTTGTAGGCTTAACCACTGGGCTGAATGTATCTTCATAATCCAGACCATAACGCTGCTTGAATCCCTTGGCAACCAGACGAGCTTTATATCGCTCAATTTTACCATTAGCATGTCGCTTCACCTTGAATATCCACTTTGAATCAATAATGTTGACACCAGAAGCTGGGGGAACAAGATGCCAAGTGTTGTTCTTGATAAGTGCATCGAACTCTTGTTCCATAGCCACACGCCAGTGCGGGATACCAAGTGCAGCATGAAAATGCCGAGGTTCAGAAGATGGATCAGCTGCAGCATCAGCAAAGTACGCAGCCATCCAAGCCACCGTGCTGTCAGTCCACTTTCTAGGCTGACGAAGTCCACGCTGAAGACGTGTAACGGGCCGCAGCAGAACAGGTGGAGCAGGCTCGGCCACAGGAAGAGCGGGTGCAGGAGATCCGGGCACGGAGCCCGGTGACGATCCTGTCGACGCAGCGGAGACAGGGGACAGCACGGGAGTCGAGGGCGATCCTGTCGGCGATAGGGGCGCGGTCGGGGACAAGGGCACCGAGCTGGGTGAGCCAGCGGTGGACACAGGCCCGTATGTTAGCCGAAGCGGGTCCAATGGACTAGGAGCAGAGGAGGTCCGGCGATGCAGGGGACCAGGTGTAGGTGCCGCACACCGAGCCGACGTCTGCATGCGATCAACGTCCACAGACGGGTCAGCTGACGCGGGCGGCGTAGAGGGAGCACTCGGCGAGGGTGGGTCAGTAAGCACCTCGAGATGAGCGCCGCGGCCGATACCTGCACCATGGTGAGGGAGCAAAACAGGAGCATGCGCAATATCTTCAAATTGATCAAGCTCAGTGGGTAACGAGGAGGATAATGGTGTGGAGTTAGAAGATGGTAGTGCAGAAAACAGAAAAACGTTCTCATCGAAGATGACATCACGGCTGATATAGACTCTATTGGTGGGGACATGGAGACACTTGTACCCTTTGTGAAGTGGACTATAACCCAGAAATACACATTTTTTGGAGCGAAACTCAAGTTTATGTTTGTTATAGGGGCGAAGGTTGGGCCAACATGTGCACCCAAACACCTTAAAAAAGGTATAGTCCGGAACTTCACCCAACAAACGTTCAAGAGGAGATTGCATATTGATGACACGTGTAGGCATGCGATTGATAAGAAAACAGGCAGTAATGAAAGCATCATTCCAATAGCAAAAAGGAAGAGAGACATGTGCAAGAAGAGTAACGCCTGTTTCAACAATGTGACGGTGCTTTCGTTCAGCACTCCCATTCTGTTGGTGGGTGTGTGGACAAGACACACGGTGAGTGATACCAAGCTCCTGAAAGAAGGCATTCAACTTAATATACTCACCCCTCCCCCCCCCCCCCCCCCCCCCCCAATCAGATTGAACATATTTAATTTTGTGACCAAGGAGACGCTCAACATGAGCTTGATACTGACGAAACACTTCAAAGACATCATTTTTACGCTTAATCAAATAAAGCCATGTAAAGCGACTATAAGCATCCACAAAACTGACATAATATGAGTGACCACTAACGGAGGTCTGAGGAGAAGGACCCCAAACATCTGAATAAATAAGCTCAAGAGGAGCGTTCGTTACATGCTGTGACACAGAAAACGGTAACTGATGACTCTTGCCCTGCTGACAGGCATCACAAACAGACACTATTTTATTGGACTCTGACGGTAGTTGATGACGGTGGAGCACATGTTGCACAACCTGCGTAGCTGGGTGGCCTAAGCGAGCATGCCACTGAGAGGACGAAGCTTTAAGAGCGCTGATGACGAGCTTGTGACTCGGCAAATCCCAAGGTCGAATACCCCGGGTTGATTGAAGGAGAAAGAAAGAGATCAGGCTGGTGAACACGACGGCTAACAGGGGGCGATTTACCCAGGTTCGGCCCCTCGAGTTGAGGTAAAGACCTACTCCTGCTTGTCTGGAATTATCGATTGGTGGCTACAATGCGATGTTCAATGATTCGATGCCCTAGACGGCGCACCCTCCCGGCCTTTATACTACAGGCCGGGTCTCGGGTGGACGGTGCGGATTGCACGTACAAGATAAGGAAAGCATCACCGACCTAAGTCGACTACTTGTGCCACACGGTGTCCTTCTTGGGCTTCGCTGGGCCTTCATTGGCGTGACCCAGGTACCACCACCGTGGGGGACCCGAAAGGTAGCCCCACGACAGCTGAAGACTTGTTTGAGTAATGGAGTGGTGAGTGGAGCGTCAAGTACGTAGAGACCACCATGAACGCGCCCTCTAAGTAGGATGGCCCCCGTAAGCAGGTCCTTTACAAAAAGACTATTAGGATGGAACTCAATGTAAACACAATTATCATAAGTAAATCGACGAACAGAGAGAAGATTTTTTTGTGACACTAGGGACATGCAAGACATTACGAAGATAGAGATGCCTAGATGAAGGAGTGGAAATTAGAGCTTGACCAACATGAGAAATACGCATACCTTCCCCGTTGGCTGTGTGAACTTGCTCCGATTCCTGTTATGACTCCTTCATGTGCAGCTTCTCCAGTTGACCAGTGAGGTGGTCGGTTGCACCAGTGTCGGCGTACCAGGTCGGATCCACAGGGAGGGTCCAAGTCTGACCCTGTGGCGCCTGACATGCGACGTTGGCCTGAGCATGGCATTGGAGGAAGCGACCGTCGTTGCCCACGCCAAGGAAGGACGTCTGGAAGCGCTTGAAGCAGTGCGCAGCAAGGTGGCCGACCTCGTCGCAGAGCTGGCAGTGGGGCCGTGGGCCATTGCCATGGCCAGAGGGAGGAGCGCCACCACCAGCGCCTCCTGGACCAGGAGGCCGAGCACCAGCGCCCGGCCCGGAGGGTGGGCGATAGGTCAAGGGCAGGGAAGTTGGCGCAGTGGAGCGAGGAGGCCGGTACCCGCCAGTCCTGGCGGCGTTGGCGGAGTGGACACCTCCGACGACAGTAGAGCGGCGCCCCTCCTTGCGCTGCTCGGTAGATATCAACCGCGCATACAGATCATGCGCAGGCATCGGGGTCTCACGATCCCGAACGACTTCAGCCAGAGAGTCGTACTCCTCATCAAGACCATGGAGCACGGCGGAGAAAAATTCCTCGGGACGGAGGGGCTGACCGATTGACGCCAGTGTATCGGTGATCGTCTTCACCTTGTTGTAGTAGACAGACATGGGCTGGTTCAGCTTGTGGGTCTCGCGCAGCTGATCACGCAGTTGCGTAGATCGCGCCGAAGACTGAGCAACAAAGCTGTTCTCGATGGTGATCCACGCCTCCCGCGAGGATTTGGCAAACATGATCATGCTGCCGACCTCGATAGACGAGGAGGAGAGGAAGGCGTTGAGAATCGCCTGATCCTGCTGGACCCAGGCCGCATAGGCCGGGTTGATGACATGTCCGGCAGAGGCGGACTTCGTCGCAGGACGGCGACATGGGAAGGGGGGCACTTGAAGGTGCCCTCGACATAGCCATGGAGCAGGTGGCTCTGGAGTTGAGACACGACCTGCGCACGCCAGAACAGATGGTTGGCGGCGCTAAGCTTGACGGTGATCTGATGGCCAAAGTGAATCGGCGAAGGGGCGGACGACGACGCGCTGGCGGACAGCGGCAGCGCCGACGAAGGGAGGAGGGCGGCGAGAGCGGAGCTGGTGGATGCAGCAGAGGAAGAACCCATGGCGGCGACGGCGATCTAAGGCAGCGGTGGCTAGGGTTGGGACCGAAGGTTGGCTGATACCATGTAAGACAATATGACACAGTTTGGGGGAGACCTCAACGCATGGCGTGGGCTCCTAGGGCTTTTCAATATATAGACAGAATAGAGTTACATGTGGGGTCAGATATAAATTAGGTTAGAGTTTAAGCCTAAATACATATGTCACGTATTCTGACATTTGATAGTGCAAGTCCCAGCTGGTGCTAGCTTCATGCTCGCGTAGTATCCAGATGTGGTAGCTTCTATTGGCTTCCGCTGGGTTAGCCAATAGATGTGGCCATGCGCAAAGACGCTTCTTCCATCTCTCTTTACCCAGCCCACCGGTTTTTCGTGAATGCCGCTCTCAGGCGGTCTCCAAAGCCCCGTAGAAGTAGAATTCAGCACATAGACCTCACATCCAGCAGATACGGGAAGCTTGTCAGCATTACAACCACGGTAGTAGATGCGCACGATTTTGTGCTTCCTGATGGACGAGTCGTATCCAAGGCCTAGGCTGGCATACTTCCGAGCAGACTCCGTGCGTCGTCGGCAGCCCGTCCATCGGCCTTCAGGGAGGGCTGCCATTTGACCGGTGGATGGGTTGCAGACGTAGAGAGTCTCGAGGGCGGTGGTTTGGAGGATGACAAAGCCACGGCATTGCTGCGTAAGGAGGCGCGGGACGTTGTAGTCGAGGCTGGTGAACCTCCTCCTCCTACCCATGAACATCTCAGGGTTGTGCGGAAAGTTGTCAAGTGCGAGCTCATCGGGAATATCCATGAGCTTCGCACCGGTGGAGTGCTCCGGCGACCACACGTTCATCTTCGGTCCGTGGCAGACCGAGTCTTGTAGCAAGAGGATTTTGGGGCGGTTGGCGAGCTGGAGGTGGCGGTCGGTGAAATCCTCTGACGAGAGCATGGCGGCCCATGTGCGGGAGAGGCAGCGGCACCGGTGCACGGACTTTGCTGGTAATCGAGCGAAGATGTCCTCTATGAGATGGTCGGGTAGCACAGGCCATGGGTCGTTCGCCATGACCGGGTTACGCACGATCGAGAGATCTCACTCTGTGGAAAGTTGGACTTGCGATAATGCGATTATATATTACCTGCGTCCTGTTGTTGTGCTTATTATAGTACTACTAGTAGACAGCACACGGGCAGGGAAGGGAAGACCTCACCAAAGTCACCAGCCTAAACGGACACAAACTCTTTGGAGTCTGATTTACGCGACAAGTAAACCTTTATACCTGTAGGAGTATCACATATATGGTCTAGTAGGAGTATCGTAGATGGTACTCCATATAGTCCATGTTGGTAAATAATTATGTTAAATAATAATTAATGATTTGGGAGCGATGTTTTGACACCGGGAGCATATGTTTGTGGTTTAAATGTTTTCTAAACGCAAAATGTCCAAAAAAGCCGGACAAAAAATATCGTGCGTACATGTTGACATACCATGTGCTCAGAAAAAATGTTTTACGTAAAACCAACATTTTTTGTGATGTGTATAAGAAAGACAAAATCCGGTGCTGAAAAATGCTCTTCATGAGATATCTTTTTGTCTTTGTTACATAGGCAACAAAAAATGTCGGTTTTCCATGAATCTTGGTGTGCCCATGTAAGACGTCAAGATATATAAGTCAAATTTTTGTTTCGAATTTTTTGATGTTTTAAAATGTTTTTTCCGGTGACAGGAGTATATGCTCTCATGAACCAAAGTGAATTGGCGGGTAGTAGTATCATGTTATGTCACAGTAGGTTGAATTAAAAAAATTACTGACAAATAGATATTGTACACATATTTTTTTGAAAGATATTGCACACATATTTACATTTAAATTATATAAAAATTAAATAATATAATAATCCTACTATATGATACTATGGTGTGATACGGTAGTATTATAGGTGTATGATGCTCAGAAAATGCATAGATGAACATGGGGGCATCTACCCCGTTTTCAAAAAACATATTTCTAAATGTTAGAAAAAAACCGAAATTTCTTGCGTACATACATATCCATGTGCTCTATGCGGGCAGAAAGTTTCATCAAAAAATAACAATTATTTCGGTCTGTGTAAAATGACAAAAAAAATCTTGTGAAAAGTTTTTGTTCTCAGTACCGGAATTTTTCCTTTTTGTGGAGGCAAAATAAAAAGTTATTTTTTCGCAAACCTTTATGCTGCACGAATATTTTGAAGAGAACTAAACATAAAATTTTATTTCAGATTTTTTACACAATTTAAATCACGTTTAAAATGATTTTTTTTGTAAAATGTGGTAGATGCCCCCATGTTCAGATCATCCACTCTTGACCAGCCCTACAAACTTCTATTATTCGACTAGTCCTCCGAACATTCCACTTATTAGTTCAGCCGACTCCTACTTGATTACATGCTTTTCATAAGGAAAACCCCGCATATTTTTTCTTTAGGAGACTCGACATATGCCTTGCAAAACCAATCCTAATGGTCCTATGCCTACACGTTAACAAATATAACGGTAGACGTTCTCACCTTCCTCAAATTTCTGCTTCTCTCACATGCTCTTTCTCCCTTGCTATATTTCTATGTACGTTTCTTCTTTATCCACTAGTAAAAATCCGAGTATTAGAGCTGGTTTTCATCCATAGCCCGGAGTCGGTTTTGCCATCCGACTTAAAGTGGGTCGAGACCTGACAAATTTACGAATAAGTTTCAAAACGAGGTTTCTCTATCGCATCTACATGTTAGATACATATACAACTACAATATATTTGCTTCACTGCAACTTTAGGCACTCATTTTCTAGGATGAAATTTTCTTGAAAGGAGAGAAAATGGAAGGACCCGTAAATTGGGAAAATTTTAAACTTTTATCTAAGAAATATAAGTAGTCGATGTTTTTCTCGAATCAATGAACGAGTGTTTACGTCATCACTTAAGTAACAAAAAAAATCTGACCTAACCTATTCTAATTTTCTACCTTTTAGCATGGTTTAAATATTTAATATTAATATATAAGAATGTATTCAAAGTTAGTAATAAAAATAATAATTAAATATTATAGGACTTTATTGAATATTTTAAGAATATTAAAAGTCCTAAATACATATTACATGAATAAATAAAAATTAAAAAAATAAATAATAAATTCTAAGCTAAGTTGATCATTAAGTAATCTACATCGTCTTTTTCTTCTATACCTAAAATTAAGAAACAAATAAAAACAAAGAAAAGAAATGGTTACAATTAAAAGGTTTGTCACCACCTTAGGCAAGATAATTTAATCTAGAACTCAACAAAGTGAGATTAACAATTGAAATTTATCTCAAATATAAAGTTGAGATTAAATTTAGTTTGAAGCATAGTTAAAAAAAACTGGACCAAACCGCCGATTGGACCAAAAAAAAACCGGATGACATGAGCGGGAAGCCTAAACAAATTAGAGCAGAGGAAGAATTGCGAGTCGGCATATGCCTAAAGAAAGAAAACATGTATTCCCACCCTCCATACAGCGGACACGATTTGCTTTTGCCAATGTTTTTTCCTTAATGTACGACGCATTGAGCCACAAATCACATACAATTATTCGCAATTATTAGTTTCACATATGTAGCAAAATGTTGCTCTAATTGTTTGTTGCCGATGAATTTCTGGTCGCGGGCCGCCTGGCCAGGAAGTGCTCATTTGCCACCCACAATTTTTTATAATTGTGGGCTATTTTTTTTTAAATGGTAGCAGCAGCCCCGACCTCTGCATCGAAGCGATGAATACAGCCTAATTTTATTGCATAGTTTTTAGTATCCCGGATTAAAACTCAGCTGTCAATGCAGAGGAGAAATATTAAAAGTAAAATGAACCACTCTCCAAACGAACTTTGCAAAAGGACGGTGAATCAACATATGATCGATGGACTCTCTAAGTCACAAAAGACACATTTGATACATCATGTCAATATCGTCTTTTAGCAAGATTATCTTTGGTAAGCAAAACTTTTCTTTTCAAGAACCACATAAAAGATCACATGCATCGATGGACTTTGGGCTATATCGGTGCTGCAACTTGGGAGATGTCCTTAGAATCGCTATGTATTAGTGTCGGCTCGTGTGTTGAAGCTAACTCAACCCTCATATTGGCAATTAGCTTGCGTGTGCGCTTGGGTAAAAAAAGCTTGCAAGTTGCAATAACCCACCGTGATAATTCCAGTTGGCAGCAATCATGAGAGAATGATAAATCCAGGTCGGAATTACACGACCACGACGTAACGCCGTTGTCTGCGTCCGTCCCTCACGACGAAGATCGTCGAAATTTTCTCCCGTCTCGTCTCATCATCTCATCTCCCGATAACACGTCGGCACACATGGTAAAATACAAGTAACAATCGTATGGGTGGTGTCTGCTTGTTCTTGAGCGTGTAAAAATCTTCTTTTCTATCAATGAATCGAAACACAAAGATTTTACGATTCCGCGAAAACGTAAAGTACAAGTAACTGTCAGTGGCCAGCCACTGGCAGTGACTGCACACAACCAGCGAGGCCACGCTCCTCGATCCCGAACTCACTTAGTAGCTAAACAACAACTTGAGCCGATCGACAACCACTGAACCAAGTTGCAGCAGCGTCTGGAGAGCGAGTCGAATATGGTTTCAGGTTCAGAACAGGACTGAATTCGACACTTTTGTCCCGAGAGGATGACACTCCCCATCACCACCCCGTCCCGTCGGATGGTTGCAGCCAATTTGATTGATTGGATAGCTTGCCGTGCCGCGAGAGCTCACGCATGGCCCCGGCATTGGTGTCTCGAGCTCCCGTGCGTGGATGGTGGTGGTTGCTGAAAGGGAATCCAGACGGAGACGGCTCAATCACCTCAGTCATCACACATTCAGACACTACTACTGATGATGATCAGATACACTATGTACTCTCTAATCTAGCAATTACACCCTTGTCAGTGTGACAATGTTCCTCGTTATCCACAAAGCTCAAGATCAGGATAATTACTACCTACTGGTCTTCGCATGCGGCTGGGGGATTTGAACCATAGTTTCACACTAGATGACATTGACGTAACATCATTTTTCTACTACGAAAAATGTTCTGCGAAACAAAAAAATTATTCCCCTTTGCCGACTTGTTGTCTTGTCTTCACGTAGCAACATTTTGTGGCGGCGAAAGAAGTTTCCAACGGGGCCAGTGGGCAGTGGCGTGCGTGCGCTCTCGTTGACTATCCGTAGACCGGCGCAGCCGTTCGAGAGCTCAATCTACGGCCGTCCGATCTAGAGAAGCCGCGCGGATCCGACGGCCAGGGACCGTCCCGACGGTTCGACGGCCATCTATTTCATCGGCCCGGCCGCTCGTCGTCGGGAAAGAAATTAACTCCTCCTCCCCACCTACCGCGAAGCAGAAGCGCACGAGCGCAGCCCCGAGGACCGAGGGAGCCGCCGAGTCGGGGCAGGAGGGAGCTCCGTTCGAATGGCCCGCGACGGCGCGGCGGAGCGGCGCCGGGTGGCGCTGCGGGTCCTCCTCGCGCGCGGAGAGGCCTCCTCGTCCTCGTCCTCTCCGCCGCCGCGGGAGGAGGAGGCGCGGAGCAACAAGCAGGGGCTCGCGTCGGCCTTGCGCGGGCTCGGGTGCACATCGGCCGCCGCGTCTCGGGCGCACGCGCCGGTCGCTATCTCGGAGGCAGCGGAGGCCGTGATGCGCCCCGCCGCCGAGGAGGGGGACTGGCGCGGGAGCCGTCAGCGGCGGCGGAGGAAGGGGAAGGAGAGGAGGAGTGCGAGGGGTGTTGGTGGACCTGCGGCGGGTGGAGGAGGGGTTGCTGGGGACGTGTGGTGCACGTGCACTCCCGGGATACCGTTCGCCGCCGAGGCGTCGTCGGTGGACTGCGTCGTGGCGCGGCACCAGCCGCCGGGCGCGGGACGCCGCGGGGAGGCGGACAGGCGGCACAGGGAGGTACCGTCTGCCTTGCAACTCCTTGTTTCCGGTGGATTTTCAGATGGCTAGTTTCCATCTCTCTCCGTGTTGAAATTCTGAACTGTTTTCTGGGATTCTGTGTTCTGGCGTGGCGAAATTCAGTCGCGTTCCATTGTTTCTCCAGCATCTGCAGCTGTTTTCTTCAGAAAGCCAACTGAATTTCCATTCCTGTTCTGTTGAATTGACTTCTGATTGCTGGGTTACAGAGGACAGCCGATCACCGGGCTCGCAGGGTCACCATTCGGGAGCACATATCGTCGTCCTTCGTGGACTCGCCGCCACGCTTCCACATGCCCCTGTTCCACGAAGCCGACCTCCTACATTCAGGCCGCCACCGCCATATCAGTGATTTCGGCCACTCCCACGTCAGGACAGAGGAAGAGGTACTGTACAACATCTGATACATACTTCCATTCCATGCATTGTTACTTTTGGTATAAACCTTGTCGACAAAATATTACAGTGCTATCGACTATTGTCGAGATATGATAGGTTGGTCCTCCACATTCCACAAGAATATGTCTGATTGCAAAAATCTTATAGTAGCCTTCATAGGTGGTTTAGGGGTCCATGCTGATATGGCACATTTGTTTGTTTCTCATTTTGTTCGTTTGCTTGTCCATACTCACATGGTACACCATCCTCTTAAGATTGTATTAGCTACTAAAGCACAGGTTCAACATAGTCTATTACCCATCCTAGCTGGTAGTTATGTTTATAAGGCACGCATGCGCGCAGCAGATACGACATACAGGAGGGAGAGGCACATGACATGAGAGCAGGTGATGATGAAATAATAGATACGTTAGGTGAGGCAAGAGGCCCTTTGAGTGTGGGTGCAGATTTCTCTTTCCTTGTTGTTTGTTTACACACACAGGTGATGTCTGAATCATTGTGCTGGTCTGCTGGACTGTGCAGACATGTTGCTGGTTCTTTTGGTTAACCTAGCTGCCATTGTCCCTGGATTGGACGGTAGTGTTGTTGCTTACTGTGATCCTCTAGCAATGAAAGATTTGAATGTCAGGGCAAGGGTTATAAGAATCTGCCACCCTGTTATTGTTCAAGTGGACCTGATGATAGGTTGAACTGGCATATTTGTGAGTGGGAAGGTTTACCTTCAGTGGCGTTAGTTTTGGGGCAGTTAAGATACACCCAAACACCAAGTTATTCTTGTGAATTTAGAAATGTGCTACTCCATTTTTGTTAGTTACCTTGCTGCTCATGAAAGGATAAATTAGGTAAATGTCACTAGTCACTACAGCTGTGCCGATTCAGAGAAATGACATTACAAGTTTGCTTTTTGGAAAAAATGCCACTCCAACTGGGCGCTGATTCAGAGAAATGCCATCACAATTTTGCTCTTTGGAAATATGATACTCCCACTGTGCGCCGACTCAGGGAAATGGCATTACAATTTGTGCTCTTTGGAAAAATTCCATTAAGAGAAATGTGTTATTTGTTGCTAGTTTGCTGCTGAGTACTGATGAAGGGTACACAACTGTGCACCGATTCAGAGAAATGCCACTGCAATTTTGCTATTTGGAAAAATGATACTCCCACTGTGCGCCGACTCAGGGAAATGCCATTACAATTTGTGCTCTTGAAAAATGCCACTAGTGTGTTCTGGACTTACTTTCATGTGTTCCTCTCGATGTTGCCACCATGGCATTTAATGTCTCATTCGAGTACTACGAAGATTCGCTCGCTATCGGAGGTGTTAATTTAATTACAAAAATCTCGCAAGTTTCTACCCAGGATCCAAACCTAACAACTCAATTTATGTCTCAATTTCGGAGTAAATGTTCTTCTAGATGTGGTATTTCAGTAGTTATTGTTTCAGCGGAGCCTTGGCTTGTGGTATCTGTCTCAATTCATACTTTCGGGTGTGAAAAGAAGTCTAAATATCTCACATACGAAATGTTTGCTAATTAGTACTGCTACTACCGCCCAAACCGCCCATGAGCTCTTTAGACCCCTCATGTACTTTTGTCATTAAATATATGCAGCATGTATTTTCTGTAAAAAGTTTGAACTCATGTTATCTGTCACAACATACAGATAATGATGTTCCGAACAAGACTATTGTTGGGAAGAATGGGCATGTATGATCAATACCAGGATTGGCGACTTGATGTTGATAACATGAATTACGAAGTAACCCCTTCTGCCGCCACCATGTGCAACGGAATTAAGTTTTGCACATTGCCATCTGTAATTTAAGTGTATATTGTCTCTCAACTTGCATCGTTTGACAGGAGCTACTCGCCCTCGAGGACAGGATCGGGTATGTGAGCACAGGGCTGCGTGAAGATGAGATCGTTCGCGGCCTTAGGATGGTCAAGCACTCAGCGTTCGACCGCAAGCATTTCTCGACAGAAGCTGAGAAGAGCTGCAGCATTTGTCAAGTACGATGATGAACTTGTTCCTTTCTTTTCAGTCACATGCCATCGCACATCAGCATCGGCGCTTCACAAGTGTAACATAATCATATTTAATAATTTCATTGCGACTTTCAGGAAGAGTACGAAGCTAGCGAGGAAATAGGGAGGCTGAACTGCGGCCATGGCTACCACGTGCACTGCATAAAACAGTGGCTCTCTCGGAAGAACGCCTGCCCGATCTGCAAGATCGCCGTCTCAAAACCATGAAACCACATAGTTTTTTCTTCTTCCAGTATAGTACTTGTATTCATTCATCATCTCTGAAAGTTGTTTGTACTTGTACAGCCCTCTGTTGCGCTGCATATAAACATTGCTGATGTAAAAAACACAGGCACACATGTGCATATAGAATTCACCATCTTGTTCTCCTGGTCCTGCCGTATGTTGTCTGCTGAGTTTTCATGATGGCATGTCCTGGAATGGTCTCAGTTCTGACCTGTGCATTTCCCACTGATGAGCTTCAGATAGTTTGGTATCAGTACCCTTATCTTCTTGTTCTTGATGCGGATCGACGGCGGTGCGCGTGGACACCGAGACGGTTGTGAAGACGTTCTGGACAGCATCGCCGTCGTCGTCTATCTTCTTGATGCCGCCGCCGATGATCCATTTGCCCTCTTCGCCAGGGGCGCACGCTGCAGGCCTTCACACGGCCTCTCCTGCTCCACCGCCTTCTCATCATTGACAGCCTCCTCGGCAGACGGCAGCAATGTCTGCTTCTCCGAGCTCCATCTCGATCGCCTCGGCCCGCATTGTCATCTCCTTCTCTCTGGCCCGCCGTGCCTCAACCCACGCCTGTGCCGCAGCCACCTTCTTGTCTGCCACCGCTCGTACCACCTCGGCACGGCCGGTTAGGTACTCGTACTCGGACCTCTGCGACACCGTGGACATCCTTGCCCACCTCACGCTCTCGACGACCTCTCTGAGCTCCTCCGTCGCCGCGGCCTCAGCACCCTTGCCGCCTCGAGCCCCCTGACCCGATGCCCTGACCGTTCGGATACTGAAACATATAACTGAGGGGAAATGTCAATCGTCGGTTATTACTAATTACCGTCACGTATTGTCACCAATAACCGAGAGGCACACTTGTACCATCGGCCACTTGCGGTCATAGCCGAGAGTTACATTTACACCGTCATTTATTAAATTTCACTGTCGGCTATAAAAGTTCAACCCCGACCGTGAAACTAAAACTGTCGGTTATCCATTTGAACCATCGGCCATTAGAGGGGATAGCTGAGAGTTGTTGTTTCCCCCGTCGAGCAATTTACTATACCGTCTCCTATTGGCGACGGACCCTCGGCTATAATATTTTACCGTCAGAAATAAGGGGATTTCTGGTAGTGATCAAATATTTCATAATTCCTTTAAAACTTCTCTTGTCTTGAATATGTTCGATTTTTTTTGAAGTTGTCTTGCATTTAACAAAGCATGTCAAATGTATAACTTTTGATAAAATGTCAAAGAGTTTCCTTGGTTGCAACCAATAAAAGAACGAGATGTCGAACTAGTGACAATATTATATCTATATATGAACCAAATAAAAATGTTATCATATATCAATTCGATGTTTACATGTTTATTTATTGTACTCATACACATGTCTTTAATTTATATACAACATGTATGAAGTGCGAGAAATCAATCTAACATAATTGGCCATGAATTTCTAGAGTGAACCTTGATGATGTTGGATTAGTTAAATACACAACTATTCCCGTTGATTAATTTTAAACTGTTTTAGACAATTTAAAGTTACATATTCATAAAAAAATTACAGGTTATTATGGGGGATGGGGGCGATTGCCCCCCCCCCCCCCCCCCCACTATGCAAAAATGATTCTAACTAAGCAGTGATATATGTTTCCGACTCCGCCATACATAAATTTTGGACCGCCCTACACATATGCATAGTAGGTCTCCCCTTCCACTACCGTCCCGACACTAGTGAGCGTCCGCTGCACCATGGCGGTGACCGGAACCACCAAGCTCGAGTATTTATTTAGCTGGAAAATCCTGCACGCCGGCAGGAAGGGTGGAGCAGTCGAGCTCCAGATCGCCTATCAGATCTTGGATGTCATCGTGGGGGCCGGCGAGCATGTTACAGACGAAGGCAGCATAGTCGGTGGCGTTCATCTCGTAGATGAGTTCAGGGTCGGCAGCGTCCTCGGGTGCGATGTGCCCGCCGCCGATGTCGAAGAGTGAGGCTCTTTGGCGCTGCTTGTTGAGGATGGCACCATGGAAGTTGTCGAATGCGGCGGCCATCGTCACGAGGGCTGACCGAACGGCCGCCGGCGACCAATCCGGGTGAAGGTTCTTCAGCAGGGCGGCCACGCCTCTGACGTGTGGTGTCGCCATGGACGTCCTGGATAATTTAGCTGAAAATCCTGCACGCCGGCAGGAAGGGTGGAGCAGTCGAGGTCTAGATCACCTATCAGGTCCTCGATGTTGTCATCGGGGCCGGCGAGCACGTTGCAGAGGAAGGCTGCATAATCGGTCGCGTTTATGTCGTAGATGGGTCCGGGGTCGTCGGCGGCCTCGGGTGTGATGTGCCCGCCGCCGATGTCGAAGAGCGAGGTTGTTTGCCCCTGCTCGTTGAGGATGGCGCCGTGGACATTGTCGAATGCGGTCGCCGTCGTCACGAGGGCCGACTGAACGGCCGCCGGCGACCAATCTGGGTGAAGGGTTTTCAGCAGGGCGGCCACGCCGCTGACGTGGGTGTGGCCATGGACGTCCCTGACTTGAAGATGAAGTCTGTCCCAGTGGTCCCGACAGCGAGGATATTCAATCCGGGTGCGAGGATGTTTGGCTTCATGATGAACGCGTTGTTAAGGCTGGGGCCTCGGCCGGAGAATAAGGTCGTCATGGGCGCCCCGGCATGGTCGACGACTGTGCCCTCGAAAGACACCTGCGCAGCGCCATCCGGAACCTTGCAGTAATCTCGTAGTTTGTGGCCGACGGCGAAGGGACCTGAACGGTGGACGCGCCGTAGTCCACGAGCGTGAAAGTGTATCCCCATGTCTCTGGGAAGATCAGCACCACCTGTGCCACACCTTTCTGGTACAGATCCTTGACGAGACGAGACTTGGCGTCATCGCCCATGGAGAAGCCTGCGTCATCGCAGAGGACCAGTTGCTAAAGACGGTCCAAAGTTTCGGTATGGCGGAGTTAGAAACATATATTATTGTTTTGTTAGAATCATTTTGACGTGGGGCGGGGGGGGGGGGGGGGCAATCGCCCCCATCCCCCCATGGTAAAAAGCTGTAAAAATAGTTTTTTATGAATATTTAAGTTTTAATTGTCTAAACCAGTTAAAATTAATCAACGGGAATAGTTGTGTATTTAACTAATCAAAGATCATCAAAGTTCCCTCTAAGAAAAAAGCGAGGTGGGTTAAAGCACAAATTAATTATATGTCCTTGTGATAGACTGAACTCTCATTTTAATTTTTTTTCTTGGATAACAGAAATTTATGGTCAATTGGTTGGATTGATTTCTCGCACTTCAAACATGTACAACATATAAAGTAAAGACATATGCATGAGTACAATAAGCGATATAATAAAGTAGATATAATAAAGTCACCAGTTCGACATCTCGTTCTTTTAATGTTTTGTAAAAAATGCAAGACAACTTCCAAAAGAAAAAAATCGAAAAATATTCGAGACAAAAAAGTTTTGAGTAAATTCCAAAAATAGTTCATAAGCGATGGTCAAATTGGTGTTAATATCTATAGCAAAGCTTAAGCACTCGGCGTTCGAACGCAAGCATTTCTCGACAGAAGCCGAGAGGAGTTGCAACATTTGCCAAGTAAGATGATGGACTTCGTCCTTTCTTTTCAGTCCCATGCCATCGCACATCAGCATCGGCGCTTCACAAACATATTCCATAATTTCATTGCAATTTTCAGGAAGAGTACGAAGCTAGCGAGAAAATAGGGAGCCTGAACTGCGGCCATGGCGCTACCACGTACACTGCATAAAGCAGTGGCTTTCTCGGAAGAATGCCTGCCCAATTTGCAAGATCGCCATCTCAAAACCATGAGAGATCCCTAGGCAACAGTTTTTTTTTTTTGTTCTTCTGGTATAGTACCTGTACTCGTTCATGTCTGAAAGGTGTTGTTCTTCCGTGTAGTAGTACCTGTATAGCCCTCTACTGCTCTGCATATACAGATTGTTGATGTAAAAACCACAGGCACACATGTACATATAGAATTCAACATCTTGTTCGTCCTGGTTCTGCCGTCTGTTGTTCTTTCTGGTCTCAGTTCCGACCTGTGCATTTCCCACTGATGAGCTTCAGATAGTTTGGTATCAGGACCCTCATCTTCTTGTTCCTGAGAGCATGTCTAACAGGCCCCCTAAATCGCCGGCACCCCGTATTTTTCCGGCGGGATACGGGGTGCGGGCAAAACGGGCCGGCTAGCAGGCCCCGTATTAGGCATGGCCCGTATCGGCCGAATACGGGGCCCGTCAAATCGCCCCCCCCGCCCCCTACAAATACAGGGCAAGGCTGCGAGTGGGGGTCCAACCCCCCACTCGCAACCCTAGCTCCGCCGCGCGCCGCCACTAACTCCAACGAGCAATTACTTCGCATCCAGCACCGCCGCCGCTTCCGCAAGCCCACCCCCGCGTCCGCCATCACCATGCCTTCCTCGAGCCGCCGTGCCGGCCTTGGAGGTGGCCGCGTGGGAGGAGGCCGGGCTGAGCGCCGCCTCCGAGCGCGAGCGGCATGGCGCGCGAAGCATCGCGCGTCTGTCGGCGCGAAGCGGAGGGGAGTCCTCCGATTTCTTGTCCAGGGAGCGGAGGTGCCGCATTCCCTGGCGGATTTCGCGCCGGGAGGCCGGTTCGAACACGAACGGCCGCCGACGCCGGACATGGACGAGGCCTGGTACGAGGGTTTCGTCCGCGAGGAGGAGGAGGAGGAGGAGGAGGAGGAGGAGGAGGAGGAGGAGGAGCGCCGCCGCCGTGCGCAGGAGGAGGCCGTGGGCGGCGCCGGAAGCAGCACCGGAGGAGAGCGCCGCCGCCTCCGCTTCGACGACGGCGAGGGTAGCAGCGCCGGATCCGGCGAGGGCGAGGGCGAGGGCGCCGGATGGCTCTACGCGCGGACCGACGAGGAGGAGGCGGAGGCCATCGCGAAGGCCACGGCCCTGTCGGAGGCCGCGGCGAAGGCGGAGGCGGCCGAGAACGTCGCTCTCGTGGCGGCGTTCATCGCCAAGGACCGCCAAGGCTAGATCCGGCGCTGCTCCGGCGCTGCTCCGGCGCTGCTCCGGCGAGGCCAGCGCCGTTGTCCCCGGGTAGGGTAGAAGTCGCGATTCTCGTCGGTCCCCGTTGTATTTTGTATATGATCGATGATGAACTCGTACTACTATGATGAACTATTTCTCCCGCGTTTTCTCGTTTTTAAATTTACGGGGTGGAGTAGGGGGTTTGCTAGACGGGATGAAATTTTGTGTTCGAAATCGAAGCGAAAATATATTACAGGGCCCTGTATTCGCTCGATACGGGGCGGCGATTTAGGGGGCCTGTTAGACATGCTCTGACACGGATAGACATAGACGGCGGCGCGCGTGGATTTCGAGACAGCGGTTAAGGCATTGCGGACTGCACAGCCGCCGCCGTGTTCCTTCTTGATGTCGCCGCCAATGATCCATTTGCCCTCTTCGCCAGGGGCGCACGCTGCAGGCCTTCACGCGGCCTCTGCTGCTCCACCGCCTTCTCATCGTTGGCAGCCTCCTCGGCAGCACCGTCTGCTTCTCCGAGCTCCCTCTCGATCGCCTCGGCCCGCATTATCATCTCCTTCTCGCCGGCCCGGCGCGCCTCCACCCATGCCTCCGCCGCCACCACCTTCTTGTCGGCCACCGCCCGGACCACCTCGGCACGGCGGGTCAGGTACTCGTACTCGAACCTCGGGATCGTCACATTCCCCGACCTCTGCGACACCGTGGACGTCCGTCCCCACCTTGCGCTCTCGACGACTTCCCTGAGCTTCTCTGTCGCCGCGGCCTCGGCGCCCCCTGGCCGCCTCGAGCTCCCTGACCGACGCCCTGATCCTCTGCTCCGCCGCGGCGATCTCGGCGCCGACGCTCTCCGCGCGTCGGCTATGGCGCACCCGTTCTCCAGCTCCGTCAGCGCCTTCTCCTTCTCCGCCTCCTCGGTCTCCTCGTCCAGACGCCGCAGCGCTGCCTTCAGGTCAGAGAGGACCTCCTCGGCCATCTCGTCGGCAGCCGTGACGGCGGCCAGCCGTGACTTGGTGTCGTGGAGCACGGCGTCCAGCTGCCGCACCTGTGCACCAGCCTTCTTCTCCTGCTCGTCGAGCCGGCCGACCTCCTCGGCGATCCGCGCAGCCTCCGCGCGCGTGCGCACCACGGACGCCGTCAACTGGAGGCTCTGGCTCTCTTCTTTGAAGAACTCGAGCTCTGCCCGCGCCATGTCCAACTCGGCCTCCGCCGCCTCGCGCGATGCTGAGCTGTCGTGGCCCTCGTGCATGTGTTTCCTAACGATGGTTACCGAGCCCAAGGACGAGGAGTACTCGTGTCTTTCGTCCGTCAGACTCGGAGCTCGTCGCGGTGAGCCACGCTTCGAGGTCGATCGCTCGACACGCTCGCGCGGCCCCGGGTCGTGCCTTGCCGGAGCCGCGCCGTCCGCCTCGTGGCCTCCTCCTCCGTCTCCATTCGTTCTTCTGCGACCTCAACCGCGACACTTCGGCGTCCAGTCCCTTCGCGCCTCCCGCGACCATCGAGTCGGGGCTCGTCGTTGTGGACGAAGCCGACACCAACGCCTACGCCGGGCCTCCCTCGGACTCCCTGGCGGCCTTCACCTCGCGCTGCAGCTCGCGCAGCTCCCTCTTGACGCGGTCCAGCTCCTGCATTACCTCGGCGTACGTCGCGCCGCCGCTGCTCTGCCGCGGCGTGGCGCCTGTGCTGTGCGCCTCGACGTGCAGGGCGAGGCCGCTCGCCCTTCTACCGCTGCCGCCGCGCGTTCCCTGGAGCTCCGGCCTTCGAGATCTCGCCACCTTGCCGTCGACCTGCCGCTCCAGCTTCTCCGGCGTGGCCAGGGGAGCCAGTCGGGGCCGGGCCTCGCCATTTGCACGACGTCATACAACACATTCTGCATGTACCATGGTCGATGTGCTCATGCACTTGAGTACAGTGGAAGACTATAAATTCTTTGAGAATAAGTTTTCTACCTTGTGTGTGGCCTGAGCTTGCCTCGCCGCCTCACGCCAAAGATGCGCATGCCGTCTCCCACCGACCCCTACTCGTCGTGCTCCATCTTCGTGTTCTCCATTGCTGCGAAACTCTCTTGCTTGGAACAATGGAGGGCAGGTCAAATATGATTTTGCTGGTGTCATGTTGGTATGTGCTGAAAAATTGTCGCATGGCGATTCCAAGCATTTGCTGCCGGCAGCTGGGATTTGTCTCCAGCTTAGGGAATTTGTTGTTGAGTACGACCCACCCGGTGGTACGACCACGTCTGGACCATGCTCACCATCGTACGCGTGGCATTCATGTTAATCAAATCCGGCCAGCGCACTTGCTTTTCTTCCAGTTAATCAAATCGGACGGTGATGAACCTGGTCCACACCTGGATCGTACCATGGTGGGTCGTATAGGATTTTCTTCCGTTTACGCATGGGAATTTCTGTTTCTTTCCAGGAGGAGAGATCGGTGCCCCTTCCTAGGAGACTACCTGCAGACAACAAGGCTAGTCGATAGCTTCTAGTATTATTTTCAGTTTTGCCCCTTCATCTTCCTCCAAGTGTTCATATGCTCCAGCAGATTGAACCTAACTTAGGGGTAGACAGGTTGATAAAGGAAAAAGAAGAACATGGGGGCATTGGCGGCTACGCTCCAATAACCTATGCGGGTTAAAAATTACCGGGCCCGTTCCGATGTGATCTTTAGCCCCCAAAAACAAAACCACAAAATAATGTGTACAAATGAGGTCAAAGGAAATACGAGGTCCTAGGGCCTAGCATTTGGTTGTTCTCGTCTGTTTCTGTGAAGAACTTGACCTCTCTTTCCTGCCAATGGAGTAAAGAAAGGTCAAATAAAATTATGAAATGCAAAATATGATAAATAAGTCTCTAAAAACAGACATTACAATCCCTGTGTTTTGTGAAATAACTAAAAAAATCTGGTATGCATAGAATACCATAATGAATGAAGATCGTTGTATTTTTAATTGCCACCAAGGAAAGATATATATAGCAGCCACCAGTTCACTTGTTGGCAAGTCTACAGCCTGGAAGCCGGTGGCACACCGGCTTATTGTTCACTACAGGAAAACGTATCGTTCCCGACGGCCAGAAACCGTCGGCAAAGGGCCAACAATCGTCGGCAAAAGGGTTTGTCGACGGCCACCGTCGGCATCTTCTCGGTCGGCATACATAGGAAAAGCCGTCGGGAAAGGAAGGCCGTCGGCATACACTCACATGCCGACAGTTTTATTGACCCGTCGGCAAACGAAGCCCGTCGACAAACGAATTAACAGAGACGGCCGTTTGACGTCGTCACAACAGTTTGCCGACGGTCGGCCGTCGGCATATATAATCCACGTGGCATTCCTGGTTACCTTCCATGGATGTCTACCGTCGGCATACTAGCTGACCAGAACCAAAAAAAGCCGAAAAAAGGCTAGCAATATACAAATACAATTACAGACATGATTATATATGTTACAAACTTGTCTCGGCAAATGAGATTACCATAAACATCAAAAAAGGTCTCTGTTTTCTAGAAACAATACCAGATCAAACAGAACAGGTATGATATGTAGTTTGCAACTATTTTTCCCTAAGTTGTCATCCTTACACAGATCCTCATGTTCTTCTCATCTCTTCACCACACTTCCATTAGAGAAACTTGATGCATGCTTTATAGAAAGATCAAATTTCAGCTATAACCAAAAACACAAAATAATATAACAAGTGAATCACAGCGAGCCAACATGTAAGTAAAATTTAACATGCATATATCATGTATTTCACCTATAACATCAGGTCATATACACATTTGCACAAACATGCATATCAGAAACATTTAACTATACTAATAATATCCTAATAGCAAAACAGGAAAAGAACAACAATGCTGACAGATGACATAGTTATATGAGGCTTAACAACTACTATAGGCAGCACATGATACATGCACCAAGCATCTTTCATACAACACAAATGACAATACTTAACTATCAGAACTGTTTTGGCAAGATTCAACCCGTAGCTAAGAACTATCGTGTCGGCAATTTTGACCGCATTTTGAAACCGGCATAAAGAATTAAAAAAATCAAAAAATGAAAATCCTTCGCAGTGTGTCATTACATGTGACCTAGTATCGAGGAAAACTAAAAAACTTGGAATACGGAAATTATTTTGACAAAGTATTCTCAGAAATGAGCTATCTTGTATGAAGATTCATGACTTTCAGGGCAAATGACGAATGTTATGACCTCAAACATGACATGGTTTGTTCAAATGATCTAATATTTTGCAAAAGTGTGCGTCTTAGAATGCCGAAGAAAGTTTTTCATTTGTTTCGCATGAAAAAATCATTTTTCATTTTCTGAGTGCCAAAAATGGGTTTTTTTTTGCAAAGAAACTACAAAAATTTTGTTTCAAAATTGGACCTCATCATTTAATAAAATATAAGACCACATTGGATGCACAAATAACCAAATGTTCGCCTGTCAAAAGCTTTCCCTCCACCTCTTTTCAAAAAGACAAAATGCAGGCGATTTAGCTGGAAGTGGGTCAAATTTGAACTGCAGCTGCTTCGTAGTTTGCTTGTTATTTTTGGTAAAAATCATTTTTAGGTTCACAATTAATCACTTAATTAGAGATACCCTAATGTTTTGGCAAGATTCAACCCGTAGCTAAGAACTGTCGTGTCGGCAATTTTGACCGCATTTTGAAATCGTCATAAAGAATTAAAAAAAATGGAAATCCCTCATAGTCAATTTTTTTTATTTGCATAACATTGCTGCGGGGCGTGTGTGAATATTAGAATAAATAAATAATGATGTAGATAGTAAAAAGAAACTATGTATGCAAATATATTTTAGCGTAATATATATACTTATAAATGGTGCAAATATATGTGTAAATGTATTTGGGCATAATAAATAATTATGTACCCAAATATATTTGATCAAAATATAATTTATCTTACAAATGGTATAAATATATAATTATATATACACAAATATTTCAATGGGCAGACGACAGGTTTCTGGGAATCGAGGTGGCTGTTTGGGGAATCTCCAAAAGAAGTGGCGCCTGCTGTTTATCCCCTAGCCTGGCGCAAGCAGCTCACAGTGCGTGAGGCACTGACGGGTGGATGGACTGAATCGCATCTCGACCGAAGGCCAGTTGGTTCAGTTTGTCGACCTTTGGCACAAAATTCAGCAGATTAATCTCTCGGACAACCGGGATGAGATTAGATGGCGCTTTACCTCCTCCGGAGTGCACACGGCTAAGAGCGCATACGACGCCCAATTCCTGGGGCGAACCCATATGCCTGCTTTGGATAGAGTTTGGAAGCAAAAGATCGAGCAGAAGGTGAAGTTTTACCTCTGGTTATTGCTGCAGAACAGGAATTGGACTGCTGACCGGCTGGAGGCGAGAGGATGGCCGCATGATGACAACTGCTGCCTCTGTGATCAGCAGCAGGAAACGGCACTCCATCTTCTCATCGAGTGCCCTTTCGCTAAGGAGGTTTGGCAGCTCGCCTCGGCGCTTCGGCCACGCGTTGCCGCCATTGCCCTCTCCAGCATCACAATTGGCGAGTGGTGGAAGAAAACGAGCCTTCTGGGACCAAAAACCGACAGAACACTGGACTGTCGACTCGCGACTTATGTCGCTTGGAACCTGTGGAAGGAAAGGAACAGAAGAACCTTCCAGAATTCCTCGCTGGACGCTCGTGCTGTTTTCCGCCTTGTCAGAGATGATCTTGACCTCCTGGAGGAGGCCTTTTGGGAGTAGTCCTTCTGTTTTGCGCCCAGTCCTGGGCGTCCTTTTTGACACTTCTGTAAACCAGATAAATCTGCTTGCAGGATTGTAAAGTTTTCCCCCTACTTTAATGCAATGGCAGAACTCCTGCCGGTTCCCCGTAAAAAAAAAAACAAAAACGGAGATAATCATGTCACGAGAGAATAGGCTAGCCAGGAAGTGTATACTATTCCTCGTAGCAGGGTTCAGTTTCTTGTAATTGTTTTGCTCTTGTTTCCAACCAATGATAAGGTATGCCATTGGCAATTTGGCATGCTCTCTCAACAAACAAAAAAACATTAAGACGATACAGGCACGCTAGATATATATACAGCCCCTTCAATTCTTTATTACTAGAATCCAGGTCAAATTATTATTATTATCCATCACCATCCTTGGGAGCATACAATACTTCCTCCTAACCTGGGCAACCCGATCAATTTTCCATATCCCAACCTGGGTCAATAATTTCATCTTGGGTCCAGCTGCGAACGCCAGGCTTTTTGGACATTGCGTCCATCTCAGCCTCCGTTAACCAGGCGGCGAAGCCGTGAAGTATGATATTGTAAGTGGACACCATGCGTGGTTCACCCGAGTCAATTAGCTTGCTAGGGAGGAAAGACTCGTACAACCTGTTGCGTGCAGCATCATCCATGATACCAGCTTCTGGAGGTGGCCTCTCAATGCGCACAATGTACACCTTGTATGATGAAGAAGAAGATGGATGTGGCCTGTACGTTGCAGTGGCGAAGAGGCATAGCAAGACTGCAGCCACTAGTCAAAATATGGTCAAACTAGTCAAATTGTGGTAAAACTAGGGTCAAACTGTTCAAACTATAGTAAAACTGTGTTCAAACTATTCAAAATAGTGAAATGTGTGATACCATATGATGCATAGGTTAATATGATTAATAGCATACTATAGACATAAGATTAGTAGTAGATTATAGAAAGGGGATGGGATAGAACCAAGATGTTAAGCGTGCTAGAGGTAGAGTAGTGTGAGGATGAGTGACCGACCAGGAAGTATGACCAAGATTGAAATTTGACCAAAGATTAAGTGTAAAGTGTAATTAGGGGTGGAGTAGTGTGAGGATGAGAGTCCAATAATTCAAAAGATTGAAAAAAAATTGAAATTTTTTTGAAAATAGTTCGAAAATAAAATCAACCAAACCGGGACTAATGGGGGAGGCTTTAGTCCAAACCCATTAGTCCTGGGTCGGGAACCGGGACTAAAGGCTCTGGTGGCCGAGGCCTAAAGGGGTTTTTTTTTCAATAGTGGGGTACACCTAGCCTATAAAGTACCGATTTGCATGTACCACTCTTTTTGCATAATCTCGTTCACTAAGAAATGAATATTTTAGGACCTCAACAACCAAAGATTTGCATCGGAGAGTCTTGACTTAATCATCAAGACTATGCCAAAAAAAAAAAAAACTCAACGCCATCATCAAGATTATGCCCAAAATATTTGCACTTGACAGGGAGGCCACGACATCTACATCAACGCCATCATCATCTACTCTGTTGCTGCATCAACCCCATTCATCTTGTTGTACTCTCAAACCCTAGTGTGTGTACTCATTTAAATATTCATGCATGATCCACGAGGGTGGTTACGCCGCGCAGATCCAAACAGACCCTGGCAAGGGTGCCTATGATGACGGATACAGAGGCATGTGGGGTCAAAAAATTACGGTAGGCTGTGGGAATATGGTCTTGTTTTGGAAAGACATGTGGATCAACAGAAGGGCTGCGATCGACATTGCCCCCCCCTGGTGGTGGCAGCCATACCTACGACGCGCAAGTACAAGAGTAAGGTCCAGGATGCGATGGTTGAGCAGAAGTGGATGCTGGACATAACGGGAGTCCTGCACGATGGGGGGTACAGGTAGTGGGTCGGGTTGTGCTTAGCATTTCCCGGTGTCCAAAGGGACGAAATGTTGCAAGACGGGTTCACATGGCTGGCTGCTGCTACTCCACTAAATCTACTACAAGAGGTTACAGTAGGGAAGGACCAGGGACGACATGTCTACACCTATCGGGAGATCTTTTGCAACCGCTGAAATGCCAAATTTTCGCTTGGCTGGCCTTGAGGAGAATGTGGACCTCGGATCAACATCTGCAGAGAGCTTTACTTGTGTCTACTAAAAAAAAAGGAGATAATCATGTCGCGAGAGAATAGACTAGCTAGGAAGTGTGTGTCCTGTTCGCAGACGGGCTCAGTTTCTTGTAATTGTTTTGCTCTTGTTTCCAACATATGATAAGGTATGCCATTGGCATACTGATACTCTCTTATATAACAAAAAAAAAGACATTATAGGCACGCTAGAAATATATACTCCCTCTGTTCCAAAATACTTGGCGTAGCTTTGTCTAAATATTGATGTATCTACACGCTAAAACATGTCTAGATACATTTTTATTTATAGACAAATCTATGTCAAGTATTTTGGAACGGAGGGAGTACTGTTGAAAATATTAGGAAATTTTCACATGATTTAATCCTTAAAAGCAGTAGATGAAACATGACTAATAAAACGTGATTTAAACTAGTCATGCAGTCTAACAGAGAGTTCACAAAAAGCAATTCTAGAGAGTACGCAAATAGCAATTCTACACAGATTGCTACAAACACTGTACGAAGCATGACATCTAGTAGAACACAGATTAGCACATACAGGGTGTTGGAGGAAGACCCGTTGGCGCCGTCGGTGTTTATGTCGCCGAAGATGTCGTTGACGTCGGGGAAGTAGTCGTCGTTGGGGAAGAAGTCGTCGGCGTCCGTGTTGACAAAGAGGTCAGTAGTCGCGCGGCAGCGCTCCCCAAAAACCTTATCGACCCTCTCCCGTACAGGATCACGAGAGGCGGGGTTCCTAGATCCTTCATCTCAAAACAACGAGATAAGAAATCCTTGACCTCCTTAATCACGTTAAGGTTGGTACCAAATATCAGTATGTCATCGACGTACAGACACAAAATAAATCCCTCGCCCCCACCATGGCGATAGTACACACATTTGTCAGCTTCGTTTACAACAAAGCCTTCGGCAGTTAATGTTCTTTCAAACTTTTCATGCCACTGCTTAGGGGCTTGCTTGAGACCATATAGAGACTTCAGTAACTTGCACACCTTTCCTTCCTGACCATGTACTACAAAACCATCTGGTTGTTCCATGTAAATTTCCTCTTCCAGCTCTCCATTTAGGAAAGCCGTCTTAACGTCCATTTGATGAACGAGAAGACCGTGTGAGGCAGCCAATGATAGTAGCACACGAATGGTGGTCAGTCTGGCAACAGGTGAGTAAGTATCAAAGAAGTCTTCACCTTCCTTTTGGGTATAACCCTTGGCCACAAGCCGTGCCTTGTACTTTTCGATAGTACCATCAGGCCTAAGCTTCTTTTTGAACACCCACTTACATCCTACAGGTTTGCACCCATAAGGACGATCAGTGATCTCCCAGGTACCATTAGCCAAGATGGAATCCATCTCGCTGCGGACAGCATCCTTCCAGTAGTCAGCATCAGGAGATGCATAAGCTTCTGAAATAGTCCTAGGAGTGTCATCCACGAGGTACACAATGAAATCATCACCAAAGGATTTTGCGGTCCTCTGTCTCTTGCTCCTTTTAGGAATTTCATTGTCATCCTCTAAAGGATCATCGAAGTGTTCCATCAGAATAGTGGGTTCAGGAATTGTAGCTAATTCCTGACTAGATGTGTTAGGCACCTCCTGATTTGATGAACTAGGCTTATCCTTCATGGGAAAGATATCCTCAAAGAAAGTCGCATCATTCGACTCCATTATTGTACCAACATGCATGTCGGATACCTCAGATTTTACTATCAAAATCTATAGCCAATGCTATGAAATGCATAGCCCAGAAAAACACAATCCACAGTTTTTGGTCCAAGCTTTCGCTTCTTGGGAATTGGTATATTGACTTTCGCCAAACAAACCCAAGTCCGTAAGTAAGAAAGTTTTAACCTTTTCTTCTCCCATTCCTCAAATAGAGTTATCTCTTTGTTCTTTGTGGGAACTCGGTTTAGGACATGACACGCAGTCAATATTGCCTCCCCCCACCATGCCTTGGACAAACCCGAAGTGTCTAACATGGCGTTAACCAAATCAGTCAGAGTTCGGTTCTTTCTTTCGGCCACCCCGTTTGATTGGGGTGAGTAGGGAGGCGTCCTCTCATGGATTATACCATGTTCCGCACAAAAAGAATCAAATTCATTGGAAAAATACTCTCCACCACGATCAGACCTAAGTCTCTTGATCTTTCGATCGAGTTGGTTTTCTGCTTCAGCTTTATAGATTTTGAAGAAATGTAAAGCTTCATCTTTTGATTTAAGGAGATACACATAACAATATCTAGTGGAGTCATCGATCAACGTCATGAAATATTTCTTTCCACCTTTTGTCAACAAGCCATTCATCTCACAAAGATCTGAATGTATAAGCTCTAGTGGTGCCAAATCTCTTGCCTCTGCAGTCGTATGAGACTTGCGTGGTTGCTTTGCTTGCACACATAATTGACACTTAGAGCCTTTAACAGTAGTGAAATTCGGGATTAAACTCATTTTGGCTAGCCGCGTCATACAAGAAAAATTAATATGACAAAGACGTGAATGCCAGACATTTGATTCACTGGTTGTGCAAATATGATTAACAACATTATTACAAATGTCTGACAAAGATAGGCGGAACAGGCCTCCGCACTCATAGCCCTTACCAACAAAGGTTCCAAACTTAGACACTACAAATTTATTGGACTCAAAAGATAACTTGTAGCCATCTCGACACAGAAGAGATCCGCTAACAAGATTCTTATTTATGGCGGGCACATGATGAACGTTCTTCAGGCGCACGATCTTCCCCGAAGTAAACTTCAGATCGACCGTACCAACACCATGAACAGAAGCATGTGACCCGTTCCCCATCAGCACGGAGAAAGTCCCTGCGACCTGATAAGAAGAAAACATTGAGATATCAGCACAAACATGTACATTGGCACCCGTGTCAATCAACCATTCAGGAGAATGACATACTGAAAAAATAGTTGGAAATATACCATACCCAACATCTTTCATTTCAGTATCTCCAATGACAACATTGGCGGTCTTGCCGCTCTTGTCGCGCTCCTCAAATCGGTTAGGGCATCTTGGAGCCCAGTGATTAGGATCACCACAGACATGGCAGGATCCCTTCTTCCTATCGGTCTTCCTCTTGAAGTTGGTAGACTGTGAGGGCTTGTTCTTTTTATCAAACTTGCCTTTGTTCTCAGACTTATTCTTGTTCTTGGGCTTGTAGGACTGGGAGTTCTTCTTTTGAACGAAATTAGCACTTGAACCTCCCACAAGGCCTCGAGCGCGTGCGTCTTTTGCTCTCGCCTTCTCCTCCACATCGAGAGACCCAATGAGATCCATAACTGAAAACTCTTGTCTCTTATGCTTCAGAGAAGTAGCAAAATTCCTCCACGAGGGAGGAAGCTTGGCAATGATGCCTCCGGCAATGAACTTGTCCGGTAAGACGCATGTGAACTGCTCAAGTTCCTTAGCAATGGACTGTATCTCATGAGCCTGCTCGACAACAGAGCACTCACCAGTCATCTTGTAGTCATAGAACTGCTCCATGACATACAATTCACTGCCTGCGTCCGAGACACCAAATTTGGCCTCGAGCGCATCCCACATACCCTTGCCCGTAGTGATGGACAAATACGGGTCAATGATTTTCTCGCCAAGAATGCTGAGAATAGCCCCTCTCAGGAGGATATCGGCTTCCTAAAAAGCATTCTCCTGTTCAGGAGAAAGCTCTCCTTCAGGCCTGCCTTTAGCAGCGTGGAAGCACTTCATGGTTTCAAACCACAGAGTAGCTCTTGCACGCCAATTCTTGTAATTGACGCCCACAAAAGGAGGAGGCTTTAGTGATGCAGCAAAGCCAATGGAGGAAAATTTCCTATAATAAGGTTTTTGGATTGTTGAAAATATTAGGAAATTTCCACATGATTTAATCCTTAAAAGCAGTAGATGAAACATGACTAATAAAACGTGATTTAAACTAGTCATGGAGTCTAACAGAGAGTTCACAAAAAGCAATTCTAGAGAGTACGCAAATAGCAATTCTACACAGATTGCTACAAACACTGTACGAAGCATGACATCTAGTAGAACACAGATGAGCACATACGGGGTGTTGGAGGAAGACCCGTTGGCGCCGTCGGTGTTCATGTCGCCGAAGATGTCGTTGACGTCGGGGAAGTAGTCGTCGTTGGGGAAGAAGTCGTCGGCGTCCGTGTTGACAAAGAGGTCAGTAGTCGCGCGGCAGCGCTCCCCAAAAACCTTATCGCCCCTCTCCCGTACAGGATCACGAGAGGCGGGGTTTCGGAGGCCTACTGTCCCGTCCCGCGGTGCACGCCGTAGAACGGGATGGAGAAGTCTTGATCGATGGCGCAAAGCTCGAGAACCAGGAGGCAGGCGCATGAAAGGTGTGGCTGATGTGGTGTGTCTCTGGAGAGGAGAGACCTCTCTTTTATAGACACAGAGGAGAAGGCAAACAGGCTGCGTGGAAGATGAAACGAAGAGACAGAAAACGAACTGAATAGGAAGCACTCAGATTCGAGTTAATTGTCCCATTCATGCATGGCAAGAGGTGGGACAAAATGTTTAGTCCCATACCGCCAGTTGGGAGAGAGTTTCACCAGCTTATAAGGTGAGACTTTCTACCACTAGTATGAGGCATTGAAAAGGGAGAGAATAAGAGAGAGCCACACGCGCGCTCCTCCTCCGCCGCCCGCCTCGCCACGCCTCGCCTCGCCTCGCCTCGTCACGTCACGTCACGTCACGACGCGCCGCGCCGTGGGTTGCGGGAATGAGCCGAGCCGATGGGCCTCTAGGATTTTCAGGAATTTATTGGATTAATCAAAAGGCTGGTTAATTGGGCCAAAATTCCAACAAGTACATTACAGCGGCCGGTTTATTCTTTACTAGAATCCATGTCAAATTATTATTATTATCCATCACCACCCTTGGGAGCATACAATACTTCTTCCTAACCTGGGTCAAACCGATCCGGTTGTATATTCCATATCCCAACCTGGGTCAATAATTTCATCTTCCGTCCAGCTACGAACGCCAGGTTTTTTGGACATTACGTCCAGCTCAGCCTCCGTTAACCAGGCGGCGAAGCCGTGAAGTATTATATGGTAAGTGGACACCATGCGTGGTTTACCCGAGTCAGTTAGCTTGCTAGGTGTTAGAGTATACTAGATCATGTAGGCACGTGTTGCCGCGCCCGTCTATTAGGTAAATAGATTGCTTGTAATAGGTAGAAATGTATTTGGATTGTTGAAAATGAGTGCAGCCTAGTGGAGAAGTATAGCTGTCGGATATGGAGTTGCTCAAGAAAAAAGAGTGGACAGGTTGGTGAAGTTAAACATGTGTGTGGGGAAATGCTCACAACCTGGGAACAGATATTCACCGTCTTCAGCAGACAGTTCCCTCATAGTTTCCACTTCAAAGCCATACAGAACTCAAAATATTTTCCGGCGATATTCATTTTCCTGAGGAGGCGGATAAGGTATTAGGTGGCTGTTTGATACCACCGGAAAGACAAAAAAAAGATTCTAAGGAATCAAAAAAAAGGAAAAATTGGGTCTATGTTCAACGGAAAAAAATTCTCAAGAGCAAGGAAAAGTATTTTGTTTCCATTCGCCCTGCAATCGCATATGAAATGGACGAAGGGAGAAATTTAGCAACACTTTTCCCGCAGGATCTCTTGCAAGAAGAAGATAATCTCCAACTTCGACTTGTCAATTTTATTTCTCATGAAAATAGCAAGTTAAATGGTGTGTTGTCTATTATAGGACATATATAGAACAAATTGCACGAGTGTGACAGTATTAGAAAAACTGTAGAAACTGTTAAAGAACTGTAGGCAGCCAGACAAGCACTTGAATTGCGTTACAAAGGTACATTTATTTATGTGATTGCCAAGGATAAAGAAGCAACTGATCTTTTGCATATACTGATCAGAACACTAATTATATGAATATTATATTCCGTTCTACCTAATAATCTTTTGATGTTAGCAAAAAGATCAATCAAGTTCTTGTCGGTAAAACTCCAAAAGTATACAGGGGATGGTTCATCCTTTATTGCATTATGATAGTGTACACCTGAATGACTACTATTTTTTATGAGAACAAATGAAAATGAAAACCAAGTTCTTCATCCAACTTCTGATCTTATTCTGGTATGCGTCCATGATAAAACAACTTACTATACAAAACCCTGGCTCCTATTAGGAATTTACAAAGATTTCACAGAAATTTAAATTGCAAGAGTTTTATATGGTTTGTCATTATATGATAGTTACTTCAGTTTCGAGGAGATCAGAAACAGTGTGAATGACCAGAAATGTTGAAACTGAGCAATCCGACGGCCCAAAATGCTGAGGGCGTGAGAAGCCACCTAGAGTGCCAATTTGTAATGGCCATAAATGTATACACCAGAATAGCAGTTTTAAAGGGCACACTGTATCCTTGGTATTATCAGAAATAAATCCTAAAAATAGTAGCTTTATTTTGGAAATAATACCTCAAATGCGTAATTTTACCCTAGTTTCTGTAAGGTCAAACTGGATACTGAGCAGTCAGGTCCGCTATGTTTTCCTTTCTAGAACATTGTTGGCATTCAGGGCGTACCAAATACCTTGTGAGCAATTCAGGTGCAGCTATTTATTTTTCCTTTTCTCTTTAGAACAGCATTGATGTCATGCAATTGGTTGTCAACTGAGAAGCAAAGTGTAGTTGAAGCTAAATGAAAACTGCAAGTATTCTTGAGACAGGAACTAAATAACTTCGTAGGAAGGAAAATAATCAAGATTGAGTTCCTGTGCAAGGTATATTTTCGAATAGATGAACTACAAACATAAAACATTAGGACATGTGCAGAAGGACCCACACAAGCATATGTATAGTGTTGGGGTTATGCCGAACAGGTGTCCTCACAGAGAAGACTAAAAGCCAGCATACCAGGGTGGCCCATAGTAGTGGTAAGCCGAATCCGGCTTAACCGGGCAGCCCAGTGTGCTGAAGAGCAGGAGGCCCATCCGGCTAAGGGAAGTTTCCAGAAGCCGGCCTGCATTGCGGAAGACTTAGCCCACAAGGCAGGGCCCAAGCCGGATTAGAGTAGGACTCTGTACTTAGTCGGTTAGGTTTCCTCCTGTAAGCCCTGGGTCCGGACGCCTTTATAAGCCGGCCTACGGGATGCCTTAGGGCATGCTCTAAACCCTAATCCACTGTAACTCGGCGAATTAGCCTTATAGTGAATTGTAGCAGCACGTAGGGTTTCGCCACCGTTGCGAGATCCGAAGCTGGGTAAACCCTTTGCCACCTCGTTGCCGGAATACCCCATGTCTCCAAAACCCCTCTCTCTACCTAGCTCGATGGCACCCCTGCGCGGCTAGATTCGACAATACCACGACAGTTGGCGCCCACCGTGGGGCAGGAGACCTCCGGGGTTTCGATCCGTCCAGGAGCCGCAGGCGGAGTCGGCGACACCATCGCGGTCGGCATGGTGAGCTACTTCGACGAGTCAGGAGCCGGCCACGTCTTCAACGACGGCCTCTGGACGCCGGCAAAGGAGGATCCCGCCGGCTGGTCCACGGTCTCCATCGGCGTTTTCGACAACTTCGTCGGCTTCACCGCCCAGGCCTTGGACAATCTCGGCTTCACCTCGAGCTTGCCCACCACCCACCCAATCAACCTCGAGGAAGAATCGGATCTGGACTCTGACGAGATCGCCGATCTAGATCTGGCTTTCGACGCTGACGACGAAGACTCTGAAGATGATGCAAGTTCCAACATGGCGGCGCCGGACTTCCACTTCGTCGGCGTCTTAGGAGAATCCGGCTCTCACGAGTCGATGACAGAGCCTGAGTCTATCCTCCCTGCTCTGCAGGCTGGGGTTGATTCAGAAGCCGGATCAGGGGACACCGCCCATATGGAGCAGGACCTCGAATCTGAAGGAGAATCCGACGATTTTAGTCGGAAAGTTGCATCCTTCTTAGGACGCCCTGCCGAGGTCTCATGGGTGATGTCTCTGATCCTAAAGACGACCCCAACACCTCGAAAGCCGCCAATGGCGAAGAAAAAACTCCTCAAGCCGAAAATCTCAAGGTGGATTTTGTTCCACCACTGGCTCCATTAAAGGGATCAGGTAGAATGCCGGCTGAAGGAGACAACATTGACGCTACGGCCGGCGAGACAGCGGAAAAGGAGCATGAAGCAAAGATGGCGAGGTACAATCAGCTGCTAACGCCACTCCCTCCTAACGCATCGCTGGACGACATTGAGAAGCGCCGCATCTTGCTAGAGTAGCAAGCAGCCCTGATAGCAGAGCGCGAGGTCGAGCTTACAAACAAGGAGACGGAGTTCATCCGAAAGCAGAGAGAAAAGGGGGCTGACGATGTTTTCCGTCCGGCTCGTGATAAGAACCTGCATAAGAGGTTGGATTTCCGCAGCAAGTGGGAAGCCGACCATGTCGATTCAGTCTGGAGGAAGTACCACCACCGACGTGATCCGGTGACAAACCTGTGTTACTTCAATACCCCAGCCAAAAACATGGAGGCTGCCCAGGAGGTCATGTTCGACAAATCGTTGGATCGTGACGCTCGGCTTAAGTATTCGGCTTATCTACTGGAGGTTGCACAGCAGCAGCAAAATGATTCGCAAGTCAAATCATGATGGCTTGTTGACGATTCTCGCCTTTGCAAGTCAACTGCCAACAAGCCAATGGCTGCTTCCCCTGCCGACCCAGACGATGACCCGGCCGGCTCAAGCAGCCACGACAAAGGCGGCAAGGACCCAAAGGACAGGCAGCCTAAGGGCGAGGAGTCCCGGACAGGTTCTTCACGCCATCGTGAAACTGGTCGGGAAAGACATCGGAGCCGAGAGCGAAAGGAGGACCCTCGCAAGGAAAAGGCGGCACCACCCCGTCAGGAGCGACGACGTGAAGGGGAAAATCAACCCCGAAGGGAGGATAACAGAGGTCATATGCCACCTCCACCGCCGCCTCCACCACGCAAAGAGGGAGATAACCCTTCCAAATACATACCCCCTCCACGACGGCAAAGGACTCCAAGCCCTCCGCGTAACGCAAGCCGGGCGAGCCAAAGCCGTCACAGGGAAGAACCAAGACAAGAAAAGTCGGTTGCTAAACCGCCATCAGCCAATGATGTTCGAAGCCCAATCGAGGAGAGGAAGTCGGCCAGCGATGCCCAATACCTCGGCCCCAAGTGTTTTGGCAGAACAATCAGAGAGCAAATTCTATCTCCCACTTTGTCGAACGTAACAAAGATGGTTGAGAAGTATAGTGGTACGGCTAATCCTGAGACTTGGCTTTCAGATTATGTCAGTGCTTGCGACATATATCAAGGCAGCGCTGACTCCGTAGTGCGATTTTTGCCCCTGATGTTAACCGGGACGGCACGCATGTGGATTGAAGGTTTGTCGGAAAGGACAGTTCATACCTGGAGTGACATGAAGTGTGTCTTTATCCAGCACTTCCAGGGCACATATAAGCGCCCAAAGTCGATTTTCGACTTACAGCGGTGCGTGCAGCAAAAGAACGAGTCTAGCCGTAAGTTCATCTCACGATGGAGTGAAATCAATCAAGACCGCTTGCGAAGGCGTCTCAGAAACTCAGGCGATCCATGCTTTCAAGCAATCTCTGAGGAAGGGGACGACTTTTCGCTTCATGATCTACAGCGACGAGTCGAAGACTTTGGGGGGCTTACTCGCTTGTGCAAACAAGTATGCCGCCGCTGATGATGACAACAGGAGGATGCCGAAAACCGTCGATGCGAGTCCGGGAAAAAGAAGATTGAAGACCAAGCCGGCCCTTCTCATGAGGTTGCTGCCGCCTTTGGAAAGGGTGGCTCAAGCAATGGAAAGTGGCAGGGCAAGAAGCCGGCAAATAACCAATCGTCCCGGCCGCCAGCGGTGAAGTATGACGACACCAAACACAACCCCTGTGTCCATCATCTGAGGCCAGACGAAACAAGTTCACACACGCTCCAACAATGTCACATCAATCGGGACATCGCCAAGGACCCCAAAGCCGGCAAGTCAAGGAACAAGCGCAAGTTCAGGAAAGACGACAAAGAGAAGGAGTAAGCTGCTTCAGAATCGGATGACGCGGCCTCCAAAGAAAAAGGCAGCAAATTCCCTAAGCATGCCGAAAGTCTCATTGTCAACTTGGCAACAGATTCTTCACGCAAATAAAAGACGGCTTGGTGAGAACTCAACGCTACGGTGCCCGCAGTTCCTCAATATCTGGATTGGTCCGACACACCCATCACATGGGATCGCAGCGATCATCCGGATAGAGTTCCTGCAAAGCGCCCCTACGCTTTAGTCGTCAGCCCAATAGTCGACAAATACAAGTTGACAAAGGTGCTCATGGATGGTGGCAGCAGTATCAACATACTTTATGCCGCAACATTGAAGAGGATGCGTCTTTCCGAGTCACAGCTCACCCACAGTACTGTGAAGTTTCATGGGATTGTGCAAGGACGGCAAGCCTCCTCGATGGGGCAAATTACCCTGAAGGTCACCTTTGGTGAAGCCGATAATTTTCGGACTGATGACCTCTCTTTTGAGGTGGTTCCCTTCAGAAGTGCATATCATGCAATCTTTGGACGTCCGGATTTCGCCAAGTTTATGGCTCGGCCCTGCTACATCTACAGCAAGCTGAAAATGCCGGGACCCAATGGCATCATCACAGTTAAGGGAGACTTCAAGAAAGCCAAGGAATGCGAGGCCTCCAATGCCGTCCATGCTGAACAAGAAATCTGCAGGGAAGAGTTGGAGGATCTCAAGAAAACAATTGGTCCCGATGAGATGCCGGCGACAGAAAAGCCGTCCTCTAAGGTCGACTCAAGATTCAAACCAAAGGATGACACCAAGAAAATCAAGCTCTCAAAGGATGATCTGGCAAAGGAGGCCATCATCGGTGCCGGTCTCGACGACAAATAGGAAGGCGAGCTCGTCAAGTTTCTCCGTGAGAACCGGGACATATTTGCCTGGTCACCATCTGACATGCCAGGTGTCCCGAAGAAACTTGCCGAGCACTCCCTAAAAGTTAACAAGGACGCAAAGCCGGTCAAGCAAGGCCTCCGCCGGCTCGGAACTGAGAAGTGCAAGGCGGTTGGAAAGGAGATCCTAAGGCTCACAGCCACCAGATTCATCCGTGAAGTTGTCCACACTGATTGGTTGGCAAATCCCGTGCTAGTACCAAAGAAGAACACCTCTGAGCTGCGTATGTGCATTGATTTCACCGGCTTAAACAAAGCCTGCCCTAAGGATCCGCTTGCCTTACCGCGTATCGATCAGGTCATTGATTCAACTGCCGGCTCAAAGATGCTATGTTTTCTGGACGCTTATTCGGGTTACCATCAGATTAAGATGAAGGATTCAGATCAAATCAAGACGTCCTTCACCACGCCATATGGCAATTACTGCTATGTCACAATGCCTTTCGGCTTAAAGAACGCTGGTGCTACTTACCAAAGGTGTATGCAGCGGTGTTTGGACAAGCAGATTGGCCGCAATGTTCACGTCTACGTCGACGACATAGCGGTCATGTCGAAGAAGCGCGGCGATCTTATTGCCGATCTGTCGGAAACCTTTGCAAATCTAAGGGAGTACCAGATGAAGCTTAATCCGGCAAAATGCGTCTTCGGAGTACCCGCAGGCAAGCTTCTGGGCTTCATCGTTTCCCAAAGAGGAATTGAAGTTAACCCGGAAAAGATAAAGGCGATTCAGAACATCGAAAGGCCATCTTGTCTAAAGGACATACAACGGCTTACGGGTTCCGCCACGGCTGTAAGCCGATTCATTAGCCGGCTGGGCGACAAAGCGTTGCCACTGTACAAACTCCTCAAAAAATCAGACAATTTTGTTTGGACAGAGGAAGCAGAGGCAGCTCTGGCTCAGCTGAAGTATACGTTGACACATGCTCCAATCTTAGCAGCTCCAAGGGAAAAAGAGCCGCTTCTCCTCTACTTGTCGGCCACGAATTTCGTCATAAGTGCCGTCATTGTAGTGGAGCGCCTGGAGGAAGGGAAGCAATGGCCGGATCAGCGCCCCGTCTATTTCATTAGCGAGGTGTTCTCAGATTCAAAGCAACGCTACCCTCACTACCAGAAGTTAGCCTATGGTGTATTCTTTGCCTCCAGAAAACTACGGCATTACTTTCAGGATCACACGATCACGGTGGTCAGCAAGGCTCCACTAAGGGAAATCATCAACAATGCCGACGCAACGGGTCGAGTCGCCAAATGGGGCATCGAGTTAGCAGCTTTCGACATCCAGTACAAGCCGAGGACCGCCATCAAATCTCAGGTTTTAGCCGACTTTGTTGCAGATTGGACGGAGGCGATGGAAAGCACACCTTTGCCGGATTCTCAGTACTGGATAATGCACTTCGATGGCTCAAAGATGAAGGAAGGCTCGGGGGCTGGAGTAGTACTAAAATCGCCTAAGGGTGATAAGCTCAGTTATGTACTCCGAATCCACTTCAACGCCACCAACAATGTAGCAGAGTATGAGGCTCTCCTCCATGGTCTTCACATGGCTAAGGAGTTGGGAGTACAGCGCATCCTCTGCTATGGCGACTCGGATCTGGTTGCGCAGCAACTTGATGTATGCTGGGACACGAAAAGTCCCACAATGGCGAAATACAGAAGAACAGTCGATGAATTCGGCCGATGTTTTGCCGGCTTATAGGTTCGACATATCTCCCGAGATGACAACGAAGCTGCTGATGCCTTGGCCAGAATAGGATCCAAGAAAAAGGCAGTGCCACCAGACGTGTTTTCTCCATCACCTTCACAAGCCATCCATCAAAGGCGGCGACGAAGATTACCCCTTGTCGGCAGAATCAGTTCAGGTGTGCTTGGTAACCCCAGATTGGACCACGCCCTACATTGATTTCTTGATTAATAAGAAACTGCCCAAGGACGATGAGGTGTTGAGCCGTCAAATTGAGCGTCGAGCAAAGGCGTACACGATTATTGACGGGCAACTCTACAAGAGGATCACATCCGGCATCTTCCAAAGATGCGTCTCTCCAGAGGAAGGACGACAAATCTTGGAGGAAATCCACTCCGGCGAATGCGGGCATCACGTGGTGGCAAAAGCGTTGGTCGCTGTCTACACACGCTTCTATTCTTGTAGACAGTGTTGGGCCTCCAAGAGCAGAGGTTTGTAGAACAGCAGCAAGTTTCCCTTAAGTGAATCACCCAAGGTTTATCGAACTCAGGGAGGTAGAGGTCAAAGGTATCCCTCTCAAGCAACCCTGCAATCACAATACAAAAAGTCTCTTGTGTCCCCAACACACCCAATACACTTGTCAGATGTATAGGTGCACTAGTTCGGCGAAGAGATAGTGAAATACAAGTAATTTGGATGATTATAAGTAGTAATTGCAATCTGAAATAAAAATGGCAGCAAGTAAACATGTAGCAGAACTTGTTGTAAACGGTGTTTCAATGCTTAGAAACAAGGCCTAGGGATCATACTTTCACTAGTGGTCACTCTCAACAATGCAATCATAATTGAATATAAATATAAGCACTTCAATATACTACTCCGAAGTATTCTCCGGCTGGATAACGAACACTAATTCATTGTGTAGGAATGCAAAAGCACGCCTCAAACATATATTCCCAAGTACTAATGAATACCCCACACTGGACCATGAGCATTCATAGGAGGTACTAACACACCACAATTTCATAGAGACATCCAACTCAAATAATAAATCAGTGAACAAGTATCTTGTGAAATATAGCCTAAAGACCCACACGGTGCACACACTGTCACCTTTACACACGTAGGACAAGGAGTCTCCGGAGATCACATAAATAAAGCCCACTTGAGTAACATAACAACATCTAGATTGCAAAGCTCATGATCACATATAGATCACATCATGGGAGAGAGAGATATAGACCACATGGCTACCGGTACGGTCCTCAGCCCCGAGGGAGAACTACTCCCTCCTCATCATGGGAGTCAGCAACGGCGATGAAGATGGTGGTGGAGTCGATGGAGATAGCTCCGGGGGCACTTCCCCGTCCCGGCAGGGTGCCAGAACAGAGACTTCTGTCCCCCGAAACTTGTCGGCGATGGCGGCGGCGCTGCAGATGTTTCTTTGGAATATGACTGATTGTTTTAGGGTTTATGCATCGGGGGCAATATATAGGCGAAGGGGCGACGTCGGTGGAGGCTCGTGGGCCCCACACCACGTGGCCGCGCGGCCAGGGTGTACCCCGCGCGAGGGCATGGTGTGGGAGGCGCACGGCCCTCCTGCACCTCTCCTTCGGGCATCGTGTAGTCCATTGAATTATAAGACTGCTGCTTTTTGTCCCGTCCAATTCCGAGAATATTTCCTTAAGTACTTTTCTGAAACGGGAAAACAGCAGAAAACAGGAACTGGCATTGTGGCATCTTGTTAATAGGTTAGTTCTAGAAAATGCATAAAAATGCTATAAGATGTAAACAAAACATGTAGCAAATGGTATGAAAACAAGCATAGATCATAAGAAATTATAGATACGTTGGAGACGTATCAGCATCCCCAAGCTTAGTTCTACTCGTCCTCGAGTAGGTAAAACGATAACAAATAATTTCTTAGGAGACATGCTAACTCACAATCTAGATCAACATAGCAATGCAAAGCACATGATGTGAATAAGGTGATCCAAAACAATTGTTTATAGTTGACATTAAGCAAACAATGATTAACAAATGCTAGCTAAAAGAAGCTAGAACTTTTCATGAATCAGCGTGTTGGAGACAAAGAACCATACATAAGGTTTAGAAAGAAGGATAGTAAATTGTGTCTCCAATGTAAAATGTCAATCAATCTTCAAAGCATCAAATTCAGTCAATAATAGAAATAGCCAAGCTCAAGTCAAGTGTCCTTTATCCATCCACTTAACTTATCAACTGTTATGTACTCCACTCAACTAATACAAGCAAGAAGAAGGCTTGGCACCATGAGGTTATGGCAAAGAGAATAATAATGGGGGTTTGGAAGGCCAAAAAGAAAGGCTCAAACAGTGGAAGAGGTAACCACAAGACAAGAGGAAGTCCCGTAGTAGACACTGAATGAGGAGTAGTGATTGCCATGCAACGGATGCACATAGAGCTATATGAATGGAAGCTCTCCAATGGAACTAGTGGGGGTGCATCCAACTTGCTTGCTCATGAAGACCTAGAGCTCACTTGAGGAGGCTCATCGTTGGAATATACAAGCCAAGTTCTATAACGTTTGGTCCCCACATAGTTATACTAATGAAGCATGAAAACTCACTACAATGATGTAGGTGCTACTAGCACAAGTGTGGAATAAAAGGATAGTAGTGTTGCCCCCTCTCTCATTTTATATTCTTTTTTCTTTTTCTCTTTTTTTTTGCTTTTTGCTTTTTGAGGCCTTTGTGGCTCTTTTATATTTTTCTCTCATTGGTCTCTTTTGGACTCTTTGATTAGCCACTTTGGACTCTTTTCAATATGCTCACAGGTAGAGGCAACACTCTATTTTACAAGATGATCATCACACTTTTTGGTGTACTCAAAACTCAAAGACTAATACATGGTGTATGGTGGATATGCAAGACCGAGCGTAGTGTGGAAAAGATGTAACACATGTGGAAAACCACGCATCACACTAACTCGAATGGTCAAGCAATACTATATGGTAATGAATTAAAAATGACATAAAGTCATGTAATGTAAATTATGGATGTTGCATGGCAATGTATCTCGGAACAGCTATGGAAATGCTGTGATAGGTAGATATGGTGGCTGTTTTGAGGAAGATAGTTGGCTTATGTGTAGGAGAACAAGATGAAGATCTCCCACGGGGTTGGATGTACTTGCGAAGTATGCACCAATCTCAATGTGAAAAAGGGCAATGCAAAGTACCGAAGAGGCTAGCAAAATATGGAGGTGGAAGTGCCAAAAACCAAAAACTCACATAGCATGTCGTATATTGCAAACAACTAACAGTATCAAAGTTTTACAAATGGTTAGAGACACCCCGAGAGGGATCGTGGCGGCGACACAAGTGCCCCGTTGGCTTCCCCGACCGTTGCAGTAACTATACCATTAGAAACTTCTTTTCAACTAAGAGGAAATCACGACACTAAAGCACTATTGACTTAACTTGTTTTTAGTTCAGAAAAGTACGGCTCCACGCTCTACTAACACATCTTCACTAATCAGCTCTTAACAACATTAGCCAACAAATTTTAACCATTAGTTATTTTAATACCTCAAAACAATTGAAGAGGAGCAATTTATCTACACAATGGTCTACAAGACTATGCAGCTTTTCTCTATTTCATACCACTATCACAAGCATAGCATTTTCCAATCTAACACATCAACCAAGCAACTAAAACAACTCTCTAACAAATAAGAGTGAAACACAAGAGATCTTAACACAAAGAACTAGCAGCCCTAAACAAGATAACATGCTAAAAGCGAGAGCTTACTAGAAAACAGACAGTAGCTAAGAATACTCAACAAATATAAGCGAAGCACAAGAGTATTCATATGAAAAAGCGGAGCGTGTCTCTCTCCCACACAAGAATGCTAGGATCCAACTTATTAAGAAAACTAAAACACACACTCAAAATAAAAACATACGCTCTAAGCAAAATACATAAGATGTAGTGGAATAAAAATATAGTATCACTAGAGATGACCTGATAGTTTTGTCGATGAAGAAGGGGATGCCTTGGGCATCCCCAAGCTTAGATGCTTGAGTCTTATTGAATTTGCTGGGGATGACCCACCGGGGCATCCCCAAGCTTAGGCTTTTCACTCTTCTTGATCTCATCATATCGTCCCTTTTGCTTACTTGAAAACTTCCACCACATCAAACTCAAAGTAATTCTCATTAGAGGGTTAGTGCATAAACCAAAAATTCACAAGTTCTACTGTGACACAAGCACACCTTAATGCATTATAACATTAGCTACAGCCACTGATGCTCAAAGAATCAAAAAGATCCAAATAAACATTGCAAAAGAAGCAATGCACAATAAGAGGCAGAATCTGTCAAAATCTGAACAGTCTGTAAAGACGAATTTTTTCGAGGCACTAGAGTTGCTCAAATCGAAAATCACTGAACTAGAAAAAGTTTCATACATATATGAAGATTCAACACACAAAATCTCAAAGCATTTCGTCGCTTCTGGAATAAAGACGAATTTAACGGTGACATACAGAAATCTGTTTCCTGTGCAGAAATCCAAATATAGCAAAAACTTTCTACTAGAGACCTTACTTGGCACAATATTGCAAGAAAATAAAGATACGAAGAAGTTGCTACAGAAGTAAACAAACTTCTTGACTCAAATAAAAGAAAAGATACTGAAAATAAAATGATGGGTTGTCTCCATAAGCGCTTTTCTTTAAAGCCTTTTAGCTAGGCATGGTACTTTTGATGATGCTCACATAAAAATGAGAGTTGGAGCACAATAAGGGAGCATCAAGAAGCAACTATAAAACTCATTTAAGTCTAACCCACTTCCTATGCATTGGAATCTTGTAAGTAAATAAATCCATGAAGCATAAATTGACTAGCATAGGAAGACAAAATAGGTGCAACTTCAAAAATTTCAACAAAAGGAGAGGAGATTCAATGTTATTGTGATATATGAAGCCATGTCTCCCTTTTTCATAAAAACTTTCAGTAGCATCATTGATAAAATCCACAATATAACCATCACATGTAAAATTCTTATCATGATCCATATGCATAAAAGTGTCATCATTTTCCACATAAACAAAATTCTTCTCATGAATAACAACTGGAGCAGGATCATCATAAAGAACTTGAACATGATAAACAGGTTGTATATTAAAGGGATGGTTTTGGGTGATCCCTCCATAATTATGACAAGTTTCATGAGGATGATTGTAATTATAACCCATGTCATAATATTCTTTATAATAATTATCAAAAACTGGGGGCATAGTATCATCATAAGGAATAGAATATTTATCTTCCAAAGTGTGTTCATCTGTAAACATATCATCATTTTTACTAGAAGGAGATGTATCAAACATGTAATCATTAGTAGCAAAAGGATTTTCAAACACCTCATGCCCAATCTTAGAGCTTATCATATCATCATTGGAAAGAATATGGATAGTACTAATAGTGTTGCAATCATTAGCATCATCATTTTCAGAATTAGTACCCAAGAGGTTTTCAATATCAAAAGTACTATGCTTTTCCCAATCATGATCACTAATATAAGTAACAGGCATAGGAACATCATCTAATTCAAAATCATCGAATTCATACTCATCAGCAACAACTATAATAGGAGCAACATGTTTAGGGAAAGGTACTGTTTCCTCTCTCCTTTTACTCTTCATCATCTTCTTCTTCTTTCCCTTCTTAGGAGGGAGAGCCTTGAAAGGAAGCTTCTCCACATAACCTGGTTTATTGTTAGAAACAACAGAGGAAACTTGGAAGGATTCTTCTCTTTCATTGATAAGATCAAAACACATATTAGTCCTGTCATATTTTGGTAAAATCCCATCTTGTATAATATTTTGTATATAAGTATTTGTATGGCAATTATCAACACAATAAAGATGACAACCATGCAGGACGTTGTTTATATCAAAATCACTCATATCTATTAAAGAAGTTTTTCTTGATAACTCTTCACACCCCAAAAATAATATAAGTTCATCATGCTGATTAGGAGTGATCATGTCATCACAATACAGACTCGCAGTACTCATTGGATTAGAGAGGCTATTGTCTTTCCCTGAGCATTGAAAATTGAAATGACCAACTTTATAGCAAAGTTCACAAATAAAAGGATAGTGGGCACAAACTTTTTCACCAAGATCATCAAGAGCTCTATTCCAAGTTCTAGTTTTTCATTCCTATGATGGATACAATATTCTTCTTCAATTTGGCTCTTTTTACAAGATCTAAGTACTCCACAAAAATTAACATGCTTATAAGAGATAGTATTTTCAGAAGTTTGAGCACGTTTATTACAATCATTAACAACAATATCATTTTTCATGCAAGTGTCTTTATAAGGTTCATGATATATGTCCCAATTTTCTTTAGGAACAATAATATGAGAAGCAAAGGTTCTACAACAATCAACAATAATTTGAGAATCAAGACCATATTTAGCACTAAGCTCTTGAAAAACAGCAGTTTCAATGAAGGACTTAATGCAATCATATTCATAGTTTATACCTGATTCTTTACCTTTGTCATTCTCCCAACCTTCAGTATTGTCTTGAATTTTCTCAAGAAGATCCCATCTAGTTTCAACCTTCTTACTTGTGAAAGAACCCCATGAACAGACATCTAGATAATTCTTGCAATCACCCGAAAGCCTTGCATAAAAATTAGTAACAATTATTTTCTTAGGAAGCTCATGGTTAGGACATTTAAGTATTAATGTTTTCAGCCTTCCCCAAGCTTGAGCAATGCTTTCTCCATCATGAGGCCAAAAATTAAAAATGTAATTCCTATCCAAATGCATTTCATAAGGAGGATAAAATTTAGAGTAAAAGAGATTTGCAAGCTCCTTACACTCCAAATGATGAGGATCATCAAGTAGATCATACCACTCCCTTGCTTTGTCCTTAAGTGACAATGGAAATAATTTCTTCATGACATTTTCTCTTGATAAACCTGCAATCTTAAACAACTCACAAAGTTCTGTAAGTTTCAACAAGTGATCACTTGGACGGATTGTTCCATCCCCTGCATAACATTCATCCATAACCTTTTCAACAATTTTCATAGGTATTTTAAAAGGAATACTTTCAGTAGGTGGATTTAGAATATCACAAGCATGATTCGAATTATCACATATGGGAGACAAAGTATTATCAGAGCAAATTTTCTCCTCTAAAGCTGGGGAACTAAAAAGATCATTTTCATAAAAACTAGTTTCCCCAAGCTTAGACTTTTCCATAGCATTAGCAAAAATGATTTCCAAAGAACTAATACTAATTTTTTTGTTGTTTTCCATTAAGCCTAACTAGTGAAATTAAAAACAAGAAACAAAAAGATATAATTGCAGAATCTAAAGGAAATAACTTCGAGCACTCACACAACAGCAACAGTACTAGAAAATAGCTTAGTAGCCAGATGATGTGAGTACCTTTTACCTTACCTCCCCGGCAACGGCGCCAGAAAATAGCTTCGTTGCCGGATAGCTTTGTTGTTGGAGTGTGATTGCCGCTTACCTTACCTCCCCGGCAACGGCGCCAGAAAATAGCTTCGTTGCCGGATAGCTTTGTTGTTGGAGTGTGAGTGCCGCTTATCTTACCTCCCCGGCAACGGCGCCAGAAAATAGCTTGATGTCTACACACGCTTCTATTCTTGTAGACAGTGTTGGGCCTCCAAGAGCAGAGGTTTGTAGAACAGCAGCAAGTTTCCCTTAAGTGAATCACCCAAGGTTTATCGAACTCAGGGAGGTAGAGGTCAAAGGTAACCCTCTCAAGCAACCCTGCAATCACAATACAAAAAGTCTCTTGTGTCCCCAACACACCCAATACACTTGTCAGATGTATAGGTGCACTAGTTCGGCGAAGAGATAGTGAAATACAAGTAATATGGATGATTATAAGTAGTAATTGCAATCTGAAATAAAAATGGCAGCAAGCAAACATGTAGCAGAACTTGTTGTAAACGGTGTTTCAATGCTTAGAAACAAGGCCTAGGGATCATACTTTCACTAGTGGTCACTCTCAACAATGCAATCATAATTGAATATAAATATAAGCACTTCAATATACTACTCCGAAGTATTCTCCGGCTGGATAACGAACACTAATTCATTGTGTAGGAATGCAAAAGCACGCCTCAAACATATATTCCCAAGTACTAATGAATACCCCACACTGGACCATGAGCATTCATAGGAGGTACTAAAACACCACAATTTCATAGAGACATCCAACTCAAATAATAAATCAGTGAACAAGTATCTTGTGAAATATAGCCTAAAGACCCACACGGTGCACACACTGTCACCTTTACACACGTGGGACAAGGAGTCTCCGGAGATCACATAAATAAAGCCCACTTGAGTAACATAACAACATCTAGATTGCAAAGCTCATGATCACATATAGATCACATCATGGGAGAGAGAGATATAGACCACATGGCTACCGGTACGGCCCTCAGCCCCGAGGGAGAACTACTCCCTCCTCATCATGGGAGTCAGCAACGGCGATGAAGATGGTGGTGGAGTCGATGGAGATGGCTCCGGGGGCACTTCCCCGTCCCGGCAGGGTGCCGGAACAGAGACTTCTGTCCCCCGAAACTTGTCGGCGATGGCGGCGGCGCTGCAGATGTTTCTTTGGAATATGACTGATTGTTTTAGGGTTTATGCATCGGGGGCAATATATAGGCGAAGGGGCGACGTCGGTGGAGGCTCGTGGGCATGGTGTGGGAGGCCCACGGCCCTCCTGCACCTCTCCTTCGGGCATCGTGTAGTCCATTGAATTATAAGACTGCTGCTTTTTGTCCCGTCCAATTCCGAGAATATTTCCTTAAGTACTTTTCTGAAACGGGAAAACAGCAGAAAACAGGAACTGGCACTGTGGCATCTTGTTAATAGGTTAGTTCTAGAAAATGCATAAAAATGCTATAAGATGTAAACAAAACATGTAGCAAATGGTATGAAAACAAGCATGGATCATAAGAAATTATAGATACGTTGGAGACGTATCATTCGCTAAGGCGTTTCGGCACGGATTCTTCTGGCTGACGGCTAAGGAGGATGCTATCAACATCATCAAGACTTGTGAAGGGTGTCAGCGCTACGCAAAGCAGGTTCACTTGCCGGCTCAGGAGCTCCGAACGATCCCTATCACTTGGCCGTTTGCGGTCTGGGGGCTCGACATGGTGGGACCCTTTAAGACGGCAAGGGGAGGCTTAACCCACCTGCTGGTGGCGGTCGACAAATTCACGAAGTGGGTGGAGGCAAAGCCCATCAAGAAACTCGACGGAGCTACAGCTACAAAGTTCATCGTCAAGATTACAACTCGATTCGGCATACCGCATAGCATTATCACTGACAATGGCACAAACTTTGCCGTCGGTGAGCTATCGAAGTTCTGCAGCCGATCAAAGATCCGACTCGACGTGGCATCGGTAGCACACCGGCAATCCAATGAACAGGTAGAGCGCACTAACGACATTATTCTGCAAGGTATTAAGCCGAGGCTTGAAACTCCTTTGCATCGAGCAGCCGGCGCTTGGGTTGATGAATTGCCGGCGGTCTTATGGAGTATTCGTACTACCACAAACAGATCAACCAGCTTCACCCCTTTCTTCCTTGTCTATGGTGCAGAAGCGGTGCTCCCATCCGACATGATCCACGATTCGCCTCGAGTCGCAGCCTACGTCGAAGAAGATGCAGAAGAAGCACGTCAAGACGGCTTAGATATCCTCGAAGAAGAAAGAGAGTTAGCTCTCCAAAGATCCGCCATCTATCAACAAGATCTACGTCACTACCAGAGCCGTAGAGTGCGGAATCGATCTTTTCGAGAAGGCGACTTAGTGCTTCGGCTTGTGCAAAGCCGGCAGCACAAATTATCCCCGCCATGGGAAGGGCCTTTCGTTATCAGCAAAGTTCTGAAAAACGGGTCATATTATCTCCTCGACTTAAGGGATTCAAAGAAAGATCCCAGGAAGAAAGGTCGCAAGAGGAAAAGGCATGTAGATGACGACTTAGATGAGACGAAACGTCCGGGGAATATTGCTCAGCTACGTCCTTTTTACACTTAGCAAATTCTATTGTAACCATGTCAATGTGATCATGAAATAAAAATTGGTTTCTCTCATGTCAAATTCGAGAATTTGAACCATCCTTTATTTCCCTATGATCTTATTGTTATTATCTGTTTACCCGAAATTGCCTGTGTTGCTCTCGTTGGTAAAAAAATTCATGTTGAATCCGCCTTAAGGTGATGGAAAATCAACGTTTTGCCAAATTAATGTTTGTCTGCTAGCTTTTTGCGCCGGGTTGCTTCAAAGCGTTTCGACACCGAAAGGCGGCACTTGTTCTGAGTCTAAACAGATTGGTCATTGCGTACCCTGTTGCTCAGCGAGTTAGCTTCGCCATAGATTTGCCGGCGCTTAAAGGCTAAGGTGTCAAGGCCAGAATAAACTGAGGCATAAAAATTGCAAATTTGCAAAAAATAAAGCTGACTAGCATACATCAAAAGGCTTAAGTTATCTCTGGACATATACATTGTTTGGACGGCTTTACATGTTGCCTATTACATTTTCAGGACAGCCGGCTCAGCGAGCAAATTCGGCTCATGACGATTTCTCCGCCGCCTCAGTGTCATCATCTGAAATAACAGGAGTTGGCGGACACAGCATTTCCTTGAAGATGGTGGTCAAGGAGACCATGTTGGCAATCTTGCTGGCATAACCGGAGACGGAGCGAAGGATCTTCTTACGATCTTGGTCGTCTAGCGGCGTGCTGTCCTCCTTTTCAAGAGGGAAACCGGATGCCACTCGCCATGCTTCTGCCTCCGGGGTAATGTGCCATCATTAAGCCCAAGGCCGTCTTGGCACCTCCGCGAGCGCTGGATCGAAGCCGTTCATCGAAGAATGAAGCTGCTTCGGCCAGTTCAGCCTCCAAGCTAGCAAGGTTCGCCGGGGGCTCGGGGTTGCCGGGAAAGAACTTCTCGGCAAGCTCTTTTCCCGAAGAAATAATCTTCGGGATGAGCTCCCCTACTTCCAGAATCCGGTCAAGCCGGTTTTCCGCTGTTAGCTCATGGCCGTAAACAGTTATATTTGGCTAAGACAGAAAGCAATGAGTTTAAGTTTTGTCAAAACTTACTCAGAAGCTGGTTGTCGATAGCCAGCGATTCATCAAGACGCTTGTCAAGCCGGTCCTGGACCTCATTGAGGGCGTCCTTGTGGCTCTGCCTCTCTGATTCCAGAAGTTGTTCGGCTTTGGCAAGGTTTTTCTTGACCGTTTCCAGCTCCACCGCCATTGATTGGTTAAGCTTATTAAGCTCAACGTTCTCGTTGCGGAGCCGGTCGACAATGCTGGCATTTTCGGCAAGCTCCTTGGCTTTGATGATGGCGTCTGCAAGACAAAAATGTCAGCAGTATAAAAACAAGCCTGGATCTTAAAGTTAAGGATTCGGCATTGTCACCTTGGTATTGAACCCCGTCTGCCTCAAGCCCTTCGATGATGGCGTCTTTTGTCGCCAGTTCAGTCTTAAGCCGACGCATCTCCTGATTTCGCACACCCAAAGAATTGATGGTTTCAGCGCCAATTTTTCGGTGGATCTGCGTAAGGAATTGCTAAAAGCCTAAAGCTATATTTACAAGTTAAGGTGGCTACATGACGACATTTCATGGCTAGGGGGCTAAGTGTATGCATGCGCATTAACTCGGATCACTATGACGGCTATTTTTAATAACTTAACCCGGCATAGTGCTCGGGGGCTACTGGGTAAGATATTTTACCTGGTAGTGCTCGCGGAGAAGCGTCATGCCGGCCTCAAAGCTATCAGCAAAGTAGTTCTACTGATCTTCAAGGATCTCTATGACATCAAAGGTGTCATAGGCCTTGGTATGATCCGGCTCGTCATCCCGGACGGTTGTTCCCTTCTTCCGGGGAAACCGAGGTGCCTTCATGAACCGGCTCATGAATTCCGGCTTGATGCGCCCCTCCTCGTCGAAGGCTTCGGCTTTGATTGGGGGAAAGAGTGGGGCATCATCAGCCGGAGCTTCAGCCCTTGGAGAGGAGGTTTCAGTCACTTTCCCCGTCATCTCCGTCCATTGTGTGGGGGGAATGACCCCGGCTCTCCCAACAGGCGGAGCCATCACCATGATGCGTGTGTTCTCTGTTGGGCTCGGCTCTGGAACTGAAGGAGTTGGTGGAGGGATGGCAGGAGAGGCTTTCTTCCTCGTGGCGACCGTCTTTATTTTCAACGGAGCGCCTTTCTTTAACCGGCAAAGGTAAAAGATGAAGTTTAGCAAATCCGACATTGCTGCAAGGGAAGGAGGTGTTGTCAGTCGACTTACTTTTTGCTGGGGATATTGAGCCCAGCGAGTGCATCGTCATCCTCTGACGGCTTAGCGCCGCTTGTGGTCGACTGGCCCTTCCTCTTCCGGCTTTCTGCGGTAGCCGAGGAAAGGGAGATGGGCCGCGTGGACGCCTTGCTGGACAACGGCTTCCCAGCAGGGCGGACGTCGGTGATTCCAGGAATCTGGCATATTACATGTTAGTCCGACAAAGGTAAACCCGAATCTCTCAAAGAATTGAGCTTTGGATAGTCAAAGTACCTTTGGGGGAGGGTTGGTCGCCGTAAACATCGGCAGTGATTCTTCATATTGCCGGCCTTCACCAGGCTGGGCTTTGATGAGCTTGTTGAAGCGAGCCTCAAAGAGGCTCTGCTCCAGGTCTTTCTCGTTGATCCGCATGGGATAAGAGTTATCCGTGTACTCGCAGAGAAGGCGAGCACGATGTTGGAGGGGCTGGATCCGTCTCTTCATCCAGCAAATGATGGTCAATGGAGGAGTGCCGGACGTCAACTGCGCGATCCGAGCTTGAATGGCGGCGTGTTCTACCGGCATTCCGCTGGACGGCTTCTTCTTCCAAGAAGGCAGCGGCGTGCCGGCTTCGTCTGTGAAAGGGGCAAGCCCCTGCAGCCGGTTTGGGGACGCCACATCCTTGCAGTAAAAGAAGGTGGACACCCATCCCTTTGCCGAATCGACGATAGCCACTTGAGGGTACCAGTCGATATCTCGGCGGCAGTTGAAGCTGATTGTGCCGGCCACCAGCAGCTCCTTGTTAACGGTTTGCCTCTTGACTAAGAAGCAACGTTCGAAGAAGTCTAACCTAGGTTTTATGCCTAAGTATCCTTCGAACAGTGCTACAAAGCCGGAGATGTACAGCAGGCTGTTCGGGGTAATGTTGTGAAGCTGGAGGCCGTAATGATCTAAGAGGTCTACCAGAAAAGCCGATGGCGGCAAGGAAAATCCCCTAATTACATGGGAAGAAAGAAGTACCCGCTCGTCTCTAATGGGAGTCGGGTAGGGGTCGCCGAAGGCGGATCGCCAAGTCGGATTCGACTCAGAAGTTGGAACAATGGCTCTGTCGGCCTCCATCCCCTTCAATTCGACTTCGTCCACAACCGAGCAGGCCCAGTTGCGGGACGGGTTGTTGGATGCGTCCTTGCCGCTGCCGGCTTCCTCTTCTTCCTCCTCCTCGCCAACGCTTGCGTCCTCAATGGCGGCCTCAGCGGTTGTGGCAGCAGAAGCCATCGTGGCAGCGGCTTCGGCTGCGGCTTTTGCCAGAGCCACTGTGTCGCGGCCCGAGGCGGCGGAGGAACTCACCGGAGTTGGTGAGGATGCAGGGGTAGCGGCGGATGGCTCGGTGACGGCGGCGGTGGCCGTGGATGTAGCTCCTCCAATCGGCGGAGTCGGACCGACCGCGGCTGCGTCGATCGCTGGGGAGCTCGGAGCACTCGATGCCATGGAGATCGAAGGAGAAACGAAGGAGTTTGAGCTCGGGAGAGAGAGATGAGATCTAGATGAGATTTTTGAGAGCTAGGGCTGCGAATGGCGTGGAGATTGCGATGGAGACGATGCGGTCGCCATTTATAGCCCTGCGCCGAGATGTGTGCAACGGTCAGCGGCCGGGTTTCTCACCACGTGTCACGGATCAAGCCGTTGGAGACGGTTCCTTCCCTCCGACGCCTCGGTTCCAGCGCGGGAAAAACGGAAGTTAGCCCCTGCATTCAAAAGATGCTCCTCCACTCACACTGCCGAGTCTGACATAACTGTCAAATCGGCGGACGCGTGTCGTTACATGCTCAAGTGCTTTTCGGCATATAAAGCCGGCACAGTTAAAATCGATAAAGCTGTTCGACATGATTTCAGGTTTCTGGGAATGCTCCAAGGCTGAAGACGGATGATGAATTTCCCGGACAACATATTGCCGGAAGATTGAAGCCAGCCGCTGAAGTTCTTGAAGCTTTCCGGGGGCTACTGTTGGGGTTATGCCGAACATGTGTCCTCACAGAGAAGACTAAAAGCCAGCATACCAGGGTGGCCCATAGTGGTAGTAAGCCGAATCCGGCTTAACCGGGCGGCCCAGTGTGCTGAAGCGCAGGAGGCCCATCCGGCTAAGGGAAGTTTCAAGAAGCCGGCCTGCATTGCGGAAGACTTAGCCCACAAGGCAGGGCCCAAGCCGGATTAGAGTAGGACTCTGTACTCAGTCGGTTAGGTTTCCTCCTGTAAGCCCTAGGTCCGGACGCCTTTATAAGCCGGCCTACGGGACGCCTTAGGGCACGCTCTAAACCCTAATCCACTGTAACTCGGCGATTTAGCTTTATAGTGAATTATAGCAGCACGTAGGGTTTCGCCACCATTGCGAGATCCGAAGCTGGGTAAACCCTTTGCCACCTCGTTGCCGGAATACCCCACGTCTCCAACCCCTCTCTCTACCTAGCTCGATGACACCCCTGCCACGGCTAGATTCGACAATACCACGACATACAGTGTAATAGTTTGTCATAAATCAAGCTGTTTGTCACTATTTTTACACAATGTCTACGTAAAAATAGAACGCAAGACAAAAAGAGGCACGAGACAGCACTTACAATTGCTTGTTTTACAAATTTACAGGCTCTCTGAACCTTTTCTTCTTGCTACTGTGTCCTCAAAATGGCAACCACGCCGGGTTCTCTATCCTTATGTTTCTCCTTCTATTGATGCTGGAAGACATTCAGGAAGTCAGGTTGGCAAGTAAAAGGATCTAATAGCTAAGTATCAAATGAAGCTTGTATTGTTAGCATGCTTTTTGTACAGCATGAACTGAACAGAGAAGATAAAGGCAGAATGCGCCATGAGCTAGATCATGTGTATGTTGCAGTTCCAAATAAACGGTTTTAAAAAGGGGAGTGCTATATTCAACACATGAGTAGCTAGGTAGTCATCTTCCTAATTAATCGACACGATGGTGTGAGCAAGTGCTTCTTCAATTCAGAGATACAATTTCATGTTAATAACCTGACTTTTGCTAGAAAAGGGATTGTTGTAAACTGCATCTGACTTTTTTTATAAGAGACACGATTTGTATTTCAGAATTGTCCAGGCAAACATACCTCTAATTCCGGAGTTGCCCATAGCTATGTGCCTTCTTGTTCTACCCGTGAAGAGCTTTTATACATGAAAGGCTGTTAATCGTTTACCCAAAAATATAGCAATGGAATCTTCACTAGTGGAAAAACCCCCTTTCGTCCCGGTTGGTTTGGGCCATTGGTCCCGGTTCCCCAACCGGGACAATCCAATCGGGACGAATGCTAGTCCCGGTTGGGACACCAACCGGGACGAATGGGGGGGGGGCACGTGGCCCGGCCACAGGCAGCAGGGGCGGAGGCTTTGGTCCCGGTTCGTATTACGAACCGGGACGAAAGCCCGGGGTTTTCGTCCCGGTTCGTAATACGAACCGGGACTATTGTCCCGTCAGATTTTACTTTTTCCAAAAATTTCAGAAAATTGTTTAAATTTATAAAATAAATAATGCTTATTCTGTAATTCATAAAAATATGAATAAAATACCAAAATGTTCAGAAAAATAAGACCTATTTGATTATGAAAAATGCATGCATGTTTAAAAAACTTAAATTAAATATTTCTTAGAACTACAAAAATGCCACTACTAGTTAAATAAGAGGACCCACTATTACACATCATCGCCACGAATATATATATTACACACATCTCATTCGTCGTCCTACATATATACATCTCTTTTACACTCTCATTATTTAATTTCAACCTTACAGTAGTATTTTCCTTTCGGATCTAGGACCTCTGCAAGTAAGAATCCGACAATTTCCTCTTGAATTGCTCGTATGCGATCGTGTGGTAGAAGGCCATCCCGCAACCGTTCGATCTAATTAAAAAAGGGTCAATATATATGAATGAAAGTAAACAGAATTGATGGCAATAAACTAAGATTATGAATATTGCATACGCACTTGAAGTTGTTCTAAGATTCTGCCCTTCTCACAGCACGTCTGACGAATGAACTCGCAGACGTAGTATCCACATAAATGATTCCCACTTCCCTGGCTCAAACACTTTACGGAAACAGAGTTCAATCAAAATAATAATTAAGAATGGTAATGGTATTGAACTAGAATCAAAGAGATGCGCGGATCTAGATAGTAGTACTTACATTTATTGGTTTAAATGTAAGCTTCTCCGCCCATTCACCCCTAGCCCTGGCGGTGAATCGTTTCCAAGCCCTGCCCGGCAAAGAAAATGAATAAAAGAGTTATATATTAATTACTTGCTATCAGTAAATGAACGGAAAGTTGCCGATAATGCCATAATGATTGAAATTACCTATGGAGGCATTTCTGCATGTCCGCCCAATTCTCAAGGGGTTTATGTAAGGAGTCCATGACTTGTACTACTCCTTTGTCAGGCATAATGATTAGCAAAATAAAGTGGAAGCTGCACACGCATAAGTCATCAATTATACACTTAACATCGAGAAATTAAGCGAAATAAAATATGTAGAAGACAGTAACACTTACTTGAAGTTGTAAGGAAATAATATTTCTCTTTTGATTTCGTTGAACCGTAACGCATTTACCAAGTTATTCTCGGTTTCGTCGTAAAAATCAAGGAGACTTTTTTCATGAACGGTATTTGGATCAACGAATCCAATGTCATAGATTTGTCCTCTTTTGCATTGGAGAATCTTCATTCTGCATAATTAATATAGTGATAAGTAAGATTATAAATGCAATGAACGAGGTGAGCTAGGTAGAGACTTAACTACAGAAATAATACTTACAGACAATAGACGCTGATGATAGCTTTGTCAAGGGCTTCTTGTTGGTATAACTGAAATAATTCACAAAATTCAATCATTACGTGGTCATCTCCATGCCCGTAATGCTCGTTCTTATATCCCACGTAGATCCAATTTTCCCCTTTCTTTGAGGCTGCCATGTACCAACTATGCAATCTTCGCATTTTTGTTGGTAGATCTTTGACTAACTGAGATTTGACGAGAGGATGCCCGTGCCGGTATTTGTATTTTGGAACTATTTCTTCGTGGAATTGTAATTGGTCTAAGTACTGAGCAATAGACAAGCCGTGAGCAGCGGCTGCTTCTCCGTACGTTGCAACAAACTCAGGATCGATGCCGACCGCAGGTTTGCTCGACCCCACCTTGGTATCGGAAAACACTTTGAGCGGGGGGCACGATTGTTTTTGCTGTTCTCCTAGCTGGGCAACTGTCTTCCGGCTTGCACTAATACTCTTCGACCGCTGTTTATTTGCCCGAACCGACTTGAGAATAGAGCGGTCATAGTCTGGTGTCTGCTTTGGCGGGGGTTGGGCCAGATTTTTCAGCATTTTCACGACAGCGGCATGTTCTTCTGGGGTGTCGGGGAACTCTGGCGCTTTCGCCTTCTTTACCTTCAAGTTAGCAAACCACTTATCCGTTTCCCCTTTTGCGATCGCCTTATTTTCCTCCACCGTATAGTCATAAGGTCTCTTGGCAAGATTCTTATGAGGTACTTTTGGGAGGGGTGACCTTGAACGTTTCGGTGATCGGTTACGACTCCTTGTAGTACCAGCAGTGGTACGCTGAGCCTGAGACGACTGATGCGGCGGCGAAGACGGCTGCTCTGGAGACTGGTGAGGCGGCGGAGACGGCGCCTGAGGCGGCGGCGGTGGAGAGTGGTGAGGCGGCGGAGGCGGTGGAGAGTGGTGAGGCGGCGGCGGTGGAGAGTGGTGAGGCGGCGGAGGCAGCCAGTTTGGAAGCACGATGAATTCCTTTTGCCATAGAATAGTCCCTTTCCTGGCTTCTCCAAGTTCAACCACCTCCCCATCTTCACCTGCAGGGTGTTCGAGCTTCAGCTCCTCAAATCCTTTACTAACTTCATCCACCCCGACAATAGCGTAGCCATGAGGAACCGGGGAGCCATGGAAAGTTGGTGTAGGTCCAATTGGTACGGCATAGCCGACCGCCACCTTCATGGTTATGTTGAACACTTTCACATGTAGCTCACAAGGTGTGCTCTCCGTGATATCATCCACTGGGTAGCGACGAAGAGCATCCGTCGTCAGTGCATCATCATCACGTGCCGGGACCATGCTCGAAGCCACGCTGCTTTTCCGATATGATGGGTCGGTAGCATCGACTGCAGCTTCTACAACGTGCTGCTGAGATAGGCCGACAGTGCCTTGCTGGCTAAGTTCGTTAATTTGATCCTGCTGCCGCTTCATTTGATCCTGCTGCCGCTTAATTGTTTCTTCTATATTACGCAGCCGGTCTGCAGCAGCGATTGCTTCCCTTGCCTCCCTTTCCTTTCTCCTCTGATGACTTTTATCGGGAAATATTTTCCTTTCCACGGGAAACCCATGTACCCACGACTTGGAGCCTTTGGTGCCTCGTGTTCGTCCCTCATGTTCTTTATTCCCAATGGCGCGTGAAAGCTCGTCATCCTCTCTATCGGGACGGAACCGTCCCTCTTCAACATCCTTGTATGCTTTCCTAATTTCTTCGATGGGTAGTAGGGGATTATCCTTGTGTCTTCTGGTATATATGCACTTTCCTTCTGCGTCCAATGTGCCCCCATGCCCGTAAAACCAATTTCTTGTCCGTTCGGTCCATCCTTCTTTTATAGGCGCTGGAACGATCCCTTTAGCCAGCAGGTCGGCCTCAAGTTTGTCCCACTTAGGCATGGAACAGGCGTAACCAGCAGCCCCCATAGTATGGTGGTACTTCTTTTTAGCAGCATTTGCCTTGTTTACTGCAGACTTTAACTGAGCTTCCTCTGATTTCTTGTAATTCACAAAATCTTCCCAGTAGTCTCTTATCTTCTCATACCCGTGATCGAAATCCGGAGTTTTATCTTTCAAGATATAGTCGGTGACCAATCTTTTCTTAAATTTGTTGAATAGCTCGGCCATCTTCTTAATAGCCCACGCCTTGACTTTATCTACTAGAGCTTTTTTTCGGGCATCCATCTCCTCCTCATCTGGCTCCCCCTCCTCTGGATCCACCTCTGGCAACGGCAATGTGAAATTAACCATGACCTTTTGAAAAAGGCGTCTTTTGCCTTCGGGGCCGATATAGCTAACTTTAGGATCCCTTGGCTTATTCCATTCTCGGATGGTGATCGGGACGTAGTCCCTAACAATAACACCGCATTGCTTCACAAATTTTTGTCTAACATCAATTGGAGCAATGGGTTCGCCGTCTGCACCGACTTCTTCGATCCTGTAGCGGACATTGTCCTGCAACTTTTTGGTTGGGCCTCGTTTCGTCCTCACAGAGGATTTGCTCGATCCGGATGGCTAAAAGAAGAAAGACCGTTAATATGTGTATATGGACAACAGAGACTAAATTAATTAATATAAATATATATGCACCTCGTCGGAGTTTGTAATAATCAATGTTGCACCGGAGCCGCCGGCTTCTGCCTTGTCGGCTTCTCCCTCATCGGAGATGCCGAGTTCGGCCTCTTTCCCGGCGTTGAGAGACTCATCCCCCTCACCGGAGTCGTTCAGAAAGTGACTTGTTTCATCATCGCCGCAGACTATATCCTCGAGGATATTTTCCTCAATTTCATCTCTGCCGTGTGGTTCCATAGTTTCTGCAAAATACGAAAGTTATTTTCGGAGCCGTCTCTGCCGTGTCGTTCAGAAAACTTGTAGGGATAGAATGGTACTACAAGGAAAGGCGCGCGTTGCTGCGCCTGTTGTTTCTAAGCGTCGTCATGGTGATACATTTTTATGAACATGTGTGATTTATGCTCATCGTCGGCACTTAGGCGACTAAATCGTCGATGACCTAGCTCATCGATTTCATCCCCCGCAACACGGTAAAAATGTCGCGGTAAATCACTCCTCACAAAAATGAAACACTTAGCACATTCGTGGTTTGTCGAGTTTTGACTTCAATTTACATCACTAAATAAAAATCAACATCGCTACATCACTGAAATTTGCACTAGCTAAATATTACATATGCGAGGATGATCCACTATATAAAAATCATCACAGATCAATTTTGCAATTATCATCGGATACTTTATATACACTAACCGCTGTCACATATCACAGATCAATTGCAAATAATAATGTAGACTGTCACATATGCTATTGAAAATAACCATACATGATATTTTATATAGCATATAATAATGTAGACAGTCTTCTTGCAAGCATAATGGACTATTCTAATCATCGGCTTGCATTAAGAATAGCCAAGAAGACAACATTATTTCTTTCGGCTCATAAAAAACAGCAAAATCAGCTACCACTAAATCATTCCAAATTGACTTAGCAAATTTTTCTAATAAATATCTAACACTAAATTTCTAACACTAAATTACCTACCACTAAATTTCCTACACTACAAAAACAACACAAAAATGTACCTAAACTACACACCTAATTTATACTACTAACTAATTTAAATTACTAACTAATTTAAACTACTAACTAATTTAAATTACTAACTAAAACTAACTAACTATGGAGTAACAAATAGTTCTTAACAATAATATTGCAACTAATTATGGAGTATTAATTTTGATTTCTAACTTTGCTAACACAATCATCAAATAACATTGCTTTGCTAAATTACTATTTGAATTTTTCTAAAACTAACTAACAACTATTTCAATTTTTTTTAAAAATAACTTTGCTAAATTTGCTACATTTTCAAATTTTCTAAAATAACAACCTAAATTTTCTAAAACTAACTAACTAAATCTAAAACTAACTAACTAAAATTACTAATGCACTAACTAACAAAATTACTAACTAACTAAAAATGAACTAACTAACTAAATTAAAAAACTAAGTAAATTAAAAAAACTAACTAACAGAGGGAGGCCGTGCTCACCGGAGGCGGCTCGTCCGCTGCGGCCGGAGGAGGAGGGCTCGGTGGAGGACGCTGCGGCCGGAGGAGGAGGGCTCGGTGAGGAGGCTCGGCGGAGGACGCTCGATGGAGGAGGCCGGAGGAGGGGCCAAGGAGCGGCCGGCCGGGGGAGGGCGGCGCAGCTGGCGGGTGGTGCAGGGGGAGGATGGACGGCGCGGGCGCGGTGGAGGCCGGAGGGGAACGGCGCGCGGGCGCCTGGAGGAGCGCAGAGAGGGCGGCACCGGAGGAGCGGACGGTGAGCGGCGGCGCGGCGGACGGAAAAATCCGGCAGCCTGACGGCAGGAGATTGAATTTCCGCGCGCTGGTCCTTAGCGAAAATGAGGAATTGGGGGAAGAAGAAGAGGCAGGCAGTTTTAAAGCAGAGAGGCCTTTCGTCCCGGTTGGTGGCACCAACCGGGACCAAAGCCTCATTCGTCCCGGTTCGTGGCATGAACCGGGACCAATGCCCTGAAAATTTAATGCCCTGGCGCGAACCGGGACCTTTCGTCCCGGTTCTTCTTATAAACCGGGACCAATGAGTCCTTTTTCAATTTTTTTTCAAACTTTTCAGTTCTGAATGTTGTTCCCGCCTTTTTTATTCTTATTAAGGTGTTTGAATATGAATTTCAAATGGTTTTGAATTTGAAAAGACTTTCAACATGAAAAGTGTTTAAATTTGAATAAATAATTCAAAACCATTTTCTGTTTTATATAATAGTTATTCTATCTATACAAACTATTAACCATTTTGTCATTTTTTTAAAGATTAGAGGTGAATTCATTTAAGTAAATTTTTTGGAATGTGAACTTAATTAATTCATTAAACTGATAAATTCAATATATTTTCATATGTTTGTCAGAAAAATGAAATTAAAATATCAAATTGTTGATAAAAATGTAATCTATCTATTTATGACCAATTCATTTTTTTGAGATTATAGGTGAATTCATTTAATTACAAAATTTGGAATTTGAACTCCATTAAGTCATTAATTAATTTTATAAATTCAATATATTTTCATATGTTTATCAGAAAAATGAAATTAAAATATCAAATTGTTGATAAAAATGTAATCTATCTATTTATGACCAATTCATTTTTTTGAGATTATAGGTGAATTCATTTAATTACAAAATTTGGAATTTGAACTCCATTAAGTCATTAATTAATTTTATAAATTCAATATATTTTCATATGTTTATCAGAAAAATGAAATTAAAATATCAAATTGTTGATAAAAATGTAATCTATCTATTTATTTAATTCATATCTATTGATTTAATTCATATCTCACTAAACAGTACATAATGGCAACAGTGGATCCTTCAGGTAATCGACCGGATACGGTACAGAATGACAACAGTGGATCCCAAATATTTTGCATACATATGCATGAATATCACACACATATCCGGAAGTCGATAGTTTAGGTCGCAAGTTTTCGAAAGCAAGTAGTAACCTAAACTATGATCACATAAAAGAGAACTGCAATGGTGATCACATACTCTGAAACTAACTTCGACGGTGTATTTGATACGGTACAGAATGACAACAGTGGATCAGTTGTCCTAACAATCTTAGTCATACTCCTGCCTAGGCCTATAATACTCGTACTCGTAGTCGCTGTCATCGTACTCATACGGCGCTCGTGGCTCGAACCTCGACGGGTGAGCACCCCCGGACTGCATGTTAGGGTAGCGTAGGCGGGGGTTATCGCCAGCCATGATGTAGTTCATAACGCCCTGGAGAGTCCGGCCAGCCCACCACAGCTGACGGCCGGCCTCGTTGAAGTCCGAAGGAGGAGGGCCATCCCCCTCGTACCTGGCGAGCGCCCTCTCACGCCGATTGATGAAGAAGGCTTCCCAAGTCGGGCGGTAGTCGGGATGCCAGCACGGATCCATCCGCTGCTCCGGTGTGAGCTCGAGGTAGTAGTGGTTCGTGATGGCCGCCCGGCGCGCCACACCTTGAGGGAGAGGAGGGACCGGCACGCCTCCGGCGCTCAGCCTCCAGCCGGCGGGGACGCGGTAGCCGTGCGGGCAGGGGTAGTTCGAGGCGGAAAGCTCCTCCGCCTGACGGTAGGTTAGTACGGTGGAAGCCATGGAAGAGTGATGAGGTTGCAGATATGAGATTAGATGTGATATATATAGTGAGAAATTGCGGGAAGACGAAGGCGGGAAGCGGTGGAAGAAGCACACGGATCGTGTGTTTCCTTCGAGCGCTTGTGAGCCGTTGGATCAGAGTTGTGTTTCTTTCGAGTGCTTGTGAGCTGTTGGATCGTGTGCACACGGATCGTGTGTTTCTTTCAAGCACTTGTGAGCTGTTGGATCAGGGCCTTTAGTACCGGTTCGTGTTACCAACCGGGACCAAAGGGTCTTTCGTCCCGGTTGGAGGCACCAACCGGGACTATAGGCCTACCCTTTCGTCCCGGTTCGTGTTACCAACCGGGACTAAAGAAGCACACGGATCGTGTGTTTCTTTCAAGCGCTTGTGAGCCGTTGGATCAGGGGTGTGTTTCTTTAGAGCGCTTGTGAGCTGTTGGATCTGCACTCCCACCTCATCCACAGGTACACCTTCTAATCGCCTATAAATAGCGACGTCCCTGTAGCGAACGGCACACAACGAGCGTCTACCTTTGCCACCGAACCCAATGGTTGGATTTAGCCTACCTGCTGGCATGTTCCCTGGCATTATTGTGTTTGTCCTTGTTCACCGGCCAGCCATTGGAGCCACCTCCTGTAGGTCGGTGAATAAGGACAACACAACGACGCTGTTGGAAACACAAGCCCTCAGGTAGGTTGAATCCAACCACTGGATTAGGGTGACACAATGATGAATTGCCGAGGAGGTGGGAGTGGTGGTGGTGGAAGTGGTAGCCATGCCCCTCGGTCGGGCAAAACCAGTGTTGGATCAGCCACATGACCCTATATGCAAATCATTCGGATTCCCGTCATACAGCCCAACGGTGCATTTAATATGCAGGCACTCACGAGCCACCGTTGGGCTGTATGACGGGGAAACCGTGTGCATTTGATAAAAGGTTCAATACATTAATTATTACACATCACCAACAACATCCCTATCTAGTGTTCACTTGTTTCTTCGTGTGTGTCCCTTTCTTCTGATTACGCCGTAGCCATGGACAATCTTCATCAGGCAAGAGAACTGCAATGGCGATCACAGACTCTGAAACTAACTTCGACCGGTTCCTGAGCCGCGGGGTGCTGAGCCGCCGGCACTGCGCATCCAAAGAGAAGGAACCCTCACAGGGTCATAGCTCACGTGAGAAGGAACCCTCTGAAGAAACGACCACCTACTATCATACTGCCTATCCAATAGATACATGTAGCGACGGACATGCTCATCCTCCTCCCTGATACGGCGACGTACCTCCTGCTCGGGGGCCGGCTCCCTCTGCACCGAGCGTGGCCCACGCGACGGCCACCACAGAAGATCCGGGTCGACGATGTCACCCGTATTCCTCACCAAGCTGCGTGTCCCGGAAGGTATTACCTCCCAGTGCCAGCCCGGTGGAGCCCAGTCCCGCACATCGCCCCTCTGGTCCAACATGGACATCGTCCCCGAGAACACCTAAGTCAAAATTTTGTTACAATGGAAGAGTGATGAGGTTGCAGATGTGAGTTTAGATGTGATATGGCAATGGCGGCCAAGCCTACATATATATAGTGAGAAATTGCGTGAAGACGAAGGCGGGAAGCGGTGGAAGAAGCACACGGATCGTGTGTTTCCTTCGAGCGCTTGTGAGCCGTTGGATCAGAGTTGTGTTTATTTCGAGTGCTTGTGAGCTGTTGGATCGTGTGCACACGGATCGTGTGTTTCTTTCAAGCACTTGTGAGCTGTTGGATCAGGGCCTTTAGTACCGGTTCGTGTTACCAACCGGGACCAAAGGGTCTTTCGTCCCGGTTGGAGGCACCAACCGGGACTATAGGCCTACCCTTTCGTCCCGGTTCGTGTTACCAACCGGGACTAAAGAAGCACACGGATCGTGTGTTTCTTTCAAGCGCTTGTGAGCCATTGGATCAGGGGTGTGTTTTTCTTTAAAGCGCTTGTGAGCTGTTGGATCTGCACTCCCACCTCATCCACAGGTACACCTTCTAATCGCCTATAAATAGCGACGTCCCTGCAGCGAACGGCACACAACGAGCGTCTACCTTTGCCACCGAACCCAATGGTTGGATTTAGCCTACCCGCTGGCATGTTCCCTAGCATTATTGTGTTTGTCCTTGTTCGTCGGCCAGCCATTGGAACCACCTCCTGTAGGTCGGTGAATAAGGACAACACAACGACGCTGTTGGAAACACAAGCCCTCGGGTAGGTTGAATCCAACCACTGTATTAGGGTGACACAATGATGAATTGCCGAGGAGGTGGGAGTGGTGGTGGTAGAAATCATTCAGTTAATCGACCGAATACAAATCAAACGGTTTCACCTGCATACGCCCTACGGTGCATTTGATATGCGGCACTCTCTAGCCACAGTAGGGTTGTATGCAGGTGATACCGTGTGTTTTGTTCTATCTAGAAATCCTTCAGTTCATCGACCGAATACGGTTTGTATGCAGGTGATACCGTGTGTTTTGTACACGAACTTCTCACCAGTTTTTGTCAACACTCATACATAAAAAGGTTTTGAGAACACTTATACATAAATTGTTTTATATACTATTACACTCATACTTAGATCATGATCGCTTCTTCGGCCGTAACCATGGAGTTTCTTCATTATGTAACGTGATGCTTGGGTTAGTTTTCACTGTGAATGGCGGAATTTCATCAAACTTATTATAGTCTGCTGACATGTCTGTCTTGTCCTCGACTCCCACGATGTTTCTTTTTCCTGAAAGAACTATGTGACGCTTTGGCTCATCGTGTGCTGTATTTGTTTCCTTATCTTTTCTTTTTTTCGGTCTGGAGCTCATGTCCTTCACATAGAAAACCTGAGCCACATCATTGGCTAGGACGAATGGTTCGTCTCTGTACGCAAGATTCTTGAGATCCACTGTTGTCATTCCGTACAGCTGGTCTACCTTTACCCCTTCTCCATTCATGTTGACCCAACTGCACCGAAACAAAGGGACCTTAAAAGTAGGTCCATAGTCAAGTTCCCATATCTCCTCTATGTAACCATAGTATGTGTCCTTTTGTCCATTCTCGTCTGTTGCATCAAAGCGAACACCACTGTTTTGGTTGGTACTCTTTTTATCTTGGGCAATCGTGTAAAATGTATTCCCATTTATCTCGTACCCTTGAAAAGTCAATACAGTCGAAGATGGTGACGCGGCCAATAAGTAGAGTTGATCTCCAACATCGGTGTCATTCATGAGATGTACTCGCAACCAACTGCCGAAAGTCTCCATGTGTTTTTGTTTAATCCAGGAGTCAGGCTTCCCTGGGTTTTTGGAGCGTACACTATTCTTGTGTACCTCGATATACGGAGCCACGAAGGTGGAACTTTGTAGAACTGTGTAGTGTGCTTGAGTGAAAGAATGTTCGTCCCTACATATCATTGCTTTCTTTCCTAGCGTGCCTTTTCCACTAAGTCTCCCCTCATGCCGCGATTCAGGAAGACCAATCGAGTTAATGTCGGGAATAAAGTCAACACAAAACTCAATGACCTCCTCTGTTCCATAGCCTTTGGAGATGCTTCCTTCTGGCCTAGCACGGTTATGAACATATTTCTTCAAGACTCCCATGAAACTCTCGAAGGGGAACATATTGTGTAGAAATACAGAACCGAAAACTGCAATCTCGTCGATTAGGTGAACCAGGAGATGCGTCATAATATTGAAAAATGATGGGGGGAACACCAACTCAAAACTAACAAGACATTGGGCCACATCCTTCTGTAACCTTGTCAGACTTTCTGGATCGATTACCTTCTGAGATATTGCATTGAGAAATGCACATAGCTTCACAATGGGTACTCGAACATTTTCCGATAGAAGCCCCCTCAATGCAATCGGAAGCAACTGCGTCATAATCACGTGGCAATCATGAGACTTCAGGTTTTGGAATTTTTTATCTGCCATATTTATTATTCCCTTTATATTGACGAGAAGCCAGCCGGGACCTTGATACTGCTCAGGCACTCAAAAAATATTTCCTTCTCTACTTTCGTAAGAGCGTAGCTGTTTATGTAATGACGCCCTTTATCCGTATGCTTGTTGTTTGGGTCTTTCATACGCTACTGGTCCTCCCTTGCTTCCGGTGTATCTTTTGTCTTCCCATACACGTCGAGGAAGCCTAGCAGGTTTACGCAAATATTATTTGTCACGTGCATCACGTCGATTGAAGACCGAACCTCTAGGACTTTCCAATAGGGTAGCTCCCAAAATATAGATTTCTTCCACATGGGCGCGTGTCCGGTAGCGACGTCTTTCGGAACAGAATGACCGCCAGGACCCTTTCCAAAGATTACTTCTATGTCCTTGACCATACCAAATATAGCATCACCATCAGGGAGCTTAGGCTTCTTCCGATGATCTGCCTCACCATTGAAATGCTTGCCTTTCTTTCTTACGGGGTGACTGCCTGGAAGAAATTGACGACACCCCAGGTACACGACCTTCTTACATTTTTCCAAATATGTACCTTTAGTCTTATCTAAACAGTGCGTGCATGCGTTGTATCCCTTGTTTGACTGTCCTGAAATGTTACTAAGAGCAGGCCAATCATTGATTGTTACGAACAACAATGCTCGTAGGTCAAATTCCATCTGTTTGTGCTCATCCCACACACGTACACCTGGTATGGCCCACAACTGCAATAGTTCATCAACTAATGGCCTTAGGTACACATCAATGTCGTTGCCGGGTTGCTTCGGGCCTTGGATGAGAACTGGCATCATAATGAACTTCCGCTTCATGCACAACCAAGGAGGAAGGTTGTAGATACATAGAGTCACGGGCCAGGTGCTATGACTGCAGCTCTGCTCCCCAAAAGGATTCATACCGTCTGTACTTAGACCAAACCATAAGTTCCTTGCGTCACCTGCAAAGTCCGGGTACTCTCTCTCGATTTTTCTCCATTGAGACCCATCGGCGGGGTGTCTCAACTTCCCGTCTTTCTTACGCTCTTCTTTGTGCCATCGGAAAAACCTGGCATGCTCTTTGTTTCTGAACAGACGTTTCAACCGTGGTATTATAGGAGCATACCACATAACCTTAGCAGGAATCCTCTTCCTGACGGGCTCGTCATCGCCCTCAACATCACCAGGATCATCTTGTCTGATCTTGTATCGCAGTGCATTGCATACCGGACATGCATCCAAATTCTCATACTCCTCACCGCGGTAAAGGATGCAGTCATTGATGCATGCATGTATCTTCTGCACATCTAATCCTAGAGGGCAGATAGCCTTCTTTGCTTCGTACGTAGTCTCGGGCAGTTCGTTATCCTTTGGAAGCTTCGGCTTCATTATTTTCAGTAACTTTTCAAATCCCTTGTCAGATAAACCAGTCTCTGCCTTCCATTTCAGCAATTCCAGTGTGGTACCGAGCTTTGTGCTGCCATCTTCGCAATTTGGGTACAACAACTTTTTGTGATCCTCTAGCATGGTCTCCAACTTCAGCTTCTCCTTTTCTGTATCGCATTCTCGTTGTACATCGGAAATGACCCGACCAAGACCATCAGCATGCTCATCTGGCGTCCGTTGTTCTTCACCACCTTCTTCTTCATTGTCTTCCATCGCAGTATCACCGTATTCTTCAGAGAACATACGATAGTTCTCATCATCATTTTCTTCTTCATCGTCTTCCATCATAACCCCTCTTTCTCCATGCTTGGTCCAACAATTATAGCTGGGCATGAAACCTCTCCGAAGCAGGTGGCCTTGAAGGGTTCTCGACGAAGAGTGCTCCTTAACATTCCGACAGTCCACACATGGACAAGGCATAAAACCATCATATTTGTTTGCCTCAGCCACATGGATAAATTTATGCAGGCCTGTAATAAAATCAGAACTGCGTCGGTCGCCGTACATCCATCGCTGCCGTTCATCCATCTGCATATCATATAATTAAGTTTATCAAATACAATTAGAATAACATATTGAATACTGAAATGACCACCGTACATCGACACATGCAATATTTCTGTATCAATTATAGATGAGAAGGATAAAGTTGCTAACCTCGGTCGAGGATATCATTTTGTCTGAACTTAAGTGTGGCTCGGGCATTTCGTCGAACACATCTTGTGCGTGGCAAAGGAAAAAAAACTAGCACCCACTTCCCACCAATCCGAGCAAAAAAAATAACAGTAGAGGCGGGGGGGTTACGTATATAGGCAGGGGAGGGGCATTCGTCCCGGTTTGTGGCACGAACCGGGACCAAAGCTCGGACATTCGTCCCGGTTCGTGGCACGAACCGGGACCAAAGCCTCCGCGACAGCTTTGGTCCCGGTTCGTGGAACGAACCGGGACGAATGTCCCCAACCGAACCGGGACCAATGCTCCATGGGCTCCTGGCAGCTCGAACCGGGACCAATGCCAGCCATTGGTCCCGGTTTGTATGGGAACCGGGCCTAATGCCTTTTTCTGGCTTTCCCAAAGCCTCTTTTTCTACTAGTGCTTACTCCCCGGACCAGTGTATTTGGAAAGGAGAAATAGACCTTTGTGAGTTGAGCGGATACAACTTCTCATCAATTCATCAAAGAATTTTTTATCGAAGTTGAATTGATAAGAAGTAAGATTCCACGAGGTACACCGGAGTCGATGGAGTACTGTGTCCTCCTCGCCTTGGCTAGCGGTGTGCCCATGGACACCGATTCCTGTGGCACCTCCGTCGGGGAAGCTGGCACGTCGCACAGGACAATAAGGCTGATCCTGCGGTGCGGGGGAGGAAGCGAGCACGAGGACATGACGGCGACACCTAGGTTTCACCCTAGGTCGCACGAGGTGGGAGTCGAGGGAACCCTTGAGGTCCTGGTCGGCGAACGGCAGCAGCTGTGGTGGTGTGACCGCGTGAGGCGGCGGCTCTGGCTCGAGGGAGAGGCGCCGCCATGCTCGGTCCCGCGACATAGCCGCCTCTTCTGGGCGTCATCCGCCACCGCCGCCGTCTCCGCCAAGGTTAGCGAGGGACTGCTGTGAGAGGTGGTTGGGATGGAATGACCGCCTTCCATCGTTGCCATCGGATTCTCACACCCTTCCTTTCTCTCTCTACGGAGGCGACGCCAGCGGCGGCGGCGGCGCCCACCACCTAGGTTTCATGGTGAGGTCCTGTGTCTGAGGGAGTACGGGGATGTGGGCAATGCCTAGTCATCGCAGTTTTTATTGATGTATGCGTGGCACAATCGTGACCTTTCGTTTTGCATCGAACGAGAAACAAGCGATTTGATCCCCAGAGTAGCGGGACTGGGACATTGCGTAGACGCATCGGACGGCGGCCAAGAATGATTCGTACTTGTGATCGTCCGTCCGAAATAGGAGATGGCTTGAGAGAGGTCCTGTTTGGTGCGGTTATAATATCCCTAATTACGGTTAGGCATATTTGGTAGTTTAAGTTTAGTCCAATTCTATCTCTATTAGCCTTCTTGCCCCTCAAGTCTTGTACCTCTATATAAACAGCCCAAGAGCTCACAATGTAATCACCAATTATTAATAGAATTCCACAATATTACATGGTATCAGAGCGGTTCGCTCCTCGGCCTAGGGTTTAGCCACAAATCGCTTCCGCCGCGCCGCCCCCGGCGAGATCTGCATGATGGCCGGGGGCATCGCATCTTGTAGCTAGGTTTCATAGTTTTAGCAAACTTTTTTTTTTTTTCTTACTTAGATCTTGTAGCTACCAAACAACTATGTAGCCCTCTCGCCGGCGCCTTTCAGCAGAGATCGTTGCATGCATGCATGCGTGCTATGCATATGGAGCAAGGATCGACAGCTCTACTCCAACCAGCAAGGCTGATCGATCAGCTAGCTCAACGCCAAGCAATCAAGGATGCATCTGCCTCTGCTGCACCGTGCGACTGTACTACTACGCCGCCAAGACGTCTACACCGCCAAGTCGCCGCCAAGTCGTCTACGCCGCCAAAGTCATCTGAAAGCGAATCTCATACGATCAATCGTTCGTGGTCATCATCGCCGACAAGCTCTACGGCAACAAATCTTCGCCAACAATGTACCGGCAACTACTACCTCTACACCAACAAACGTCTTCAACAACCATCACGCCGTCTTCGTCCACTACAAATCGAGCCGAGTTGCAGTCTATTTTTATTTTTGCTCAGTTTACTTTTTGTAACCTTTTTCGTCTACTCCGACAACAAAACGGCGGAAAATCAGCGCTACGCGCCGCCGACAACGGAGATCTTCTCTGCTTCTTCATCCGGCTCTGGCTCGCAAGGTTCATGGTGGTCCCTGTCTTCGTATGCCCGGTATTGGCAACACCGGCGCGTGCCTTCGTCCCCGACGCGCTCCCGAGTCTGACAAGCTCGGCAAGGCGTGCCGCCTACCTCGTCTGCACCAACTCCAGCAAAAGTCTACCTCTACTACCCCAACAACGGCAACATCGACCACTACTACAGCGCCCACACCCTCGGCTACATCGACATCGGCATCAAGGGCTATCACCTCGGCTCCCTCTACTTCGGATTATGCTCCAGTCAGACCGTCCGTGACGCTCCTGTTGTTCGCGTCACTACCGATCCGACTGCGGGGGGTGTTAGAGTATATTACGGTTAGGCATATTTGGTAGTTTAAGTTTAGTCCAATTCTATCTCTATTAGGCTTCTTGCCCCTCAAGTCTTGTACCTCTATATAAACAGCCCAAGGGCTCACAATGTAATCACCAATTATCAATAGAATTCCGCAATATTACACTAGGGAGGAAAGACTCGTACAACCTGTTGCGTGCAACATCATTCATGATACCAGCTTCTGGAGGTGGCCTCTCGATGTGCACTATGTATATCTTGTATGATGAAGAAGATGCATATGGCCTGGACGTTGCAGTACCGAAGAGGCATAACAAAACACCAGCCACTATAAAGTAGAATGCCTTTGGGAATGCGCATTTAATAAAGTGATAATATCTTGTGAGATGCTTATTTACTGTGTTAAGTGTGAGAATGAGCAAGAAATAAAGTAAATATATATGAAAATCGCCAATTTTTATCCACAAATTTTTATAGACCAGCAGTCAAATGAAAATCATACTAGCAAAACTTAAAAGCATACTAGAAGCAGGTCGTGGTCAATTCACAACACCACTTCACTAACAAAAAATCACCAATTTATTAGTTGCACTTTCTAGCAGCACACCACGATTGCAGAACATCAATTCACTAACAGTACAACAATGCAGGAATTCGAGCTGTTCCTGAGGGCTTTGAGGATGACGCCGTTGATCTGTCGGGGAGCTCGCTACTGTCACGGTTGGAGAAGGGGTGGCGTCAGCTGGAGATACAGCCGTGACCGGAGCATCGACTGCAGATGCGGGCGGCGGCGGGGATGGGTGGAGACGCAGCTGGAGATGCGAGCGACGACGAGGGCGCGGACTAGGCTGGCGGCGATAGATCAGTGGCGGCGGCGACGGTGGAGCATTCACGGCGGAGGAACCCTAGCTCTCGCGAGAGCAGGAGGTCAGGAAAACTCAAAACAGGGCAGAACTCGCAAGCCGTTTTCTTTTTCTTTCCCCCAAACATTTTGGCCTACGGTGGCAGTTCTCCTGTAAATAGAATGGTAAATAAGGGTAAGCCTCGATACTTGTTCGTGTATTGCGGAAAGCTCTCTAGAAACACCCCGATACCAAATTCTCGTAACGTGAAGGATACGAGCTTCGCGGTGGAAAGAAGCTGGGCACCAGCGCGAGACTTCTTTTGCGCTTCTGCGGCCCATAACCTTGAAGCTGCATCCCAAAAGAAGTGCCCCTACATCACTAGTCTACTCTCCTAAGACATTTGCCACACCAACTCCAGCTAAATCCCGAAGTGTAGCCTCGTCTGTGATTCTCATTAGCAGCTCCACTGGCGTTGCGAAGCGTTGTAATAATAGTTGTTAAAGGCACGAACGTTCGAGTGCGGCGATATGGACGCCGAGCTACATGTAGCTCGGTTTCCAAAAAAAATTGAATCCGCAAATTTTCGTTTCAAAAATTCTGAAAAAAATCATGGTGTTAGATAATATTGTGATCCACCACTGTGAAAATTTTCAATCGCAAACTCGCTGCATTTTGATCTGGACAAAAAGAGAAATGTGCAGATCTGAATAGGTGAACAGCGTGCAATCTCAAACTTTTGAAATGTTGCTAGATTTCTTTTTTTTTCTTCTCCGGATTTGCGATTGAAATTTTAAATTTTTCAGATTTTTTTAAAACGGAAATTTGCAATTTTTTTAAAACCGAGCTCGCTCTCCATTTTGAATTTCCGCGACCGTTCCTTTTGCTCTAACTTCACTTCATCAAGTCAGATAATCCGGAGCGCTGTTTTTCCCAATTCGCGAAAGGAAAACGCTTATTCTAGGGGGACCTAACACGCTCGCACGTAGGTCCCTTCCATCCCGCACGCGTGTATTATACGGCGCCATCCTTGCTATGTTCGCGCAGGTCGCGTTATCTTTTTTTCTTTCTTTCGGGACCTAAAACGACTACGCATGCATACTAGTACTACTAGCTAGCACCATTTTTTTCTATTCAGCACGGTACACTGATCATATGCATGCAAACAGTAGAGCGGGACCAATGCATGTATAGTTGAATTTTGCTATGTCCACACATGGGTACATTTATGTTGTCCTTCTATTTTTTGGTCGCCCCTTTTGGTACAAGCTGGTGTGCCTCTTCGCCACAAGTTGGCGTCACCACTCAAGGATGGATGGTGCATCCGGCACTTATGCTTCAAAGGGTCTACGGTGACGTTGTGAGGCCGCTGTGTCGCCGTCCGTGATGTTGTGAGAATGCGAGGCCGTCGATCGGGGCAATGCGCAAGCATTGGCAAGGCGTTATCGCCATGACATGTGTTTTTGTTGTTGTAAATGTACATAAATTATGCTACGAACATACAACTATTTTTATCGATCATATTTTATTTTTGTTGTGACCTTTTTCTTACCATAATGCTACATATGTGCTTTTCTATTTGTTGTAAAAGTACAAAAAATATGTTACAAACATACATGGATTTTGCTCTATTGTTTTCAGATATTTTGTTGTTGCTATGCTACATATGTTAATTTTTTTTGTTGCAAAGGTACAAAAAAGATGTTACAAATAAACAACAATTTTGTTTAACACAATTTTTTTTGTTTCGTTTGTTGTGATGCTATAATTTATTTGTTGTAAAAGTACGATAAAAATGTGAAAAATATACAAGTTTTTTGTTTTGATTGTTTTGGTTTTTTGTTGTGAGCTTTTTTGTTGCAGACTGTGCAAGGTTCGATTTTACATTTTTTCGTTTTTGCGAGTTCAATTGGTGATTTTTTATCAATTTATTTATTTATTTATTTTTAAGTGCATGCTCCCATGATATATCAGTGTAGTTTGTGGTGAAATAATAGCAATAGAACCTTTTACTGTCGCGTCATACACAGACCAGTAGCTACTAGCAAAGCCTAGATCATGCACAGACGCTAAGCTAGCTACTAGCAAAGCCTAGCTATGCTTTTTCACACAGCGCATGCAAGGTTGTGCAGCGTGGGCTAGCTGCGCGCGTACCGGTTGAGGATACTATCTGCTCACGCTCGCTGCTACCTGCACATGAATGTCAGGTGGGATAGAAAAGCGATGCGGAAAAATCAACGGCCGGGAAGGGGACCTAATTTGGGGCGCGTTAGGGCGACCTACGCCTAGCACGCGCCCTCGCGAAAGGATAGGGACGAGGAAGCCGCTGGTGGTGGTGGGTGGGGTCCACGGAGGACACGCGTCGCACGCGCGAGGAGGAGGACGCGACTCGTTCCGTCCCCCGGCGTTTTCCATTGCCGAATGCCGAACACGCCCTGAATCCCCTCGCCGTCGCCCCTCCTTCTTCCTCTCCGCATCCTCTCTCGCTCCTCTAGGGTTTGAACCCCACCACCACTGCGGAGGCCGGCGGATGGCCCCCGATTCGCCGCCGCAGCCGGTCTTGGCCGGCTGGAGCTTGCAAGGCCGCTTGTTTTCGATCCCCGGCAACGGAAGGTTTGATCTGCTAGCGGAAATTGTGGGTCTCACGGGCGACGGGGCCGCCAGTTTGGGCGACGAACCAGCGTCCCCAGCCACCGCTCAGCCTGGCGACCTGCTTCTCACCTTCCTGTTCGAAGGCCAGGTTCGTATGGCTTACGTATCGAAGGTTCAGATGGATGGGGAGTTCGGGTCGGATGGGGAGGATTCGTCAGGTAAGGAGAAGGGACGGAGCATTGGCTCAGATGCTAAGGATGACGCAGATTCGTCAGAGCAGGAGGGGAGCAGCACTGGCCGAGATGGAAGGGATGAGGAGGATTCGTCAGAGAAGGAAACGGAATGGAGTACTGGCTCAGATGCTAAGAATGATGGAGATTCGTCAGAGCTGGAGGGGAGCAGCACTGGCTCAGATGTTAAGGATGATGGGGACTCGTCAGAGCAGGAGAATGGATGGAGCACTAGCTCAGATGCTAAGAATGATGCAGATTCTTCACAGCAGGAGGAGGGGGGAAGCACTGCCACGGATGATGATGAGGATGAGGAGCAGAGCTCGACTAATGGTTCTAGGTAAGTTCTTCCCATCTCTTCTAGCTTCTGATCTACAAAAAGCACCAGCCACTAGCAATTTCGAAATAGCATTAGCAGCAGTCTACACTCAAAATTGAACACTACAAGCATTCAAGTTGCGACATTATGTATAGCAGTAGGGCAACAGGCAATGCATGTACATCAGATATTCTGAAAAGAGAGGACAGAAGAAACAGACACAAAACATGGGGAGGAAGAGCAGGGAGAAGGAGAGAAGGGGAGGGGAGAGGTAGCATAACTTGATGGGGGGAGGGGAAGAGCACAACGCCACACCCTTATATCGTCGCTAACCATAAAAATCTTGTTATCAGTTAAGCCCTGCTTATTGATCCTCCTTCAAATGTTATATTTATTACAGTTCCAATTCAGTAACTGAGGATGATGACAAGGAGGAGGGATCACAAGACAAGGAGGTAAAAGAAAAGAACCGTCACTTGCACATTAGAATTTGGCAAGAGTATTGCGTCCTTGTCTTTTTTGGTAAGTATCTCAAGTCTCAACCCAATCTAAGTTAAAAAAAAAATCGAGCATGCTGTGACTTATGTTGTTCCAGACAGTGGACGATGGAGAGTAACGAAGCAACAGCCTATACAATGGCTACAAGAAGATCAGGTGGAGGAAATTCATCAAAGAACCATAGCTGAGAATGAAAGAAATGAGTTAGACATGGTAAGTACTATTGCGAAACACAAATATATTGTTTTAAGCATTCTTGCTTGGCTATTGAAATTGAAATTTCTCGCAGGAATTCTTTGATCCATCAAAAAAAATTTGCATCCTTGGATTTTCTGGGCGTCTGGTATGTGTTGATTTAAGATCCTGTGTATATTGAGAGTTGATACTTGCTACTCAAAGCCTGACGTTTTTTATACATAATTTCTTAAACAGGAATGCTCCGAAGCTGTTGATAATTTCATTAATTCAGAGCTAAGTCCGAATATAATCAACTATAACATCAACAAAGTTCTTGGTAAGTTATTCCAACCAGCAGCTCCATTTCTATCCTTCAGTCTATGGATCCCAACTTTTGTATGGCATGTTCATTTCGTTTTATCCTTCTAAGTCGAGGTGGTATTGAACTTTGGGATTCCGCTGCTCATTTCTTTGTGCAAATGGAAGCCACTCCACAATTTTACACTTTAGTTGATTATTACAACACATATTTTTGCACTTTACGTCTTTTTTTCAAGCAAGGACTCCTACCAAATACCACACCTCTAAACATGCACAGCCAGGCAGAAATCATCTCATTCCTAGGCTACTACCTTCAGGCACCATATTTTGCAAGACATGTAGCTGAGGGTACCAATCAAACGAGGTCTTAATAACACTCAGCTGAATTTTATGACCAACAATTTTTTTGGCTGCAATTCTTTGTCTCAGATCAAACTTAACCATTAGGTTCGGTCTAATCTCATGAAGCATGTCAAATATTGGAAGTCCCATTAGTTTTTTGATCTCGCTGTTGAAAATTCTGCAAGATTGTTGTTTACGTAGTGTACTTTGCTGGCTTAGCTGAACTTGCTTGAAACAAATATTCTCCATAAAGGGGAGGTATAAGTATGTAGCTGGCAGGGCCCACAAGCTTTATTCAAATTTAGGGCCTTAAAAATTCTTAACAAAGCTGGTAGCAAGGTGCCTCATGTACTCTTTGGGCTCAACTCCTACAAATACTTCATTAACAGCATGCTCTAGTCCCTTCATTTGTATGTACCACAAGACCTGCATGGTGGCAAATAACCTCATGTGATCTCTTCAACCATGTCTTAGCTCTCAGTTGATTTCCCCTCCAATTATGGCCATCAATAGCACATGCTGCAGCCAACTGATTTCTGAATTGCCTGCAAATGCAGTATAGTCTTATGCAGAAGTAAGGCCTACAGCCTAGCAACCTGCTAAGAAAGCCTTGAAAATGGGCTTCAATGACACAATACATCTCATGAAACACTTCTTATGGTAATTTTAAACCTCCTACGGTCACGGCGAACAAGGTTACAATGGATACATCGTATATAAAGTGAACTACTACTTTCAATGAAATCTCCAATGAAGAATCAATGCAACGATCTGCTACGAAAGAATGGGACCAAACATGCCCCCTCCTCCAAAGAGAACGGTAACAGCTTCCCGCTGCTTAATGCCAGTGTCCATGCAGAAACCAGATGGGACTGAAGGCGGCCTCTTGTTGTAGATTGCCTCCGAGAAAGTGTCGGAGAGCTGGCCAGAAAGGCTCACAGGATCCTCGATGAGTGCATCCACGTAGACGCTGACTATTTTCCTCTCGTGCGGGGTGGCACACAGGCTGTACCATGTAAAAAACTTCACTCTGAAGTCGGTCTCGATATAGCCCTCGCACTCCAGCCACCAGACTACCTTCACATAGTACTCATAAGATGCTTCGGGACACCCATCCTTGTGACCATTGTCCTTGATGCGTCCTGTGAATCGAGGTGGAGCAATCACCAACTCATCTACAGCAGTTGCATTTGATGCGTCTTGTGATATAGGAACTTTGGTCTTTGAACCTGCTGTATCGAGTTTGAAGACTCCCTCAGTAAAGCAGTTTGAACTGTTGAATTGGGCTCCTCATCCAAAGCTGATGCTGAGAGCCTTGGGGGTGATGAGATGCTTTATCTGAATCAAGGTTCTCAGGATTTTCGCAGTATTCAAAATCACTTTCTGGTGACTTGTTCAGATCAGTGTACACTGTAGTATTATTGTTTGAGTCCACACCCTCTGAAGAACGATCAGATTGACCACCACTATTTGTCTTTGGGCTTCCATTAGTTTGTTCTACTCCAGCACCGCCTAGTCTGACTTCACATGACCCTAACTCGTTGGAGTTGCTGTATGCAGCTACCTTAAAGAAATAGCTTGTAGCAGGCGTAAGTTCTGTGACAATATATGGTTTGGACGGTGCAAGTACAATACCAGTTGGATTTGGCAAGTATAATCCTGTACCAGCCACACGGTGTTAAAGCCAGTTATGCTTTGGGCAATCATAGGGCACTGACCCAAATTAAAAAACTACAGTGATAGATGTTTGGGTTATAGGTTCAAACTTTATGAAGTCCAAGGCTATCATACTGGCTCCTGAAAACGCAAGCATGCACACAATATCATTTGCAGATGTGAGACAAATATGAAGGACTTCAGCTTACGTTGAAATTTGTGAGAAGTACAAAGATTCCATAGCTTCTAGTGCTTCAGCCAAAATGTTTGAGCTTCAGCACCACAAGTAAGCCGACCGACAAATCCACACCTACATTTCCAACGCTGGCAAATGGTCCAACCTCACCCTCCAGCTTCCTCATTGCCGTGTCAACAATTTGATGCAAGACCAAGTACCTTGTGACTCAAAAAAATCCAATAACACAATACATCCAACCGCCGAGCATCTTTAGCTATCACTAGTTGTTTCTTCCAGGATCTGAACAAGAACATTAAACAGTCGTATCATTGCTCAGCAAGCTAATTCATCAAAAAGACCCTATTAACTATGGTTTGATGATCTTTCCCTATGCACTTCTTCCTTATGACGTCTCTAGTCTACCCTTTTGCTATCTCATAATGAAAGTTAACCATACTCCCAGATGGGGGGTGTAATGATATTGCTATAATTATTTTTTCATTTGTGATATTATTATTAATAAATATAGGTAACGGTGCTACATGTAAAGTATACGGTGCTGACACAGAGTATGCAATAAAGAAGATGGAGCTAACTAAAAAATTTGATGATACAGATGCTCTTGAATACAAAGAACCGAGGTTTGACATTATTAATAGTTGATCATCTTCAATGTTTTTTTTTTGTCAAAGACATTCTAATGTTTAATATTTACAGGGAGGTAATCATCCTATCAAGCTTTAGACAGTCTGGTATTGTTAGCTTTTTTCAGGTATTTACTAACAACAACATTCTTATTTCTCACTTTCGGACTTCGGAGTATGAATAATCTTAGTTTCCCATTTCCATTGTCATTAGGCTTGGGCAGTGGATGGAATATACAAAAGCTATCTGGAAGGGAGTTTTGATCAAGGTAGCGAAGAAGGGGATGACCAAGATGCAGAACGCGATGATGAGTCGGAGGATGAAATAGAAGCAAAATATGTGGCTATCCAGATGGAGTATTGTGGCAGGTATAAACATGTTTTATTTTGGATAAAAATTTGCTGCACCTCATCCACAAGAATATGTGATGACATAGCTAATCGGAGAATGAAAAGCTTTAATAACATAGTGCATAGTAATTGTTGGAGTGTGAGTTACTGTGTCAGGTAAGACTAGTATTAGTGTCCTAACAGAGTTTAGGTTGGGGGCCCATAAAGGCCTAGGTGTGAGTCATTATGGTGCAGATGTTGAAGGGACCAAGCAATCTAGAAATTTCACTTAAATTCTACATGGTATCAGAGTTAGAGTCAGTAGCTCACCTAACCCAAGATGCCACTGCTCACCACTTCAACAAGTGCTATGGCTTTTATCTTCAAGAACAGCCGGGCCACCTCTCACCTACCTTGAGAGGGAGTGTTTGAGTGTGAGTCAATATGTCAGATAAGGGGAGCATTAGTGTCCTGACATAGTTTAGGTTGGAGTAACGAGGGTGGAGGTCCAAAGGACCAATCATCCATCATTAAAAGTCTACAGTAATTAACAGTCTACACTGGGATTATGTTTCTCATGGACGCAGCTTGCTTTTAAGAAAAATGTAAATTACTGTTTTACATTAATACAATTGCACATGCACAAGGACCATGCTTTTCGACAGTTTTTGATCCACATTTTCAGCTTCACGCTATAGTACCAAGCAAAATAGGTTAAGAAATTGTTCTAGGTGAGAGTTGGATACCGAGGTTCTTCATCAACAAAATAAATTTTCTTCCATGTTGAATCGTTCAGATTTTACAAATATAAAAATTACAAATTCTGCACTTGTTGTATTTTTGTATATCGCTCCTCAGGTTCTCAATAATCAGATGTTTTGTTTGTTTGCTTTAGAACCTGAAGGGGCTGTTCCATCACACATTCATTAAACCCTTTGTTTGAATTGTATAGGACACTTGGGGATTTTCTAGATGCTAAAGATAGAAAACTTGATGTGGAAGAGGCATGGTTTCTTTTCCAAGAAATAACCAAAGCGGTTCAGGTTATTCACAAAAGCGGTGTTGTACATCGCGATTTGAAGCCAAATAATATATTCTTTGAAGTTGCCGGTACAAATACGATAAAGATTGGTGACTTTGGTCATGCATGCTGGACAAAGCAATATGGTGTTAATCAAGGTGGAACTCCCAGCCGTGGAACGCAAGGGTATTCTGCTCCTGAACTGGATGGAGAAAAGCCAAACACAAGTCCAACCGACAAAGTAAGTCTTCTAAACTAGGCATTTCTGAAAATTTGTGCAATATCACGTTAAATTTTGTGTGTGCAATATTCTGCTTACTGATATCTTATTGTGATCCTTTTCTAGGCGGATATGTATAGCCTTGGTATTATACTCCTTGATCTGTTCTACCCTTTCTCGAGTGGCCATGAAAGAGTAGACGTTTTGAAGAACATGAGTATTGGTCTATATCCAAGTCCCGCTGATTGGTCTGGTGATGGTACACTATTGCAGAAGTTGCTTGTGTCATCTCCTTCGGATCGACCCTCTGCGGATGAAGTTTTGGTACTATTCTAGCCTTTCTAAAGCTTTCTCTCAACATGATCCCTGTGAAAATATCATTTTATCATCTCTATTTTCGAATGCAACCATGTGAAGATTAATGTTGAGTTTTTTAAGTGGCCTTATGAAATACATGTTTTTCTATAACAAAAAAAATCCATATTAGGAAGAACACCAGGAGCAATAAAAGATCACTCAAATCATTGTGTTCCTTGCGTGAGCATGGTAACTATTTTACTCAAAACAAATGGCTTCAGTCAATTTGAGGCATATGTTATCTGCCTCTAAAATGTTATCTACTTTCTTGCAACAGAAGATTGTAAGCAACTAAGTATAGTGATGGTTATTATTCAACTAACATATGGAAAGCTAGTTACTCATCGACTTCTTTGCATCCTATGGCCAATGTTTATGTTATGCTCAATCTTCTCAGCACTTCTTAGACTTTCCTGCGTGTGATAGTTTGTTTTTTAATTTACATTTCAGGAATACATTTCCAACCGCCATTGAATTGCTGGTCCAGAGGAACAAGCTTGGGCAAAACACGATGTATGATTCACTTTTGAGCAAACACGATGGATGTAAATGGCTGATCGAGAGGGACTTAGTCAGGCAAAAGTATTTAGAGCCTGTCACACTTAGATGTGCTCAACTGTGGTGATGTCTTGTAGATATGACAGGATGTACAAATGTCTGATTTTCTGACACACTTGGTGCTCATTTGAAGTCATGCTTTAGCCTGTCCTTGTTGTGATAATGATGAGTACATGACCAGTATAGATACGTGCATACGTGACGTGGACTACAACAAGACGCTGCAACACCATCCGGCGGGCGATTTCGTTGACGCCTACACTCGTTCATGTGTGTATGTATTGCCATGGGCGTGTACACATGCAGCTACGCGTACACTCGTTCATGTGTGTATGTATTGCCATGGGCGTGTACACATGCAGCTACGTGCAAATACTTCTGGTGTACACATGCAGCTAATACGTATAAATACTTCCGGTGGTGGGTCCTAGTGCATGTGATGATGGCAGGGCCAAGTGCACCAACGTGAGAAAACAAGGAGGTGGCCCAAGGCGTACGCGTACGTGAAGAGTTTCCGGCCGGCCGCCAACAGAGACTATGATCTAGGGTTTTTATTCAGGTTTTGTTTAGAAAGAAGTTTAGCTCCAGCTATTTTTTATTTGTCTACGGTCGTAGCTAGTACGATCGTCAGGACATTCTATCGGAACCTCAATTTTATCTCTTTGAGATTATTGTTTATCTAGCATATCCGTAATTTCAGATTGCTTACGCTATTGTTTTCTTGCTTGTTCTTCGATTTGCACGCAGGAAAAGTCCTTCGTGGACAAGTTGATCGCGCCGTTGGCTCGGTTAATAACATCGATTGCCGTGAATATCAGTCGTGTACGGTTTTCCCTGTACGGTTGGTAGCCGAATCGTAAGAGTCAAATCCTTCAGAAATCATAGTTATCCTCTCTTATCGAAAAATCGGGATCCCCAATTACATCAGATAATCAGCTACTCCGCATTTCAAACTCATCATTTCTGTATAGCTTGATGTGTGAGGTTGGCTTGCCAGGTAATTTGCAGGTGTTTCTGTATTTGTTTGTCTGTGCATCTGTGAGGATGCAAAATCTGGGCGGTCATAATGCAGAATGCGTGTAAAACAACCTGGCTGTTGCATGATGTAAAACTGATGAGACCTTATTGATAACTAGTAGGCCTTGGCGCAGCGTGCCGCCGCGCCTGTGGGTGATGGTTTTTTTTTGTAGGGTTACTTCTATGTTCCATTACAATGTAAGTAGCTTATGTTCTGATGACTGGGAAATAAGAAGTGTAAGAGTTATCATAAACAGAAAGTTTTTATTATTATATGCGGCAATGGAAGTGGTTACACAGTGATCATACAACATTTTGTAAGTTGCGTCTACCTTGCACTTCCTTGCTTCATATGTAGGTGATCTGCTGTTCCATATAAGTGGACTGTTCTTCGGTTCAGAGGATCTTACAATATGTAATACACAAAATACAGTAAAACGATGTCCAAAATACCTATATAAGTGGACTGTTCTGCGGCTTAGACGGGCTTACAATAAGCAGTACACGAAATATAGTAAAAGGTTGTCCAAAATATTCTTCTACCTCGTGGATCATTGTTGTTTTTTAGCGACGTTACTGTTTGCCTTGACTTCATCTTTCTTCCTACTGCTGCTTGGAGGTTGTCATTTGCCTGGTCTTCTATTCCATTGCAAGCAGCTGCACTGCACGTCGGAGGATCCTCTCTGTTTCTTGAGCTAGCCTCTGCTATGGTGTGTGTGGGATTGCTGGCCCGGTGTACTTAGTATCATGCTCGTTGGGATATGGTGTCTGTGGGCAATTTATGGTCAATTTATGGTCAGCGGAAGGACGCTGGGGTTCCTGTTGATTGCACTCCTTTGGTCACAGACCATGCTCTGTAGCTCAGCTCTGAGGAATCCAAATTTCTGTTCTAGCAGTGTGTTGAGTCCTTGCAGCTTCTGCACTTGCTGGTACTCGTGAGCATGTTGCTGTGCAGTCAACGATGATCTGTAAAGAAGATCAAGTGCTGAAATGGACTGGTTTCCGAAATAGAACCGTAGTGCCATCAGTGCTGCAGCCTCTTCTGCGGAGTGAGCTGATCTCTCCGGTGGACTTTCGAAGCTGCGTGGTTCAGATATGTACCTCCCAGAACAAGGTATATGTGCGATGATGTGTAGTGCTGAGATGTAAAAGTCACTGGCTGGTTGTGTAGTTCGAAATCCCATTATCTGTAGGCCGAACTAATTATTACACTGATGTTTTGTGATAAAGGGAAGCACACAAAATTGGATGAAAGAATAGGCTAATAACACTCACCTGGAATTTGAAGACACGCCTTTAGGTCTCCTGCAACAACTGCGGCAACAAAAATACGCAGATAACTGTAAACTGATGTGAAAGCCCACATTACGAACTGAGCAAAAAAAAATAATGCAATGGCACAAAAATAAATTAAACATCTTGTGTTGCTTGCTGATCGACCCTCAACTTCGCCTTCCAAACCTCCCAAACAATATTCTCCAGTTGTCTCCACAAACAAATATTATGTAAAAAAAGTACAGGTAAAAGCTACCATGATTTCGAAGGCAAGATTATGTCAAGCAGCATATTAACAAAGGAATTCAGTTCCTACGCTTAACTTACACACACCATTCTACTACATCATAGCACATAACGCTAGAAACATCGTTCTGCTCATAACATTGTCGGTAGCATCTAATGCAGAAGATAAGTATTAGCGTCAGATTACTATTTGTGGTAAAGGTTCATGAGGCAATCTACATAATTAAAATGAGAGCCCCTAAAGCATGCAATGTAAATTCAACGCACAACGTAACGAGCAACTAAATTGTTTGCAACTTTGTTAATTACCTCCTGGACATCAACCTGCTCTTGTCTATGAGATTGGTCTTGTGCTCTCGGCATTGACTTATGATCCCCCTCTAGCTGCAGATATACAAGTAAGACCAAGAAATTTTAGCAAAAATTCATTTGTACGAAACATAATCTTACATGCTTGTCCAGCTATGCAATAGGCCGCCCTAGAGCCTGCGCCACGGTTATCAACTTATCATGTTCCCAACCCTGGCAATACAAAATCCCTTTTGATTACTTAGTTCATACAACTTCATAATACCTAGGTCCATGCTCTTGTTTCTTTCAAATTCCAATGTTCATTATTCTTGTACTGCATCGGCATCATCTCTTTCTCCTCCTTTTTCCTGGAATTAATATGTTCATTGTCAAGTAACTAAGCATGTTATGATCAGAAGATATTTCCATTAAGGTAACCCTAAATATGCATATTCCGTCCCCCGCAAAAAAAAAATGCATATTCCATCAGGTTTCCACGAGGTTTAAACTGCATTGCAGCCAAACAAGTAAAATATATATGCAACTAATGTACTTGTAGATACTCAAGTCGACAAGAATGTCCAATATCAATATAAGCTGAAATCTAAGGAAGAAAAAACTTGAAAAGAGGTTATGATTCCACATGTGTCATGTCCTTCTACCTCAGTCTCAACTTCCAGAACTATATGCATCAGGGGACGGTGTGGCATTAGTTAGCTTCCATATAATGGTGATATTTAGTTAGATACCAAGTTATGGTGTTAGATTAGTTAGCTACCAAATACAGCGTTGGTATACTATTCAAAAGAAAAATGTAATGAAATATCACTACAGGCTTTTCTGCCTTTGTTAATAATAGCATGCAGGATAATAAAATTGCTTTTAGTTCAAGCAGACAAGCATATAAATTGATATTCAGTTAGACAAGCATATAAATTGATATTCAGTTGTCAACTTATGAGAGCGAATGCAAGGGCATTCCCAATTAATGCTACCTTTTATAGAGATATAAAAGGATAAATTCAGCTAGGACAGGATATAAGATAAATTCAGATAAGTATATGGCTTAAAAAGATTAGAACAAAAAGTAGTACCATGATTCCTGAAGAATCCAAGACCACCATCAACTCAAAGAACAAAGATCAGCCTGCAACCATGGCGCTGAAATTAGCTGACTAATTAAGAGATTTCAGACAATCCTCGTCACACTCAAATAGGATAGCAAAATCCAAACTTTGTTGTCGTCTCACAAAGGCTAAAAAGAACTTGGTAACACAGTACGCAAATAATTGTCATCTGCCGGCCGGCTGCACCTACAACAGCAGCTAATCGTTCAAAATCACCAACTAACATAGGGAAGTAGTTATTGCTGATGTAATCATCATTTATGTTCAGTACAACAACATAATCTAACAAGAAAAATTATACTCGATTGGCTTACCATTAAAGTGAAATATAGAGCAGTTTAACGGAGAGACAAACCTGGGGCAGGGTTCCTGGGTGGGGGCGACCCTGCGGAAAGGTACGAGGGCGTGGAGGCGGCGACGCTGGTTCGAGCTGGAAAGTGAAGCGATGGTGCCGCACCATGTCCGCAGCTTGCTCAGAACCTCTACATGATGTTGCTCCTGATCTCGGAGTTGCCATATCCGTCGACATCACTGCCTCCTCCGATCTCTCCTGTGGCTTGGGTGGAGGTCTGGCGATGTAGCCGACCCCTCTCTCTCGTGCAGCGTTGACGAGACCGCCCCTCCGTTCCTCAAGCTTGGCTGACCGGAGGACTCGGCCTAACGCATGCCCTTCCTCTCTCCCTCGCGCGCGCCGCTGCCGGAAAGAGTCATTGCTCTCTGCCTTCTTCCTGTATGAAACATGATGATCAATGGACAGTACAAAAAAAGAAAACAAGAAACAGAAGACGAGCGATCAAGAAAATGGAGGAAAGAACGTTAACGGAAGCAAGCAGACGGCAAAGAGGAAAGGAAAGGAGGAGGAAGAAACAGCACACCACCAATGAAGAAGACAAAACAAACTACCACCTGCCACAGAAGAAGAGACAATCTAACCTACCACCATCTACGTGGATAGAAAAAACACCACACTATGAAACCGAATGGGGAAAAAAGGAAACAAAAAAATGCGCATCAAAAAGAAAAAAACGGAGGGAGAGAGCACTACAGATAGACAACCGGCTACAACCTGATAAGGAAACGGAACCGGTACGAAGAAACCTGCTAGCTAGACGAGGGTACCGGTACAAGAAAAGGAGAACGAGAAGAGAATGGAAAAACGAAACGAGGAAAGCAACCGGGAAAGAAGGAAGGGAGCACGACAAAACGGGCATACGAAGACAAGAAGCACAAACCAGACCAATAAGAATCCAGCACGTCAGGTAAGATAGAGCGACGTGTGAGCCAGCGATACGTCGAACGGTCCTGGATAGCTGAGATCGCAGGGATCCTTCAAACTTTATTATAGTAGAGTATTCGGTACCGTGTCTGCAGCACTCCAGCATCACGAATGAAATGCGGTGGGATGGTATGCGACGCGAATTTGTGATGCTGGAAAGTCGTGGCTAATATCTACCTGATCTGACTGTTTACAACTGATTTTTAGTGTATCTTAGCCCTGTTCAGATTCAGATGCAAATGGGATCTGAATTCTGAAATGGCATGTTTTATGTTCTTAGGCATATAGCAAGCTTAGGAAAAAGACCGGCAATTTTAGGCTTGTTTCAGGAAATATGCAGGCAAGATAATTTCAGCCAAAGACCAAAGTGTGCAATAGTTGCAGCAAAAGCTGGACTGTAAAGGTTGCAACTTTGGTAGAGCATCAGTTGTTATTATGTTCGGTACTTATTTGTCATGTAATACCAATTTCAATATATGTTAAAACATGATGAGCTAGTTTTTTACTTGATTTTAGCATCTGTTGGCACTTGGCAGTGTTTCCTCATACCAATATAAAGCAAGAAGTAAAACATATTGAATAAACAGTCTCCCAGCGCAGCAACACACACGATTCCTTCTAGTATATATAACATACATGCTTCTAAAATAAACATCCACTCCACCGAACAGTATACAGTAACGGGGGGCCGAGGTCTTCACAAATCTTTAATCAAAACACAGAACTGTATTGGGCGACCTCTTTAGATTACAAACTCAGTTAAAAAATATATATACAGATTACAAACTAATTTAGATTCTTAAGACACAGGTAAAAAAAAATCTGAAGACACCAGTCCTATTCTGTCACATATTCGGAGTGATCCATACCTCCGAAGGGTAAAGAATGCTCAAAGAATCACGCATACCTCCAAAGGGAAAAACTCGCTTAAACGTCCTTGTTTTGGGGTCATAAGCCCTTACACCTCCCCAGTCATGAATCCGGCCGAACAAATCAATTGTCCGTGTCATCCAGGGAGCAGAGAAATATATGAAGTGAGGTCGTACACCAGGGAGATTCTTTGTGGGTAAACATGCAGAGTGGTTCAGTCCAATGAAAATCGCATGATCTCCCAAGTCCTTCTTTGATACACTTTTGCATCCTTTGAGATCAACCTTACGAATCTGGAACTTGACATTATCTGGGTACCTACTCTTCGCGCTTGTATAAATCACATGGACTTGCAAAAGATCACCCCACGGTGTTGACACAAGGTGTCTAGTAAGAACAGGTGCATAGTGCCTATGTTCAATAATCGCCTCCTTTGTTGGTCCATCCTGTGCATCGAGATCCCACTTATCCACTCTTCCGTGCAATGTCATGATGTAGAACTTCCCATTGTGGTACGCACAGTCAGTGTACCGATCTGTCTTGCCCGCACCCAAAATTGAAGCAGTTTTCCACTTGCTATCTCCTGCCCTAACGAAAGAAATCCAATCAGCATCACTATGGATGACCATCGCAATGTAGTCACCACCATTAGACGGGCTGCAGGACAACACAGCCTTCTGATAAAACCATGTTCCCAGATAATTTGGTTGATAGACTTTGACTTTCGCAAAAAGATAATGTTCCAAATTTCCTCCGCTGTCGTAGACTGCCCTCACACACGCGAAATCAGTTATTGGAGGGAGAGGGATCATGTACGAGCTGAATGGGTTGAACAGAACAATATTGGAGAGGTCATTGACCAGAAACAGCCATCCGTGGGAGGCTCCACAACATGCAACGAAGCAACCCTTGGGAAACTTAACATCATAAACCTTGTCAACATCAAGGAGATGACGGAACTTGCAGGTTGCTGCTGCTGGGACCCAGTTCATCCCGGATTTCACCTGGAATTCCCTTTGCTCGAGGAAGTTGGCCCAAGACACGAGCCATGGCCTGCGGGTAAGTGGGATGCCGGCAGCGGTGGCCGCCGAGCACCATGACGTGCAGACGGCAGCAAATGCAAGGGCTTGGGGAATCTCAAGGCGTTGCAGGATGCTGAGGAGGAGATCAATTGGGAGGTCCGACCAACCTGATGGTGCTGCCATAGTAATAACTGAATACTTCAGGTTATGTGCTCGCGACCATATATAGCAAAGCAGACAAACAATCCAATATATGTATCTATGATTCTACCAGGACTAACTCCGTGTCCCAAAGGGAACCGGAAAACCAAGTGGAAAGCTGAATACAACCCGGATAAGCGCATAGTCGTGCACTCGAAGAAAACCAATACAGAAAGAAGCAGTCAGTCGGTGAAGGCAAAATATTCCGGTAACTATACTGTTACGACGATCGAATAAAACGCAAAGCTCAAGCAGCATAACATCTCAACGGTTGGCAATCCGATTTGCGCGAGGCCAAGGGGAAAAAAGAGCAAAAAAAAAAAAAACTTACACGGGAAAGCAACATAAAAACTGCATCTTTATGTATTTTGGAAGGAAAATCGAAGCATCAAGGTAAGTAACCGAGGGAAATAACATACATCTCCCTAAAAATCAACAAACCGAGCTAAGTCACTGCATCTTTGTAACACAACTCATCCCCCGCCGAGTCAAAAAATAAATAACCTCACCTCCCGCCTGGTTAAAAAAGAGTAATTTTTCTATGTTATTAGGTCAGCTGAGCGGAAAATTGAGATAGACATACCCATAGCAGCCCCGGGTAGCTCGTCCCCGGGGGAGGAATCGAAGCCAGGAGAATTTCCTCCCATACTGCTGCTCCTCGAATCAAACTGGCGACGCGGAATGACAGAGGGAGATGGAGAAATGGCCAATGGCATCAGATCTCAGAGCCAAAGCGGAGCGCTGGGAGGGGGTGTTCGCCCTTGTAGGTGAAGGAGCTTGCCAGCAAAAGGGATTGGTCACCGGAATCGCGCCACGGGGAGTTGTCGTCGAGGCTGCGGTCGCCGGACATGGGGGGCGGAGGAGAGGGAGATGGTTGGGGAATTGCTGTGGATGCCACTCTTCTTTTCAGAGGAGGCGTGGCTGACTTGTGGACAAATGCTTGGGCTTTCCTCTTTCGATGACTGGCCCGCTATCTGTTCCTCTCAGCTGTCAGCCTGCGGATTTCCTCAAAGAAAGAAAAAGAAAAAAAACAAGCCAGCCTGCGGCTTCTTCGTCACGACTCGCCCCTCCGCGTGGGAAACAATTTTGTGGAAAATTAATTGTTCTATCCAGCGTCTCTACCCTAGTTTCATGCCTATTTTCTCTGGTCGGAGAAAGAAAGATGATAAAGTTACTATATAGTTTCTCCTAATGTATTGTAAGTAACATTGTTAGTTTATTGCTAGGTGTGCGAAATTTGATTAATCGTGGCATATCAAATTATTTTAGATATTTTAATGAACATCTATAGGATAATTTATGCACCGAATCCGATCTTGAAATCGTTTTGAGGAATCTATATCCGGTTTCAACGAATTCGATGGATAAGAATATTCGATTCCGAATTTGACATCCGGATACAGTATAGGAAATGGTATGGAACAGTAGCTCTGAATATGGATTATCCGAAAACTAAATACTTCCTCCGTCCCAAAAAGGATGCCATACATTTGTCCAAATATGTGCTGCCATACATTTGTCCAAATTCAAATGTATCTAGACACATATTTGGACAAATGTATGGCATCCTTTTTGGGACGGAGGGAGTAGGATTGTTTGATGGTTTAAACCGAATAATCCGATTTTCTACCCAAACGTCTAACCCAATATGTTATCTAGTATTCCCTCCGTTTCTTTTTACTCTGCATATTAGACTTGTCTTAAGTCAAACTCACTAAAATTTGACCAATTTTATAGAAAAAATATCAACATTCATAGTATCAAACCATTGTCATTCGATTCACAATGAAATATAGTTTTATATTATATCGATTCGATATTAGAAATTTTGGTATTTTGTTCTATATACTTGGTCAAACTTTAAAATCGTTTGACTTAAGACAATCCTAATATGCAGAGTAAAAAAGGAACGGAGGGAGTATATATATAAGAGTCAACCCAACCGGATTTCAGAAGACATCACGTGCTAGGTAGTACGTAGCTAGCCTAGCTAACCTCTTATAGACCTAGCTGCTATAGTGCTATGTACTAGCTTGTGCTTCCTCATTAGAAGAAAGAAATAATCTAAAATGTTTTTTTCTTCAAAAAGGGCGACCCAACCTCTGTATTGATATGATGCATGCGGCTTTTATTTCTTTATTGAAAGTAACAAGTCTTACAATTCATTACATCATGGGTCACATAAGGTCGATAGATGTATCAACCATCTGAAGAAGGAAGACATGAAGAGGCTCTCCATCAACATGTGATTCGGCGATCAAAACGCCAGCTGCACTGGTTGTATAAATCCCGTGCCACCTGCTCTAGCTGGTTGCACCCAGTAGCCAAAGCTGCACGCTTCTCCATTGGTTGTAGGAAGGAGCACGTACGGATCCAATAAGTTGCCATCGGAACCACCTGCATGAAAGAAGAAGATGTCGCATTGTTAAAGATATAATCATTGCGCGTGTTCCAAATGGTCCAGATTAATGCGCACAAACCCACTCTGATTTGCACCACTATTTTTTTACTAACCTCTTTTAGGCAGTTCCTTGAAATACAAAAACAGCAAAAACAGGGAACTGGCACTGGGCATCTTGTCAATAGGTTAGTCCGACAAAATGCATAAAAATGACAGTAAAAACATGTGACAATATCACAAAACTAGCATGGACCACTCAAAAATTATAGATACGTTTGAGACGTATCACTCCTCCCTTCTGTTCCGTGCCTCGTCAACGATCCGCTAGGCCTCCGAACGAGTCGGCACGTGTGGTTGGTTCCTTGCCAGTTCAAGGCGTATTGCGCTCGTCGACCCAACCGGTTGTGACTCACCGTGCCGGCTCCTCGTCCGTGAGTTGTATGGTGTTGAGTAAAGCCGACTTGCGTTTGGAAAGTTGGGATAAAGCGCTTGTTGGTTTAATGCTGTTTTGAGCATGCCAATGGCGTGCCGTGCCTCTCGTCCATACTTGTTGTTCTCAATAGGAATTCTTTCCAATGCCATGGTAGATGCATGTACGTTATCCATGGGGTTTGCGTAGTGTCCCTCTGGCATGTGAAATCTCTGCGGAGGTGGTGGTGGCGGTCCCATGCCACCTACTCCGACTCCTGCTTCCGGTGGTGGTCCATTTTCTCCATTGTTCCCTCCAGCTCCAGGTGTTCCTTGGTTTGTTTCTGGTGGCGGATTGGGTCCGGCTCCTGCTCCAGGTGCCGATCCTCCGGATCCTATGCCTGCATTTGGTCCTATCGGAGTCTAAAAAAGGGTGGTCGGATCTATGTTGGCTCCTTGCAGGCGACTCCTCGTTCTCCTATGATGAATCGAGCTGAGCTCCTGCTGCCGGTTGCGTACTGCTTGTACCTCTTGATTTATGTGAGCTTGTTCTGATGCCAGTCTGGCGGTAATTGCGTTCACCTCTTCCAACTGCTTTTCCAGAGCTGCACGAGCCGTCTGTAATCTGCTACTCGAGACTCTACATTTTCCGCCGTGATCTCCTTGGTGAGCAGGGTTGCATCGAACGCGTTCCCACCTACAGCTGTGTACACTCCAACTTGACGTGGACGAGCCGCCGACTGCACGTACTCTTCCTCTTCAACTCCATATCCAAGCCGATCCTCAAACAATGGTAAAATTGATTCTGAATCTGCGTCGTAGTCTGGCTCTGGACCCGGCTCTTGCAGCGTGTCCAACTCCTTGATGGGAATCCGCTGCTCCTATTGTCCAGTGATTATGCCGACTTCTGATGTTCCAACGGACTCCTCTCCGTCAGACTCGATAACTGTTGTAGCCTCTGAAAAAGAATCGAACTTGTTAACACGCATACCTGACGCGCTGACCATGCCGTCGAACACGTTGATTTTGTCGAAGACGAGTTGATATCCTTCCTCAACTTCATCCATCTCCGAGCTCCACCCGTAATCGTCGATCTCTGTCTCACCGTACTGGTTGGTGTAGACCCGGCCAATGGCGAGCTTCTCCATACCCCGACGAGCGGCTCCCATGATCTCAACTCCTTTCATCATATGCCCAACGTTGGGCGCCAACTGTCGTGGGGTTGTCACGGCAAGTACTTCCTCCGGGAAGCTGATTTGTGGGGCCATTGTGATTTAGGAGTGTGGGAGTTGGTTAATCTCAACACGGGACACAGATTTACCCAGGTTCGGTCCCTCTCTTTGGAGGTAAAGACCTGAAGGGTTTGTTGCATAGAAAACAAAAAATTTCCTACGAAACAAGCGGAAGAAACCCAATGGATCTAGATCTATTAGACGAAGGTAGTGAAGTGGAGATCCAATCTCTTACCCTTGAAGATCGAACAAACGTGTTTTGTTGGTGCAGGGGTTGGCTAGTCGATCCCCGCAACTAGACTCATCTAGTCGCGAGGAGATGTATTATCCACGCGATCCAAGATCCAATCCGATGGAGCACCGCATGAGCAGCACCTCCGCGCTATCCACACGTACAGCTCGATGAAGACTTACTCTCCTTGATCCCGCAAGCGAGGAGGAAGTGGCTCGTGAGATTCCAGCAGCACGACGGTGTGGTGATGGATATGGTGGAAAGATTCCTGCAGGGCTTCGCCAAGCGACTGCTGCAGAGAGGAGGGAGGTGGGAGAGGGAGGCGGCGGCTAGGGTTCAAGGGTGCTGCGCCCCAGTCCTCCCCTCCTCCTTATATAGGCGTGAGGGGGCTGTGGGGGGGCTCCCCAAACCCATCTAGGGCCGGCCAAGGGAGGAAACTTACCCCCCAAGGCAGCCCCTAGGGTTTTGGGTGCCTCCCACTTGTGTAGCCGCATGGGCCTTTGGGGTTAGGTGCGGCCAGCCCATGTGGGCTGCTGCACCTCCCCTCGGTCCATGTGGGCCCTTATAGGTTCGTGGCCCCAAGGTGGGGCCCTCTGGAACCTTCCAGAACCTTATAGAATTATTCCGGTACCCTGCTAGAAAATTCCCGAACTTTTTCGGAACCCTGGAAACCACTTTCCTTATATGAAACTTTATCTCCAGACTCTTCCGGAGCTCCTCATGATATCTAGGATCTCATCCGAGACACCGAATCAACATTTGATTACACCATTTACTTATCTCACTAAAACCCTAGCTACATCGAAGCCTTAAGTGTGTGACCCTACGGGTTCGAGAATATGCAGACATGATCCGATCAATAATCAATAGCGGGACCGGGATGCCCATATTGACTCCTACATATTCAAAGAAGTTCCTTATCGATTGAACCACGATGCCAGAGATTCTTAATCTCGTATACGATTCCCTTTGTCTCACCGATATTTAACTTGCCCGAGATTCGATCGTCGATATCTCCATATCTAGTTTCATCTCGTTACCTGGCAAATTCTCTGTACTCGTCCATAATATAGGATCTCCGTGATTAACACTTAATCACATGGTTGCAACCTTTCTGATGCTATATTACGGAGAGGGCCCAGAGATACTTTTCCGTCACAAGGAAGGACAAATCCCACTCTTGATTCATGTCACCCAACAAATACCATAGGAGATACCTGAAAGCCACCTTTATAATCATCCAGTTATGAAGTGACGTTTGATGTCCACAAAATATTCCTCCGGTAAACGGGAGTGACATAATCTCATGGTCTAAGTAAACTATACTTGGCATATACAAAAGCGTTGACAATGAAACTGTATGACACGATCAATTGCAACTCTTTTATTATTGGGTCTTGTCCATCACATCATTACTCCTAATGATATGACTCCGTTATCAAGTGACTATAACAAGTCCATGGTTAGGAAACTCTAACCATCTCTTGACTAACGAACCAGTCTGGTAGAGGCTTACTAGGGACAACCGGTTGTTTATATTCCACACATGTATTATGTTTCCGGTTAATACAATTATAGCATGGAGAATAAACTATTATCATAAACATGAATATGCTAATAAACTATTTTATTATTGCCTCTAGGGCATATTCCCAATAGTCTCCCACTTGCATATTCCCAATAGTCTCGATCCAACACTCATGGTGTCTAACACTCATGGAGTCTCAGTGCTGATCATGTTTGCTCGTGGAAGAGGTTCTGTCTGTGTTCTGTACTATACAGTTCTTTATGTTCTTTGCAAAATTGCTATTGTCACCTAAATTGACATTACTTTATCATCGCATGATAAACCTCCTATAATAGCATGATAAACCTCATCATCATATGATGAATATAATATGTTTGGTTATAGAGTGAGATTTTCGTTTCCCTTTTATGCCTACATCACATATGATCAGTCAAAAGAACTTTCACATAGTATGTGCACCCGGAACTCACTCAATACTGAAACAAAATTTCTCAAACCACTATATTATATCTTTTAATCCTTGAATTAATCATATACTCCTATATGTTGTAGACTCACAAATCGACAGTGCTATACTTTTCACTTCGATATTTCCGATCATGCTTTCGCTGCGCTTCTGCCTTTATGAGATTTCCAATCTAGTTTGGTGTCATGACTTCAACCAAGTCTACCAATCTCTAGATTCAATTATCTCATCTCTATGTTGAAATGACTCCTCATTTCTAACACGTTCTTCTAACCAAGAACTTGGGTCACATTTCGTCAACTATAAAATTATGGTTCTTATATGCTTAGACCTATGAACAATTCATAGCGAATACTAACATATCCTCCAACCATTATTTTGTATTGAAAATAAACTTTATATATGTTTCACCTATCTTTAACAAGTAACGAACACTTCTCCACTTGTTCCATTTTGAACTCCTTCAAAATCTTATTCAGGTTAAACATCCTGACTCATTTATCGACAAAATACGCATCTATCTCTATAGATATTTGACATTCAAATTAACTTCACAAGTTATGCATTTGGTTCTTGAAATATTTACAGCATTTATGAAATCTCCATTTCATATAAACAAGGTGTTGTAAACTCCCACTCAAATATACGCCATACACATATTAAATTGTGAAACCACTTTGGCTCCCACTCAGAAATATGTTATCTCTATATTTGACCATGATTAACTAGCTCCCACTCAAACATATGTCACCACATATTTTGATCATGGAAAATAGTTTGTGCTCTAACTTAACATATGTCACCACATATTATAATTAGATCCCACTCAGTTTCTTATGCACTTTCTTGATATTTTGGACACCTCCAAAATTCTTAATTAACTTTTAAAATTCGAGAACTCATATACAAAACACTAGTACTTTGCTAGCTTTAAGTTTTATTTATTCTCTACAAAACCCCTTTTGAGGAATAAATATGTGAAACATCACTTTCACAAAATCAAGCAATAATTACTTTGTGATTTAAACTTAATATAGGATGACTTTTAGTCACTTTCGTATTTAAGGCTTCTATTTCTTCTTTGTAGTTTCGTAGGTATGTCTTGTTTCTCGAAACATGACAAGTAAATCATGAATATTATTTTGTAACCTGACAAAACTTTAATATTCTTGAATCCGACAAGCTAAACCGAAATTCAATGATCACCATCATTAATTCCTTCATGTGTCAAGTTTTAACCAACAGAGCACTTTACATATGTGCCACTTGATACATAAACAAGCAAGGTTTCAGCTTTTCGATTTATTCCATCAATTGTTTTATCAATGAAACCTTTGCACGATAAACCACTAAAATACTTTGTGGAATCACGATAAACCTTTTCGATTTATTCCATCAATTGTTTTATCAATGAAATGGTTTGCCCCTTTTAGTCTCATATTGTGGAATCACATTCATAGTCATACTTATGAATATACTACAACATTATTCACAATAGTCTCTAATTATCTCATAATTAATGAAACCACCTTTTCTCATAACTCATATGAAAAATACATGCGAATCATACATAGACCCTTATTTCTAAATAGAATGTTTATCAAATAAATCTAAATGCTATTATTAAAACCCCCAAAATAAAACCCTTCTTCGAGACCACACAATATCGAATAGTGTGTGATTACGATATCTTAGGACATATCAAACACCTTTGAAATATTCTAAACACTGTAATTTATGATAACACTTCTCACAAGTCCATATACTACATATAACTCAAATATTTTGTCTCTTTTGATCAAATAAAAAAGACTCAATTTTCTTGTTAACTTAATATCCTAAACTCCAGAATTTTATTTGATCTCATCAAATATCATAACCCGAATAAATACACCTATTTAATCATTTCATTTATGATGGAGTACACAAAATAATGACATCTAACATTTGCTGAAAATACAACCAACACTTGTGTTTATTTTCGGCAACTCATGGCACCTTTCCAAAGGGTGGCATTTTAGTCATACTCCTTCAATAAGCCGCATCGATAAAACATCAAAATGTTTATTCAATATTTAGCACGACTAAAACAATTGTCATTATTAAGTTTTAGATATATTTAGTATGTCCCATATTTTATAAATGTTTAACTAATCATCGTTTAGATTAAACTAAGGACAATAATCTCATAATCGAAACGTGATCATCAAAAAGAATTATTCATGAAAATAGAGCAACCACCTGCCTTTAACATGAATAACCGTCTCACAAACCGAGACACACTAATTTAAAGATCACACTCAATTCGATTACAAAAACTCATTCAAATCCTCTAATAAAAAACGATAAATGTAGAAGTAGATCGTTGCCAGCATCAACTCCTTGATTGCCATCATTCCGCAACGTCTTCCCATATCCTTTATGCAAATCTCAAGCAGCAGGTTCTGTTTTCATAAAACAGAATGAGTATCAAATACTTATCGAAACCGCCACAATTGCAATTTGGACTTAAACACATATAACTTGTATATCACTATATACTTTCTGCATTGTCAACTTCTCTTGATATGGGTTCCACTTTGACATGACGCAGACGTGACACAAATTCATAGAAAGTGATCAAATCCCTTCCTATGACATAGTCTCCGGCATAATTCTTGAAGCTGGGGAGAAGCTAGCGTAGCACCCCATCTATCGCGAAATCGCCATTCATCTTGTAGTTCCAAACAAGCACTAGACGATGATGTATCTCATGCATTATCCTCGGGTGTTGTTCCAAGCAAGTGTTCTCTTCCATCTTGAGTGAAAGAAAACCGTTCAGACATTCGAACCTTACACTTCTAACTTGTGCTGAAAATCTATTTTTCAGCTTACCAACAATCTCCATTGCAGTCAAGTTCTTGAATTGTCTATTTAGGTCAGAATTCATGAAGGTGCACATCATCCACTTGACGTTCAAGTAGGTGGTTCAAAACCACTCCATGCATGTACTCTTCATAGCTTGCAGAAATGTTTCTGCATTATTCTAATGGTTCATCTAACACGTAGAGCTGAGCATGGGTGTTTAGGACTTCTCTCAGACACAGGTACCACTTAACAAAATTGACCCATCGAGACGCAGTTTTTCAGCAACGAACAGACTACCGTAGTCGACCATGATCTACAAGGATTTTTGCAAAGACATCTTAGGACTTTTGTTTATGATAATTTTAGTTCATCTTAATCAAAATTACTACATGAACTCCCACTAAACTCAACATCTCTCTGGTTGTTTAGTGACACACGATCCAAATTCACTACACCACAACCGATCATCACGTGAGATGATGTAGCTTCAATGGTCAACATCACCATGTTGATCATATCGTCCATATGACTCGTGTTTAACCTTTCGGTTCTTGTGTTCCGAGGCCATGTCTGTACATGCTAGGCTCGTCAAGGAAACCGTAGTATTTCCGCGTGTGTAAATCTGGCTTACACCCGTTGTATGCGAACGTAGAGTCTATCACACCTGATCATCACGTGGTGCTTCAAAACGACGAACTTTTGCAACGGTGCATACTAGGGGAGAACACATATTGATATTAACGGGAGAGATCACCTTATCATGCTACCGTCGCGATCACATCTAAGCATAACAATAAGGTGCATAAAAGGATTAACATCACATGCAATTCAAAATTGTGATATGATATGGCCTTTTCTTTTTGTGCCTTTGATCTCTATCTCCAAAGCACTGGCATGATCTCCATCATCACCGACATTGTGGCGCCTCCTCCATGGTTGCCTTCACCAACTATTTTAACTACAACTATTGCTACTCTTAGCGATAAAGTAAAGCAATTACATGGTGATTCAATGACACGCAGGTCACATAAAATAATAGACAACCATATGGCTCCTGCCGGTTGCCGTACTCATCGACATGCAAGTCGTGAAAGATTACAAACATGATCATTGCATACATTATCACAAATCACACATTGGCCATACCACATCACATGACCCCCTGCAAAAACAAGTTAGACGTCCTCTACTTTGTTTATGCAATTTTTATGTGGCTTGGGTCAACGAGATAGAACCGTTCTAATCTACGCAAAATCACAACGGTGATATAATAGTTGCTTATTTACTCATCCTTTTGAAAGTCCTTCCATTGAAAATTGCACCCTCACTAGAGCAAGAGAAACAGACACCCACCAGCCACTTATGCAATACAAGTTGCATGTCAGTCGTGGAACCGGTCTCTCGTGCATGGACGAGTAAGGTTGGTCCGGGCCGCTTCAATCTCACAATACCACAAAGATGCAAAGTGCACGCTAGAAGGTAGCAACATAAAATATCAACGCCCACAACACCTTGTGTTCTAATCGCACCAACATCTACGAATAGATCTAGGCTCTGATACCACTGAAGGGTTCGTTGCATAGAAAACAAAAATTTTCCTACGAAACAAGCGGAAAAAACCCAATGGATCTAGATCTATTAGACGAAGGTAGCGAAGTGGAGATCCAATCTCTTACCCTTGAAGATCGAACAAACGCGTTTTGTCGGTGCAAGGGTTGGCTAGTCGATCCCCGCAACTAGACTCATCTAGTCGCGAGGAGATGTATTACTCACGCGATCCAAGATCCAATCCGATGGAGCACCGCATGAGTAGCACCTCCACGGTATCCACACGTACAGCTCGATGAAGACTTCCTCTCCTTGATCCCGCAAGCGAGGAGGAAGTGGCTCGTGAGATTCCAGCAGCACGACGGTGTGGTGGTGGATATGGTGGAAAAATTCCTGCAGGGCTTCGCCAAGCGACTGCTGCAGAGAGGAGGGAGGTGGGAGAGGGAGGCGGCGGCTAGGGTTCAAGGGTGCTGCGCCCCAGCCCTCTCCTCCTCCTTATATAGGCGTGAGGGGGTTGTGGGGGGCGCCCCAAACCCATCTAGGGACGGCCAAGGGAGGAAACTTACCCCCCAAGGCAGCCCCTAGGGTTTTGGGTGCCTCCCACTTGTGTAGCCGCATGGGCCTTTGGGGTTAGGTGCGGCCAGACCATGTGGGCTGCTGCACCTCCCCTCAGTCCATGTGGGCCCTTATAGGTTCGTGGCCCCCAAGGTGGGGCCCTCCGGAACCTTCCGGAACCTTATAGAATTATTCCGGTACCCTGCCGGGAAATTCCCGAACTTTTTCGGAACCCTGGAAACCACTTTCCTTGTATGAAACTTTATCTCCAGACTCTTCCGGAGCTCCTCGTGATATCTAGGATCTCATCCGAGACACCGAATCAACATTTGATTACACCATTTAATTATCTCACTAAAACCCTAGCTACATCGAAGCCTTAAGTGTGTGACCCTACGGGTTTGAGAATATGCAGACATGATCCGATCAATAATAAATAGCGGGACCGGGATGCCCATATTGACTCCTACATATTCAACGAAGTTCCTTATCGATTGAACCACGATGCCGGAGATTCTTAATCTCGTATACGATTCCCTTTGTCTCACCGATATTTAACTTGCCCGAGATTCGATCGTCGATATCTCCATATCTAGTTTCATCTCGTTACCTGGCAAATTCTCTTTACTCGTCAATAATATAGGATCTCCATGATTAACACTTAATCACATGGTTGCAACCTTTCTGATGCTATATTACCGAGAGGGCCCAGAGATATCTTTTTCGTCACAAGGAAGGACAAATCCCACTCTTGATTCATGTCACCCAACAAATACCATCGGAGATACCTGAAAGCCACCTTTATAATCACCCAGTTACGAAGTGATGTTTGTTGTCCACAAAGTATTCCTCCGGTAAACGGGAGTGACATAATCTCATGGTCTAAGGAAACTATACTTGGCATATACAAAAGCGTTGACAATGAAACTGTATGACACGATCAATTGCTACTCTTTTATTATTGGGTCTTGTCCATCACATCATTACTCCTAATGATATGACTCCGTTATCAAGTGACTATAACAAGTCCATGGTTAGGAAACTCTAACCATATCTTGACTAACGAACCAGTCTGGTAGAGGCTTACTAGGGACAACCGGTTGTTTATATTCCACACATGTATTATGTTTCCGGTTAATAAAATTATAGAATGGAGAATAAACTATTATCATAAACATTAATATGCTAATAAACCATTTTATTATTGCCTCTAGGGCATATTCCCAACAAGACCTACTCCTGCTTTTCTCTTATTGATGATGACGATATCGATTACAAGGACTCGCCGGCCTCGCTACTCGAGTTTCGGCGACTTGGGACTTTCGGTATTACTTGGGGTTTGTGAGACTTGTCGATCTAAGGTCCAGGAACCTCCTTATAAAGGTGGTCGGGTCCCTGGACGTACAAACTATGCCGAGTTACACATGAATGCGGAGTCCTACTCTAAGTCCTCGACTTCCAAGTTGGTACTTCGGGTTGTGTTGGGACTCTGGTCTTGCCGTGTCCTTTTTCTCCCTTCAACTCGTGGCGGGCTTGCATGCTTGTCCTTAAAGCCAGCCCATGTTGCTTGAAGTGTAACCCGGCTTGGGCCTTCTTGGTCTTGGTGGGTCCACTCTCTGGCTCCATGGGCCTACCTGTAAAGTATCCCCCCATCACAACCGTTGTGACTGGAATAGCAAATATATCACTTGCTACCTTCCTTAGTGTTGGGTACCTTGTGCCAGCCACTTTCCACCAATCCAACACATCAAATTTCAATATATGGTACTAAGTCATCAGCCAAGTAATGCTCTATCTCGCCTTGAACTCCAGCAGCTGTAGGCCTTTGTTGTGCTACAATATCATGGAAGAAAGACATAATGGCAGGAGCTGGCATTGAAGACAAAGAATCTCCAACCGGATGATATTCATCTTCTTCCACTTCATACTCTTTGATCAATTTATGGAGATTAGCAACAACATCATCAACCTTGTCGTTGCATTCATATGAGGATGGATCAATGCCATGCAGCATTGCATTTCATGCAACCAACATCTGCCTCTTATATCTAGGGTCAAGTAGTGTAGCTATACCCATCAACCCTTGGATATCACTCCAATATTTATCAAACTTGTCTGTCATACTTTTACACATTATTTGAATAGCCTTATCTTTAGAGGTTGTCCACTGCCTAATTTTCATCTTGATTTCACAAATCTTAGGAAAGAAAACATTGGCAGTGACATAATCTCTACCCAAGAACAATGTGGTTATCTCATAGAACAAACTAAGCCTAGGTACAACATGGGCAGCAAAGTTCCATTCATCAGAAGTAGGCAAGTTTTCATATTTTTGTCTACTACTTTGGCTCTTTCAAAGACAGCTATATAGGGCAAAGTTGTGTTGAGCATAATGAAGACAGAATTCCACCTAGCCTTACAATCTAGTCTCAACTTATTTGTGATATTTACTTTCTTATACCTAGCCATCTCTTAAATTTCTCAACTCTCGTTGGTGAGGCAGTCCAATATGCAACACTTTCTCTAATATTGTGTATTGCAGATTTCATTGCATCTAAGCCATCTTTTACTATCAGATTTAGGATATGAGCACAACAACGCATGTGAAGCATTGTACCTTCTAAGGGCAGCTTGGACTTCCCTATCTTGCCCACCAAATTCTCACTTTCAACGATAACCCTCTGAAAACCGTGATCCCTTGCAAGAACCAAGCCATTGCGAGCTGCATTTGCCTCCATAGCTAGGGCCATGATACGTCTCCGACGTATCTATAATTTCTTATGATCCATGCTTGTTTTTATACCATTTGCTACATGTTTTGTTTACATCTAATAGCATTTTTATGCATTTTTGGAACTAACATATTAACAAGATGCCCAGTGCCAGTTCCTGTTTTCTGCTGTTTTTCCGTTTCAGAAAGGTACTTAAGGAAATATTCTCGGAATCGGACGGGACAAAAACCCAGGATCTTATAATTTCGTCACGCACACGGAGTCCAAAGGGGAGCCGAAGATGCACCAGAGGGCGACCACACCCTAGGGTGGCGCGGCCCACCTGTCTGCCGCGCCACCAGGTGGTGTGGCCCCCTCGGCCTCCACCGACGCCGCCCTTTCGCCTATATAATCCCCCCGACGAGAAAACCCTAAGTACCCGATCAAAATTCCAGAAAAACATCCGTCGCCGCCGCCGTCGTCAACCCTAGTTCGGGAGGGTTCTGAAGCTCTTCCCGGCACCCTGCCGGAGAGGGAGATCATCGCCGGAGGGCTCTACACCACCATGCCCGCCTCCGAATAGATGTGTGAGTAGTTCATCCTTGGACTACGGGTCCATGCAGTAGCTAGATGGTAGTCTTCTCCAATTGTGCCATCATGTTTAGATCTTGTGAGCTGCCTATCATGATCAAGATCATCTTATTGTAATGCTGCATGTTGTGTTTGCTGGGATCCGATGAATAGAGAAGTACCTTGTGATGTTGATTATTGATATTATCATGTCTATGTTATTTGTGATCTTGCATGCTTTCCGGTACTTGTAATTGCCTTGATCAAGTAGTTGCTTGTATCTCCAAGAGGGAGTATTTACGCTAGATAGTGGGTTCGGTCCCTGTGTGCCTTGGCTTGAGTGACAGAAACATATAAGGACGGGGGAGTGCCGTTGCTACTAGGGAGTAAACTTTATGCACAGTTCTTCATGCAATTGTCTGTTGCTTGCAACTTAATACTGGAGAGATTTTACGGTATGTTATCTCAAAGGTGGACTATTTAGGCATAGGTGTATGCTTGGAACAGCTATCTATGTATTTTGTCGTAATGTCCAAAGCATCTCATATAGACATCATCATCCTCTGTATTATGCAATGTTCATGCATTGTCATGCATTCTCTATCCTGTCAATTGTCCAGCTGTAATTTGTTACCCAGCATGTGTAGTATTTTATTTATGGAGAAGACACCACTAGTGAACTGTGGACCCCGGTCTATTCTTTTACATCTGCAATTAAATCAACTGCTCTACTGCTTTCATTTACTGCAAACAAGTTTCCTTCCACACATACATTTAATCCTTTGTATTCAGCAAGGCCGGTGAGATTGACAACCTCACTGCTTCGATGGGGCAAAGTAGTTTGAATGTGTTCTGCAGGTTCCACTGTCTCCCCTGCAACAGCTCTTTTTCTGGCACCGTTGCTGTCAACACGCCAAGCACATTTTCTGGCGCCATTGCAGTTGTGGACAACCTTCTGAAGCATTCCTCACTCCTACTGGTTCGATAACCTTGGTTTCTAACTGAGGGAAAACTTGCTGCTGTGCTCCTCAAACCTTCCTCTTGGGGTGCCCAACGAAGCGTGATTGATTAACACCTCTCGCGCTATCAGGCCAAAGCAGCATAAGGATGCCAAGTGGCATCAGCCACCAAGAACTTGCCAAGATGATCTCGAGCAATGGCACCAGTGGCACCTTCCAAGGCAGAAGCATTGAAAGAACCATAAATGTTGATCATGATCTAGCCGTCATCAGGAGGCCGCCAATGGACTTGGATCTTAGGTTTGTTCGTCTTGTTATGGGTGATACCTGCATTCCAGAGATCAAATGCCATGTCAAGCGCCCACTAAAGAGACTTAGTAACAGACAGATTATTGTTTCCATGCCGACGATCATTCCTCGCCTTCCAGATCGCCCACATCCCACATAAGACCATGCATGCAAGAGTCTTTTTGAGCCATCAATGAGATCAGAATCCCAAGACAAAGGGTGTAGACTAGGTATTTTAGTTCCCGTGACAGACTTTAATTACCTCATTCCAGGGCCCAATCACATTCTAGGAGAGCATGCCTAGCAGTTTCAGAGTCAGCACCAGAATCTACACAGAATGGAATTCATTCAATGTGTTTTTTGTGTAAAACTTCACGGCAAGGCATGAAGTTGTGAATAACTCTCCACCAGAAGGTTTTAACTTTTAGACGGGCATGCAGTCTCCAAAGAGTTTTCCAGATAGGATTAGCAACTCAGATCGAACTCGACAAAGAAACATCAGGTTGATTGGTACCGAGGAGACGGTAAACAGATCTGATAGAGAAGTTTCCATGTTTCTCAGCACCCCAAGCCCAAGAGTCTTCAGCAAATTTTCTACAGGGAATAGAGAAAATAGCTTGAACATCGGCCCCACTAAAATTGGCTTTGATCGAATTATCATTCTAGGAAGTGGTATCCTGATACGTCTCTGACGTATCTATAATTTTTGATGTTCCATGCTTGATTATATATCAGTGCCCCATGTTTTTATAATGTTTTTATACCATTTTGGCATGATTTATGGAACTAACCTATTAACAAGATGCCCAGTGCCAGTTCCTGTTTTCTGCTGTCTTTTTGTTTCAGAAAAGTTGTTCTGGGAAGTTTCTCGGATTGCACTGATAATTTACAGGAATTATTTCCAATATGAAACAAAGAAGGAACCCGAAGGACGCCCGGAGAGGAGCCCCAGGGGCTCCAGATGCCACCTGGGCGTGGCCCCCCTTGGCCGCGCCTGGGGCCACCTGGTGCCCTCCGGCACCTTCTCGAGTCGCCTCTTCGCCTATAAATTCTCCCTCGACGCAAAAACCCTAGGAGGCCAATCATATTTTCCAGAAGACGTCCGAGGCCGCCGCCATCTCAAACCCTAGTTTGGGAGGGTTCTGCAGCTCTTCCTAGCACCCTGCCGGAGAGGGGAATCAACACCGGAGGCATCTACATCACCATGCCTGCCTCTGGGATGATGCGTGAGTAGTCCACCATGGTACTACGGATCCATAGCAGTAGCTAGATGGTTGTCTCTCCTCCTTGTACTCCATTGCTTAGATCTTGTGAGCTGCCTATCATGATCAAGATCGTATTATCTGTAACTGCTACATGATTGTGTTTGCATGGATCCGGTGAATTGTGGAAGTCATTACTTTTGTTCATCTATATGTTGTGTTTTATCTATGATCTTGCATGCTCTCCGATGCTAGTGGATGCTTTGCCCGAGTAATTATTAGTGTCGTAAGAGGGAGTATTTATGCTAGATAGTGGGTTCATGCCTCTTTTGTCTGAGCTCGGGTTGACAGAAACGATTAAGACGAGAGATGTGCTGTTGCTACTAGGGAGAAAACAGCGCTGTGATTTTCTTGTGTTATGTACATTGCTTACATTATGCACTTTGCTTATTGCAATGATCTGTTGCATGCAACTTAATACTTTTGGAAGACATGCTGGATATTGATCCCGGAGTGGATTATTAGTCATAGATGCAGTTGGATTAACGGTCTATGTATTTTGACGTAATGCCCATATTAGATGAAATGGTGAACTATATTGTTTATGATAGCCTTGCTTGTGCGCCCACAATTCTGTCAATTGCCATGCTGTAATTTGTTTACCCGTCATGTATATCTTTTGGAGAGACACCACTAGTGAACTGTGGATCCCGGTCCTATTTTCCTACATTGCTTACAATCGTTCTAATAGCTTTTCATCATCGTTTGCTCGCTGGTCATATTTCACTCTCATCATATTTTACATCTGCACATTTAATTCTTTGTATTCAGCAAGCCGGAGAGATTGACAACCTCTCTGTTTCGTTGGGGCAAAGTAGTTTGTTTGTGATTGTGTGCAGGTCCACGTCATCATGCCAAGAAGACTTCTTAGCTCTTTTTCTAGCGCTGCTGACACCTAGCAAGGCCTTCTCCAAGTCCTACTGGTTCGATAACCTTGGTTTTGTACTTGAAGGCATCATACCTTCCTCTTGGGGTTCCCCAGCGAACGTGTAATTCACGTCATCACATCCTCATTAAGGAGCTCGCTTGCAAAAACCGCAGTAGCATTAATCGGCCTGAAGAGAGGTTTAAAGCCAGTATTGGATGGGATCCAGGGGTCTTCCCAAATACGAATATTGGATCCATTACCCACACGTTTGATTAGCCCTTTAGGAAGACCTTCCCTGTCGTGAAGGATAGCTCTCCATGTGTGGGAGAAGTTCTTCTTAGATGCCTTTGTGAAGTCACAGTGGGGGAAATATTTTCCTTTTAGAACTCTAGCGCATAGAGAGTTAGGGTTAGTGAGAAGCCTCCATCCTTGCTTAGCAAGCATAGCTTGGTTGAATTTTTGTAGGTCACGAAAGCCCATGTCACCAGCAGATTTAGGCACAGCAATTTCAATCCACTTCCTCCAGTGCATTTTCCTTTTAATTCCACTCCCCACCAAAACTTGGCCAGGCAGCCGGTAATCTTCTTGCAGGTTTTAGCTGAGAGTTGAAAGCAGCTCATAGGGAACGTAGGGATAGCTTGGGCAACTGACTGAATAAGGACTCCCCTTACATCACCACTCATCTGTTTGGGGCACCACCCATATACCAATTTCTTGATAGTAGTAGGCAAGTGTTCAAAGGCGTCAGATGTAGATCTTCCCAAAGCAGTGGGAAGACCCAATTTTTTTCCACTAGAGCTTAAGACTCAATATCCAGACCCCAGCCCTGTGCATAGCATCTTTCATCTCCTTAGTGCAGTTCTTGCTGAAGAAGTTGGCCGATTTGGCTTTGTTCACAAGCTGGCCAGAGCCCTTTCTGTATTTCTCCAGAAGGTCATGTAACCTGGTAGAACTTGCAGGGGACGCTTCTGAGAAGATCATGCTATCATCAGCAAACAGAAGATGAGATACCTAGGGTGCATGAATCCCCACCCTGACACCCCTAGATAGGTAGGCCGGCCCACTGAATTTAAGCAAGCTGCTCATTCCTTCACCACATAACAAGAACATATAGGGGAAATTGGGTCACCTTGGCGAACACCCTGTTAGGTTTGAAGAACTCAGAGTATTGACCATTAACTCTGGCAGAAAAGAAGACTGATTCAACACAAACCATGATTCGGTTAACCAACCTTTCATCTATTCCAAGTTTCAACATAATGGCCTTCAAGTACGCCCATTCGACACGGTCGGGCGGCCGGATCTGCAGAGCCCGCTGCGAGATGTTCTGCGGGTGCTCCATGCCACGTCACCAAGGGCGTATCTAGTGGGGGTGTCACTGACCCCCTAAAAAATGCAAAATATGTTACGCCATTTAGACTGCACTTGTTCTCTAATAGTTTAGAGCATATTTAAAAGATATTTAGACCAAAATATACTATTGTAGTGTAATTTTGGAAGGCAATGGGTACCCGATACCCGCAAACCCGACGGGTACCCGCCTTAAATGGGGAGGGTTTGGTATAGAAAAAAACCCGCGGGTGTGCTTAGAGGTTGAAAACCATACCCATCGGGTGTAGCGGAGGAGGGTATGGGGGTCTCAAACCCGTACCATATAACCCGCATACCCGCCTGACCCCACCTGTCAGTGTGTTTCTAGCAGCCATCCCCACCTGTCATTGCACAGAAGGGGAAAACCCTAACCCCAAGCGCCCCCTTTTCCTCCCCCGACCCAAGACTCCCCACGCGCTGCCTTTTCCTCACCCGACCCCGAGCCGCCGCCTGTGCCCTGCGTCCGCAAACGGCCACCCAGCCATAGTTTAAAAAACCGGACCGGACCGCCGGTTCAACCGGAAAAAACTGGAGCCTCGGCCGGTTCTATAAATGCACTGAACCGGACATGCCAGTGAACCGGAATAAACCGGTCAAACTGCGGTCCAAACGCCGGTTTTCGCACTAAACCAGGCCATCCGGTTTAATTGTCTGATGGTCAAAAAAACCGGTTCTATAAGCGCACTGAACCGGACATGCCAGTGAACCGGAATAAACCGGTCAAACTGCGGTCCAACCGCCGGTTTTCGCACTAAACCGGGCCATCCGGTTTAATTGTCTGATGGTCAAAAAAAATTTGGCACGCGGGGTTCGAACCTGGGGAGCAACGCACGGTGGAGATGACCCTAACCAGTTGACCTGTGATTGCTTCACGTTAACAGAAGATACGCACTTTATTTGTACTAGTATCCACACGGTAGTATTAAAAAAATTCACAAGAAATATCTAACGACTTTACAGCTTTTACTCTGCATGCATTTTACTTTGGCTTATTGCCTTTTTTCTTTTGTTACATTATTATTATGCCAAATTGCAAGTCTACAATATTTTTACAAACATAATTATTTATTTATTGCAGCATTTATAAGTAAAAATTTATTACTTCACAACTTAAAAAACCAGACAATGAACCAACGAACCACTGGTCCGACCAGTAAAAACCTGAATCGACGGCCTCACCGGTTCGATTACCGGTCCGGTTTTTTAAACTATGCACCCAGCAAGCTGGCGTCCCCAGGGCCGGTTGGACCATGAATGACCGCCGAGCAAGCCGACGTCCTCGCGTCCAGAACTCCAGATCGTGGAGGTGTCCGCGTTCCCACTCCTGCCGTCCTACACCACCGGTCCTCGGGAGCCATGGACTCCGAGCCCGTTGAGGGGAGCGGGGCCGACTCCGTCGAGGGCCCTCTCGCACAGGAAGAGAATGGGCAGCCACCTCCGCCGTCTGGAGATGTCCAGATACCGTCGGCGGGAAGCGGAGCGCGGCTTGGCTTCTTGCTGGGCGTTCGGCCTTCACCGTCGAGCTCCAAGACAAGGTAGGGAGGCGGCACGCACGGCGGATTGCCGTCGGTTGCTGCGACTGGGAGCGGCCGGAAATGGGGCCGTACGCCCGTTGCTTCCTCCTTCGACAGTGACGGCCAAGTCCAGAAGAAGGCGAAGAACACGGCCGCCAGCGACAAGGAGGTGCAGAAGGCCAAGTCTCCAGTGTATGTGTAGCTGCTGTTTAGAAGCAGAGATGATATTGCTAGAGATTTTAGCTGCTGTTAGTGTTAGGTGCTGTTTAGTGTTGATTTTAGATGAATAGATGCTCCATTTGGATGAACTAAAATGCAGAGATCTATTTTAGATGTTTAGATTGATTTTTTGCAGCAGAATAGTTAGTGTTAGTTCATGTTAGTGTTGATTTTAGATGATACTTTTAGATGTTGTTACTGTTAGTGTTAGCTACTGCTTGAGAATATTTTAGATGAACTAAAATGCAGAGAATAGTTAGTGTTAGCTGCTGTTTTTCATTCAGTTTAGGTTCTGTATTTATTTTTTATGAAATTGCAACTGAATATGTGATTCATTTCATGTAGTGGTACAAGCTGTAGTAGCCAAGCCCCATCGCATCGGTGAACGAAATTTCTGATGATGATGATGAAGTGGTGGAGGTGAATGATGCAGCAGCAACTAGAGGGCTTACACGCAGGCTAACTTCTGAGGTGTGGCTCGAGATGAAGAAGGAGTTTGTGGGTGGAGAATGGAAAGGCATCTGCAACTACTGTCACAAGGCGCTTAGTGATGAATAGCTGCTGTTTTTAGTGATGAATAGCTGCTGTTTTTAGGATGAAAAACTGATGTTTTTAGTGATGCAAAGCTGCTCTTTTATAGTGATGAAAAACTGTTGTTTTTAGTGAAGAATAGTTGCTGTTTTTAGATGAAAACAGCTGTTCTAAATTGTTGTATGCTTATTGTAGATTCATATATGTGCCAGCACCACATACCGGAGATGTCATAGCTGAAGGGCTCCATAATACATTGATGCAATGGAATTTGGATGAGAAACTCATGACTGTGACGTTTTTTTTTTATAGGATCCACACTGCGTATTCACCACAGATTACAACACAGAATACAAATGAAGAACCGAAATACGCAGACGAACAGGACAAAGAAACTCAGCACAACAGCGAAGCCTGGAGAAACAGAGAGGCCAAACGCTGAACCACCGGGATGCCTGGAGAAGATCTTCACCGCCGAAGAACCGCCGGAGAAGAAGAACCCAGACCACCAGCACTCCCAGAAAGGAGACAGCCCACTCATGAAGAAGGCCGCAGGAGCCGCCCGCTGCAAGCAACGGAACCGAAGCACATTGAACGAGTACGGCCAAGGCTTCTCCTTCCCGCAAGCTCATGACTGTGACGTTGATTCCCAGGTTCTGACAAAACTCTGGAATGATGACAAGTTTGAACGATCTGAGGTCGACCCAATTCTTGCAGACATAAAAGAGCTTAGCAGGGGGTTTACTAGATTTTTTTTTTGCTTCACTTGTGTGCTCAAAACTGTGTTGAGAAAAGGCAAACGTTCACCTGGACTGTCAGTGCACCGGATTTCATTTGTAATTGCCTAATCTCTGATTGTAACCCTGCTGCTTTGGAATGAGAACCTACTTGATCGCAAAAAAAAAAAAGATCCGGCCGCCAGAACAATAAGAAAAAACCATCTTTGTGGCTGCAGGAAGCGATAGCTATGCGAGCAACGAAGCGAGAGGAAGAGGGCGTCGTCGCTGCGCGCGAGGGAGAGGGCGTCGATGACGCATGATAGGTAGAGGGCGCCGGTGAAATCCTAATAATTGCCATGCTAGCGAGGCGATCCAATCGAGTTAGCCAAGCGATGGGAGTGAGGGGAATGCGGCCGACACCGTGTTCACACGGTGGAAAATGTTTCGGTAACATTGCCGAACGTGAGCATGGTAGTCTAAAACGACTTACTCCCTCTGGTTTTGAATACAAGCCATTATCTCAATTTTAGATATCAAGAAAACAAACCAACTATTAAGTAGAAAATTAATCATGTAAAAAAACCTCTACATGTTTTGTTGTTGTATGTTGTGCTTTTTTCTCTATGGTTGCATGCAACACTCACATTAACAAGCATCATTGTACGAGGTAAAATTCTAATCAATTCTTATCGCAAAGATATAGTGTAATAAATATTGTATTTTTGATAGTGGCCTTATATTGAAAAACGGAGTGAGTATAAAAATGAACAGATGAAGCATCGTCATATCTTCTATATCTAAATGTGAAGCCCAGTTAGATGATTTTCCTGCCCTGTGGTGAAGCCACGTCACCAAGAAATATCTTCTATATCTAAATGTGAACCCCAGTTAGATGATTTTCCTGCCCTGTGGTGAAGCCACGTCACCAGGAAATTGAAGAGTTACCTCATTGCCTGCCGTCTTCGATCACTTATTCATGAGGCACTTCAGTTCTTTTGGTAACCGGCCTTCCTGCTCAATCCGGCTACATATTTGCCAGCCACATACAAGCCATTGTTTCGGCTTCCTTTATGCGACCTCATCCACCATCCGCACTACCATCATCCAAACGGCTTCATGCGTTCCTAATCCACTTTCATCCCCATCTACATCTGTAGTTCATCGCGTGGGAAGGATGTTCATATTACAGGTGGTATGAAGATCCTGGACACCATCAACTGCATTGAGCTCTGAACCAACGTGAGCTAGCACTTTGCTCTAAGTTCTTCTCTCTCCTCGGATGTCTCCGCTCGGTGGAGTATGGTGCACTTACTTTCTATTGACAAAAAATAGTCTGAATTATATATATACATAACCAGAAGTCCAGCACGTTGGATGTTGTTCTGCCCTTTTGTGTGGCGGATGGGACCTGCATAGCTTCAACTGCCCCTGTTGACGGAAGTATATCTCATGCACTTCACATCCTATATGCAATCATGGATCAATTGCTACATATTCATTCTTTGGATTTAACCTTTGAATGATGCTCTTTTGTCCCATATGCAAATTCAGGCACGGCTGGTTATGCAGATCTATCTACTTCAATGCACCTTTTCTTTTACTTGGTTAATTTGGGAACCAAAAATAAACTCTACATAAAGGATAAATAGAAAATTGGTGTTCATCTCTTGCCACTGTATTTAGGATCACCAAATGATTAAATCTTACATATCTTGAGTTCTCATTCTAACATGTATTTCCTTCTACTCTTTTATGTAGCTATATATGCATACAACCGAATTCTTGCTACACCAACGAACAACATCGAGGTGTGTTTGCTTGACTTTAATAGCTTAAATTCTTACTTCGTCTGACAAAGATTCACTTGTTGCCTTATTTGTATGCCCCATTCAGTGTTTTTCTAATGGATACATCGTCTTTTACTTGGCCTGGTCAAATATATACTACCTCATTGTCGGCTATTTTGTTCAACTTATATTAACCATTTTATTTATACTGTCTTATGCTCTTAGGTCACAAGCAACATGAAGAAATTATGTGGTGTTGTGTAAAATCCTTCAGTAAAAGTTCAGCAATATAAAAGTTAGTAATCAACGAAGTATTCATATTTATCCGGGTTTGTTTGAACATTGTATACCGCACTTTTCTGAGCTCGATGGAAAACACATATATATTGATCTACATAACATGAATATGGTATTTTCAACGATTCATGTACATCACACATATATTTCCATGTTTTCTTATAGTGCTTATTTTTTTTATTTTACTATAATCATTTTAGAGGTTCACTTTATGGAAAAATTACTATTTTTCATAATTTCTGGTGCAACGTGCGGGGTCTCATATAGTTAAAGAAAGGGAAGTGCCGAGGGTCCGCTGGAGGACTTTGGGCAAAAATCTCCACGGGCCCAGGAGCTGACACATGTCCATGTCCCCTTAAAATCTCGCAAATGATTCTATGAAACAAAAAACACGGTTTGTTTGTAATAAGAATTTTGTACTATTACAACACAATGTCCGAATCCAACCCAAATCCCACAAATGCTTCGATGAAGTAAAAAAAACGGTTCGTTTGTAAAAAAAAATGCACTATTGTAGCAATGTTTCAATTCCCTCCAAAATCCCACAAAATACTTCTATGGATCAAAAAGAAAGTTTCTTTTGTAATAAGAATTGTGTACTATTGTAGCAATATTTCAATTCCCTCCCAAATCCTGCAAAATGCTTCTATGGAGCAAAAAAGTTTCGTTTGTAATAAAAAAAATTGTACCATTGTCACAATGTTTCAATTCCCTCCCAAATTCCACAAAATGCTTCTATGGAGCACAAAAAATACTTTTCTTCAATAAGATTTATGTGCTATTCTAGCATATCCAATTCCCTCCCAAATCTTTAAATGGTTCTATGGAGCAAAAAAAATGTTCTGTTCGTAGCAAAAAAATTGCTAGTACAACAACATTCAAGGAACTTTTTCCCGTGATGAGTTTAAAAGGCACAAAAACATATTGCAGCATTTCAAAACATCAATGTAGCAAAAACAAAAAAGTATGCCGCATAATTTGCTCCGGGTCCACCCCATGCTAGCATCGCTGTCGGGAATGGTACCAGGGACGAAGCTGCCTTGAGAGCATTCAAGTCAGCTGACCCTAATGAAAAAGCGAAATCTTCACTAATGTGTACTAATTCATGATTGTTTATAGAGAATAACTCTAGTATAATTGAGAAAATATAGATATGACCCCATTGATTGATTTACTAGACATTCGTCCTGCATGGTAGCACCTCGAGGTAGCAACCCCGTCGACCTACGATAGCACCTCCGCTCTTCGTATGCAACATCGGTGGTGGCATCCATGCTCACCGATAGTAGAACTCCCGTCCACCGATGTCGTCGATTGTAGCAGTCTTTTGTAGCAGCACCCAACACCGCTTGTAGCACCCGCCATCGCACGATGATGACGTCGCCGGAGCACCTAGAGGAAGCAGGCCTGAGCGGGAGCTAGTGTATGAGCTCTGCCGTAACCGGCGCCTCTCTCCCAAGAGTGACGTAGATAACAAACCTCCTCCCACAGCGTCGGCGTCGTCAACAACCACGGGGAGGCAGCTCGCCATCGTCACCACTTGTCCCCCGGAGTGCTCAGATGATGCACTTGCCTGAGAGCTCGGTGAGATTCGCGCGGTCAAGCGGGCGACGTTGGTGGCTGGGGAGCGAGCTCGTTAGGCATCGGAGCGATGTGTTAGTGTGATGGCGAGGAGCTCGTCGACGCAGGGATGCTCGCCGGAGTTGGGAAGATGGTAGTAGGGTTGTCAAGCTCGATGCAGAGGAGGGCGACCAACCGTGGCATGCGGGTCGAGATGGTCGTGGACAACAGAAAAGGCAGGGAGTAATAGGTGTGGCGGACGCAGTCCACCAGAGCGCGGCGACGGCAGCCCGCCGGGCACGGGGGCATAGGACGGCCGGTGCAGACAGCAAAAAGTCTCTAGGAAGAGATAAATCTCATGGAGGAGAAGGTCCGGAAGCGATAAGTCAACGTGCGACCACCTCCCTGTTACCTCCTTTCCTTCTGCGTATGGACGCGTGTCATCAGGAGGAGGCGGGGGATGTGAGCCGCGCGATCCCCCGGCTTAACAATAGTGTTTTTCCTTAAGGAAATGACTAATGAGGATTTTATTCTTGAAAGGATTGTTTCTATTGCTGTGCCTTTGGCTGACCCTTTTCAACACTATTTGATGGAGCATGAAAATGAAATTTATATGTAAAAAGGGGAGGAAATAGATAAAGTTTTCGTCAGACAGCCACCAATCATGAAGCATGATTTGACCGTGGATACTTACGCGAGGCCGACCGGTAGCAGAAGACTCAGCGATAGTCGGAGAAAAGCAGGAGGCGCGAGGTGGTGGTGGCGCTGGGTGGCGGCGACGGTTGGTGGGAAGTAGGAGAGAGAGAAAGGGGAGAGATTCGTGCGAGGGATTGAGGGAAAGAGGGCGCGGAGAGGATCACGGATCCGGCGACGGCACGGGGAGATGTCGCCGGAGGAGGGGGATCAGGCCGGTGGCGGTGAGGTGGAGCAGGGAGGGAGGAGGTAGGGATGGCGGGGCGTGGTGTGTGTGGTCTGTGTGCGTGAGTGGTGAGTGGTGCGTGGTGTGAGTGGTGCGTCGTGTGCGTGAGTGTGTGGTGTGTGTGCGAGGTGAGTGGATAGGGCTAGGCGCTTACCAGTGGCTTATTTGGATAGATAATACTCTAAAAAATGTAATTTTTTTACCAGTGACGCATCCACACTTGATGCGCCACTGGTAACATGGGATGTTCGGGCCACCGCTTACCAGTGGCGCACCAGTACTGGATGCGCCACTAGTATTTACCTTACCAGTGGTGCATCTAGTACTGGTGCACCACCGGTAAGTGTCAGCCATCCCGAGGTGCCCGGCCACCTCTTACTAGTGGCGCACCAGACCTGAGATGCGCCACTGGTAAGGTCGGTACCTGTGGCGCACCATGGGCCATGCGCCATTGGTACCTTACCAGTGGCGCACCAAAGCTTGATGCGACACTGGTAACCATCTCACCTATAAGCGTTTTCCTACTAGTGCTCCCTGCAGTTTCTCCAAACCACTCTCCTCCGTGACCTTCTGGCCTCCTCCGTGTAGTTTCTCCAAACCCCTCTCCTCTCGCTCCATGTCATCCGGGCGCCGCCATGGCGGCCTTCATGAGAGCAGCGGTGGACGTGATCCTGCGGGCGGCGATGATGACGTGGAGAAGCGCCGCCTCTCGGAATTGGCCCGCAGGCGCGGTCGCCGTCGCTTAACTAACTGGGACGGTTTGCGCACCCCCAGGCCCAATTCTCCAACCCCACCGCCGCGACGCCCCGATGGGGAGGCTGGGTCCTCGCGGGCCGCCGCGCGTGCGCCACTGCTGTCGGCACCCTCAACCGAGCCCAGCGACGACGAGTCCTTCTCAAGCATCTATTCCGACTCCACCGATGACGGCGAGGTGCTCGTCAAGATCGTCGACCCCGACGAGCTAGAGGCGCACGTTCTCGGCAACTCCATGTGCTCCGAGCGTCGCGCGGAGTAGCGGCGCCATGCTGATGTCGAGTTTCAGGAGGTGATGAACAAGGTGCGGCTGAGGCAGGGCTTCCGGTAGGGCGCCGAGCACACTGCTCGCAAGCGGGAGTGGGACAAGGTGCGGCGCCGCCAGCGCCTCAACCACCCCTCGTCAAATAGTGAGTAGCGGCGCCGCCGAGGCAGATGGGTTTATGGGTTAGATTAGGCAGGGTTTTATATGTAAGCGCTAAAAATATGTATAAACTGCCGTATTTTAACTATGTTCTATTGTTATTATGAACTAAGATCAGAATCAATCCAATGTATTTTAAATTTTTTCGTACGCACACCAGAGCAGAGCGCTCTGCTGCATGTCCGTCGCGTTCCAAGCGCGTAGCTGCGGTACAGCTCGATCGCTTGCGCCAGTCCGCATAACTTGTGGTTTCATTTATGTTGACTGACCATATGGCAGAACGAGCTGCACCTATCCATTCATTTTTATCAGGAAAGTACGTTCAGAATCCGAACCATATCATCGATTCTGATCAATTTGAGATATATTTCTTTTTATGACCAGACGAGACAAACCTGAGAGCCTTCCAGCGCGTGCATGGCGCTGCGTGCACATTGAATGCATGCGTGGGATGCCGATGGTAGTCCACCCTGCGTCTATGTGGCGTGCACGGATGGACATGGCCATTGAACGCGTTGCAGAACTTTTGCCTCACCGCTAGCCTAGCCTATCCGTTATGTCCAATCACCGTATTAAATGTAAAACAAACGATTAGAGAAACAATTTACATAGCAACGGTACGATTAATTCGATTAACTCAATAAAACCCGATACAAACCCTACAATTGTTTAAAAGAAAAAAGATACAAACTCTACAAAACATTAACTAAAACTACTTCTTCTTCACGGCGCCTTCAAGACGTGACTTCGGAGGCGTCGGAGCCCTTGGAGTCCTCATCGGAGTCGTCGCAGTCGGAGTCGGCGTCGCTGATACGTCTCTGATGTATCTATAATTTTTGATGTTTCATGCTTGATTATATATCATTGCCACATGTTTTTATAATGGTTTACATCATTTTGGCATATTTTATGGAACTAACCTATTGACAAGATGCCTAGTGCCAGTTTCTGTTTATTATGTCTGTGCATTGTAGAAAAGGTCCAAAATCCAAAGTGCACGGAAAATTCCCAAAACATTACAGAAATTCTTTTTCGCCAGAAGACTTCGGGAGCCAGAAGGCCGGGTGCCACCTGGATGGCTCATCTACCCCCTCGCGCCGCCTCTTCGCCTATATATTTGCTCCTGACCTAAAAATGCTGGAACATCGAAGCTTTTCTCCAGAAACACATCTGAGCGCCGCCGCCACCAAAAACCCTAATTCGAGGGACAGAAGTTCCTGTTCCGGCACCCTGTCGAGATTGGGAATTGCCCCCAGAGCCATATTCATCGTCGTTGCTGCCTCCCATGATGCGCCGGGAGTAGTTCTTCATCGAGGCTGACGGCTCTACTGTAGCTATGTGGTTATCTCTCTCTCATGGTATGATCTTTATGTGATCGTGAGCATTGTTAGTACGGCTGAATTCTTATGTAATGTTATGCTACTCAATTGGTTTGTCTAGTATAATTTCCGGAGTTGTGACAACACAAAGCCTTGGTGACAGACGGGGCGCGCGTATGACTCCTTGATTGATTATCTAGAGTGATATTTACCATGTTTATTCTTTATGGAATTGTGGTGTTTGTTTACTCAGACTTTGAGGTGTGCTTTTGTAGCCCTACGCATAGTACCCTTGTTATATCAAGGAGAAGGATAATTCCGAGTAGCACTTGCATGCTTTCAGTTGTTCTAACATGTTGAGAGAGATCCCTAGTGAAAGTAGGATCCCTAGGCCTTGTTTCCAATCATCGAAACACCGTTTCTAGTCACTTTTGTTGCATGTTTGCTTGCTGCCATTTTAATCACTTGTATTTTACCGTCTCTTCGCCGAACTAGTGCACCTATACAACTGACAATTGTATTAGGTGTTTTGGGGACACAAGAGACTTTTGTATCTTAATTGCAGTGTTGCTTGAGAGAGGATACGTTCAACCTCTTCCTCCCGTGGATTTGATAAACCTTGGGTTACTCACTTAAGGGAAAATTGCTGCTGTCCTACAAATCTCTGCACTTGGAGGCCCAACACTGTCTACAGGAACAGAAGCGCGTTGTAGACATCAAACTCTTTTCTGGCGCCGTTGCCGGGGAGGTAAGGTAAGCGACACTCACACTCCGGCAACGAAGCTCTTTTCTGGCGCCGTTGCCAGGGTGGTGAGTGCTTGAAGGAACCTTTTTTAGATCTTGCAATTAAATCTTTTTGTTTCTTGCTTTCACTAGTTCGGTTTAATGGAAAACAATAAAAAAATGAGAGAGCTTTATAAAATTTATCTTGAAATTGGTCATGATGCTTTTGAAGAGAGAATTTAAAAACCTACGGAACTTTATTTGCATAATAATCATGCTAGTAGCAATGTTATTAGTATGATTTCTTTGAATGCCATTGTTGCTAATGCTATGGAAAATTGCAAGCTTGGGGATGCCGGTTTTGATGAATATGATATTTTTAGTCCCCCAAGCTTTGAGGAGGAAATTTGCTTTGATGATACTTTGCCTCCTATATATGATTATTATAATGATGAATGTGATATTTTAAGTCCACCTACTATTGAGAAAAAAGTTTATTATGATTATGATATGCCTACTATTTATGATGATTACAATGATGGCTATGATAGTTTTACTCCCACTATTACTAATGAGAAGGATTTTCCTTATGTGGAGAGTAATAATACTTTTATGCATGTGGATCATGATAAGAATGCTTTATGTGATACTTATATTGTTGAGTCTATTCATGATGCTACTGAGAATTATTATGAGAGAGGTAAATATGGTTATAGAAATCTTCATGTTATTAAATTTCCTCTCTTTATGATGAAGGTTTTGAGGTTTATATTGTGTTGCTTTTATATGCTGGTTGCTTTAATACATAATGTTCACTATGAGAGAGGGAGACACGGTTTCGTATATCTCAATAATATTAAGTCTCCTCTCTTTATGTTGAAAGTGTTGAAGTTGCACTTGTTTTGCCTTCCTATGCTAGCCACTTTATGCTCCAATGATTTATTTTCTTGCAAGATGCCTATGCATAGGAAGTGTGTTAGATATAAACATGTTTTATATATGCTTCTTGATGCTCTCTTTTATTTTCAACTCTTATTCTTATGAGAGCACCATTAAAATTATCATGCCTAGCTAAAAGGCGTTAAAGAAAAGCGCTTATGGGAGGCAACTTATTTTTACATTCTGTTTATTTTCGGTTTCTTTGAGTTTGGGTGATGTTACCTATGTAACAACTACCTTGTATCTTTTTGTTTTGGTTTTTTGTGACAAGAATAGCCTCTAAAGAGAGGAAGGCTAATTTGTGAGTTTGCTATCCAGAAACAGATTTCTGTTCTTCACTGTTCGAAAATCCAAAAAATCACGTCATATGTGGCTGCAAATTTTTGACGTCAAGCATCAGGATTTTGTCTACCTTTCTCTAGTTTTAAGTTTTCTGATTTGAGGTCTAGAAGTGCCCCCAAAAAATTTATCTTTACAGTCTGTTCTGTTTTTGACAGATTATGTCCTTAGTTTTGCATTGCTTCTTTCACGGGCAAAGTGAAGCTTTTTCAAAGCTAGAGATTTACTTAGACCTTTGTGACAGTAGCTAATGTTTTAAAAAATAAGTTCATGTTATGTGCTTTGGAACCGAAGGAAGATATTGTTTGTGGACTAACCCCTCTAATGAAGTTGCTATAAGTTTTGCGTGAAGGAAGTTTTCAAGTATCCAAGTGCGAGATGATGAAGGAAGATCAAGAAGGAATAAAAGCCTAGGCTTGGGCAGGCTCCCCATGGAGCCTCCTCTGAAATATTCAAGAAGTTACAAGCGTCGAAGCTTGGGGATGCCCAAGGCATCCCCTTCTTCATCAACAATCATCGGTTTCTCTCATGGTACTATATTTTTATTCCTTTACACATTATGTGCTGTTCTTGGAGCGTCAATTTGTTTTTACTTTCAGTTTGTTTGTGTTTAGTGGTCCTTGCAATAATTTGGATCCATGCATGCTTGTTTGGGAGAGAGACACGCTATGTTTTTTCATTATACACTCCTGTTCTTCACTTATATGTGTCGAGTGTTTAGCCTTTGTTATTTTGCTTCCAGTTCCTGTTTTCAAGCATCTCTTGTTCAGAGCTGTTAGCTTTTGTAGTTAGGAAGTATTCCCTTGTTGTTTCACCCTTTTAGTTTTGTTTCAAATAAGTTGATTGGTGTTTGGTTGAGTGGAAATTATCATGTAGGAAGTGTGAAAAATGCTGCTTAATCTTGTAGATCATTGTCTTGAATCTTTGATACTTGTCAATTGTTTAGAAATATGAAGTAGATTAATGCTTAAACTTGTGGATCATCTAGTAAGAATAGATTAGTAAAGAACTACCGTAAAGCTTTAAAATTGTGGTGCTTGTCCTGCTTGGTAGCTCTCAAAGTCTAGATATTCTTTTTGCAAAGAGTTGGTTTGGCTAACAAGGTAGACGGTGTGAAGTCTAGTGGTTATGCATGATGTATATTTGTAGTCATTCATTGAACCAAGTTGATGTTATGTGTTTGCTTGATATCCTGCTAAGCCCAAAAATTCCGTACTGAGAGGGAATACTTCTCGTGCATCCAATCCCTGAGCCAAATATCTTTGCCATTTGTGTCCACCATACCTACCTACATGTGGTATTTCTTTGCCACTCCAAGTAAATTTTCCATGTGCTATCTTTAAAACTTTCAAAATTCTCCTTTTTGTGCCTCTGTTTTTAAGCTCATGACGAAGCAGTAGGAAGGTAGATATAACCTGTGACAAGCAAGGGCATCCCCCCCTTCACCCGGTGTTGATGGTTCACGTCCTCACTTGAATTTACCCGAGAGCGGCTTAAGAAAATTATAAATATAACTCACCATTCTCCTCCGCACAATGAAAGCCTGAGAAATCAGTTAAAACATTGGTTAGTGGTGAAACAAAGGAGAAAGAGGAATGTACTCGTTCCTCTAAAACCAGCCGCTCTCAAAAGTCTAAAAGTCTTGCTTGAAATGGGGGACTAGCTAGTTTCTTTACTGTGAAGTCGTTGACGAAAGCATGCATATCTCAAAAATGTTTTACTTCTGTAAAAAAAAAAATCAAAAAAATCAAAAGCTATAGCACATGATTAATCCCTGCTTCCCTCTGCGAAGGGCCTTTCTCTTACTTTTATGTTGAGTCAGTCTTCCTCTTCCTTCTTAACTCCTCAAGCAATCACTTGGTGTCAACTTACATGTTATCTTTGTGTCTAACTGTGAAAACTTGGTATTGACTTTATCTTGAGATAAACAAGTTGCAAGTTGAAACTCTTTGCTGAAAACTTAAATCTTCCTTTGTGTTGGACAAACTCCTTTGTTGAACTAATATTGCTTTCTGAGATATCAATCATTGTCAAGTGTTATACTTTTAAATCTCCAAAGTACTCTTTTCTAGTAAATTCTTGCTTAGATGTTACACCTGGTTAATCATTGTTTGTTTCATTCAATGAACCTTTGTTTTGGATCAATGCATTCAGTTCATATGCTTTACATGATTACATGATCAAGATTGTGTTGGTAGCATGTCACTTCAAAAATTATTTTGTTATCATTTACCTACTCGAGGACGAGTAGGAGTTAAGCTTGGGGATGCTGATACGTCTCCGACGTATCTATAATTTTTGATGTTCCATGCTTGATTATATATCATTGCCACATGTTTTTATAATGTTTTACATCATTTTGGCATATTTTATGGAACTAACCTATTGACAAGATGACCAGTGCCAGTTTCTGTTTATTATGTTTGTGCACTGCAGAAAAGGTCCAAAATCCAAAGTGCTCGGAAAATTCCCAAAACATTACAGAAATTCTTTTTCGCCAGAAGGACAAGTCCTGGGGAGGCCCACAGCCTCCAAGTGCCACCCAGGCACGTTTGGACTTGGGGTAGCGGCCGGGTGCAACCTGGACGGCTCGTCTACCCCCTCGCGCCACCTCTTCGCCTATATATTTGCTCCTGACCTAAAAATGCTAGAACATCGAAGCTTTTCTCCAGAAACACATCTGAGCGCCGCCGCCACCAAAAACCCTAATTCGGGGGACGTTCCTATTCCGGCATCATGCCGGGATTGAGAATTGCCCCCGGAGCCATATTCATCGCCGTTGCTGCCTCCCATGATGCGCCGGGAGTAGTTCTTCATCGAGGTCGAGGGCTCTACTGTAGCTATGTGGTTATCTCTCTCTCCCATGGTGTGATCTTTATGTGATCGTGAGCATTGTTAGTACGGCTGAATTCTTATGTAATGTTATGCTACTCAATTGGTTTGTCTAGTATAATTTCCGGAGTTGTGACAACACAAAGCCTTGGTGACAGACGGGGCGCGTGTGTGACTCCTTGACAGATTATCTAGAGTGATATTTACCATGTTTATTTTTTGTGAATTATGGTGTTTGTTTACTCAGACTTTGACGTGTGCTTTTGTATCCCTACGCATAGTACCCTTGTTATATCAAGGAGAAGGATAATTCCGATTAGCACTTGCATGCTTTCAGTTGTGCTAACATGTTGAGAGAGATCCCTAGCGAAAGTAGGATCCCTAGACCTTGTTTCCAATCATCGAAACACCGTTTCTAGTCACTTTTGTTGCATATTTGCTTGCTGCCATTTTTATTACAGATTACAAATGCTGCTATAATAGAATTGTTGCACTAGCCATCTAGACCAAAAGTCCGAACTGATGGAAAGAGGCTATGCAATATATTTATATTCAACACTCCCCTCACGTCTAGGCTATTTTAGTCCTTAGCGTGGGATAGGAGCGGGCCGTGGGATCTTTTTTTTAATCCGCGTGAGCGGGTTTCGAACTCGAGACCTCTTGGCTCTGATACCATATAGAATTTCAGCACTAGCCATATAGACCAAAAGTCCGAACTGATGGAAAGGGGCTAGGCAATATATTTATATTCAACACTCTCCCCTCACGTCTAGGCTATTTTAGTCCTTAGCGTGGGATAGGAGCGGGCTGCAGGATCTTTTTTCTTTCTTTCTTTTTAATCCGTGTGAGCGGGGTCTCGAACTCGAGACCTCTTGGCTCTGATACTATATAGAATTTCTGTACTAGCCATCTAGACCAAAAGTCTGAACTGATGAAAAGGGGCTAGCAAATATATTTATATTCAACACTCCCCCTCACGTCTAGGCTATTTTAGTTCTTAGCGTGGGATAGGAGCGGGCTGCATGATCTTTTTTTCTTCTTTTTTTTAATCCGCGTGAGCGGGGTCTCGAACTCGAGACCTCTTGGCTCTGATACCATATAGAATTGATACACTAGCCATCTAGACCAAAAGTCCGAACTGATGGAAAGGGCTATGCAGTATATTTATATTCAACAACAAATACCACTTGTTACCATCCATATCACTTGTATTTTACCGTCTCTTCGCCGAACTAGTGCACCTATACAACTGACAATTGTATTAGGTGTGTTGGGAACACAAGAGACTTATTGTATCTTAATTCCAGGGTTACTTGAGAGAGGATATGTTCAACCTCTTCCTCCCGTGGATTCGATAAACATTGGGTTACTCACTTAAGGGAAAATTACTGCTGTCCTAAAAACCTCTGCACTTGGAGGCCCAACACTGTCTACAGGAACAGAAGCGCGTAGTAGACATCAGTCGTCGGCGTCGTCGGAGTCAGAGTCGTCCTGGTCGCCGGAGTCATCCTCGTTGACGACATTGGCCTCGGCCATCTCGATGTCGACGGCCGCGGGTGGTTGGTCGACGACAGAAGGCCCACGCTCCTCGTCCGAGTAGGGCTCGTCCGAGGACTCCGATGCCCCTTACTCGTAGACCGGCAATTGCGGCGGAAGATCTTCATGCACCGCCTCACGGTGGCCGTCTTTCTTCTCCGCCTTCTTGCGCAACCGCTACTCCTCCGCAATCTTGCCGGGCAGGGCGGAGAACCCGTGCTCCTTGCGGAACCGCTTCTCCTCCTCTATCTCCGCCTCCTCCTCCTCCTCCTCCAACATGGCGTGCATGGTATAAGGCGAGTACATATCGGAGTCCGACAGCGGCGAGAACGGGCTCTCCAGGCTGGGCGGGCTCCACATTTTGGAAGGAGAAGAGAACAAGAAAGAAGGAATGGGTTGTGTTCTTCGAGCGCAGGGTAGGCCCCATTTTATTTAGAGGCGGCGGGGGAGAGAAACCGCCTCAGGGGTCCCACCTATCAACGTACTGACGGTCACCCTAGCAGTCAACGAGCTTGACTAGACGGAAACGCCCCGTTTGGCCGCCTGCGAGAGTGAATAGAGCGAAGTGGGGCAAAAATGAGGAAAGCTAAACAGGTGGGACAAAAACGAGCAAAACTAAACGAAGTGGGGGCACAGAAGTAATTGTCCCTAAAATTTTATCTGTTTTACCCATCCCACAAAAAGTGTCGGTTTTCCGTGGAACGACTTTGTGAACACATAGTATGCTAAGAGCTATATGCGCATATTTTTTTACAAATTTTTTAACATTTCAAAATATGTTGAAAAACACATTTAAAATAAAGGGTGCATATGCACCCGGGAGCCAAAACGTTGGCAGCAGGATTCAGTTTCTTATACAACCCATTTAATTCTTTACTAGAATCCAGGTCAAATTATTATTACAGCATTATCCATCACCACCCTTCGGAGCATACAATACGATCTTCTCCTCCTAAAACCGGGGTCTACCCGTTGTAGATTCCATATCCCAACCTGGGTCAATAATTTCATCTTGAGTCCAGTGGCGAACGCCAGGCTTTTTGGACATTACGTCCAGCTCGGCCTCGGTAAACCAGGCGGCGAAGCCATGAAGTATGATATGGTAAGTGGACACCATGCGTGGTTTACCCGAGTCAATTAGCTTGCTAGGGAGGAAAGACTCGTACAACCTGTTGCGTGCAGCATCATCCATGATACCAGCTTCTGGAGGTGGCCTCTCGATGTACACAATGTATATCTTGTATGATGAAGAAGAAGATGCATGTGGCCTGGACGTTGCAGTACCGAAGAGGCATAGCAAGACAGCAGCCACTATAAAGTAGAATGCCTTTGCCATGTCTTCAATGGGTCGGACGACTACCAAGACCAAGTGGGATGTTGCAGAACCTGTCATAGAACATTTTTTTAGGTACAATAATCAAATACTCCCTTTGTTCCACAATAATTAAAACTGTCTTATATCTTGGAACGAAGGAAGTAGATTGTAATATAAAAGAGAACTCAGCAGGAATAATGACAAGAATAAAAACACAAGGTTAGAATTAAAAAAATAACTGTACCTTAACCTAGGTATAAATGTAAATAGAAACGGCTACAGAATTAAACAACTAAATGAGAATACGTTATAGTTGAGCATATGTAAAACTAAGAAGGAATACAATATTACACATGCAAAATTTGCTGGTTTATGCAACTTCAGTTGACATTTGTTTGTTAAGACTGAACACTACTTACGTATAACATCTCATCTACCAAGTGACGGCAATTCAATAACCTAGAACACACTGTCAAATCTGCTGGTGCAAACCAAAATTGAAACACACACACACCAAAAAAAACAGAAAACAAATCCACTTGTCCACTAAAGCAACAAATTCCAGAATCATTAGTAAACAAACGCAGACTAGTCAGATTATTCAAATTATGATTAAGTATCAGATTATTCAAACCCAAAATTAAGATTTACTGAGCATATACGATGATACGAATTAGGAAAAATACATAATTGCAAAAAAAAATCTCAGTGATAAATTATCAGATTGTTGCATGAGGTAGTTAAAACTTAAAAGCCACAAAAGGCCATATGCCATAAACAAATTTGACAGAAATATGTGCTGGAGTTAAAGTACAGATCATCACACAGTTGTGTAAAAATTTAAGCAGTTAGATTCAACTACTTTGGGCATGAATTTTGGGTACAACTACCGAGGACTTGCATCAAAACAGTGTGACATCAAACGGCAGTGCATAAACAAACTTATAAGAAGTTCCACTTAACATAGGCTTTAACTATTTAGATAAAAGCATGGAAATCCCAAATTAGTAATCAGGAAGGGGTGGTTGGGGATGATGTAATTGATCATAATACAAGTGTACAACTCAAAGAGGCAGCGGAACACCTGTCGTCTTTGATAAAAACTTACACAAAATTTGTCTAGTGATGCACGCTATTATCATAATATCAGGAACAGAGCAGTTGTGCAAATTACTGAGCAGCGGCCTGAGTTGATTAATATCTGTAGCATTAATTTGAGATGGTCGACAGACAAGCGTTTATTCAATTGGGTCTCAAATCTCAACAGCTTGAAGTGGGGATAATTGATGATAACCCCTCACGTGGCAAAAGTTTGCTCACAGGCCCCTTTGATGTGTCGCTGACATGTGGGGTTTAAGTGACCCGGGGGTTATCATCAAATCCCCCGAACTTAACTAACTAGATCTCGATGGAAGCGTCAAGAGAAGGGAAAGGTAATGAACTCACCCTAACTGTCGCGGGGGTTGGATCTGGAGGTCGCGGGGTGCGATGGCGCGGCGGCTCGTCACGGCAGCAGCGGGAGCGCGGCAGCCTGCAGCTCGTCGCGGGCGCCGGCAGCCAGCGAGCGGCAGTCCTCCCTCCTGCGTCGCCGCGTGCGTGCAGGAGGCGGCGCGTCCGGAGTGGGAGGGGCGTCGGCCGGGGGCTGGGGGGGTTTAATAAGCAAGTTTCGTTCAGCTCCCTCGTGTACTGCCTTTTACGTCTTCGCCCGGCGCCCGTGCAACCGCCTCAGCTTCCAGTTCCAGAGCTATTTGGCAGTTGGCACGATTCAACGAAAAACTTTTTTTCTAGAGTACTCGAAAGCTTACCTTAGTTAACTCCAAAGCGACGACGCATTTGGTCAGTTTCGCTCCGTTTCGGTCCGTTCGGATGAAAACCAGGCCCCAACGCGCCGACGCAAACCGTTTTTTTGGTCCGCGCCGACCCAAATCCGGCCCCAATTTGAGTCGGTTTTGCGTCTGCGCTGACTCGTCTGGACGCCGCGCGGAGTCTTGCCCGTTGGACTCCCTGGCCCGACTGTCAGTGGCATCGAACGGCCAACCACCTCCTTAAATGCGCGGGAGAGGTCTTTATATGGCCTCTGGCGAGCCAAACCCTAGATCAGCAAACCCTATCACCCCCCCCCCCCCCCCCCCCCCCGCCGCACACCCTTCCCCGGCGATGGCGACCACACTTCCCCGGAGCATCACCACCTCTCCCGCCCCCCTGGATGGATCCACCTCCACCGCCTCCACCACGGCACCTTCTAGACCAGATCGAGAAGGCCCGTCGGAGCGCGCTTGGCCGCTGTTGTGGCTCGTTTTCCCGGCGCATGGCCACGAGCCTGGCGTGGGTCGGCATGCCGTCCTACCGGGCTCCAGAGCGGCTGCCGGAGGGGGCGAGGAGGGCTATGGAGGAGGCGTACTCCGACAACCCCGAGGATGATGCGTACGCGACGGGCGTTGCGGCGGGTTCGGTCGCCCCAACCGCGAGCGCCACAGACCACTTGGCTGCGAGCGTCAGCGCCCCCGACATGATCGAGGTCGTCGACGTGGAGGACGACGACGACGACGAGGCGTCGAGGACGGCACGCCGGTCGAGGTGATGGAGCAAGACCCGGAGGTGCAGCTGGCCGTTCGGCGGCCGCTGGACTCGTTCCGTGTCGAACGCGCCTGGCAGAAGGAGCTCGGCAAGCAAGAGGCGGCCGACTTAGAGCAGTGACCAAGGAGTCGCTCATCTATGCCCACCGCAAACGCTACCGCGATGGCGCCGCCTCCTCTACCGACAACTGCCACTGAAGGTCTACGGCCGGTGGCGCCGCCTACGCGCGGACAATTTTGTTAAAATCATCGGCGCCGCTAAGTAAGAGGCATCAACTAATGTGTGGCGCAAGGGGGGTCGCCAAGACAGGCCACTACGTCGGTCGCCTGACAGGAAGAGCCAGCAAGTCCGTTCCCGGCGCCGGCCACTAGGCCGGAGGAGCCAGCAGGTCCATTCCCGGACTGCCGCCTACATGCGGCCAATTTTGTTAAAACACCGGGAACATACATCGCCGGCACCTGAAGTCTTCCTGTTGTTAGATTATTTTGATAAAATCTATGTGTTTGTGTGAAATGTATCCTCAAAACTATGTAATTTTCGAATTTTAGTATAAAATGCAATGTTGAATTTAGTTAAAAAAAAAAAGAGGGACGGACCAAATGGGTCGGCCCGTTGGGTGCATTGGCCAAAAATGGCCGGACGTGGACGGACCCCTTTCCGTTTGCCGACCCAAACGGATGAAAACGGACCAAAAACTGGTCCGTTTGGGTCGGCGCGTTGGAGTTGCCCTTAGAAGGCAGAGTATAGGGCTGGTCTACTCTTCCCGCGCGCGACCGGTCGATCGCTTTCCGACCGCGGCGGTCAGAAATTCTGATAGCAAAACGACAAGGCCGGGAGGAAGAAGATGAAGACGAGCGCCCCGCCGTGATCGTCGGCCTAACCGCCTGTCACCACCGCACGTGGCAGGCGGCGCTCCCGCGCGCGCCTCCCCCTGCTTGAACCTCCTCCTTCGCCGGTCCGCCGCCGCCCCCGATCTTCACTCTAAACCCCCCCTACCCATCGGATCTCGTCGCCGGCGAGCATCCCGCACCCCCCTCGTTTAGGCCCCGTTTGGAACACAGGATTCTTGTAGGAATTTTACAGGATAGGATTCTTGGAGGAATTTTTTCCTTTATACCCTTTGGAACGTAGGAATAGGAAAAGGAATACTATAGGATTTGGTTCCTACGCTTCATGTTTTGCAGGAAAAGAAACATCTGGTCGGATCTATTGGAATTTTTCCTACGCCCGACGAGTGAACTGCGGACGGCCGGAGCGCACAGTGGTTTCGTAGTGTACGGTGGCTAGCGTACGGCAGCAGCAAACGCAGATGCGCCACAACAACGACGACAAGGACATCGGTAGCTCCTATGTCTGCACATCGCTAGTTGGATCCAAATCTGGCTTGGGTATCACTGACTTTTTCGAGTCAGATTAATAGAATTTTTTTGTTGTTATGGCTGCTGACTGAAGTCGTTAGATCAGTTTCTAGCTGGGTAACTCACTTGATTTTTTAAAATCAAATATTTCCTATGGCTTTCCTATCCTGCAATCCAAATGACTACTCCTCTAAATTTCTGGGTTTCAGATCTCTGTAGGATTGGTGAGGTATGACATCTCAATTCCTTTGTTTTTCCCTTTCCTGTGTTTTTCCTATCCTGTGTTCTAAACGGGGCCTTAGTGTTGCTCGGCTTTGCCTCGCCGGGACCTTCTCCTTCGTGCCTCCTTGGCGGTCGGCGCGGCGTCGCCGAAGCTAGGGGATGGGGAAGAGTACGTGGTGGGAAGGAAGGAGAAAGAAGGGAGGAAGAAAAACACGTGGTGGTGGGACCCACCCTCGCTCGTTCGCTACGCGGACCGTCCGACGGCTCGTGCGGTCGATGGAAAGTGATTCCGCAGAGTATGTGTACAACATGACACACCGAACGGTGAGGCCAGAAACTCCCAAAAAAAAAAAAACGAAACCTACTCTATCGGGTCATGAACTACTACTACTCCCTCCCTCCTCGCACATCTCAGTAGACTTAAATTCTTCTAGGATCTCTGAAGCTAGCCTGCTCAGCGTGCGCTGCCTTTGCGTGTTGTTGAAACACCAGGCATTACGATTAATTCTTCCAGATCGCGTGACGAACGGTGCATAAACGCGTCAAACCACTTCTTCGCTTTGCCTCCGACTTTCTCCCTCTCAGAGTTCCACCAGTCCTGAATCGTGCTGGTTTGCGCCGATCAACCATGGTAAGGCCGAGCTCTCTTCCGCAAATGTACCACACCTCGCTCGCCATAACACACTGCATCAGGATGTGCTCCGCCTTATCTCCTTCTTGCAGGCAAACAAAGCACGACGTCGTTAGCGCCTACAGTCTGTGCCGGGCACGGCGGTCTGTCGTCCAAATTAACAATAAATAAAATTGAAATACTCGCAAATCTCGGTTTGCCAACCGGTACTATTTACCATCTAATGGTTTAAACCTAAATAACCAACGGTTAATATCTTCTAACCTAATTAACCTAAATGGTTAACCTATTTTGTTTCTGTACACAAAATGGTTCGTTAGTTTCGAAACCGATGAATTACGAGGTAACCCCTTCTGCCGCCACCATGTGCAAGAGATTTAAGTTTGCACATTGCCATCTGTAATTAAAGTGTACATTGTCTCTCAACATGCATCATTTCTCGCTCTGGAGGATAGGATCGGGTATGTGAGCGAAAATGCTAGACTTACGGACGGTGGCTTATGGACTCAAACCTTACGGACGGACGTGTGCGTGGAGGTGAGGAATTTCGCTAGCGGGCCCACTCCTGATGATCCACACCTAATTCCGTAAGATTATTCCGTAGATTGATTCCGTAGGTGTAGCATTACTCGGTATGTGAGCACAGGGCTGCGCGAAGACGAGATCGTTCGCGGCCTTAGGATGGTAAGCACTCATTGCACTCACAATTTCTTTCAAATTTAGTAAAATTTCTTGGCATTCGTCCGCAAGCATTTCTCGACAGAAGCCGAGAGGAGCTGCACAGCATTTGCCATGTACGATGATGAACCTGCTCCTTTCTTTTCAGTCCCATGCCTTCGCACCATCAACATCGGTGTTTCACGAGTTTAACATAAAAATATATTCCGTAATATCATTGCAATTTTCAGGAAGAGTACGAAACTAGCGAGGTAATAGGGAGGCTGAACTGCGGCCATGGCTACCACGTGCACTGCATAAAGCAGAACGCCTGCCCCATCTGCAAGATCGCCATCTCAAAAACAATGAGAGATCCCTACGCAGTTTTTTTTGTTCTTCTGGTATAGTACCTGTACTCGTTCATGTCTGAAAGGTGTTTGTTCTTCCGTGTAGTTGTACCTGTATAACCCTCTGCTGCTCTGCATATACACATTGTTTATGTAAAAAACACAGGCACACATGTGCATATAGAATTCAACATATTGTTCTTCCTGCCGTCTGTTGGGTACTTAGTTGCACGATGGCATCGGCTGAATGATCTCAGTCCCGACCTGTTCATTTTCCACTGATGAGCTTCAGATAGTTTGGTATCAGGACCCTCATCTTCTTGTTCCTGACGCGGATAGGCGGCGGCGCGCGTGGATTTCGAGACAGCGGTGAAGACATCGCGGACTGCACAGCCGCCGCCGTCTTCCTTCTTGATGTCGCCGCCAATGATCCATTTGCCCTCTTTGCCAGGGGCGCACTCTGCAGGCCTTCACGCGGCCTCTGCTGCTCCACCGCCTTCTCATCGTTGACAGCCTCCTCTGCAACACCGTCTGCTTCTCCGAGCTCCCTCTCGATCGCTTCGGCCCGCATTATCTTCTCCTTCTCTCCGGCCCGCCGCGCCTCCACCCACGCCTCGGCCGCCGCCACCTTCTTGTCCGCCACCGTTCGGACCACCTCGGCACGGCCGGTCAGGTACTCGTACTCGAACCTCGGGATCGTCACGTTCCCGGACCTCTGCGACACCGTGGACGTCCGTCCCCACCTTGCGCTCTCGACGACTTTCCTGAGCTTCTCCGTTTCCGTGACCTCGGCGCCCCTCGCCGCCTCGAGCTCCTTGACCGATGCCCTGATCCTCTGCTCCGCTGCGGCGATATCGGCGCCGACGCTCTCCGCGTCGGCTATGGCGCACCCGTTCTCCAGCTCCGTCAATGCCTTCTCCTTCTCCGCCACCTCGGTCTCCTCGTCCAGCCGCCGCAGCGCTGCCTTCAGGTCAGAGAGGACCTCCTCGGCCATCTCGTCGGCAGCCGTGACGGCGGCCAGCCGTGACTTGGTGTCGTGGAGCACGGCGTCCAGCTGCCGCACCTGTGCACCAGCCTTCTTCTCCTGCTCGTCGAGCCGGCCGACCTCCTCGGCGATCCGCGCAGCCTCCGCGCGCGTGCGCACCACGGACGCCGTCAACTGGAGCTCTCTTCTTTGAAGAACTCGAGCTCTGCCCGCGCCATGTCCAACTCGGCCTCCGCCGCCTCGCGCGATGCTGAGCTGTCGTGGCCCTCGTGCATGTGTTTCCTAACGATGGTTACCGAGCCCAAGGACGAGGAGTACTCGTGTCTTTCGTCCGTCAGACTCGGAGCTCGTCGCGGTGAGCCACGCTTCGAGGTCGATCGCTCGACACGCTCGCGCGGCCCCGGGTCGTGCCTTGCCGGAGCCGCGCCGTCCGCCTCGTGGCCTCCTCCTCCGTCTCCATTCGTTCTTCTGCGACCTCAACCGCGACACTTCGGCGTCCAGTCCCTTCGCGCCTCCCGCGACCATCGAGTCGGGGCTCGTCGTTGTGGACGAAGCCGACACCAACGCCTACGCCGGGCCTCCCTCGGACTCCCTGGCGGCCTTCACCTCGCGCTGCAGCTCGCGCAGCTCCCTCTTGACGCGGTCCAGCTCCTGCATTACCTCGGCGTACGTCGCGCCGCCGCTGCTCTGCCGCGGCGTGGCGCCTGTGCTGTGCGCCTCGACGTGCAGGGCGAGGCCGCTCGCCCTTCTACCGCTGCCGCCGCGCGTTCCCTGGAGCTCCGGCCTTCGAGACCTCGCCACCTTGCCGTCGACCTGCCGCTCCAGCTTCCTGGCCGCCATCGCCGTGGGCCTCTCCTTCTCCGGCGTGGCCAGGGGAGCCAGTCGGGGCCGGGCCTCGCCATTTGCACGACGTCATACGACACATTCTGCATGTACCATGGTCGATGTGCTCATGCACTTGAGTACAGTGGAAGACTATAAATTCTTTGAGAATAAGTTTTCTACCTTGTGTGTGGCCTGAGCTTGCCTCGCCGCCCCACGCCAAAGATGCGCATGCCGTCTCCCACCGACCCCTACTCGTCGTGCTCCATCTTCGTGTTCTCCATTGCTGCGAAACTCTCTTGCTTGGAACAATGGAGGGCAGGTCAAATATGATTTTGCTTGGAACAAAGCCCGTCGACAAACGAATTAACAGAGACGGCCGTTTGACGTCGTCACAACAGTTTGCCGACGGTCGGCCGTCGGCATATATAATCCATGTGGCATTCCTGGTTACCTTCCATGGATGTCTACGCCGACGGTTTTGCCGTCGGCATACTAGCTGACCAGAACCAAAAAAAACTGAAAAAAGGCTAGCAATATACAAATACAATTACAGACATGATTATATATGTTACAAACTTTTCTCGACAAATGAGATTACCATAAACATCAAAAAAGGTCTCTGTTTTCTAGAAACAATACCAGATCAAACAGAACAGGTATGATATGTAGTTTGCAACTATTTTTCCCTAAGTTGTCATCCTTACACAGATCCTCATGTTCTTCTCATCTCTTCACCACACTGCCATTAGAGAAACTTGATGCATGCTTTATAGAAAGATCAAATTTCAGCTATAACCAAAAACACAAAATAATATAACAAGTGAATCACAGCGAGCCAACATGTAAGTAAAATTTAACATGCATATATCATGTATTTCACCTATAACATCAGGTCATATACACATTTGCACAAACATGCATATCATAAACATTTAACTATACTAATAATATCCTAATAGCAAAACAGGAAAAGAACAACAATGCTGACAGATGACATAGTTATATGAGGCTTAACAACTACTATAGGCAGCACATGATACATGCACCAAGCATCTTTCATACAACACAAATGACAATACTTAACTATCAGAACTGTTTTGGCAAGATTCAACCCGTAGCTAAGAACTATCGTGTCGGCAATTTTGACCGCATTTTGAAACCGGCATAAAGAATTTTAAAAAATCAAAAAATGGAAATCCTTCGCAGTGTGTCATTACATGTGACCTAGTATCGAGGAAAACTAAAAAACTTGGAATACGGAAATTATTTTGACAAAGTATTCTCAGAAATGAGCTATCTTGTATGAAGATTCATGACTTTCAGGGCAAATGACGAATGTTATGACCTCAAACATGACATAGTTTGTTCAAATGATCTCATATTTTGCAAAAGTGTGCGTCTTAGAATGCCGAACAATGCTGTCGAAGAAAGTTTTTCATTTGTTTCGCACGAAAAAATCATTTTTCATTTTCTGAGTGCCAAAAATGGGTTTTTTTTGCAAAGAAACAACAAAATTTTTGTTTCAAAATTGGACCTCATCATTTAATAAAATATAAGACCACATTGGATGCACAAATAACCAAATGTTCGCCTGTCAAAAGCTTTCCCTCCACCTCTTTTCAAAAAGACAAAATGCAGGCGATTTAGCTGGAAGCGGTTCAAATTTGAACTGCAGCTGCTTCGTAGTTTGCTTGTTATTTTTGGTAAAAATCATTTTTAGGTTCACAATTAATCACTTAATTAGAGATACCCTAATGTTTTGGCAAGATTCAACCCGTAGCTAAGAACTGTCGTGTCGGCAATTTTGACCGCATTTTGAAATCGTCATAAATAATTAAAAAAAAATGGAAATCCCTCATAGTCAATTTTTTTATTTGCATAACATTGCTGCGGGGCGTGAGTGAATATTAGAATAAATAAATAATGATGTAGATAGTCGAAAAAACTATGTATGCAAATATATTTTAGCATAATATATATACTTATAAATGGTGCAAATATATGTGTAAATGTATTTGGGCATAATAAATAATTATGTACCCAAATATATTTGATCAAAATATAATTTATCTTACAAATGGTATAAATATATAATTATATATACACAAATATTTCAAACTTGTGTTCAAACAAATAATATTGTGAAATTTAGTACTACTGTTTAAGAAATAGATAAGGTATATACAAGGTTAACTGTAATCTGTACATGAAATGTCTGCATGCTAGTTGTCTAGTACAGGTATGCATTCGCGTGCGTGCAGCAGGTGCACGGTTCGAATCCTGGCTGCACACTTTCACTTTAATTTTTCCGAATCGGAAAAAATATGCCGACGGCCTCATGAAAAGTACCGGTACAGACGGTATATATTTGCCGACGGCCTTTATAAAAGCCATCGGGATAGTCGCTGTATGCCGACGGCTCAATGAAGAAACCGTCACAAACTGCTGTTTTTCCCGTAGTGGTTCTCGGGTCCTGTTCACTTGCATACCCTACACTAATTCCTTTTCCAGACTATAACTATTGTTAGTTTTCAATATCAAAAGTACGCAGAAGTGGCCTCCATCAATCATAACACGTACCACTGTGACTTGCATTTCAACACTACTATGTAGTACTAGCAAGGATCAAATCAGCAAAACAGTAAAATTGTCAAGCTTCTATTCCCATCTTGGTATGCTATCAGAAGCTCGTAACTTCACATACAAAGCAATTGAACTATCACTATATATCTATTAATATTACCCATAAGAGTTTCCAGTGAAACCTATCAAAGCCTGAGTGGGGCCGAGTTTTTTGAAGCTTTGAAGGCAAAAGAAACATCTCTAACAAATTATTGCAGGTTGGCGATAGTAACTAAACTAGACAAAATGAAGTACATAAGATATAAAGATATAAGGAATGAGATACCAAATGACCTACCATATCTGTAGGAATAATTAGGCGCAGATCACACCTGAAAAATAAATAGGCAATGAGCATCTAGAACTGGTTATGAGTTAGAACAAATCTACACATGTAAACTGAGATCTCACAGTTACAAGACCCTTATTTTAGGCCTTCCTGGACTAGTTGATGAGCCCGACAAATTAACTCGAGATTGTTAACATGGTTAAACTGCATACTGAACAACAGGCAGTCAGTACTCAGTACACAGTGAGAACCTCATTTGGAGACAATCCGAAATGAAAGATCAATATACCTCTGTTGTCACCCGTGACCCAAAAAGCCAACCTGCTCCACGAGGACTAACACCCCATGTCTCTATCTCTTCTGGGTCACTCCACATCAGATCACAAACGGAAGTGCTGTGCATACGACACTTCTAGGTATAGATAGAGTTATTCGTTGTTGTTCGTCTTTCTACTCCCCACCGCCGGCACCCCACGATTTCATGGCCACAAACTCCTGCTGCGTCCTATGCCCTTCTTGCCAGTAATGCTGCTCGAATCGCCCCATGTTGCCCGGCATTCATAAAAAAAAAGGGCCTTGCCCTAGTTCCATTCAACGAATGAAACTCGAACCGAGTCTTATAGCGTTTTAAGCATTCAGGAGAAGGCAGCATGCCAACCCAGACTAGAAAACATAAAAGCCTATTACAGACATAAGTATCAGCTGCAGAAGGCCTAAACCACACACACAACCTGACGACTAAAGCACAGACATAAAACTAGAGCTTCTGCAGAACTTTCCAGTTGCTGCCAGACTCCACCATCATCAGAGAATTTTTCTTCAATATCTCCGCCAGCGCCTTGGTCGTGGATTCCCAATCGTCAGTTTTAGGTTCACCACCCATTTGGCTTTCTTGATCGCACCAGCAGTTTGAATCGGGTCCCTCATCCTGGATCTCGCCAGGTCAGAAGGGGGTGGCTTCGCGCAATCCTCTCCAGCTGTGATAGCAAGGTGCTCATTTGTTCTATTGTCGCCTCGGAGAGCAGAATCACCCATTGAGCAAGAGCAGAGACCAATCTTCTCCACAAAACCTGCATACCAGTCCATGGAGTTTTGTTAAAGCATATATCATTTCTAGTTTCCACAGCACCCACATAACCGCTGTGTGGAGAACGTTATGCATCTCATGCTTTGACTCACACAACCATAGGCTAGCAATTTTTTCATAATTGACTGGTAGTATAGTTATCCCAGTCAATCTGCCCGGCATTCATCATCATCATTGCCTTTTAAATACAAAAGAAACTGCTAGGTTCAATTGACTCGCCTCCGCCTCAATCTTTAAAAGGCTTCCCCTGCTGCAAAGGATTTCCAGCGGGCGTCCATGGTGCCACCGTTCTACACTATGGTACGCATACGCTTCAGATTCTCCTCCCACCTCCCCCTTTCTTTCTATCCCCTTCTCATGTTTGTCATTCTGTTAGGTTGATTTCCCTCTCGAAAGCTGCTCGACGTTTTGCCTCACCAACTTGATTGGATTTTCAATGGCAACCGTGTGCTCCTCACTCAAGTCCCCACCGATTTTATTGGATCATGATTGGATTCTAAGTGCTGGTGGCTCAATCATGGAGGAATAGGCGAGTTGCACAAACAACTTACGTTGGTACACTACTCTTACAAATAAAGATTCTTAGTTTATGATTAATCAGCACATGCATCTTATACTTTCTACTCTTGCTGGTATGGGCGGACCCAGCGCCCCTGTTCCCCGACGCTTGCCCGGACTTGACTGCTGCGCGTGCCTTGCGTGGGACGGCCTCTAAGCCATGAGCGAGCGATAATCCATGGGCAAGTATAGCTTTGTTGCATGATTTGTTCGCTTTTGTTTTTTACAAGCGTGGTTGTTTAGCTGTGAGCATGTGCCCACGTACGATGCCAGCAATTGAGCCTTGAGGCCTTGCGCAAGGATCCCATCAGCCGGGCATAGTCCACCAAGGGCACCACACACACCACTTCCAAAAAAACAGCGACTTGGTCTCACTGAATCGATCTACCCCGACCCCCAACTCTCAGGTTTATTACCTGACATTACTCCATTTTATTTCAATTTTTTGTAAGATTCAGCTCAATTTAGGACTATGAATTTCTCAAACTTAATTGAACTGTATTTTTATAAGTTTCTAAATAGTTGAATCGGAGTGACTGAAAGTATTGTTCAAATTTGAAAAATTTGCAAGTCCATTTGTGGGTGCATTTGGAAATTTGAAGGATAGTATGTCCGTCAGACACACGAAGTCATGGCGTGGGGAAGGTGGCCACAGTGGCGTGCCGCCAAAAGCTCAAACACTGCCTCGGAGCTAGCGCACCACTAGGGTTACTGCGGTGCGCGAGCCCATGAGGACGACGACCTCCATCCATAGACCCGCCGAAGCCTGCGCCTCCACCATGCCATGACCCCTGGCAAGCGGAAAAGGATGGCCCACAGCCATCAACTCCGTGCAGTTTGTCCGGTGGAGCACTCCGGCGACGGCGGGTGAGAAGGGGTTTGGGTGGAGCGCTTTACTAACGACTGGGATGTGCTCGTCCGCGAGGAGCGACTGATAAAAGGTTTTGTTTTTCTCAAACTTGAGCATTAAAACCACTATGAAAACAATATTTGCTCCATGTGATGTTTATATGATGTTTATCCGAGAAAAAATTTAGTTGCCTTGCAGCGCGCCCATGCTTCGACAAATTCCTAGGTCCGCCTCTGCTGGTATCATATATTTGTTCCCCTCTAATGTCCCTGAAACTTATTTCTTACACTGAAACTTTCTCCACCGAAAGCTTTCATCCAATTATCGGGAGCTACTCCGCTAATCTACATACAAGAGATTACAGTAGGGAAGGATCAGGGATGACATGTCTACACCTATCGGGAGATCTTTTGCACCGCTCAAATGCCAAATTTTCGCTTGGCTGGCCTTGAGGAGGAGAATGTGGACCTCATATGGAAATCTATAGAGAGCTTTAGTTGTCTATTAAAAATAGGAGGATACGGTGGATCATATCTTGGTGCAATGCCCCTATGCTAAGGAGGTATGGTGGGGATGTTTTCAAACGGAGATAATCATGTCACGAGAGAATAGGCTAGCCAGGAAGTGTATACTATTCGTAGCAGGGTTCAGTTTCTTGTAATTGTTTTGCTCTTGTTTCCAACCAATGATAAGGTATGCCATTGGCAATTTGGCATGCTCTCTCAACAAACAAAAAAACATTAAGACGATACAGGCACGCTAGATTTTTTTTTTTTTAGAAATGGGGAGTCCCCGGCCTCTGCATCAAAGTGATGCATATAGTCCTTTATTTCTTTATTCGTTTATTCAAGTATTCACCCAACGGGTGTTATAATTCATGGATCACATAGTGTGGCAGCAAAAATCAACCATCTAAAAATACAAAGTGATGAGGCACGCTAGATATATATACAGCCCCTTCAATTCTTTATTACTAGAATCCAGGTCAAATTATTATTATTATCCATCACCATCCTTGGGAGCATACAATACTTCCACCTAACCTGGGCAACCCGATCAATTTTCCAAATCAAAACCTGGGTCAATAATTTCATCTTGGATCCAGCTACGAACGCCAGGCTTTTTGGACATTGCGTCCATCTCAGCCTCCGTTAACCAGGCGGCGAAGCCGTGAAGCATGATATTGTAAGTGGACACCATGCGTGGTTTACCCGAGTCAATTAGCTTGCTAGGGAGGAAAGACTCGAACAACCTTTTGCGTGCAGCATCATCCATGATACCAGGTGGCCTCTCGATGCGCACAATGTACACCTTGTATGATGGAGAAGAAGATGGATGTGTCCTGTACGTTGCAGTGACGAAGAGGCATAGCAAGACTGCAGCCACTATAAAGTAGAATGCCTTTGCCATTTCTTCAATGTGTCGGACGACTACCAAAACCAGTGGGATGTTGCAGAACCTGTCATAAAAAACATTTTTTATATATAAAAGGTACAATAATCAAATACTCTCTTTGTTCCATAATAATTAAAAAAGTCTTATATTGTGGAACAGGGGAAGTAGATTGTAATATAAAAGAGAACTCGGCAGGAATAATGACAAGAATAAAAACACCAGGTCAGAATTAAAACAAATAACTGTACCTCAGCCTAGGTATAAATGTAAATAGAAACGGCTACAGAAACAAACAAATACTCTCTCCGTATCGTAATATAAGATGCTTTAGCCATTCCCATGCAAAAAACATACGGAAGTAGCTAGACTCATTTTGCTCCATATCTAGTCCGCATGATAACATCTAAAACATCTTATATTATGAATTTATGATATGGAGGGAGTAAACGAGAATATGTTATAGTTGAGCATATGTAAAACTAGAAAGGAAAACAATATTACACATGCGAAATTTGCTGGTTATGCAACACAGTTGACATTTGTTTGTTAAGACTGAACACTACTTAGGTATAACATCTCATCTACCAAGTGACGGCAATTCAATAACCTATAACACACTGTCAAATCCGCTGGTGCAAACCGTAATTGAAACACACACACACCACAAAAAAATCCACTTGTCCACTAGAGCAGCACTAGAGCAGCAAATTCCATAATCATCAGTGAACAAACGCAGACTAGTCAGATTATTCAAATCATGGTTAAGTAGACAAAATTAAGATTTACTGAGCATATACGATGACACGAATTAGGACAAATATATAATTACAAAACAAAATCTCGGTGATAAATTATCAGCTTGTTGGATGAGGTATTTAAAACTTAAAACCCACAAAAGGCCATATGCCATACACAAATTTGACAGAAATATGTTGTGTAGTAAAAGTAGAGATCATCACACAGATGTGTAAAAATTTAAGCAGCTAGATTCAAATACTTTCGGCATGAACCTACCGAGGACTTGCATCAATGCATAAACAAACTTATAATAAGTTACACTTAACAAAGGCTTTAACTATTTGGATAAAAGCATGGAAAGCCCAAATTAGTAATCAGGGAGGGCCGGAGGGGGGGATGATGTAATTGATCATAATACAAGTATTACAACTCAAAGAGGTGCAGTGGAACACCTGTCGTCTTTGATAAACTCTTAAACAAAATTTGTGAAGTGATGCATGCTATCATCATAATATCACGAGCAGAGCAGTTGTGCAAATTACCGAGCAGCGGCATGAGATGATTAATATCTGTAGCATTTGAGATGGTCGACAGACAAGCGTTTATTCAATTGGGTCTCAAATGTCCACAACTTGAACTGATCTAACATGATCTGAGAACAAAAGATGTACTCCCAAGACCAAGAGAGAGGAGTATGGCCAGTCATTAACTAACTAGATCCCGACGGAAGCGTCAAGAGAAGGGAAAGGTAATGATCTCACCCTAACTGTCGCAGCGGTTGGATCAGGAGGTCGGGGTACGCTGGCGCGGAGGCTCGTCACGGGCAGCGGCGGAGCGCGGTAGCCTTCAGCTCGTCGCGGGCGCCGGCGAGCGGCAGTCCTCCCTCCTGCGTCGGCGGCGCGTCCGGAGTGAGAGGGGGCGTCGGGCAACGGCGGTTAGTAGGCTGGTTTAGGCAAGTTTGGTTCAGCTGGATCTCTTCCCACGTCGTCGCCCGGAGCCCGGGCAAGTCTATAAAGTGCTAAACTGGGATCGAGCTAAACTGGGACATATCTTCCTGGACATCGGGTACTCCCTCCGTCCATCAAAGGTCTCAACTTTATATAGAGAGAAGCAGACTTAGGATGGTGAAGCACAAGCATTTTCTCGACAGAGGCCGAGCGGAGTTGTAGCATTAAGTACGATGATGAACTTGCTACTTTCTTTTTCAGTCCCATGCCTCGATTATCAGCATCGGCGCTTCACTGCCTCCCGTTGTTCTTGCCCAGTGAAATGCATGCGTCGGTATTTTGGTTTGGGAGTAGCATTATTAGCAGCTTGTTTTGATGGCCCCAGGAATACATGTGCCGAGGGAAGAAAAATACTCCACAAATAGCCCAGATCTCTCACCACACGACGCAATAATCATATGCGGGGTACCACAGGACACACAAAAAGGTAATCATACCTACAGCTAAAACTGAACCTTTTCATTGATCTACTGCAAATACAGAATTCACTCCGACCAACAAGCCCTTTTGGCATACGACTCTTGAGTCAGAAATGTAATCTGTATAGGTGCAGTTTGCATATCCATAAGAACCCATCATCTGAAAGCACTGGGCCTGAGCAATAATCTGTTTGGAAAAAAAAAATATGGATAACTCAACTCTGCGGCCTAACAATATTATTAATGAGCAGAATGACCTTCTTATTCATACATACTAAAAGCAAAAAAATCTACCAAAAACAATCACACACAAATTTTAAATTTGGTACAAGTGCTGCCTGCATTTGCGTCATCTTAGACAGTAAGTAAATACACACATATGGTCTCTGAAGATCTGAAGATGTTTGTTCTTCCGTGTAGTTGTACTTGTACAGCTCTTTGCCGTTCTGCATATAAACATTATTGATGTAAAAAACACAGGCATACATGTGCATATAGAATCAACATCTTGTTGTTCCTTTTCCTGCCGTCTGTTGGCTGCTGAGTTGCATGATGGATCTCCTGGAATGGTCTCAGTCCCGACATGTGCATTTCCCACCGATGAGCTTCAGGTAGTTCGGTATCAGCACCCTCATCTTCTTGTTCTTGATGCGAATCGACGGCGGCGCGCGTGGATTCCGACGCAGCGCTGAAGACGATGCTGCCGCGATCGTCTTCCTTCTTGACATCGCCGCCGTCGAGCCGTTTCTCTTCGACAGGGGCGCACGCTGCAAGCCACCACGCGGCCTCTGCTGCTCCTCATCCTTCACAGCCTCGGCGACAGCACCCTCTGCTTCCCCCAGCTCCCTTTCTATCGCCTCGGCCCGCATTGTCATCTCCTTCTCGCCGGCCCGCCGTGCCTCCACCCACGCCTCCGCCGCAGCCACCTTCTTGTCCGCCACCGTTCGGACCACCTCGGCACGGCCGGTCAGGTACTCGTACTCGAACCTCGGGATCGTCACGTTCCCGGACCTCTGCGACACCGTGGACGTCCGTCCCCACCTCGCGCTCTCGACGACTTCCCTGAGCTTCTCCGTCGCCGCGGCCTCGGCCCCCCTCGCCGCCTCGAGCTCCCTGACCGACGCCCTGATCCTCTGCTCTGCCGCGGCGATCTCGGCGCCTACGCTCTCCGCGTCGGCTATGGCGCACCCATTCTCCAGCTCCGTCAGCGCCTTCTCCTTCTCCGCCGCCTCAGTCTCCTCGTCAAGCCGCCGCAGCGCCGCCTTCAGGTCGGATAGGATCTCGCCGGCCATATCGTCGGCAGCTGTGACGGCGGCCAGCCGGGACTTAGCGTCGTGCAGCACGGCGTCCAGCTGCCGTACCTGCGCGCTGGCCTTCTTCTCCTGCTCCTCCAGCCGGCTAACCTCCTCGGCGATCCGCGCCGCCTCCGCGCGCGTGCGCACCATGGACGCCGTCAGTTGGAGGCTCTGGCTCTCTTCTTTGAAGAACTCGAGCTCTGCCCGCGCCATGTCCAGCTCGGCCTCCGCCGCCTCACGCGACGCTGAGCTGTCGTGCCCCTCGTGCATGTGTCTCCTCGTCATGGTTACCGAGCCCAAGGAAGAGGAGTACTCGTGTCCTTCGTCGGAGTCGGAGCTCGCTGCGGTGAGCCACGCTTCGACTTCACTCGACACGCTGGCGCGGCTCCTGAGCCGCGTCGTCCACCGCGTGGCCTCCTCCGTCTCCCTGCTGTCCCCGGGGACCTTAACCGCGGTGCGCGCCTCGGTGGCTTCGCCGGCGTCCCGTTCCTTCACGCTGCCAGCGACGATCGAGCCGGAGCTCGTCGTCGTGGACGACGCCGATGCCAACACTAACGCCAACGCCGCGCCTCCCTCGGCCTCCCTGGCGGCCTTCACCTCGCGCTGCAGCTCGCGCAGCTCCCTCTTGACGCGGTCCAGCTCCTGCATCACCTCGGCGTACGTCGCGCCGCCGCTGCTCTGCTGCGGCGTAGCGCCGTCGACGGCGAGGCTGCTCGCCCTTCTGCCGCCGCCGCGCGTTCCCTGGAGCTCCGACCTGCGAGACCTCGCCACCTTGCCGTCGGCCTGCCGCTCCAGCTTCTTGGCGGCCGTCGCCGCCGGCATCTCCTTCTCGGCCGTGGCCGTACCCGGGCGTGGATGCACCCAGTCCAAGCTGGTTCTCGCCACTTGCACGACGTCGTATGACACATTCTGCATGTATACCATGGTCGATGTGAATGAACACAGTGCAACAACACTAATTAAGAATCGCCAAAGATAATTTTTTTGAAAATAAATTGTCTACCTTGTGCGTAGCTCGTCTCCTGAGCTTGCCTCGTCGTCTCACGTCGACGATACTCCGGCCAAAGATGCTCATGCCGTCTCCCACCGACCCCGACTCGTCATTGCCTCCTGCGTTCTGCTCCATTTTTGGGTTCTCCATTGCTGCAAAACTCTCTTGCTTGGAATAATGGAGGACAGGTTAAATATGGTTTTGTTGGCGTGGTGACAAGTGAGACATGGCATTTCCAAGCCTTTCTGTCCTGCAAAGTCTAGAGTAACTCGCTACAGCACGAAGTCTTTCTTGTTCACTCAGTCGACAGTGTCGCTGACAGCTTATATTACATGGAATTTTATCTTCTTTCTAGGATAGTGGAATCAGGAGAAGAGATCTAGGTTACATTTGGAAATGAGACAGCTTCAGCTAAGTTAGCAATTTGTTGTTGTTCTAGAACATTTCGCGACCGCGTAGATTAACAACAGATTCGTATGTTTTTTTTTTTTTGTCCAGTTTGGTCTAGTTTGCAATTCACTGAATTTGCATTACCAAGCCCGGTCATGCAGTCATATATATTCACTAAGAACAAAAGTGAGGTCTTCAATCATTTGCCAAATCATGCTTTTGTCGCGCGAGAACAAAAAATGACATAATTCCAAAATGTGAATTGGGAATCGTCCCAGAATTAACTAGTCAATAGAATTCCTTAGCTGAATGCTGAGCAAGACAAAATGCCCCTGCCTAGGAGACTCCTACTGCCTTGCACACCAACAAGGCTAGTCGACAGCTTCTTTCACTTCTCCTTCGTCTTCCTCCAGTTCATATGTTCCATTAGGTTGAACCTAACTTAGGGGCATTGGCAGCTATGCTCCCGATTAATCTATTGTACAGCAGGTTAAGACAACCGGTGACATTCTCGATCAAATGCATCAGATTCAGACTGCACTATGAGCTGAAGCTACAACAATGAACACCTATGCAACGATCTTTAGCTCAAAAGGTGTACACCGGAGATCAAAGAAAATATGAGACCGAACTTCTAGGCCCTCGCATTTGGTTGTTCTCGTCCGTCTCTGTGAAGAACTTGACCTCTCTTTCCTGCCAATGGAGTAAAAAAGGGTCAAATAAAATGACGGAATACACAAAATGAGAAATCAATCCTAAAAATGACATAACCAATCCCTATTATTTTTTTGAAAACACCGATAATTACGGCATGCACAGACTAACCAACACATCAGCTAATGTGACATGAGGGAATTGGATGAATGTTGTTGCGATGTTTTATTGTTATGTTCTCTTCATCAAGGAAATATACTAAGATAGCAGGCGCCAGCTCATTTGTTGGCGGGTCTACAGCTTGGAAGCTGGTAGACAATGGTTTATTCTTCACAGGTCCTATTCATTTTCTTACCCTACACTAATTCCTGTTCCAGACTATCATTACTGTTAGTTTGTCAATATGTAGTAGCAAGGATCTATTGTGGCTATCATACTGTTAGTTCCAGACTATCATGACTATCATTACACAGAAGATAGAAGTGGCTTCCATCAATTATAACAGAAACTATTGTGGCTTCCACTGTAACACTACTATGTAGTAGCAAGGATCACAACAGGCAGACAGTAAAATTTCCAAGCTTCTGTTCCCTATCTGGGTATGTTATCAGGAGCTCCTAAGTGCATATACAAAGCAATTGAATTATAACTATATGCCTTGCTACTATACCCAGAAACGTTTCCAATGAAACTTATCAAGGCCTGAGCAGGAACAATTTCTTGAAGTTTCTAAGGCAAATGAAACATCCCAAGCAAATTATTGCATCTTGAAGGCAGTAACTGATATATAGTAGGAAAAAAGTACTAGTCTAGTAGTGACGATTGAGTGACCTACCATATTTTCACTGAAGCTCAGTATAGAAGCAACATTGCCGCATCTGTAACAATAATTAGGTGCAGACCACACCTGGCAAAAATAAATAAATAAATAATGAGCATCTGGAATGGGTTGCAAGTTCTGGGACAAATCGACACATGAAAAGTGAGAGCTCACAGTTACAAGACCCTTGTCCTGGAACATGTATTTTAGGCCTTCCTGCACTAGTTGATGTGCCCGACAAATTAACTCAAGATTGTTAACATGGTTGAACTGCATTAGAACAACAGGCGGTTAGTACGCAGTGAGAATCTCATATGGAGACAATCCAAAATGAAAAGATCAATATGTCATACCTCCGTTGTCACCCGTGATCCAAAAAGCCAACCTGCTCCACGGGGACTAACACCCCATGTCTCTATTTCTTCTGGGTCACTCCACATCAGATCACAGAAAGGTCCTTCATGAGGAATTTCGCAGTTGCGATCAATTATCCGCATCTGTACACAACAAAGATATTGTACAAATATTCATGAGATTTCCGATTTGGTTTGGTATTCCATTGAGCACGGTATTAATGCTCCACAATCTCATGTAACAGGGAAAGCAAAATCACATAATCAGGTAGTTGTCCTCCTAGTAAGTAGTTCCACAAAACAACCGCTTTCCGTCTACAGATGGCAAGCCTAACCAAACGAAGAGAAATGAGTATAACAAAGATGACTCTAACGGCAGACAGTCCCGAAGACAACTGACGGAGTATTATAGTACAGTAAGAGCCATGTATTTTCTGATGATGCTACTGATTAGTAGGTTACTACACCCTTCAAACAACATAACAAGCTACTCAAAGGAACATTAAAGGCTTGAACTAATTGAATATAGGAGGTACAAGACTTAATTTGACACATGAAAATGTGAACAATTATATCATAAATTATGATTACACCAGCACGGTTAAATGAAGGGATCGTTTCAGGAATAAGAGCCAAAAGTGAAGAGAATCACTGACCTGATCAATTGTTCGTACATCTGGTGAAAGGCCACCATGAACACAGAGGACCTAAAATTCAACATGCAAGTATGACTTGGCATCATATGAACTTGCCACTTAGCTTTTTTGCCCAAAGTAACTTACCGAGCCATTAATGATTGCTGAAAGAGTAAGGTAATCGAAAACATCAGTGCAATACCGCCATGCATTCGCATTCCCATACTTCCTTTGACACTCGTCATAAAAACCATACACCTAAGGGAAGAACGAAATATTAAGGATACATGCACGATAGGATTGGTTTAGTCGCAATAGTATAGGTTAACCTGTATAAACCTCCAACGCAAATAGTATAAGTGAGATTATAGTTCTAGACTTCTAGTTAGAAAGGAAGAACACGAGACAAGCGGCAAACTGTAGAAAATAGCATTTGTGTATTAGGATAGGTGTATACCTGCGTCAACTGTCTGCTTTCATGGTTCCCACGCAGAAGGGTTATGTGGCCAGGATACCTAATGAAAGTAATGAAATTCAATTCATATAATTAGAAAACTATCGTGATACGGAGGTAATTGAAAGTAAGTCTTTGAGTGGCAGCGCAAAGTAAAACGATCTGGATTTAAACATAGTATTCAGTGCTAACAGTTGTTTCACCAAGATGGAGTCAGCAAGTATGTTAGTGCTGGGGAAATTTATTAAGTATGAACCAATGGTTCTGTTCTACAGCGAAGAAGTATCAAGCATAGCCACCTGAATGTCCTAACTTCACCTAGGTGGCTAATAATTATAGAGACAGCCGCTCTAACAGTGTTGCATATGAACTAGCATGCACTGAATCACTCACTGCGGCATACTGAATTACGGACGACAAAAAAAGGCTAAAACAACCTTATAAATCTATCAAGGTACTATTTGGAGAAGGAGCAAAAAAAACAGCACAGAATAAATTCAGTTGACATATGTGCATGAAAGTTCAGTAGCCATTAATCATAACTGTGCAGAGAAATGTCATCGATTTAACTGGTTACAGCAAGGAAACAAAGTTGGCATTGCATCAGCAATTAGTCTCCAACATGCCAACTGAATTATGACATAAGCTTAGCCAAACAGCCATTCAGTGCCATACCTCGCTTTCAGGAGCAAAAGAATGGTGAAGACCTCGAGGCTGTTGAACCCGCGATCGACAAAGTCACCCTGCATCAGAGCCAATACAAACTGAGTTGAGGAACCAGGGAAAGGCCACTACCAAACCTAAGACACAAAACCTCCATCCGAGCAAGAGACCATAAATATGTAGTTGGTCTCGGGGATATGACCCCCGGTGGAGAAGAGCTTCATCAGGTCGTGGAACTGGCCGTGGATGTCGCCGCACACCGTCACGGGGCTGTTGACCGGCTGCACGTTGGACTCCTCGATGAGGATCTCCTTCACCTGAATGGTTTCCATCACACGAGAGCATCAATCACAGCCGCACACACATTCCTACGCGTAGTATCAATCAATCGGGAAATGCAACTAATCCCATGCTCTCCTGCCCCCAAATTCGCGCCACCAGCTCGGATCACTGAACAATAAGTAGACGCTCATCACTGGGAACCCCGACACCTAGACCAATCAATCTAGGGGGGAGGAAGTGAGGGGGACTACCGCGAGGGGATGGAGGTCGTACGTATTCGCAGAGGGACTGGAGCTCGTGCTCGGCGAGGTGCTGCCCCTCTTTGACCTTGACGATCCACAGATCCAAATCCATCACGCCGGACTGCTGGAATCGTCGGCGTCAACTCCAGTTCCCAGCTAGGGTTTGACGGACTGGATAGAAGGGATTGGAGATTGGATTTGGGGGGAGGAGACGATTTTGGTTCGATGGAAGTGTACACAAGGCGGCGAGTGAGAAGAAGAGGTCGGGGAGCGAAAGCTTTTCAGTTCTGATTTTTCTTTCCGAAATCTTTGTATGGGATTGCGATTTGCCCCGCATGTGATGAATCACTGCTTCTCTACTTTTCTCTTTTTTTTACCCATATGATGAATTTCCATTTGGAAAATATATACTCCCTTGGTATCATGAGATAAGATGTTTTAGTTATTTTATGTTGCGAGACACAGTACTGTAAAAATCGATACAGTATGATCAGGTAGGGGATACTACTCGGATGCAATCCCGAGTTCCGTGGTTCTGTATTTATATTAGGCATAACGCCGGTACAAGCTATTACATATGATATGGACTCTGAATCCTGTTACAGCACGGTACATGAGTTCTATACTAGTTCTAACACCCTCCCTTAATCACAACTTACTCATGTTGAGATTATGTCTGAACTCCTCAAAGTTACGCACTGGAAGTGGTTTTGTGAAGCCATCAGCTACTTGGTCCTTTGAAGGAACAAATCGAACTTCCAACTGTTTCCTGAGAACTCTCTCTCTAACAAAATGGAAGTCTATCTCAATGTGCTTTGCCCTTGCATGAAACACAGGATTGGCTGACAAATATGTTGCTCCCAAATTATCACACCATAAATATGGTACTTGATTCAACTTGACACCAAGTTCCTTCAGTAACGATTGCACCCATATCACTTCAGCTGTGGCATTTGCTAAGGACTTGTACTCTGCTTCGGTGCTAGATCGAGATACCGTAGCTTGCTTTTTCGCACTCCAGGAAATAAGATTAGGTCCAAAGAAAACAGCAAACCCACCAGTTGATCGTCGATCATCTACACAACCTGCCCAGTCTGCATCAGAAAAGGCACTCACCAAGGTAGAATTTGATCTCAAGAAGGTCAACCCAATGCCAACTGTATGCTTCACATATCTCAGAATACGCTTAGCCGCAGTCCAGTGTACGGTAGTAGGAGCATGTAAATACTGGCATACCTTGTTGACTGCATAGGAGATATCAGGTCGTGTTAGAGTGAGATACTGTAGAGCACCTACCATGCTTCGGTATTTAGTGCTGTCGTCAGGACCCAATAATTCTCCCTCCCTCGCTGTGATCTTCTCGGAAGAGGACAGCGGAGTCGCCACTCCTGTGCAACTCTGCATGCCAGCCCGTGCAAGGATATCTTGAGCATACTTCTTTTGAGTGAGCACTAGACCATTTGGAACTTTCTGAACTTCAATTCCAAGAAAATAGTGAAGATCGCCAAGATCTTTTAACGCAAACTCGGTACGCAAATCTTTCAAGAGAGCATCAGTTGCAGACTGTGAGGAGCTAGCGACAATAATATCATCCACATAAATGAGCATATAGATGGTGACACTACCCTTGTGATAGATGAACAAAGACGTGTCAGATTTGGAAGCAACAAAACCAAACCGAAGTAGTTGGGAGTTCAGCCGAGAATACCATGCACGAGGTGCTTGTTTAAGTCCATAGATTGCCTTGTCAAGTTTGCAAACATACCGTGAGTTAAACTTGTTCTCATACCCTGGTGGTTGACGCATGTAAACCTCCTCTTCCAGAACACCATGAAGAAACGCGTTCTTGACATCCAACTGTCGCAAACTCCACCCCCGAGAAACTGAAAGTGCCAAAACAAGGCGAACTGTAGCAATCTTTACAACTGGACTGAAGGTATCCTCATAGTCAATACCATAGCGTTGCTTAAACCCTTTGGCTACAAGACGAGCCTTATATCTGTCAACCGAACCATCAGCTTTTCGCTTGACCTTGTAAATCCAACGACAGTCAATAATGTTTTTACCGTGTGGTGGCGAAACCAATCTCCAGGTATTATTTTTAATGAGAGCATCATACTCCTCATCCATGGCATTCTTCCAATGTGAATTTACCATAGCATCTTTCAAATTTGCAGGCTCATCAGATACACCTGCCGAGAGACACCAGCGTACAGTCCCATCTGTGTATTGTTTGGGCTGATGAATACCTTTAGATGCGCGAGTAGCTAGACCAGGCTGTGGAGCAGAGGATCCCCCTCCCCTGGCATGCGCAGAGGATCCAGCAGGGAAACTGGGTGCGACCGGAGATGCTGCTGACGGGGACTGCATGGCCATTGTAGAAGATCCTGTGGCCATCTGTGTGTGCGAGCGTGAGGCTGAGGAAGGAGCCACAAAGCGGGATGCCGCAGACGATCCCGATGCAGCAGGCGACCACCCGCGCGTGGCACTGCTGGGCTCTGGTGCAGAGGAGACTGGTGGAGATGGCGGATCGGGTGCAGGATCCGAGGACGCTGATCCCGGAGAAGAATAATCAGGGAAACCCTCCTCGTGTCCTGAACTTTCGTCATTTTCTGTGTATTGCATGGATGAACCGTTTGAGCTGTTTTGGGTGTTGTTTTGACCCGAATTTGCTCCAGTTTGTTGTGCTGCAACCTGTGGAACATGACAAGGAGTGCTAGCCAGGGGATTAGTAGCATGAGTATTAACCATATTAGAATCATCAATAAATTCGACCCCCTGATCAAAAGGACGAAGAGACGGATCAAGAAGAAAATTTTCTTTCCTAAGCAGGGCACCGGCATTGGGATGAAGGGATGCAAAGGGGAACACAGCCTCATCAAAAACGACATCTCGTGAGATATAGACACGGCCTGTGGATATTTCAAGACATTTAACACCCTTATGACGAGGACTATATCCTAGAAAAACACACTTGGTGGATCGAAAAGCAAGTTTCCGCTTATTATAAGGACGAAGATTTGGCCAACATGCACAACCAAACACACGTAGAGAAGAATAAGATGGTCGTGTCCCGAAGAGACGATGAACAGGAGTGTCATGTCGAATAACTTTACTGGGTAGCATATTAATAAGATGTGTGGCGGTGAGAAAAGCTTCATCCCAAAATTTTAACGGCATGTGTGCTTGAGCAAGAAGAGCTAACCCAACCTCAACAATGTGGCGATGTTTTCGCTCAGCAGAGCCATTTTGCTGATGTGCATGAGGACAAGAGACATGATGTGAGATTCCTTGAGTTTGAAAGAAAGAGTTTAGTTTGACATACTCTCCTCCCCAATCAGACTGAACCGTAAGAATTTTTCGATCAAGCTTGCGTTCCACAAGTTGTTGAAAGTTCAAAAAGGCAGAAAACACATCAGATTTTTTCTTGAGCAAATATATCCAAGTAAACTTGCTATAATCATCAATAAAGCTTACATAGTAATCATGACGACCAACAGAAGTAGGTGCAGGACCCCATACATCAGTGAAAACTAATTGAAGGGGAGCTGTAGATACACTAGTGGATATAGGGTATGGGAGCTGATGACTTTTAGCCTGCTGACAGGGATCACAAACTGAATCTATGCGAGAATCATAAGCACACGATAGTTTATTTTTGCTAATAATTTTCCTAACAATAGCTATGGAAGGATGACCGAGACGACTATGCCACGTTGCTTGGGACGGCTTCCTGACACTGAAAGCATGCTTCTGGGATGAGGACGAGTCGACCAATGATGAAATAATTGGATAAAGGCCACCAACACATAGACCTCTATGAATTATTTTCCGCGTGACCTGATCCTTAATCAAAAAGAAGAAAGGATGAAATTCTATAAAGACGCGGTTATCAAGGGTGAAGCGATGAACAGAGAGCAAATTTTTGTAGGCATTGGGAACATGCAAGACATTGCGAAGTTGAAAATTTTGACCAGGGTTACGAACAATTAAATGACCAACATGGGAAATATTCATACCTTGCCCGTTGGCTGTATTGACCTTGTCGTAGCCCATGTACTTGTCGTGAACCGTCATGTTGTGAAGGTCGCCGGTGATATGATGCGTGGCACCGGTATCCTGGTACCAATTAGTGTCCACACCATAAGCTGCATGCACCTCTTTATCACCGTATGGAGCAGAATAATCTTCATCAAAACGCCTCCAGCAGTCTTTGGCAGCATGACCTTCCTTGTTGCAGATCTGACAAGTGACGTCGACCCACGGCGTGGTACGGCGGCGACCACGACCACGTCCTCGGCCCCCTCCTGGAGGGCCCCGTCCACCACGCCGGTCGTCACGGCGAGGCTGGCGATCATCACGCCTATCATCATGGCGAGCACCACGGTCACCGCGGTCACCATAGTCACCACGTCCTCTGTTGCTGAAGTTGGGACGTTGCTGGCGCGAAGCAAAATTTGCCGAGGTCTCGAACCCGGCGGTAACGGACTCCTGAAGCATCGCTTGGCGCCGATCGTAGGCATCCAGCTGGGCATATAGGGCACTCAAGGAGATAGAGGAACCCATGCCAACGGCAGTCACCAGGGAGTTGTAGCTGCTGTCTAGTCCAGCGAGGATAAAGGAGATATGTTCCTGCGGAGTGATGGTGCAGCCAGCAGCAGCAAGTTCATCGACAATTGTTTGCATCTTGGTGAGAAACACCGGCATCGTGTCTTGCAGCTTCTTCGTTTTGGCCAAGGCGATACGAAGATTGGTGATTTTGGCCTGGCTTTGAGAGGCAAACATCTCTTCAAGGGCTTTCCAGACTCCGGCAGAGTGCTCGATCCGATGGACATGAGGTAGAACCTCAGGGGAGAGCGATTGGAAGAGATATCCAAGGACAATCTGATCCCGAGAGATCCAGGCATCGTACGCAGGATTCGGGACTGTCTTCTCTTTGTCTGCAGCGTCTTTGTCCGCAGGTTCAGCGGGAAGCGTCATGGGCGGTGCAGCATCGGTACCGTCAAGGAGGCCAACGAGCCGAGCGCCGCGGATCGGTGGCAGGACCTGTGCCCGCCACAGAGAGAAGTTGGCGCGCGTGAGCTTATCGGAGGGCGGCGCGCCAAGGTTGATAACCTGGGTAGTTGCCGAAGTCGACATGTCGCTGAGAGGGCAAGACCAGAGCGGAAGTCGGCGGCGGCGGGGGTTGGAGCTAGGGTTCGAGCGATCAGTTTTGTCGGCGAAGAGGCCGGCCTGATACCATGTAAAAATCGATACAGTATGATCAGGTAGGGGATACTACTCGGATGCAATCCCGAGTCCCGTGGTTCTGTATTTATATTAGGCATAACGCCGGTACAAGCTATTACATATGATATGGACTCTGAATCCTGTTACAGCACGGTACATGAGTTCTATACTAGTTCTAACAAGTACAACACAGACGCTCACATACACACGCATACACTCACCCCTATGAACGCACACACGCACACCCTACCCCTATGAGCACCTCCGAAATACTGAGCCGGCGGTTATTTGCATGTGGACTACATGCATAGCAAAATGAGTTAATCTACATGCTAAATACGTCTATATACGTGTGTATGCAGCCGCATACAAATAGCTAAAACATGATACGAAGGGACTATGTTCGAACCTGCGTTGCCAATAGCAGAGCCATATGATGAATTTCCATTTGAGAAATATCCATATGACGCCATCTGGGCTAGTCGACCACACACCATACACCATGGACTCATGTATCAAATATTACCCCAATTACCTCTCCACCTATGATACAAGGGTAAACTTGGACGGTGCGGCACCCTTCGATCCAGGACGAGAAAGCAGGGTGCTTTCCCCGGAGGTGGACACATTCGACGCTGCGAGATTGTTTGGCCCTGGAGGACGACGACGGCATGGGTTTCCGTTGTGACGTTCCTTCATCGACTCTACTTCCTCTACGGTCGGATCGCGGGGCTGGACAAGGACCTCAAAGATCTAGTTGTGCTTCATTGTTGTATCTTTTACTTGATGTTTTTCTTGTCTCTAAGTTGTTCGTCAGCATTTGTAAAACTCTGGCCGTTGGAGATTTATTAATTTAAAGCTGGGCACTTAGTGCCTTCTATCCAAAAAAAAAAAACTTCCTGTCGCTCCGTGATGTGTGCGCTGGAAAGCTTCGACAGCGGCTCTTGTTAGTTGTGGTTCTTGCAGCGACGCAGCGTCCGGGAGTGCATCCTCGACGATGCTTTTGCCGTCGACTCTCCTGATCGAAGGGCAGCCACTCCCTCCTTGGCCACTAGCATCTGGTGGCCAACTCAAGGTTTTCATCAACCTCTAGATGTGGAGTCTGTATTGCTCCGTCATGACTGGCTCCCGCTACGACGAACCAAGTGACCTCGTCTCCAGTTTCATCGTAGTTGATCATGGCTGGATGCATCACGAGCATGTTGGAGTAGGAGCTGGACCTGATCTTGTTTTACTTTTTAGATTTGATGTCATTGGTGCAATATGACAGGACTGGTTTGTAATTTCCCATCTTATCGAGGTCCTCTATGTAATATGTAACTCCATCGCTCTCATTTTATGCTAATTCTCGGTCCTTACAGACGGTTCCCATTCAAAAGAAAATGTAAATGTTAAAACATGAAGGAAAAGTGGGAGTTGTTTGAGAAAAAGGTGAAAAGCATTAACTGATTCTACTTATAAACTTTGACTCTTAGAGAGGAAAGCCATGGCCTCGACTACTTCTTCTAATTAGAATAGGGAAAATAATATTTTTGTTATGGTTAGCTGTCATGCTGATCAAACACGGTGAAGCGAATTATTGAGCCTGAATGCACAATTCTACACAGTATATTTTACACCTACACAGGCTGGTCCGCTGGTATCATATTTATTTGGTCAAAATAGCACAATTTATTTTCCGTGAAAACGCCATTGTGTTTCGATGCATTGATAGAAACAAGAGTTATATACAAGCCCACGAGGGGGCCACACCATACAACTCACCTCTTAGCTAGCCTAAGAGAGCAGCTGACCAAGGCCGTGGGCCCCGCGCTCACCCGAGAGCGGGCCTTGACCTTGATAGTATCGATCAAGGTGCTAACCGAGGGCTCCTGTTTTCGATCAAGATGTTCTATTCTTCTGTTCTCGATTACATAGCTTTCACAATAACCTTTACATATTTATCTCTTCAGTAAGAGGACAGTTGAAGGAGCTCAAGATATATATTGTTGTTGCTGATGTATGCAAGGCATTTGATTGTGTCAATCATGACAAGCTACTGGAAATTATGGATGATGCTCTGAAAGGTGATGAGTATGTCCTGAGGAATTGTAAGAAAGTAGTAGGTAGTTCTAGGCATCAGGTTTTACCCCTTGGATTCAAATGTCTCTTATCAACAACGGAAACAGTATCCACGATTTCCCAATTCAGTCATCATCAAGTGGTGGCATTCTTGTTGATCAGGTACTGTACTTTTTGTCTACAGAAGTTTAAATGCTAAAGTGAAAGCTTTTCACGGACCATCTAATTACTTAAACTAGTTAATACAAAATATGACTTATAAATTAAAGTACATGTATTGTAAACCTAGCCGCACAATTAATTTTATGCTATTTCTCTATCTTTTTTGATAATCTGTTTACTGACTATTATTTCTTATATTAAAGTGCCAGTCAGCAAAATGTCCTGAAACCTTACTTTCTTTGTGTGAAATCAGGGAATTGTTAGTACAATCCGGAAGAAAGAGCTTCGTCATGTCCTTTTGGAACAAGTCAAGTGCAAATGTGCAATATCTGAAGATTGGCCAAAACTTTTGCTTGCAACAAATAGGGATTGCTCAAGGAAACAAGTTATCTAACCACTTTTGTTCCCTGTGCTATGGCCACCTTGAAAATTTTGTGTTACTGAAATCTCTGGATGATGATGATGGAAATATTAATTCAGGAGATGTTGTTGATGAGGTTCACTATTGATTTCATGTTCATCTCTTTCTCAGAGAAGCATGCCTTAAATCTCATACCATTAAGTGGTTTACTTATAAATTGTGAAAATTTAGAAATCCAAGCTGATTACACAAAATATGTGTGTCGGTGTCTAGTTTAGTTTTGTTGATTCAGTTCATCCATACATTGACGAATTTCATTTTTCATGCAACTAGTTTGTTCAGTACAAACTAATTTCCTAACCAAACAATTCTTCAGGTATTTAGGCATCGAAATCAAATCCACGATCACCATGAAGATCCATTGTTCCATCAAGGACCTTGGAAGCAAGCTATGCCATTATATGCGTCAAAGAGTCATCCATTTTCTACGACTCCGATATCATTTCACCAGGAACCGTAAGACTGAACCTAAACAACAACACAGGCTTGTTTAGGTTTCTATATAGTAGCATAGTGCGTACCCAGTGACCACGGCCTATTAGAGCATAATTAACAATGGATACCTATTAGGTTTTTGTATATGAATTTCAGCCATATGGACTAACACATGTTCCACTTGATAACATGGTAGTCCCTTAATCACATGTCATTTACACCAAAATCCACTTAGGGGCTAAAGATATGGACGGTGGTGAACGCATCCTGAGCATACGGTGCCACAGTCTCATGTTAGTGGCATCCATACACATTTTTATCAATTTTCTTTTGTTAGAAGCTGCCTTTTCTTTCTTCTGGAGAAAAAAAAGTAGACAGGTAAAGCCATCACACCCCAAAAGTAGCTCTCAAGAACATCACCCTTTTTTTGACAAATCTCAAGAACAACACTCAACTCTCGTTACTTACACCATCCGCACACTTACAGTTGAATAACAACCACACCTGTTCTCAGGAACTTGTAACTCAACCAGACTTCCGAGTCCAGAAACCATACCAAACTCCATCTGCATGTACAGACGCGACACCTGCTTGGCTGCTTACAACATCCTAGTGACGTCTGGTCTTAACAGGGCCTCTTGGTATCTTGTTGAGCACATTGGAGTCCACCTTCCAGTAGAACCTTTTGAGGTCCTCGCCGCCCTTGGCAACCAGATGGTCCACCTCAGTCTCGTACCTCTCGTACAACGCCGGGATAGTGAGAGCGCAGAAAAACCCTGACCAAGAAAGACATGGTACAACCGTTAACCTGACGATCATGTCTTTAGTTTTTACCGTTTTTGGTGTGATACTTACCAACATATAGTAGAGTCGTGAAGCTGAAGTTGTCTCCGATCACCGCCAACACCCACAGAGATCCAATCACCTTGCATTTGAGAAGAAGAAAATGGGACTTGATTAGTTCACTAATCTGAATATGGCATCATCAAAACAGCTACAACTGTCAGTCTGTCATATACCGTGAGGAACTTCCTGAGATCCTTTCCACACGCGACGTCGTAGAGCACCGCCACAGAGTGCTCCAGCTTGCGGTGCACCGTCAGAGCGGCGTCCCGGAAGGCGTGCTCCGAGACGATCACCTCCGGGATACGCGGAGGCGCCCTGTCGAGGAGCGGCGCGGTGACGTTCCACAGGAAGAGGAGGAGCATCCCGAGGAGCACGGCGTGGCAGAGCAGGGTCACGGCGTTGTACTCGACCACGTCGAAGAGGAACCACGTCACGGTGGCGCCGGCGAGGATCCCCGCCGACAGGTTCCTGTCCCTCCACAGCAGCACGTCCGCCACTGCCACAGAACGAAACGGTTCAGAGATGAGGCACGGCGTATGCAATGCAAGTGAAGCCGGTTCAGACTTCAGCGTGCACAGTTTTCAGAGGGGAATGCCAATGTATGCCGCACCTTTCCGGCCGCCGAGGAGCCTGTGAATCGACCGCTGCCTGCGGAATGGCTTGTGAACCGATATAGTCGCCGGCGGTGGTCGGTGGTCGTCGTCGGAGTCGGAGTCGCTCCGGATGTGAGGAACCATGGCTCCTGCCCTGTTGCTGCTCTTCATCTGGTAGTTTTGCAGGTCTCTGCTGGCTGGTTAGTGTTGGGAATGCAGGTTGCAAAAGTTCTTGATCTTATATGCACTCTGATGGTAGAACAAATGAGCTTCATTAGGCCTGGAAGGAAGGGATAGCTTCGTGCAGGGGACACAGGGGAATGAAGGGAAGCCGGGGCAAGATTTGCTTGCGACAGAGGTTTCCTGAGAGATCCCTTGCTAGAGATCTGAAGCTACACTCGTACAGTGACAATCCTTTTCTATTGTTCCTTTTGACGTAGCAGATAGCATAATTTTCTCTGTCAGTATCTTGCATTTGCACCCTGTTGATTGCTGTATCGGCCATCTGTGCATGCAGCTCTCTGAAAGCATTACTACTTTACGTAGATGAGGGGGTTCGCATCCCATGTGCCAAAGCATTTCTTCTTTACTGGATTAAGAGTTCAGTCTGTTCGAGCTTTGTTCTTCAGTTGTATAACCACTACGACTGGATGGTTAAGAGTTCAGTCTGTTCGAGCTTTGTTCTTCAGTTGTATAACCACTACGACTGGATGGTTTCAGAACAGCAGTATTTGTGAAAGCATTGCTTTGCCCTAGGTGTCCCTGAATGGAATCCTAATCAGAGGCGCTGAGGAAGTGCCATTGCCACTACCGACAGGTTGCTGGCTCAATGGACTGGAGCACTTGTTCTGTCACCCTTAGAACTTTCTTTTCATAGCATGTGAACGCGTCTATCTGTTGATCAGAAATAATACACTGGGCATAATAAGCTTGTCAAAACACTTTTCTTTCCGCCAAAAATAATAGGAGAAATACTCATGCTTTCAGTTCAGTTTCTTTATACTTGTACCGGGCCAGACATGCATGCCGGTGTTATCTTTGTCAAACACTAAAACTCTACTATCGCTAATCAATTTACTTTTAACTCTTTTAACACTTACACTGAACCCTTCTTCACCAGATGTTTTATGTTCCCTTGGCTCTGCAAAAACTGTCAAAGTAACTCAACCTTTTCTTTCTTCTACTGTAGTTCTGTAACCTCCTTAGCACCATAACCAGAACACCGGGCATGAGCCCAGCTTAACAAACCTTATCATGGGCACTCCACCTAACCTGCTTTCTGCTGCTGGGGGTACGTGTGACACTTGCAGTGTAATTGCAGAGCTAGTGCGCGCAGCTTTGTTCTGCTAGTTGAGCTGCTTTCAGCGAGACTAAAATTGGCACTGCCGAGTGCCATTGCGGTGCGCTCGTGGACCATTTCTGCTCACTCATCATCATGTCTTCCATACACGCAATGCGCTCATGCCAAGTCGGCATATATTGAATTCAGACAATCTGCTTTGCACACTTGTACTGCACTAGCCATGGCCATTTGCAACACTGCCAGTCTCTTGTTCGAAAGCCTATAAATACCACTGATCACTCTCCAGACACTCACACCATCCGAAGACATCCTTGTGTACAAGACACCACTAGCCGAACCATCTGTTTGTCAAAGTTTCACAGAGAGGCGCCATGAAGTACTCGGCCGCGCTGGTGGTGGCGTTCCTGGCGGTGGCGGTGGTGGCGGTGACGGTGGCGCCGGCGGGTGCGCAGGCGGCGACGTGCAGCGCGATGCAGCTGACCCCGTGCGCGGGCGCCATTGTCGGGAACGCGGCGCCGAGCGCGACGTGCTGCAGCAGGCTCAAGGCGCAGCAGCCGTGCATGTGCCAGTACGCGCGCGACCCAAACCTGAAGCAGTACGTCGACTCCGCCAACGGCAAGAAGGTCATGGCCGCCTGCAAGGTGCCCATCCCATCCTGCTAAGCCATCCGTCGGGACGAGACGAGACGAGAGCTAGCACAGCCGGCCTCGCTCTCTCTGCACCTGTGCGTTGATGTGTGAGCGTTTTGTTGTTTGTTTTCCGAACCCGTGTCTGTCGTTGCACCGTGTCAGTCTAGCTACGTACCCGATCGATGTATCTGGACCGATATGTATCTGAATAAATGCAGCAACAATGACGTGTGTTGTGTGTACGAACCAGACCTGTAAAACTGAAAAACGTGTACGCTGGGCAAGACGCGACTCACAAATCAAAATCCGTCACTGCACGCACATGAAAGAGGCCAGACATCTGATCTGGGATAGAAGCAACTGCTGCTTCGATCTGCTTAACAGCCAGCAATGGCTTCCAGCAGGTGATCTATGCAAATCGTCCAATCCCTCACCTGGTACTGGTTCGACGCCAACAATATCCCACTTTTGTCCCTGGTTTCTCATTATTAAAACATCTTTGAGTCATAGCACTCATAATCTCAAACCATTTTAGTGTTTTATATTCTATATAAAAAGGAGCGCTGCATTGTGTGGAAACTGCCTGGTGTTTAATATACAACCAGGTCTCACCGTAAAGAACATCTACTCTACTCCTAATTGAGCGTGAACCAGATGGTTATTCAAAAAATCAAATTCAGTATATATAGGATCTTGTTTACCACTTTTGGCTAGGTGCTAGAACAAAACCTTTCTCTGTGTAAACAGACTAATGCAGAAATAACACAAGAACTGGACTGGCACTGTCAAGTGCTTTCAACGGATTACAGATAAAACAGGGTCCCAAATAAGTACTGAACCGTCGACACTAACGTCATCAAATTAGTGATACAAATCAGATATCAACAGATAAGTGAAGAATATCTTCCCCAAATCAGATATTAATGCCAACAAGAATGATACATCAACACTACCTCTGACATTACCATATCTAACATGATAATAGCATAGAGGAATGTTCTTGCAGTTATGTAATACAGCACCACCAGGTACCTGCTGCTACGTTAACCTTTTTTCTTTTCTTTCTATCATGTTTGCATACTCCTTTGGCAGGGCAAGAGAGTGGGAAATGGCATGCAAAATTTCTCAGTTCCACAGATACATGAGTCTAGGCCAAAACTAAATATGCATCACCATCATTTGTAATATATAAATGCACAATTTATTTTAGGATCTAACAACAAGCAAAAAAGATGGTGTTTTCATAGCCTAATATGTACATTTCTCCATGCATGTGCAGTTTTTGATGGTTACACCATCAGGGTACTTCGGTTGACAGCACAACAACAGCAGCAGCAAAAACTATATCACAGTATGCAACAAAAAATGTGTTATTAACTGACCACAACACAACGATATGTTATGCAATGGGGCAAGCAAACTGGGGCAAAGACCATATTGCAACAGCAGATGAATGATAAGACAGCTTACAGAATGCAGAAATTAGATCTTCGCACAGGGGATACCATGAGCGTAAGAGAGTGAGAAATCACAAGCTCATAGTGGTTTGAAATCACGTCACAATACTATATTTTCTACCAAGCGGGGAGCAGAACTGGGACATAAGCAACTGGTTCTACTTGGCAGTCAGCAATAACTCCCACTTGGTTATCTATGTTAATCATCCCAATAGCTACTGGTTTGCGGCTGGACCAGTTTTCCGTTAGCATCGGTGTCACGGAATTGAGAACTTCTAACCATTTTAGCATTTTCCATTCTAAAAAGTAGTCCTGCATTCTCTAGTCTAGACCAAAACACCTCCAGGAAATGCCTTTGTATTTAATACTAATCAGGTCTCACAGCAAAGAACATCTACTCCTGACTAGGAGTGAACCAGATGGTTATTCAAAATCGATAATTGATTTCTTACCATTGAATGCTAGCTGCTGAGAACAAAACCTTGTACTATGTACAACAATGCGACCGTATCACTAAACGAACTAATGCACTAATGACACAGAATACAAAATTGGGCTGACAAAATATGAACCAAAAGAAATACTGAACCATCAACACAAAACTCGTCAAATAAACCATATGTTCTAGTCATGCAATTGAACTGTGCTCTAGATAGTGCACAAAAAGCCGAATGGGAGGGTCGAGTTAGCTGAATACGCATCAATAATAAATAATCGAGGTCACTCCCAAAAGAACTACTCCATTAAAAGACCAAATTAGCGATACATGCCCTTAAAAAAACAGATCAATGAAGATCATCATTTCCTATATCAGAAACCAATGGAGTTGTTCGTCATGAGTTATACTTACAACATTAGAAAACAAAGCTACCGCAAGCTTCCACATGGACCAAAAAATCTAATTCATTGATCATTGACTTCAATGGCTGAGATTTAAAATTTACGTATCAAAATATGTGAGGTACACACGTCCATGATGCATCAGTAGCTAGGACTCCGTCATGGAATCAAAAGAAGCACAGACCGTGTGTGTCCGTAGGACTGCACGAAGGACCCAAAGAGACAGCAGACCAGAACGATACAAGCATGTAATTAATGTCTAATTCCCAATTAGAGATAGAAGTAATTAGTACTAATAAATGGACTCGGTTGTACTAGCTGGAGATGGATGGACAAAGCTAGCTGCTGGCATATTGTACAGCCTGAGGCATGCAGGAAACTCATCACGTACTGACACAGACACATGGAGCAATGTTGCACGGCCGGCTAGGTAACAGAGATTGGAAGATCGATTTTTAGCAAGCAGTTCCAGAAAAAGAAAGTTCTTAAGAACTTCATAGGGTGTCCAATGAGAGCGAATGGCCAGTGCTAATTGACGAATTAACCTGAACAATAATTGGCACAGCAGAAAATAAATGGCATGGAAAATGATCCCAAATTATTTTTTGTTATAATTTTCCATTTCAACCAGGTGACACACTAATGACACTAACATCTCAGAGCCAATATATTAGATATGTAAAATCCATAAATAAACAATATTTAAAATCTAAACCCACAAAGCGAACGTCTCATGCAAATAAATTATTGTGGGCACACCAATACGGGTTGAAACAAACAAACACACAAAGTAATAACTAAAGTAAGATGAACATATGGGGAAACATCTCTAACACATACCAAGGACCTCGACAAAAACTTCATAGACTTATGGAAAAAATAGCATACTGAAAGATTTTATCAAGATGTACATATTGGTTACACCTCATAAATGTTTCTTTTTACATGAAGTATCAATGATAATGTAGAATAAAATCAAGTATTGTAAAGTTTGTGTGGTGGTTAGGAGAAAATAACCACCTGGTATGTGCAACCCCACCATCTGGAACCAAATCCCACGAGCAAATAATTAGGTTTCTATTATACTCTAGCGGCGGCCTACAATTTTATTTCATAAAATAACACAGCCAAGAAACATAGAGAAATAAGGTTTTGAATGGTTTAGTTGATTAGATTATCCAGAATTTTAGATGCAAATATAAAAAGATGGTAATATTCAAAGCAAATATCAATAACAAAAAATATGAACATACAACATATAAAAAATCTGGCCACGCAAATGCGCAGGTTACCTGCTAGTTATACATTAATAATACTTCTGGCATTCCTATGTTTTACATGATAATAGCTTATAGGCCATACAGCAAGAACAGGTACCTTCTGCTGAATTGACAAAAACAATTTTTTCTAACATGTTTGCATCCTCACTTGGTGAGGGAGGAGATTAGATCGAAAATGGCAAAAAATCCCAGTTGTACAGAAGCAGAATGTCTAGACCAAAACTGAATATGCATCCTTGCCGGTCCAGTATTTGCAATATAAACGCAACATTATTTTAGGATCAAACAACAAACAGACAACTACAAGAGATGGTGTTTTCATAACCTCACCAGAGATGCAGAGAGCAAAAAAGGGCAATTCACCAAAACTGATTAGTGGATGTGTCACTTCAAGCGTATCCTAAAGAAACTATGCTTCTTGGCTGTCTTTTGATGCCTCTTCCATTTCCAATTCCTTGACTGCTACTACTAGGCTGCGCGTGATGCCTTTAAGGCATAATCCACTACCCTCAATTTCCTCCAGGAGCTTCTCAGCTGTTCTCCAGTCCATAGCCTTGAGACATAATGACTGGATAAGTTTGTTATACTCGTCCATATTTGGCTGCAACCCATCTTCCTTCATCTCCTTTAGGCATTCGAGGGCCTTCCCAAACTCCTCCATCTTGCAGTAACCACGAATCAGTATGTGATAAGTAACCCTGCTTAATTTTGGGTGGATCTTCTTAGCTTCGCGAAGTAGAGAATGGGCTTCATCGATCATGCCTCCTTTTGTGTAGCCACTCATGATCACACTGTATGTATAGATATCAGGGCGCAGCCCTCGGCTCTCCATCACTCTTATCAAACCCATTGCTTCCTCCATTTCTCCCTCTTTAGACAATCCAGTAATGACAAAGTTGAACACTGCACTACCAGGAGCTGGGCCAAGATTCACCATCCTCATCAACAATTTCTTTGCATCCTTCACATTCTTCATCCTACACAAACCATGTATAACCGCAGCAAAGGACTTGCCTGCATGCTTAAGAAAGTGCCCTTTGTATTCCTCCAGCAGCTCCAATGCCGTACTGATGGTCTCATCATTCCTAGCCAGAGCACCAACAAGGAAATCCAAGGTCGATGTTGGAATCTGAACCTTCTTCTTCCTCGCTGCTAGGTATGCTGAATGTGCCTCCGTCACCCTCTTCCCCTTGCAAAAGAAGGTGACAATCTCACCGGTCTTCTTCCCATCAGGGAAGCACCCAGAGGCAACCATCCTCTCACAAACTCCCCATGCAGCACCAACCATGGACTTCTTTCCGGCCGCCTGAATCGCCAGATAATAGCTGTCACCATCCGGAGTACAGCCGAACTCACTGAACTTGTCAAGCACCTCTAGCGCGGCCTTCGACTTCTCGAGCTTACAGAACATTGCTATCACTCTATTCAACAGCTGAGCGTTCACTGATCCCGGCACACGGCCCATTTCCTTAACCAAATCCCAGAGCAAGTAGGCATCCATCTTGTCGATCTCGTCGGAATCAGCAAGCTTGCTCGCGATGATCTCGAGATTAGCAAGGCTCTTGACATCGGGGTTGTTCTTCCCGGCGGACTTGAACAAGATGCATAGCTTTTTACCAGAGCAGTTCTCGGCAGAGAGGAGGACGGCGGCCAGGAGCGGCTCGGTGAAGTCAACGACCATGTCGGCGATGGCGGAGGGGATCTGCTCCTCCTTGGTGGACTCCACGACGGCGCGGACGCGGGCGACCTCCTCGTCGCTGGCTTCCGGATCGGCGGCGTCGGAGGAGGCGGTGGAGATGAAGATGTCGTCGGCGTCGGCCGCATCCTCCTCCCAGAGCGCGGCCAGGTTCTCCTCGCCGTCCTCGGTGGGATCGGCCGATGCGGATACGGCGTCGGGCGAGGAGGATGGGAAGGCATCCGGGAGGGCTTCGGAGGAGGCGTCCCGGAGGGCCTCCGGGGAGGAGGAGGAGAGGAAGCGGGAGAGTAGGCGTGGGGGTGGTGCTCGGGTCAAGGTTCGGAGTGGATTTGGCTGCGGCGGAGACCTGGCGGTGGACGAGCGGAGGAGGAGGAGGAGAGGACGAGCTCGCGAACGCCACATCGTCGTCGTCGGCGGCGGCGGCGGCGGCGAGGTGTTGTGGTGGTTCTTTTGTGCGGAGGAGTAGGACTGTACGAGAGTCGAGGGGGGGAGAGAGTGAAGGAAGGTTTCGCACTAGGGTTTAAGGCCTTAATGGGCTACTATTGGGCCGCCAGTAATATTGATGGCCATTGAACCTCCGGAGTACATGATTTCTGACTTGGGCTTCTGACTCGGGTTCGGTGTGTGGAACCGGATCGGAATCCCCCAGGTCTTTTCTGAAATATAAATTTGATCCGCGCTCTCGTTCTCGATGATCCGACTCTGTCCTTCTCTATACGCAGGCCGGCGTGGGCAGATAGATGGCGATACCTTGGACGCTTCACAGCGCCTTCTTCGTGGTAGTGATGTCGACCGTGTACGTGACCACCAGGAATCACTTGCTCGGGCTGCAGGAGCGCGCGCGCCGCCGCCTCCAAGGACCACCAGACCTAGCCCGCCGAAAGGCTGGATGATGAGGATGAAGAAGAAGACGTCTAGATATCGAATTTCATTTACTTCTCCAGTATTTCATTTTCTGTATTCGGTTTGTTTCTAGACTTTATATGTGCAATTCTCATGGGGACTTTAAACATTATTACTACTAGTACATCCTCTTTTGCGTTGATTCACAATCATAGCTTGTGCTGCCCGTTGTGGTCTGTGTGGAGCACAAAATAATCTTTTTTTGGAAAAGCCTTCCCAGCATCCTCGGATTGATCCTCCCGTCGCGCTCCACTGACATCGCCGCCGTTGCCGCCGCCGCTAGCTGCCACGGCGGCCAAGGACCGCGAGACTTAGACTGCTACATACATCGACCGCCGGCCGACGGCTTGATGATGACGTTCACATAATTTGCTGTTTTCACCTATAGTAGCAAGTACTGTATGTATGTTCGATGTCTTCAAATGTTATGCACTGGGCCGAAAACACTTACTCGTCCCGTTTATAGTCAATAGGAAGTGGCAGCCGGTGGGCGGTGGCCATGATCCTTTACACAGTTTGATGCATGATGCGCCATTTCCACCGATCTCGATACAGAGTTCAAACTCGTGTATCATACTGCATTGAATCGATGCTTCCCTAGCTATGTTTACGCACGCCGTTTCGGTTTGAGGAGGCTCTTCCCGTGAGAGCTGGTCTCTGTGTTAGCAGACGCTGGATGACGCCGTCGACGTCGAGATCCACTGGCCGATTTTAAAACTTCGCTGCTTGATGGACCTCGTAATTAAGATAGGTGCCTCGATCGTGCACTACCGGATTCGGGGAATTTCGAGGGTGCCGTTGGCACTCGGTGAAGGGCCTACCGTAGTCGACATCAAGGAAATATCGCTGTTGTGGTTGCGGCTGGTGATGTAGAGGGTAGTGAGGGCATAAGTAGAGGAGGTTGATGTAGGTCATGGCAGCGGGCCATCGATGCAAAGGACGGGATGTTGCGAGTACCGACGAGATTGTCGTGGAGGCAAGGCAGGAGTCCATAGACGATGCGGGTATGTAGGAGGTGTGGATGAGCAGCAGAAGTTGCGGAAGCCCTGACTTAGTAGCTAAAGTGTGGGCTACCCCTTGTCATTCCTCTTCTGCAGTAGATACTTGGCAATTTAAATTTAGGCTGCTTCGGAAAAGTATTAAAGGATGGAGTATAAATGTGGACTCTGCTTTGAAAAAACTTAAGAAAGATCTTTTGCTTGAGTATGACATCCTTGACACCTTTTCTGAAACCAGCCCTCTTTCTGAGAATGAGAGACTAAGGATGAATCAAATTAAAGTTGAACTGGATAAGATTCTTAGTCAGGAAGAAACCAAAGCCTGGCAGAGATCCAGGGATAGATATATTAAAGAAGGGGACAGAAATACCTCCTACTTTCATGCTATTGCTAGCCAAAGGAGGAGGAAAAAGAAAATTTGTGTTCTAGATGGACCTTATGGTCCTGTTGAATCTGATTCTGAGATGTTGTCTGTGGCTTCTGAGTTTTATAAAAATCTTTTTGCTCAAGAGGATAAGGTTAATATATCATTAGGATCTCATTTCTGGGATCCTGAGGATATGGTCACCTCTGAGGAAAATGAGATCCTCCAACAACCTTTTACTGAGGAGGAAATTAAACAGGCTGTCTTTGAGTCTTATTCTAGTGGTGCTCCTGGCCCAGATGGGTTTTCTTTTCTCTTTTACCAAAAGTTTTGGGGGTTGATTAAATCTGATTTTATGGCTTTGGTTAGAGAGTTTGAATCTGGTGAAATGAATGTTGCTAGATTGAATTATGCTATCATTACCCTTATTCCTAAAGAACCTGATGCCAGGGATATGAAAAAATTTAGGCCCATCAGCCTTGGTAACTGTAGTCTTAAGATTATTTCTAAAGCTATTACTAATAGGATTTCTCCTATTGGTAGTAGAATTATTGCAAAGAATCAGACTGCTTTTATTAAAGGCCGTTTTATTTTGGAGAGTGTGGTAGATGCTCAAGAGCTTATCCATGCTGCTCATTCTAGAGGAGAGAGTGCCTTGGTGCTAAAGCTCGACTATGAGAAGGCTTATGATCGAGTTGATTGGGGTTTCCTTGATGACATGCTGCTCTCTAGAGGTTTTTGTCCCACCATTAGGAGGTGGATTAAAAGCCTGTTAGTTGGTGGTTCTTTCTGTGTCAGGCTCAATGACCTCAACAGTTCTTTTTTTAAAGCTGGGAAAGGGCTTAAGCAAGGGGACCCTAGTTCCCCCATTCTGTTTAATCTTGTTGCTGATGTCTTTTCTAAGATGCTTTTTAAGGCTGCGGGTTTGGGCTTAATTAGGGGTTTGTTACCTCAAGTTGTGCCTGGTGGTGTCATCAGCTTGCAATATGCTGATGATACAATCCTTTTTCTTGAGAAAAATGAAACCTATGCTAGGAACCTCAAATGGTTTTTGTCCTGTTTTGAAGGGATGTCTGGTATGAGAATTAACTACCATAAGTCTGATCTTATGGTGATCAATATGAATGCAGAAGAGTCTTGTGTTTTTGCTCAGATTTTTTGTTGTAAGATAGCTGCTTTTCCCTGTAAGTATCTTGGTGTTCCTCTTCATTTTACAAAATTAAGGAAAGAGGACCTGCAACCTGTGGTTGATAAAACTATTAAGAGGTTTGCGGGTTGGAGAGGAAAATTGCTTAACTATAAAAGTAGAGTAGTTTTGCTTCAATCTTGTATTGCTAGCATCCCTATGTATTTGTTGTCTGTAATTAAATTTCCTAAGTGGGCTATTAAAGCTATAAATTCCCAGATGTCTCACTTCCTGTGGAGTGACTCTGAGAATAATAAGAAATATCATCTTGCGAACTGGGACCTGGTTTGTCTCAAGAAAGAGTTTGGGGGTTTGGGTGTGCAAAATCTTAGGGATTTTAATCTGTGCTTGCTTGCCTCCTGGATTAAGAGATATCATCTTGATTCCGATAAAATTTGGAGGAAAATTGTCAATTTTAAGTATGACCTTTCCCCCAATATCTTTTGTGCTGAACCAAATGGTTGTTCTCCTTTTTGGAAAGGAAATTTTTGGGCTGCTAAAGCTGCCAAAATGAGTTTTAGGTGGAAGATTGGTAATGGTAATAAAATTAGGTTTTGGAGTGATGTGTGGATAGGAAACTGTAGCCTTGCCATCCTATTTTGGGATTTGTTCATTATTGTTAATGAACAGGATATTACTGTTGCCCAAGCATGGGATGGTGTTGATCTTAAATTTACTTTTAGAAGATGCATGTCCCCTGAGCTATTTGATCGATGGCTTGAGCTATGTCAACTAGTGGGTTTGGTCTCTTTATCTGAGGAGGAGGACATGCCTCTTTGGATGTTTCACTCCTCTGGGGTTTATAGTGTGAGATCCTTTTATGCTATCATCAATAACAGAGGGGTTGTACCTGTACATACTCCTGCTGTGTGGAGCCTTAAGGTTCCTCCTCGTTTGCATATGTTTCTCTGGTTACTTGCTAATAATAGGTTGTTAACTAGAGATAACCTGGCCAAACGTAGGCATGTTGATGATTTGAGTTGTCTTTTCTGCTCTGAGCCTGAAACTTGCCATCATTTATTTTTTGATTGTATTGTAGCCAAAATGGTTTGGTCTACTGTTTCTGAGTTGGTGGGTACCCCTGTGGGTGTTGATTTTGAATCAGTAGCTCGGTGGTGGATAAGCAATAAGAAAAATTCTGCTCTGAATATTACTTGCACTGCTGCTCTTTGGTCCTTGTGGAAAATGCGTAACGATATGTGCTTTCAGGGGAAAATCTGGGCAGGGGTGAAGGACATCTGGAGAAGAATGGTGCTGGAACTGGATCGATGGAAAGTTCTCTCAGAGGATGCTGTAGCAGATCTTCTGGCAAGAAACATCCTGCTCCTGAACAAGAAGAGGGGGGAACTGTTACGCATCGCCTGGGGCTGTTGAGGAAGCTTCCCAGGATAGAAGATCTTCCTAGCCCGTCGCCTTCAGCTCGAAAAGAGTTTGATGCTGCTCAGGCTGAAATCTGCAAGAAGCTCCTGATGAAGTTTGTTGGGATGAAAAATCCTTATGTTTGATGTAGCGACCCTGCCCTTTTAAAATAGGCCAAGATCCCTGTGTTATTGTGCTAGTCCCTGGATCGAATAGCTAGCACCACAGTTTAAGATGAAGTATCATACATTGCATCGAAATTCTATTACAACGTATGATCCAGAAAAATAATTCATTACAAATTGCATAGCCAAAGGCTAGCATATTACAAAGTTCAGCAGCGGAAAACATAAGTAGCATGGAGCCTCATCATCTTCATGTGCCACAGGCAGACATGTTGGTTGTAGACTCGAAATCTATATCGTTCCTTACTCTTCGTCAGAACACCCTGCAACACGTAGGTTACAGCCAAAAATTGGTCAGAACCATTGGAATGGATCTAGCAAGTGATACTTGTGGACTCATAAAGGAAAACTCCTATTAGCTATATGCATATTTGGCTGGTGGAGTTCAAGGCTATTTGCGTAAAGCCAACTTTATCCTATTCTTTAAAAATCATTTTCTTTTCCATTTATTATGAGACGAACATGGCATATCATCCAGTGCTCAATGTCCCTTGTTACACATAAAAACAATATCCTTTTAAGAATTTGAGATAAGAGGGAAACTTCCAACTTCTTCAAGTCCAGTCCGCTCCAAGTTCTCTGCTCTTGTCCAGGTGCTCAAAGTTGTCCACCAATAGCGTCATGGCTAAGGAATTTCAAAGGATGTGAGCATATCAATAGGTCAGGTCATCGACCACCTACTAGGTCGCTCACAAGAAAACCTAACGTGAACATATCAGTAGGTCAGGCACTCAGCCCCCACTATGCCACTTATCGCAAGTCTAAGGTGAACATATCAATAGATCAGGCATCCAGCCACTACTATGTCACTCGCCGCACTCTAAAGTGAACATATCAGTAGATCAGGCATCCAGCCACTACTATGTCACTCGCCGCACTCTAAAGTGAACATATCAGTAGATCAGGCATCCAGCCACTACTATGTCACTCGCCGCATAACGTGAACATATCAATAGGTCAGGCACTCAGCCACCTACATATGTCGCACGTCGTAAATTCTAATTGGACACATCAATAGTTCAGGCTTTTCGCCACCTACTTATGTCACTCGACACATATCAACAGGTCAGGTCATATACCACCTGCATTACCACTTGCAAAAAAAATCTAACCCAATCCATTCATGCAATCCATGAAACATTTGTTGCTTTCACAAACAAAATATGACATCAGCTACAACAACCTTTTGAAATAGTATCCACATCGTCTACAAGCATGGCTAAGCAAATTGCTTCTACAATGGTTTCTACTAACTTAGTCAAGATACATACGGAAACTCTAGAGTGAGCCCGAGCTCACCTACTCATGCTTCTTTCAAAAAATTCAAAAAATAGCAAATCAAGTCAAAAAATTCTAAAATAAATTGGAGTCGTACGTATATTAGTTCTGCCCATTTCTGCAAAATCTCGGGCTCAAATGACATTTTATTTGAACTGTGCAAAAAAGACAAAATAAGGTTTCAGAAAATATGTGAATACACATTTTTGCAAATGCTGAGTTTGTCTTTTTTGCACAGTTCAAATAAAATGTCATTTAGTTCTGAGATTTTACAGAAATGGGAAGAACTAATATACGTACGGCTACCAAAAATCTCAGATTTTTTTTGACTTGATTTACTATTTTTTGAATTTTTTTAAAAAAGCAGGAGCAGGTGATCCCGGGCACCAAAAATCTGCACTCAGATACATATGGCTATCCTAACTGGGTTTGCATAGCATAATAATATAGTAGTACACCTATCATGCATACTACTAAAAACACTAAATGCAATAGACACAAATTAATAGGACATTTATGCTGGAGTATCACTTGCCTTTTTGAGATTCGTCGTTTCTCACACACTCTTGCAAACGCAACAAGAGTCACACTCCGTCCAATCTATCGTATAAAAACGAAACACAACATAAACAACATGACAAGACAAACAATTTGTGCAACAATAATGATGCTGGTCAATTTAATAATCACACCAATAAATTTAATTAGTTCTCTGGTTGATATATATGCAAGAAAAAGATTTTTAATATTATTAAAGATTTAATGTTGCGATTTAAATCCTATAATAAAAATCTATAAGCTTCTGCAAGTTAATTCGAAATAAAAGTTTAATTAACTTTTGAAACTGATGTCTCTGGTTAGATCTTTTAATTATCTAACCGTGGCAAAAAGAAATACTTTATTTCGAATTATTGATTTAAAGTTATTCTATTTTTAGTGCAATTTAAAGTTCAGAAAATCCGGAAATAATATTTCGGTAAAAGTGTGTTTTTATTACAGAAACAGATTATACACATTCATACGAATCCAACGGTATATTATTTGTAATTTTCCGATAAATATTTGATTTACTACGGATTTTACAAGATTCAGTCAATTTCTGCAATTTTTAATTGATTTCTAAATAGAGTTGACCGGGGTTGACCTGACTGACGCAGGCTGCTGACTGTACGCTGACCGGGCGCTGACGCGGCTGACACGTGGTGCTGACGGGGCGATGACGAGGACGCCACGTGGCTTTTCCTGATTGGCTCGAATGGATCTGTTTATATAAAAAGATCCGTACTTCAAATCGGAAAACTTAAAACATGAAAGTTGTAGAGAATAAGCCGATCTACTTACCCACCAAAGGGATTTGCGTTTGGTGGCTCGGGTGCGAAGAGATCTGAGATTCCCTTTTCACAATCCGAAAAGTTTGAACAGAAAATTTGAGAGTTGTGTTTGGCGGAATTGGACGATATCTTACGGGTGATAGATCTTGATGATACGAACAACTTTCGTGTTTACACGGAATGGATTTGAGGTCGTTTTCGTGGACGAACAGTAGCTTCCAAGGTCAACAATGGATCTGTTTTGTACTGACAAAACCGTGAATCAAAGTGAAAAAGTTTCAACAGCAAAGTTGTACAGAATGGATGGATCTATCTACTCACCGAAGGGATTTGGATTTGATTAAACAAGCGGTCGTAGATCTTGAATTTACTCCGTGAGATCTGAAATATTGCAACACGAAATTCTCCGGCTGTGGTTGATGAAAAGTGGTGGGATTTATCGGGATGGAAAGATCTCAACGAGATCTACAACAATGGTTAAGGAGCCGAGCTCAATCGACGAAGTTTAGAGGTCGGTATTAACGAAACAAGACTAGGGTGTTTAGGGTTTCGGAAGAATGAAAAGGAAAACCATGAGATGGCGAGTCTGGATCTTTATATAGAGATGCAGAAGTGTAGAAAGATAGGATTTCGAGTTGGCTACACATAGGAACGAACGGAATCGAAAACGGAGTTGAAACGATAAAGATATTGAAGTTTAAACGAGGTATGGTCGAAGGACAGAAAACTGCACGTTTTCTGGAACGGGGATCGATCGGTCGACCGACTGGTCTGACTGTGCGGAAGGCAGCGGCCTGCTCGTGGCCTAGCTGGGCTGCTGCTGCTGGGCCGGCCCATGGCTCGCCCGGTTTGCTTTTTTTTTTTGTTCCTTCTCTATATTCTTTTATAACCTTTGATTTAGTACTCCAAATCAAGTCAAACGAATTTGTAAAAAAATTGTCAAATTCTCATTAGTCAAAGTAGACATTTAGGAACTATATCCAAAATATTTTAAATCTTTAAAGGTTCAAATAATGTATAAATGCATATTTGACACCTTTATGTCGTTTTATAAAATAGGGTTGTATAAACTCCTTTTGACCCAAATAAAATCCAGAAAAATAGTATGAGTAATACCATTCAAAATGACAAACTCAGTACAATAGTTGAGGACAAAACATTATATTTGAAGAGTTTGAGAAATCCTTTAAATACAAATACCCACTTAATTATAGGCTTTGCCAAAAAGGTTTATAGGATTTTGTAGAGATCCAAATAAATATTTTATTTCCAAAGATTTAAAAGTTGAGATTGGAAGATAAAGGAACATTTAATTTAAAATAGAACTTTGGAAGATGTCCCAATAATCTTCTATAGAGGTTTTCTTTATTTTTTGAGACTTTATTTATTTATTAATAAAAGTTTTAAATTTTTGTGATTTTTAAAACATTCCAAAGTTTTGGGATGTTACATTTGATCTCTCGTAGCTTGAGCTGGTTGTTAGATGTTACCTTGGATAGTTGAACGGGTTTGCTTATCTTAGCTAGGGGTGGTTCTTCTGTTTTGTGGCCTTTATGCCTCACCGGTGGTGGTGTGGACTTGGCTTGGAGCTGTATCTGAATTCTGTTATGTTGGTGTGGTTTCAATGAAACCGGGGCGAGGCCCTTTTTATCTAAAAAAAAAAAAGTTGCGGAAGCCGCTCCGGCAAGCCCGATGAAAGCACACACAAGCAATTAACAAGAACATCATATATTATCTCAAGTAAAATCCTACATGAACCTGGGTGATCACAGGTGATTATGTGATCACCAGGAGTTCAAATATTAGCCTAAGAATTAAAGCATAGTTATATCATTCATTTATTTGATCACCTACGACTAAGAAAGAAGTTAGAGATAAGGCACAACCAACATATCGTACACACCTATTTTTGAATCGAAAAATCTAGCAACACTTAACATGATCACACCACTAGATTTCAGTCTAACACATCTCAAATCCAGTGCAAATAAATGAGTTTTAAACCGTGAAACATTTTTAAAAAGTGAGCTGCCAAACTGACCGTGAAACTTTTTCCAGACCAAGCGAACATTTAAAAAAAATACATTTTCTTTATACTGGGAGAATAATTTATATTTGAAAATTTTCATGTTCTCAAAATGAATACTTTTCGTAATTCTTGAAATGTTCATATAATATTTTTTTATTTTTATTATTATCTGGAGATAAATAGATTTGAACTTGAAGCGATACCTAGGGAGACCCCCTCATCACGTAATCGGAGTTCCCCAGATCGATATCTCTGAAATAAATTTGAGCCCTGCTCCCCCTGCCCCCAACTAACCCGTGCGTGCGTGCATCCATCGATCCGCGCTCTCGTTCTCGAGGATTGTCGGACTCTGCTGCGCGGGCGTGTGCTGATGGTGATACCCTCGATGCTTCGGAGCGGCATCCTCCTGGCAGGGATGACGGGCGTGTACGTGAGCACGAAGCATCTCCTGCGCGGGCTGGCGGAGGAAGACATGGAGCGCCAGCGCCAGATGCAGATACGCGCCGCCGCCGCCGCCAAGGACCACAAGACCTAGACTTCTACACGTGCATGTGCATCGATCGCCGACGGCCGGCTCGATGGCGAGGGTGACGTTGTAGACTCTGTTTAATTTGATGAATTGATGTTTTCACCTGCGATTCATATTTTTGTACAATAGCGAACATGCTTGTAATTTGTTAGATCACGGTGTTTGTTCGAGTAAGCCGATGATCGATATCTTCAAACAATGTACTCTGACGGAAAGAATTTTCTCGTTCACACAAAAAATCCAAGCTGCATGGGAATTGGGATAGATCAAACCAAGCTGGTTCCGGTATTTATTTTTTGTACAGGTCTGCAACGTTATATGAATAGACATGGAGGATCTTCAGGACCTAGGCACCGGTTAAGGGAACTTCAGAAAGAACTAAATGAAGTCATGTTAGGACCACTAACCGATGAGTCTGTAGATAAACAGAAAGAGATTGAACTCAAAATTGGCTAAGCTATGGAGAACTTTCAGGTGCAAAGCGGCCGAGCTAATTGGCTAAGCTATAGAGAACAAAATATCAGTTTTCTTTTCCATGGTTATGCAACTGCACGAAAAAGAGAGATTTCATCAAGAAGCTGAAAAATTATGATAGAGTTTGGGTGGAAGAGGAAGACCAACTTGAGGATCTTGCTGCTAGCTACTTTTCTTCACTCTTCACATTTGGTGTCCAAGTACCTGCAGGTTCGGAGGTGTTACAGAAAGTTAAACCGACAGTAACCAAACTATGAATGATATACAAATGGCTTGTTCCGAGGAATGCTCATACACGACAGACATTTTGCTTAGAATTTATTTGCAAATATGTCAAATTTCGCGCCACAAATCATTTTTCAAAATGAGGTCAAAATAACCGGCGAGAATATACATAGCAAGATCATGGACCTTTCAACACCCTCTGTGGCTGTTGCATATAATCCTACTTGTGTACTTTAATATGAATTTTAGCTATTTTTAGCCAGAAAATATCACGCGTTTGCATTTCAAATTTAAATGACTTTCAGAAATCAATCTAAACTCATTTAAATGGGAGAAAGTAGTTAGAAAGAACAAAGAGAGAGAGAGAGAGAGAGTTATTAATACTTGGGAATTAACCATTAAATATGGTACTTTTGTGAAAATTGGATAGGTGTTATTGCTCCACAAAAAACCCATTTTTGTCATTTAGATATTGAAATAAATTTCTTTTGTAATAAAAGGTTGGAAACTTGTTTTAGCACTATTTTTGCCATCTTACTTTCTGTAAAATATGGTCATATTACAACGATTTACGCCATTGATGTGGTGATGACTCATGAACTTGGTCGTTTGGCGCGTATGTCAGGAATGCTCGTACATGATAAGACATTTTGTGATTTTTTCAGATATCTAAAAATCCATGTTTATCATTTTTATAGTTTCTTCATTTTGTTTGGTTTTTCAAAGGAGGATGCTGAGCGTCCCCCGGACGATGGAAGCCTTCCAACGTCCTGGTCCTCTGGCTGACACGTGTCCACCTGCTCTCAACAAATCCCCCAAATGCTTCCGTAGCAAAAAACGATTCGTGTGTAATAAGAAATTTGTACTATTGTAGCAAATGTTCAATTCCCTCACAAAATCCCGCAAATGCTTCAATGTAGCAAAAACATTTCGTTCTTAATAAGAATTTTATGCTATTGTAGCAAACAAAACAGACTTCCTCGAACACATCGATGCCGGAGACCGTTGTAGCAAAAACTTATACTATTGTAGCAAAACCACATTACTATTCTAGCAAAAAAAACTTATATTGAAGCATGGAAGAAAAAAATCTTGGCACCGCCAGGTCCCTGGCAGCACTGTCATGCCTACCTTGGAGAGCAGCGCCGCCGTGCCCTGGAAGCATCGCGTCTCCACCTTGGCAGCAAACGCCGTTGAGCCCTGCGAGCACCATGGCTCCCATCGTAGTGTCCATGTCCGGCTCCAGCGAGTAGCACCACCGCCCATCGTAGGAAGCACCGCTCTGTGCCGCTTGAATCCATCGAGCAGCACCATCGCCGCCGGCTCAGAGCACCCATCCCTCGCCCATGGTACCAATGACCAGCGCCGTAGGTAGCACTCCTCGATGCCTCTTGTAGCACCGCCGTCATCCCCTGGGAGCACCGCCGCCCTCCGATGGTAGCAACGACCGTGCAGGCCGTGGCAGCAGAAGAGGCAGTCGCAGGTCGTCGTCATCGCCCCTGCTTGAGCTTGGGGTCGTGCGGCGAAGGACGAGGAGGCGGCAAGGCTCGGGCTCGAGCGCAAGGGGCGAGCGGTGGCGCGAGCAGCAGGGGACGGCGCGGCAGCGAGAGCTCCTGTGGTCGCGGCGGCAAGAGCTCCTGTGGTCGTGGCGGCGCGAGCTGCAGGGGCGGTGTCGCGAGGCGCAGCTCCTGATTTTCATGGCGTTCTCCCGTGTGTGGAGATAGGAGCAGAGAGGCAGCACATCCCAGAAAAAATAGGCCGCGGAGAGAGGAGATCCATGGCGTGCTGCCGTGCGTGGAGCTGGAAGAACCGCGTGGCGGCGCCGCGGCAACGAGTGGAGACGACGGAGGGCTATGATTTGGGGGAAGCGATGGGGAAAAGGAAAAGAGCGGACAGGAAGACGAGAGGAGAGGATAAGGACTCGATTCGTTCGCCACGGAACGGACACGTGGCGAGCGCGGAAGGAGGACGTTGCGAGACGCTCCAGCCCCCGGCTGTTCGTTAGGCTTTTCCTTTTTCAAAACATGGTTGATGTAGCTAGCGAAACTATTCATAACAAGGGCCTTAATATTTCACTTTTATTTGTAGAGCCCATGTGGGATTTGGTTATTACTGTTTTATCAATTTATATTAGAAGTTAGCTTTCTCTTAAATTTTCTGATAACTTTTATTTTAGATATTTCAGAATATTTTTTTGGCTTCTTATGGTTTTATCACATGTTCTTTGGCTCTATATTTTTTACCAAAATAAATCTATGTTTCATCAGTTGTGACACTGCAAAAATGTGGCTATCACTAGTGTTCTGGGTACTATTTAAGGTTTCAATGGTTTATAAGTTCTCAAAATTTACGGAAACGATAATGTAATATCACGACAATGATTTGTACTTTTCCCTTTTCCGTGTCATTAGAGTCTGGCCCATAAACCCAATAAGTTGTAGCAGAAAGAGTACCAACAAATCGTGGATGCTAGAGACAGCAATAACTTGTGGCCCTTGGCTCAAACAAGGAGACGCGCAGCAGCACATAACTAGCCAAGGGAGAAAAATGCGACACATCTTGTCCAGACTCCACACCGTGTGGTTTTGCGGACCTATGAGGGCGTAGAAAATCAAGGAGCCTTAGATATATGAGAAATGTGCTGAAAAATAGAGTAGTAAAAAGGAATCTGATTTGCGTTAGTTTCACACGTGAAGGACATGATTTGTGCTTTGTAAGTTGGTTAGGAGAGTCTTATAACTCTATATAAGGGCACACGTCCTGATGAACCAAGTTCCCTTTAGAACCCATGTGTAGGGTATATATATGTGTGATGAGTGGTGTAGTTCAACATTTGGTATTAAACACCGAGAGAAACAATCCCCCAATTTTGTGACAATGTTAACCAACTAATAACTTTGATTCGCATATATGCTAACAAACATTGATGTGAAATGAGAGTGCTCAGGATTCAGTAATACTACACGACATGGAGAATGCTGGCCTATGAGCTTTAAAATAAATGAAACTTATTTAGTTCCACCAAGTACAACTTTAGTTTTAATTGTTATTTAAAACTACCCCAGGGATACACCAGTTTTGTCTACCCAACAGCCGTAAGGAGATCAAACATACTCCCTCCGATCCATAAAAAGTGTCGCTCATTTTGTACTAAGTTAGTACAAACTTTGTACTAAGTGGGCGACACTTTTTATGGATCGGAGGGAGTATCAAAAATCGATATCCAGCGACTACGCAGGGCCATTTTTCTTTATCTTCACATATGAAGTTAATTTGTTTTAGGAATATGCATGACGCCAATACAAATAGAAGATTGAAGCACCCTCCAATTTTCCGAGGTATACACCTTCAGACTTTGTGCCGTGATTAAAATACTCCTAGAAAAAGATACAGTGAATTTTAAATCTTGCTAACGTAACAAAGAGTTAAACAAAACTCATGTTTACGAAACTAGGGCTAACGTGATGAGCACAATTCGAGAATATATGAAAAAAACTTTCAAGGTACCTATCAAGGATCTCTGTAGGCATCTTTCTTATTTACTATATGACTTGATTTGTATTTCTTATGCAGCTACAATAAGGCAGTTGGAAGAATATAATATGCATTGAAGACTCGCTTTCGCTACGGCTCCGGTGAGTTTCGTTTAATAAACCTATCTAATAAAGAAGTCGTTGGCGAAGTCACAAGGCCCTCTACTAAACGGATACAAAAATAGATGTAATGGCATACTCTGTGAGTTCCGGATGTCCATCCAAGAAGTACAATGTGTACAACACGACTGCTTTTTTTCCGAACCATGCAGGAGAACTGCATGTCATTAATTAAGAAGGGAAAGATCCCAAAAACAGGCAGAACAAGAACATGATTATACAAATTTAGAAAAGGTTTAAATGACCACGTCAACTACGACCAACATCTTACAAAAACACAACAAGAAGAATTACCCTGGGGAGAGAAAAGGCGACCCTGTCAACTATGACTACTTTTTCAATTTTAAAAAATAGATGTTTATTAAGTTTTTTCGAACATGCACATTAGGAAACATCTAAATTCAAACACCCACACTTGAATGAAAAAACCATTATATAATATACAAGCAGCTCGTAAAAAGTTTCAACAAATTAAAGACAAATGGTTCATGCGGTGTGCTCAGACAGGGATTAAGAAGACAAAGCACATGAGTGGTAACTAAAAAATGAGCTATAACCAGCAAGATGAAAAATCCACCACTATTAATTAAGATAAAATAAATATTTGGTGGCAATTCACATGGAATGGCGGCTTAAGTTTTCGATGACTACTGAATTTACATGTTTAAACATATATATCGTGAAGCTAATGATGTGGCTCATGAATTAGGTAGGAACTCGTGGGTCGTGCAAACAAGTTTGGCCAGATGATACCCTACCTTATAGTCTGAGCTGGCCAACGGGCTGGTTCGGGCCTGACACGGCCCGATCTGGCGCTAGAAGGGCCCGGCCCGGCCTGACAAGTGGCGGCCCATTTATAAATAGGCCGTGCCATGCAATGTTGCGTGTCTCGCTTTGAGGCCTAGGCACGAACCCTTTAATAAACGGGCCGGCCCATTTAGTAGGAGAAAAAAGATAAATAAGCTGTTTTTTGGCCAGTTGGGCCTATTTTCTAGGAAAAACATAAAAAAGATAACGGGCATTGCCATGCCAGCGCGCGTGCCTGGCCTCGAGGCCCAATCACTGTCCCAGGCATGCCGTGGGCCAGGCACTGCCCGTTTAGCCACCAGCCGGGCAGACTCGTGAAAGGCCGGTACGCATGTTAACGGGCCGGCCCGTGAGCACGGGCCTAGGTGGCCAGCTTTGCTCGTAATATACCTCTTTTGATAACCGGTTTAAATGTTATTTCGAATGAATTAATAAAGAAGTAAATTTTTCAGAAAAAATATAAAAAAAATCATTTGGTGGTCAGTGGAGGTGGTTGTATGATTTACCCACATCCTTTAAAACCGAGCTAAGACTTCTGGCCGGTGTCACGGTGGCATACTATTACCTTAGATGTACTACCTCCGTTCCATAATGTAAGCATTTTTAGCATTTCTCTTTCCATCCGTATCTAGACATGTTTTAGTGTAAGGTTCAAATGAATCTTGCACTAAAACATGTCTAGATACGGATGGAAAGAGAAATGCTAAAAATGCTTACATTATGGAACGGAGGGAGTACCTTCTTAATTATCTTAGAGTATGTTGTAATTTCTTCTTCTGACAGAACTCAAGATATATTCTTTTAAAACATTGAAGGGGATTAGAAGAACTGAAAAACACCAAGAGCTGTGCGCTGTGCTGGGTCACTAGCACGCATGTACAGACAAAAAACACCGACATAAATTTTCTTAAATCATCATATTTGGACTTGCTTTCTTCAGTCTCAAATCCAAAGAAACTTCATAAGAGGGAAGATGATATAGGCTAAGCCAGAACCTGGACTACGAGCATATGTGCCTCAGTCGAATCTTCTAGTGATAAAAGATAGGGTTATGCCGCGATCACTATACACTGTCAGTCTGACACATGCAAGGAGACTCAAGATATATCCCTTATCTTGCCAATCATCTTCATGACTAGTTCAGCTGGAGGCCTCTAGACCTGGTGCCTTTGGATCCGGGGCTGCAGGGGGATTGAAAACTTTTAGATCAAACAAATAGACATAATAGATTTCATTTATATGTCGCTAATGCAGAATGGGGGCATTCAAGGTTCAATACTTGTCTCTACGGTTCTACCATGTATAGATTTGATTTCTTTCTGAAAGAAACAATGGAAGGGAAATCTCCGCAGCGTAAATAGGAATGCAAGTTTGCATCCATTAGAATTTGAACCTGGGCGGTGAAACTACATCCACTCTCTGTCTCTCCCAAACAATTCAGCTAGGCTTTTTTTCAACTTCAACCAAATCATCAGTTTACATTCGTCTGGTGAGTATGCTCAACCTCAAATATATCAGACTAATTTGTAGAAGATAAAAATTATTTGATATATTGTATTTCAAAAAGTATAATCTCTGTGCAACTCAAAGTAACTTGAATGAAAGGTTACCTGATGTTTTCATTGTGTGCATCTTGGAAGGCTGGTTTGATGGAAAAGGTAAAACACAAGGAAAGCTTGTTACCCCTTCTTTGTGATACAAAGAATAAGGTGCACGAGCTGTAAGTCTTCGTTTTGATCTAAAGACTTTTAGCATGCACTCATCGTTTGTATCTGTTAGACCAAACACAAAATGTAAGGTATTGAAGTTTACTAATCATAAAAAGACAATCAATTACCTAAAATTGACTTCGCTGCTAAACGAGCAGCCTTCTCGGCAGCATCACTCTTGCTTTTGCCTATTTCACCTGTATATTCCTTCCCAGCAACAGAGACAATTGCAACACAAAAGGTCATTCTACCTAGACGTTGACGATGGTAGGAGTAAGAAGGTTGACTTGTTTTCTTCTTACGTGTAAATTCATACAGAATCGTCTTGCAGAGCAGCAGATCCTAAATGAAAGGAAAAAAAACGTATAAACAGATCAACAATCAACATAAAACCCGTAATTCAAATTGATGAATGGTAAAAGCAATAGTATATCTGAAAGCATTACCTTATCAATGAGTGCCAACACATCTGCAAAATTATCACCATCTCTTGCCATTAAGAACTCATATGCAACCTTGGCGGCATCTTGCTCGGCTTCTTTTTTATGTACATGAAGATGAACTGATTTAAAGTTCTGACCATCCACCTCAATAGTACACCAAAACTTGCAGTCATGTGGTTCACCTTCACTCCTAGTTATGTAAACCGGATACTTTTGATATTTCTTTAGCGAAATTTTTTGTAACCGGTTTTTGTGACAGGACTCCCCTGCATAACAAAACCCACTGACTAAAAGTGATTATTTTGGTTTTAAATTTGATCGACTAGCAAACAAAAATAGATGCATATACATCAACAAGTCTAGCAAGAGTAAGAAAAACTGAGGAAGGGATCACAAACCACGAACTGGCCTCTTGGGCCCATTGATCTGGTCAATCGCCTCGTGCAAGGTTGGACCCTTATACCACTCAAGGTTGGTGGAGATCTCAGTATTGTTGTTAGCGTTTGAACCGGAGATGGGAACAAAACTAATTTTGTTGTGGTTGTATCCCAGACTCTTGAGGTATGAAGAAGCTTCCCTCACTATTCCATCATAATGGTCCTTTGAGACGGCAGCTACTTGCATCTGACCAACAAATATTCCACAGTATATAATAAATCTAAAACATAGATTAAAACAAAATGTACATTTTCCACAATATGTGGAACTTCAGCAGCGAGCTTGCAATATATAATCGCTCCATCAGTCTATCAGATCGACAATTTAACAATTCAATTCAACGGTTATGAAGCGGCATTTATATTATTCATAAACTGAGCCTTCATAAATATGTTTCAGAAGTTATATATACCTCGTTGCAACAGCAGATCAGCTGCTGCCTACCAACAGCAAAAGCACGGAGAGTATGTTCGATAAGTTCATCCTTGAATAGGATAGACACGCTAGTGGTAGAGTCAATGACGAGGACGACACAATCAGCCTGTTCAGCGGCATCAGTGATATTGCAGTAGTACTTGTTGGTCTCAAACTTCTCGTTCGCGACACCAAGCTTGTCGATCAGGTGGCCAGTGGTGTCCGACTTGCCGGAGTCGACATGGCCAATGAACACGATGTTAATTTGCCTCTTCTCCTCACCCATGGCTGCATAGAAAATTAGCCAAGACACAACTCTGTTGAGGAACAGAGTCATAGAGAAATAAAATAAAACAAAAGGAGCAAATGATTCTAAGCTTGATCCAAAGGATAGCTCCAAGCAAGCAACAGCGATGGGACCTTATTCCCTACTAGTAGTATGGTGAACAGATCGAAACAAGCATGGAGACGACAGACTCAAACTAAAATCTTAGAGCTAGCGTACACTATTATCACGAATCCGAGAAGGTGACCGACCGATGTGTCTAGGGGTGGCGGCGGAGGGCGCCGATGGTATCGAGAGGAAGCGCGCGGCGCCGGCGACGGTAGGGCCGTAGGGGACGGGGCGCGGCGGGGGTGCCCGAGGGGTTCCGTTTTGTTCTGGCCGTCTGATCTTCTCTCTAATGGTGGTTTGTGTTTTTGATGCATAATAAGGCCATCTCAAGTCCCGATGGAATCCAGTCCAGAAACGAACCGAGATTTGTTTTTTCCTCGTGAAAATGAGCTACTCCTACATTACTCTAGGGACAAATCTGTCATTGACAAATATACAAAGTAATCTAGCCTAGACAGAGCTACACAGCAGTCTTTGCCTTCCTTATGACTAGGATGTAAACAGATAAGGGCCATCACTCCTTATAATTTAGATCCTTAAACGCCTCTTTATCCTTTAACTCCTTATATTTGGTCCTCTAAAAAATCTCCTAGCCGATCCTCTATACTTAAACCCCTAAAAAAATTGTTGTCAATTTTTTTCTAGATTTGTTTAAAATGCTACATCTCAACTAGATATTTGCACGCATATTAAATCCAAACATAATAATTAAGGTTCAAACAATTCACGAATATTACAAATTTTTTTTAGAGGAAGAGGAACTCCCGGAACGGAGTTCCCAATTTCATTTAAGAAATTGAGGCAGATCCCACACATAGGGTTCAAAAGCAAGATCCTCTAAACCTGACTAACATCACTGGCAAATAGAAGCCACAGGACAGGCCCCATGCAACTAAACCAAGCAAACAGAACTACCAACAAATCTGAAAAACAGAATTTAAGTTTAACAGCAAACTAGACTTTTTTTCAGTTGTTACCACTTGCAACATCACAACATAGAAGCATCAAGAGTAGACGCCCATTTTTCCAGCGCTGGAGATCATAGCTCAATCCTTCGGAGAATTGGATTCCATCCATGACTTTGCCCGAAGATCTCCCGCGCCACCTTCGTTATATTGTCAGCTCCCCGCAACAGCATACTTTTGAATCCTTCTTTCTGAAGATTCGCCCATACATGCAAGAAATTACACATGTAAATAACCACGTTAGTAGGATCTTTTGGTCTGATACGTTGGAAACAGGATCTGTTCCTGGTTTTCCAAATAGCCCAAAAAATGGCTACTGCACCAAGCATCATTGCTATTCGGTCTTTACCATCATAGCCCGAAAACCATTTTGCATATAAATCAGGGAAATCTTTAGGTACTTGATTAATTCCCAAAGCAACACTAGCTATTGTCCATATATATTTGGCAAGAGGGCAAGAAAAGAAAAGGTGCTCCGTAGTTTCATGACTGTCACAAAACTCACACATTTCTACTTTCTTCCACCCCCTCTTTTCAGATTCTCTTTGGTCAGGATTTTGTCCTTGATCACAATCCAGCAAAAGACTTTAATTCTTAAAGGCAGTTTTAGACTCCATAATTTTCTGTAGGGAAAGGAAACTTTCTTTGCAATAAGAAATGCATATAGAGATTTGACTGAAAAGACACCTGATTTTGTCAAAAGCCAAACAACTCTATCCGGTGAGTCACTTAAACGAACATGACTACAAGTTTCTATAAGATTACACCACATAACTTTGGTTTCTTCATGGAGAAATCTTCTAAATTCAGACAATCAAAATTACTCACAATAACTTTATTAACCGTCACATCATGAGAGTAACAAATATTATATAAACGAGGGAAGCTTTGACTCAAGGGTTTTTGACCAACCCAAGTGTCCTCCCAAAAGCGTGTTTTCTTACCATCCCCAATAATACGTTTGCAGCAACTATAGAAAGTATCCCTCACAGCAATTAAGCTAGCCCAAAAGTGAGAGTGTGCAGGACTAGGTTTACATTGGGAAAATGTACATTTTTTCAAGTACTTTGCTCTAACCATATCCTGCCAAACACCATCTTCATTCTCTAGCCGCCAAATCCATTTACAAATCAAACTTACATTCTTGAGGTGAAGATCTGTCAGCCCAAGCCCCCCTGGTCTTTTGGTTGACAGACCATTTTCCAACTAGCTAAATGATATTTTCTAACATTATTTTTCTCCTGCCAAAGCATCCTAGCTCTAAAGAAATCACACCTTTTGATTACTCCTTTGGGCATAAAAAACATAGACATCATATAGCTGGGAACATTACTAAGTGATGATTCAATCAAAATAAGTCTAGATCCAATCGATGTTAAATTTCCTTTCCAGCTAGCATTCTTTTTCTCCACTTTCTCCTCTGTATCTTTCTAATCACCTTTAAGCAACTTCTTATAATGCATGGGGATCCCCAGGTACTTGAAAGGGAAATCTCCTTTTTTGCAAGTAAAGATGAATGCATATTCATCATGTTTCTCTACTGCCTTACCAAAGAAGGAAACCTCGCTTTTATGAAAATTTATTTTGAGTCCAGTCAATTGCTCAAAGACGCAAAGAATGAATTTCAGGTTACGAGCACTTTCCAAATCATCCTCAAACATAAAAATGGTGTCGTCCGCATACTGGATGATGGCTATTCCATCATCCAGCAAATCTATCGCTAGACCTTTGATTAGCCCAGCTTCCTGTGCTCTGCTAATTAAAACAGCTAGCACCTCAGCCGCAATATTAAACAGCAAAGGAGAGTATGGGTCCCCTTGGCGTAAACCTTTTCTAGTTTGGAAATATGGCCCTAGTTTATCATTTATCATGACACATACTTTACCATTATTTACTACAGCCTTAGTCCACTGAATAAACTGTTCAGGGAACCCTTTCATATCTAAAACTGAAAACATGAAATCCCAGTTAATTTTGTCGTAGGCTTTTTCAAAATCCACTTTGAAGAAAACCCCAGATTTTTTACTCTTATGCATATAATGTAAAGTCTCATGAAGAAGGACCACATTGTCCAAAATAAAACGGCCTTTCACAAAAGCTGATTGAATTTTTTGAAATGATTTTGTTAGCCAGTTTAATGGCCCTATTATTTAGAACTTTGGTAAAAATCTTAAAAATCACGTTAAGCAAACAAATCGGTCTATACATCTGTAAACGATCAACCCCCTGACCTTTTGCAATTAAAATGATAATACCATAATTCAATCTGCTAATGTCCAACTTGTTTTTGAAGAAATCTTCAAATAAAGCAATCAAATCCGTACATATCAAGTTCCAGAACTTTTGGAAAAATTCAATAGGAAAACCGTCCGGCCCAGGGGCCCTATTATGTTTCATAGCAAAAACAGCTTCTTTAATTTCGGTCTCAGTAAACTTTTTTATTAACATCTCTCTATCGCAGTCTTCTAGATCTCTATCAAGCGGTCTCGACAAAGTTACTGGCAGCATATTAACAGGTCCAAACAACTCTTTGTAAAAAGATGTAGCAAAATTAAGAATATTATCATCTCCCTCAATAATATTACCATCTTGGCAAAGCCTAAAATTTTTTCCCTTCGCTTACGGCCACTAGCCTTAAGCATAAAATATCTAGTATTTCTATCACCTTCCAGCAAATCCCGCTCTTTAGCTCGTTGTAGCCATTTAATCTCCTCTTCCCTAAGAATATTATTTAATTTATTTTGTAGAAAACAACGACAATCATAGTCAGCGGCAGATAATCCTGCTAGCTCACTTTGCTTATCAATAAAGTCAAGCTTTCTAGTTATATCTATTCTTTCACGACGATATAAACCCTCAATATTCAGATTCCAACCTCTAAGAGTTCGACACATAGTAACAAAACAAGCATGCCATCTATCCAAATCATTTCTGCCTGGGTGTTTGGACTTCCAAACTTTTGTGACCACAGCCTCCAAGCCCTCTCTACGCAACCAACACAACTCAAACTTAAAAGGTTTTTTCTGCACAATCGGGTGGTCACCCGAGTCCAAGAGTAATGCCGCATGGTCATAAACCCCTCTAACCAAGGTTCTGACAGAAATTAAAGGATACTGCATTTCCCAAGCAGGAGACACTAAAACTCTGTCTAATCTAGCAAATAACGGATCTTTCTGGTTGTTCGACCAGGTAAAGCTTCGGCCAGAGAGTTCCAACTCTTTCAAACACCAGTTCTCTATAATAGCATTAAACATGTTAGTCCATTTCGATAGTTTCTTTATTTTATTTCTGTCGGACAGTCTTCTAATCAGATTAAAATCACCACCTATTAAAATAGGTAGCTGATTTAAACTTAGAATATGTACCAGCTCTACTAAAAACCCAGCCTTATCTTTAGCATTCGAAGCGCCATAAGCATTGACAAGATCCCATTTGAACTTGGTAATCTTGTCCATGATTGTCATTCTAGTATAAAATTTACCAGTAGAACAAGAACCTACTTCATATCTATCCTCTCGTACCCCCATCAGCAACCCACCTGAAGCGCCTTTTGATGGTTCCCATAGCCAAATAAAAGTCAAGCTACCACTAATATCATTAAGCCAAGCATCAGAAAAAATCAGTTTTCTTTGTCTCTTGGATACAAATAAAGTCTAGTTTAAAATCTTTAATCGAATTACAAACAAATCTTTTCTTCTCCGGGTCGCCTAGACCCCTTGCATTGAAAAAAAGAGCATACATCTTATAAATCTATAGAGGTGCAACTACACTACCTTTAAGCCTACTAGTCACCTTTGGCTTCACTCTAAAACCAGAAGTGGAAGCCCTGGATTCCTTTTTTCCACTTAAAGAAGCTAATAATCTTATAGATGCATCAAAATCAGCATCTTCATCATTAAGGCTTTCATTATCCTCATCATCACTATGTAGCTCCTGAATGTACTTAGGATCAAAACTATCCAGTTTTGATTCTGTCACAGGAGTGTCTACTTTTTTTTACTTTAATTCAGCTATATACAAATTACATCTAGCTTTCTCAAGTTGCTTAATCATCGAAGCAGTTTTTTCTGCTTCTATCTCATCACCTCCTAAACTAACACCAATACATGAGGTAATATGTGAAAGAAAAGTGTTTGGAGTATTAAGGACAGTAGGGAAATTTTCATTACCAGGTGCAGGTTCCAGGTTCCTCTTCCTCGCCATGTCCTCACACCTATCCAATGCATGAACATCTTCATTCTTCTTGTTTCTTACACTTCTTCGAACAGCAGCTTCATCCGTGTCAGCTTTTGCCTTCGCTTTTCTTATCCTCTCCCATGCTTCTTCCTGGCTGTTGGTAATCTCTGTTAAATCTTGCGAGCTCTCAAACGAGACTCCATAAGCATTCTTGCTTCCACCCGACACAGGTGCACAATTTTCCTTGTTATGTTCCTCAGCTTCTACCTGCTGTTCTATCTCCTTTATCCTCTGTGTACTTAACCCCACTTTTCTTGCAAAATCATCAGGATCTGAACTCCCATAGTCTACTTCCTCCTCCTCTCTTTCTTCTTCCATTGGTGACAAAACTTGTCCCATGTGCCTAGTCTCCAAATCATTCCCATGTTTTGGTTCAGAATTAATTGTTTTGGACAGAAAACTAGCTTCCACACATTTCCTAGCTGCAATTTCCTCTTGCATCCTCAAGTCAAGCTCATATTGACTGGATATCACTTCCTCAACTTCCAGGTTTGCAGCCTGACTAGAATCAAAGGCACCTTCCACATTCTTAGCTTTTTCAGCTGCAGTGTAGCTCTTACCCACAGAACCACCAACAATTTGACCCAACTGAATATTATCATGGATGACTGCCTCATCTCCATTTAGACCTTGCACTGGCCTAGTTACATTATTGTTTGCAGTCATTGTATCACCAACTTTTTCTCCTGCCTGAGAAGTGTTATTTGCCACAGGTCCAACCCCACTAAATCCTTGCAAATTCCCAGCAGTTATATTGTTGTTGTTCCCAAGTCCAGTACCACCAGGATCTCTCTGATTGTTGCTGTTGATACCAGGTCCACCACCAACAGACCCATTCTGAGCATCAGGTAAGGGATTATTAATTAGTGCACCTCCTTGCATTGGTCCACCTTGTTCAATTATATCCTCTATCTCAAACCAAATATCATAGATGTAGTCATCATCATTAAGAGGGGCAACCACTGGAATTTTTCTAGGGTCCTTAACTCCCATTTTAACTCTAACAGAACCTGTTCTTCTGAAAGTTTTCATATCTACTTCCTTGACTCTGCCAATCAATGAGGCTGCTTCACATATGCCGTGATAATGTTGCAGTGACTCAGGGATGCCAGAAACCTTAACCCACACTACATACAACTTATACTTAGCCATTGCTGCATTGTCCCATTTGCTCACTTTCACTACTGCGTTCAAACCTGGGAGACCGAAATACTCATAGCCTCTCATTTCTTCAATTTTTGTACTGTAGGAAATTTGACCAGAAAGCTATTTACCATATAAGGCCTTGCTTTCCATTCCCAGCCCCATTGGAACATTTTGCTAAAGGAGTCCACCAACTGTTGTACGTCCACAGACCCTGAGTGAACAGATACAAGAGCTATCGCCTGTTTTGCTTTATCTGGGTCAGCCTTCTTGCCTGTTAGTGCTGAAAACATCTGCAGTCCTTCTCCTCCACATCCAACCAGAGCTGCCACCGGTTTAGGCTGGTTTGGCAATGCGCAATTTGTTGTAGTGTGAGTATTTTCCCACAGACTTCGCAAACTACTGTGGCCTTGCACTCCTTAATTCCATGCCCAGGTTCCCCACATCGATAGCACTGCCCCTGGATGCTTTTGGTCATAGGACCTGCCCCTGAAGATTTACTGCTCGTAGCGAATGACGAAGCTGAGGCTGTATGTTGGACTCCTCCATTAGCAGTTACCTTGTTCCCACCCGATTGCTGCTCGAACCCCACCATTGGCCTAGCACCTCTAAGATTTTGATCGAACATCCCCACAGGTCTCATCTGATTCGGACCAGCAGTTCCACCATAATTGCCAGCAAAGTTAGGTGTCGGTCCCATACCAGAATACATCTGCTGCTGCCCTTGAAAGTTGCCGCCGTAGTTGATGTAATCTCCCTGAGCAAAACCTCCTGGTGGCGCCATCCTGGGATCCGGCGCAGTGAATTGACCACCCACCGCTGGGACTGGATTTGGTGGCTGATTCCGCCAGTTCCATCCCCCCGTCGCAGCCGGCGGCTGGTTCCAGTTGCCTCTCCCACCTCCAAATCCAGGCCTGCCGCCAGTTCGCCAATCGCCTCCCCCCGCCATACTCTCAAGCTCACCGCTGCTCCTCCCCTCAGAGAGAGAGGGCCACTCCACCTGAGTCGCTGCCACCACCAACCCTGGATCACAGATGTGTCGCGGGAGCACCACCCAGCCACCACGATACTGAGTTTTCTGAGATTGCCCTAGATCTCACTGCGATTCTAGAAGCTTTCTGATAAACGAAGGCGTATCCTCCTGTGGCGTAAACGACGTCGCCATGGTTCGGCGCAAAACTCCAAGTGTCCCTTCCTGTGGGGGCCCAACACTTTGAACCGCTTGATCTCGCGCCGTCACCCACTGCTCCGGTGTGTCTGCGCCCTCGCCGCCTCCATCCCGCCGCCGATCCACCGGATCCTGCGCACCAAGGACAAGCCGCACAAGCGAAAACGGAGATTCGAGAAGGTTAGGGTTAGGGATCACCTCAGGAATCATCGCATGGTCGAGCTTCTTCGTGCTGCGCGTCTCCCCGGACAGGGGCACCACCCGCACCGAGGGTGCCTCTCCTCCGGCGATCACCGGTGATCTCCTCCCCGTTGTCCATCCTCCCCACGAATCGCCCCGCGGGTCGCCTTCCGTGTCGCTCATTCCGTGGCACTCCTTCTCGAGGCAGAGTGTGTTATGAAAAGGACTGGGATATAATTTAAAGTTTACAAACCAAATTATTCAAATTCAAGCACACGAAAGGGTTCAAATTAGGCAAAGAGCAACTATGAAGTGTTGTGGATTAACCAATACTGCTCAACAAGATCATTTTAAAGCTAAGTATGAATCTCTCTTGGCCGATACCGAAGCTTTGAAAGGGCGGCGCGGCTGAGAAACGCAAGAGGGTTCAGAAAGAAATGGAAGATAATTCAGAAAATGTTGACATTGATATGGGGGAGTACATGCCTAATGAACCTGATGAACCAGGAGGGAAGAAGAACTTGAACTGAACCAGAGATTAATTGATACGAAGAAGTGGGCAGATTCATTGCTGCAGTGTGAAGGTGAAACATAAGTAGAAGATATTTTATAATTCATATGGTTCAGATGATGATAGTAACTTCCATAATTTAAGTAAAAAAAAAGAGACCAGTGAGGCACAAGGCAACTACCGGATCTCATTGTAGTCAGCAGAGTACAACATCAGCTGATTATATCCCTTCTGATGATGAAGGCACACCTGTGGATTTGGATCCAGAGGATAATGATGGATTTGCGATGATGTCTTGGTCTCTTCCAAAAAGGAGAAATAGTAGGGAAAAGAAGAACAAGCCATGGCAGTGGTATGATGAGAATAGAATACAACCAGAAGAGGGGTTGTGTCTGAGGATGTGTTTTCTTGATGTGTACCAGTTCAGGAGAGCATTGCCAACATACACATTGCATAAATCAAGAACTTCAAGTATATATCACCAAATTGTAACAGAATTACAGCAAAGTGTATTGAAAATAATGTTTCTTTTATGTTTGGTTCATAAATCAAGGGTGAGAAGACTTCCTACTTAGAAAGATGCACATAGAGCAGACTTGTGGCACTTCAGGTGTAGGTTGCAAGGTAACAGGTAAATGGGTTGGAAAGATTTGTGAGCCTAGTATTAGAATTGGCCCTAGGGATAGGATCGAATGATGGACACAACCAAGGATAAATACGCTATAGATGTTCCAAAGATGATGGCACACAAAGCAAAGAGGAAAGTTTTGTAGGTTGTGTTGGGTGATCAGGTAGAACAATACATGAGGCTAACAGATTATCTTGAGACTCTGATTGATACAAATCATGGAGCTAGTGGCATTGAGTCTATAAAATTTGTTGGACATCATCCAAGTCCAAACCCTAGGTTTCATGTGTAGTTTTATTGCCTCGGTGCATGCACTCAATGATTTCTCAAAGGTTGCAGACCATTTATTGGTTACTTACACAGTTCTTTTTTTATATCCTTCGATCTGTATACAAATGACTATCTAACATATCCCTTGCTTACTGTCGGTCTAGATGGATGTTTTGTAAAGCTATCGTGGGGCTACCTTTCGGGTATCCCACGGTGGTGGTACCTGGGTCACGCCAAGAGAAGCCCATGAAGTGTACCGTGTGGCCCAAGTAGCCGGTTAGGCCGGTGATGATTTTCCTTACCCTGTAATGTGCAATCCGCACCGTCCACCCGAGACCTGGCCTGTGATATAAAGGCCAGGAGGGTGCGCCACCTAGGTCAGAAGAAACACACAGGTAAACCCTAGCGAGATTGCCATCTCACCATTGTAGCCACCTCGATAATACCAGACAAGCAGGAGTAGGTATTTACCTCATCTCGAGGGGCCGAACCTGGGTAAACTCGCCCCCTGTTAGCCGTCGTGATCACCAACGTTCATACTCTCTCCCCCTCAATCAACCCGGGGTACACAACCTTGGGATTTGCCGAGTCCACTCCTCGACAATTGGCGCCGTCTGTGGGAAGAACAGATCGTTGGAGTCATGGTTGCGCCGGCCTCATCTGCAATGACGAACGGCCGCCAGGGAGTCGATCTACACCGGCTTCCTCGAGTTTGTCCAGCACTCGCCGACGGATCTCCCGGCGTACGTTGAGCTGCAGCAGAGCACGTGGATTACCTTCGGTAGTCTGCGCTATCTGGTGGACAGTCGTGGAACGCTCCGGCCCACGCTGGCCACGTTGCGCGCGACGGATGCGCCTGCATCTACATCGACTGCGCCGACCGCGGCACCACCCGCCGCGAAGATCGCATCTACTGCGGCAACGGCGATCGCGTCATCGACTGCCGTGAAGATCGCGTCCACTTCGACTGCGTCAGCACCATCTACGACCGCGTCAACGGCGACTGCGGTGACCATACCCGCGGTTACCAGAAAAATCGCATCTACTGCAACCCGGGCACGAAACAAGTCTACTCCGACCTTCTTGTCCGCGCCCTGGGCGAAGCCAAAATCTACGCCGATTTCGACTACGCCAACCGCGCCTCAGCATCGCAGAGTTGCCAGTAGCAGTGACCGTGGCACCCGCCACGTTGCTGTGATCTTCGACTCTGAGCATAGCTCGGACGAAGGAAGCAGGACTGGGAGCATCAGCCCCACTCGACGGGTTTACCCCGCGCAAGTTTATATGGCCAGCCCAGCACGATCCAATGGCGGGGAACCCGTATACCCGCTGGAGGTGACCATGCCGGACAGGGTGACAAGACTCACCATCACTCGGGAGATGGCGATCAAGGCCATGAAGCACGTGGACGAAGGCACGTTCCCTTCACCAGATGAACCCCGAGAAGACCAACTGGCGGTCCAATACTTGCTTTGGAAGGAGTCCGAGCGAGTCCGCCAAGAGAAGGCCGATCTGATTCGGCGCAAAGAATTAGCCGACGCGTCGAGTGCCAGGAGGGCAGCACACTTGTTCATGGCCGGATCGGAAGAAGTCACACAAGGAGGACGTCATAGGGCTCGCATGCCACGGGTTCCAGAGGCTGATCGCGTCCACCTCACTCGCAATCTGGAGTCATCATTCATGACGGAGGATGCGGATGGAATCCCCGTCCCCAAGACACCCGCTTCGGCCCTCATGGCAGTCGAGACCTACCTGCGACTAACACAGCCGCCGGAGGGTGACGCCCGCGCCCGCCTTCATAGGCGACAAATTCAATCCCTCAGGGAAGTCGAGGAAGTCCTGGCAAAGTCAGCACCAGCAGAAAGGGTGCACGAGAATCGAGGCCGCCGCGATCGTGAACCCGCACCACTTGCAGACCCAGCCCCAATTCGACTGCGACAGCCGCAGCCAGGCGAAGATGTCCGTAACGTCGTCGCACAGAGAAGGGTGGACCGCAGTCGACGGATGCGAGCGGCAAGTGCACAAACCAACGACTACGACGACGACAACTTCGAGCCACGCGGAGCCGCATGTTTCAGCTTCAACATCCGTGACACGAAGATGCCCAAAGGCTTCAAGCTAACAGCGGAGACACCCAAGTACGACGGGAAGCAAGACCCAAGAGACTGGCTGGAAGACTACCTCATCGCGTGCAGCTGTCAGGGTGGTACTTCGACTACTGCCATGCAGTACATCCAGTTGATGCTCACAGGATCTGCACGCGGGTGGCTCAACACTCAGCCCAGGGACGCTTTCAGCACCTGGGACGAGTTCAGGAACGCCTTCGTGAAAAGCTTTTTGGGGACATACGCGAGGCCAACAACCCTCATTGAGCTCCAGGCGTGCAAGCAAGGTCGAGACGAGCCACTCCGTTCGTACATCCAGCGGTGGACTTTGCTTCGCAACACCATGGACGGAGCCACCTCAGAAGACAGGGTAATGGACGCATTCATGCACGGCGTTTACCGCCGCGACCTCCGTGAAGAGTTTGGTAGGCTTAGGCCGAGGAACATGATCGAGCTCATGCAGATAGCCAACCAGTGGGCAGATGGAGAAGACTCTGTCCGTGATGCACCACGATCTCGGAGGCAAGAAGCAGGACCTAGCAACTGGCGAGAAGGGCGCCTGAAAAAGAAGCCGCGTTACGTCGGCAACGACTCGATCGAGTTAGTAGCGGCGGGATTCGAAACCCCCCGTGAGAGTGAAAGACAGTACAACCAGGGCGGTGGCAGCGGCTACCATGGAGATGGAAGTCGCAAGCGCGAGTGGCGGAGACGCCCACTGACTGAAGAAGAAGAGTTAGAGCAACCCTGCAAGCATCATATGTTTAGGGACCCAGAAACAGGCAAGTGGGGATCCCGCCACCTATTGAAGGACTGCAGAAAGGCGCGTAAGATATACAGGGCGTTTGCCCGAATAGTCCCTCAGAACGGACAGCATGACAACCAAGCGGCACCCGTGGCACAGCCAGCCGCACAGCTGGCTCTCCAGGCGCCGCCTGCTCCTGCAGTCGCCAACCCAGCGCAGGCAGCGTTGGCCTTCTACCCGCAGCAGCAACAGCAACCACAGCCACAGCCGCAGGATCCTGCTAACGTGTTCCCGACAGCACATGGGCAGATTAACATGATACAGAAGGGACGTCCTTCCAACAGGACCCAGAAAATCATCACCCGCCAGGTCTACCAAGCACTCACCAACCCACCTGCAGTACCCGATTACCTGAGAGGCTCAGAAACAACGATCACTTTCTCCAGAGCGGACCACCCGCCGGCGATCCCACGACCCGGGCACGCTGCTCTGGTAGTCGAAGCTCAGATCGGGGAGTACACCTTAAAGAAGGTGTTCATGGATGGAGGCAGCGGTATCAATATCATCTTCGCCGACACCCTAAGAAGGATGAACAGGTCAACATCCAACCTAACGCCATCAGCAAATACCTTCCACGGTATAGTACCAGGGCAAGCAGTCACGCCCATGGGAACAATTACACTCGAGGTTATATTCGGCACACCCGAAAACTTCCAGCGAGAGGCGATCGACTTCGAGGTAGTCGACTGGAAGTCGCAATATCACGCCATACAGGTCTAAGTCCAGCCTAGGCCACCACTCGAATCACTCGGGGGCTGCGCCGCACAGGCATAACCCGAAAATCCTAGGCCGCCACTCGAACCACTCGGGGGCTCGCGCCACACAGGTCAAAGTACAGCCTTGGCCGCCACTCGAATCACTCGGGGGCTGTGCCGCACAGGCATAACTCGAAAATCCTAGGCCGCCACTCGAACCACTCGGGGGCTCGCGCCATACAGGTCTAAGTCCAGCCCAGGCCGCCACTCGAACCACTCGGGGGCTGCGCCGCACAGGCATAACCCGAAAATCCTAGGCCGCCACTCGAACCACTCGGGGGCTCGCGCCATACAGGTCTAAGTCCAGCCTAGGCCACCACTCGAATCACTCGGGGGCTGCGCCGCACAGGCATAACCCGAAAATCCTAGGCCGCCACTCGAACCACTCGGGGGCTCGCGCCATACAGGTCTAAGACCAGCCTAGGCCACCACTCGAATCACTCGGGGGCTGCGCCACACAGGCATAACCCGAAAATCCTAGGCCGCCACTCGAACCACTCGGGGGCTCGCGCCATACAGGTCTAAGTCCAGCCTAGGCCGCCGCTCGAATCACTCGGGGGCTGCGCCACACAGTCATAACCCGAAAATCCTAGGCCGCCACTCGAACCACTCGGGGGCTCGCGCTATACAGGTCTAAGTCCAGCCTAGGCCGCCACTCGAATCACTCGGGGGCTGCGCCACACAGGCATAAACTCAAAAATCCTAGGCCGCCACTCGATTCACTCGGGGGCTCGCGCCATACAGGTTTACGAGTGCAAAATCACACATTATACATTCAGCGAATAACATCACATGGGCATACATACATGCATATTTACGTTACAAGCTAACATCATACAACAACAAACTGCTATTCTTAGTCGACAGGCTCTTCCTTTGGCGCATCCAGTGGCCCTACAAGTCGCTCTGTATGATTCAGGACCTGTTGCATCGCCTGACGTGCAGCCGCAAGGGATTCAGCATAATCAGCATCTCTAGGCAAGCCATCAAGTATTCTGTCCAAGGGAACATGAGGTCGATGCAGTCGAACATAAGCAAACGCCGTGTTGGCCCCGGCAACAAGCTGACCGAAGACGACCTCCTTCAACGCCCTGCTACTACGGAACCTCTCCAACAGCGCGGGCAATCCAGTCGGCTGCTCACCAAGGGGGAAGAACACTCTGTTGATTTGCCAGAGTGCTTTCCTGCAACCTTCAAGAATGAACGCAGCTCGCCAGGTGCGATCCAGCATCCGCGCGAGTACACGGCCCTCTCCCTTATGTACCCAGAATTGACGAGCTTCGACCGAGTTACCGGTGGCTTCCTTCTCCACGCGCTCGTCCACTCGAATGTTCTCGGCTTGCCAGTCGGGGTTAACAACTGCAATTAACGGGTCAAGATGCAGAACAACACAAGCATGAAGAAATCAAAGCGAAGCAGCTAGAGTCCAACCTTGTAGCTGTCGACATATCAAATCAATTTGGTCAAGAAGGAACCGTTCGCGCTGATTGAACGGCCCAGCGGAACGCGCCCTGAGGCGTTCAAGCTCCACTTCAGCTATCCGCAGCTTCGACTCAAGTTCAACGATCTTGTTCCTCATATAGTTAAACACCCGCTGGTCGTTCACGCTTTGTGTGGGAGTTGGACCAGCTGGGTGCTGTTGGCGAGCGGGCACAGCAGAAGAGGTACCCTCACCCTCATTTACACAGGTGGCCTCGGCGACTTCAAGAGCAGCATTTTCATCAGGCTGCCAAGTTAGGTGGTGTCAAACAGAAGCCATATTCATTCTAGCAAAAGACTCGAAGAGGTACATTCACATGGAGGAATCAGAAAATGCATTGATAAAAAGACTTCATTAAGTTCACTACAAAAGGCGAATCAAAGGGGAACCCTACTACAAAGACTACACTGCAGACTCCGACTGCGAGCGACTCTTCTTGGAGGCTAACTCTGCAGCCCTGGCAAGCTTCCTCTCAAAGGTATCAATTAGCTTAACAGCTAACTGACTCGCTTTTGCCTTGACGCTGTTTAGCGACTTGGTCTTGCCATCGGGTTTTCGAGGAAAGTCGCTGACAACTGCCTCGAAGTCGTCTGCGACCTCATGGCCAAGCAAAAGCCGGAAAGTGAACTCTGAGCCGCGTACCGTCTGAGCACGCGTGTAGTCCGCTAGGGTGGTCGCCTCGCCTTCAAACGGGGCCGCAAGCGCATCAACATCGGCCGGCGACGGCTGGTTGGGGAAGATGCTCCGATGCACACTCGTCAGGGCATCTTTCGACTTCTGCAGCGCCGCCGAAGATTGCTGCAGTGCAGTCGAAGCATACGCATGGGCGCGGTCAACGAAGCCAACAGCCGTCTCCAGGTCGACATTCTCACTGGAAGTCTCTTCTGGAGGAGCGCCTCCGCACGGCTCTGAACAACGAAGATGACCACACTTGTAACACATCAGAAGTCGACACAAGACAAAGTAGGCAATGAGCCGAGATACTTACCTCCGATTACTTTGGCGAGTGCGAGCAAGCGTTCAACCTGGGTCTTCTCTAGATCACCCCGGGCTCGCTCACGCTTTTGAGCTGCACCCAGGGACTTCTCTAGCTCGGCGACCCGCTTCGCCAGACTCTCCCTTTCGCCTGTGAATCACCGGATCAAAGTTAAAAACGAAGATAGTCGACACACCTCCTGAATGCACGGGTTGGTACTCACTGTTGGCTTGCTCCAGAGCAATGCGGAGTCGACCCCCCTCCTTCTCCATGCGCATGAAGGATGTGGCTCCCTCCAGCAGCTGGCGACAAAACGGCTGTGCAAAGGAGCAAAAGTGTCAATCTGTGCCCGACTATCCTAGTCACGCACATCTTCGGGGGCTACTCCCATCGGGAGCGCTGTTCGCGCACCCGACACAAGAATTTGCAGAGTTAAGACAGAATATACTTACGTGCCCAAGCAGCTCAGCATCCACGACAGTCGTATCAGCAGCTCTTTCTGGCCTCGTGGAGGTTGACGTCTTCAACGGCAAGGGATTATTGGCCTCAGGCGCCTATTCGGGTGCCCCAGTGGTCCGCTCCAGGACAGCCGCGGACTGATGTTCCTCGTCGCGAGGTGAAGAGCCGGCACCACCAGTGTGATGGCTGTATAAAGAGGCAAACATTCAGAAAAGCGTCCAAGGAGTCGAAAGAAGAACAAAGACAAAAAAAAAGCGTACTCGCAAAGGCTTACCTGTTGACATCTTCATCCTCGCTGCTCATGGGAGGAGATGCCATCTTCACAAACCCAGCGGGCGGCGCTGAATTCAGTGGAGGCACGGACAGAGGATCCTCCGGCTCACTCGCAACAGAGGACGATTCGCGGGCTTCCTTGTCCTCCACAACCACTTCCTTCAAAGGTGACGACCCCGAAGCGGATTCGCCACTCTTTCGCCTTCGCCACTTCTGCAGCGGTTCTTCGTCTTCATCGTCCTCTTCCACCTCTTCGCACGGCGAGTGGGCAGAAGGGAGTTCGTCTTCATCGTCGTCCTGCTCGACGACCGTGGCCTCGTCGTGAGGTCCGTTCTCCATCAGCGGAGGAAGGCTCACATAAGCTCTTCGATCCTGACAAGCAGCGAGGAGAAAGGCGAGTCAAGAAAAACATTCGACTAAAGCAAAGCAAAGAGAGTTCAAGGTGCTTACCTCAGGTACGGGGTTGTTTGGCCCGTATGGTTCGACCGGGCACTTAACGTTGCACGGATCGGCGACCCGGAGGCTGGTGATGTTCCTCACCTTAGTCGCGATCTGTGCATCATCGAGCGAGGTGTCGACTGCGAGCTCCCACATTGGTTGTTCGCGTCGACGCAGCGGCTGCACCTTCAGCTTGTGGAAAGTCGCGATAAGGTGAATGCCACCTGTCTCGCGTCCGAGCGTCGTCAGCAATCCGCGGAGCAGCGCCAGCAGTGGCTTGGTCGACTCCTTGTCCTCCTTTGACAGAGAGTGCGACCAGGCATTGGTCCTTCGCAGAGGTCGATCAGCGGCGAACTAGGGAAGGCCTTCTTGGTCCCACCTGATGTAGAACCATTTCTTCCGCCAGTTCTGGACGGAGTCAGATTTCTTCAGCTGGAAGAAGGACGTGTCGCCGCGCAGCTGGATTCCGAAGCCGCCTACAGGGAACGTCTGCTTCGACCGCCCCACCATCCGTCGCACCATGAAAAGCGACTTCCAGAGGTTCCAGTTGGGTGTGATCCCCAGGAAGCACTCGCATAACACAATAAAACTCGCGATGCTCAAGACGCTGTTGGGATTCAGATCATGGATCTGAATCCCATAGGCGAAAAGAAGACCATGAACAAAATCGTGGATGGGGAACCCGAAGCCCCGTGGAAGGAATTCCACGAAGCACACGCGCTCCCCATCGCGAGGAGAGGGGATCACATCCTTACCGGGGGCGCGCGTCGTCGCCGTGCTCGTCGGCGGCAGCAATCCCTGTACTCGGAGGTTGTCCAACTCCGCCGCCTTCACGGACGACTTCCCCCAATCGCCCTCCAACTTCTTCATGCCGGTGTTGTCGCCGGCGGCGGAGCTTTCCGCTCCCTTCACCCTCTTCTGGCCCATGGTGCTAGCGGAGGAGGGGAGAGCTTCTGGAGATCTCGGTGCAAATGGCAATGGAGATGAGGCAGCGGAGAAGACGGGAATGAAGGCTTGGTGAACTGTTCCCACGCCGCGGTGAAAACTATATACCGCGGGGGCAGTTCATCCTAGCCGTCATCCACGGAACCGTAGCCCGAAGCAACCATCCGGCCGTCCACGTGTCGCGCGGAGAGGGCAACTGTCACCCTCCACTACGCACGGGAACCAAGGCGTCATCATCACTTCGCGAAAGTTTCGCGCCCAACGGTCCAAATTCAACGGCGGCCGCTGCGACAGTGGGCCCACTTCGTCACGTCCCGTCGGGCGCAGAGTGTGCCAGGAAGCGTCATCATTGATGTCATCCCTGACGTCACTATGGATTCGTATCAAGTAAGCCAACGATCTGGCAGAGCACTCGACAATCCATTCGAGTGAGACAAGTACATAGTAAGCTTTACAAAGCTGATGACACCCGAATTCATCATTCGAGTGGATGAACAACTAGTAAGCTTTCAGAGCTGAGTTTAAGTCAATTCAGTAGGCCATCAAGGCTGAGTACAAAGTAAGTCGAGCAAGGCCAGTTTTGACTCGGGCATTTCGAGTCATCTTTTTACTCCCATCGGGAGCGGACTTTGCGACTGAAGAAAAATTGAGTTTAACCTCAATCGCAAGCGATTCAGCTTAATCTCGGGGCTACTCCCATCGGGAGCGCTGTTCGCGCACCCGATGACTAAGGACAACGACAGTCGAAAGTTGGCGAATCAAGAAGATCATGAGGAGCACCCGATTATTCAAGACAATTGCAGCCGAAGGTTGACTAGTAAAGGAACCAGGTGGCGTGCCCGGAGGAAGGAGTCCTTTACTCGACTCTGCGATTCGACTAAGCACTCGGGGGCTACAATCGTGGGGCTACCTTTCGGGTATCCCACGGTGGTGGTACCTGGGTCACGCCAAGAGAAGCCCATGAAGTGTACCGTGTGGCCCAAGTAGCCGGTTAGGCCGGTGATGATTTTCCTTACCCTGTAATGTGCAATCCGCACCGTCCACCCGAGACCTGGCCTGTGATATAAAGGCCAGGAGGGTGCGCCACCTAGGTCAGAAGAAACACACAGGCAAACCCTAGCGAGATTGCCATCTCACCATTGTAGCCACCTCGATAATACCAGACAAGCAGGAGTAGGTCTTTACCTCATCTCGAGGGGCCGAACCTGGGTAAACTCGCCCCCTGTTAGCCGTCGTGATCACCAACGTTCATACTCTCTCCCCCTCAATCAACCCGGGGTACACAACCTTGGGATTTGCCGAGTCCACACCTCGACAAAAGCTGAGCATGTGGCAACAGATTCTTTCTGCAAAGGGATGGGAATAATAAAATTGCCATTTAGTTGACAAGGAGAAGACATCTACCTGGTCTTGGTTTCTCAGACAACTCAAATATGCATTTGGGGGTGAGTTAGGGGAGTTTTGGTATTACCCCATCATTTCAGATAGACATAAGGTAAATATTCATAACAACTTATATCAATTTTAATGAATTTTTAGATGGCTAAAAATTATTAGAAATAACCCTATGTTATTTTTGTGAATTTAACATGCATAAGAAAAACTTAAAAATAATCCTATCAATTTTTGATGAATTTTACATGCCTAAGAAAATACATATAAATATTCCTATTGAGTTCTGATGAATTTTGGAAATCTTAGAAAATTTATAAAATATTCCTAATTGTTTTTGATGAATTTTAGATGTCAAAGAAAATTTATATAAATAGACATATAATTGTTTGATGAATTTTAGATGCCCCAAAAAATTAATAGAGATATTCTTATAAANGGGGGGGATACTTTATAGGTAAGCCCATGGACCCGGAAAGTAGACCCGCCAAGACCAAGAAGGCCAACGCCGAGTCACGAGACAAGTCGCATGGGCTGGGCTGGAGACAAGCCGACCAAGGCCCGTGTGGAGAAAGAGGCTCGTCCAAAGAAGGAGTCCAAGTACAACCCGGAGTCTAACTTGGAAGACCAAGACGTAGAGTAGGACTCCGTGTTCTAGTGTGACTCGGTGTAGCCTGTAAGTCCAGAGATCCGGCGGCCTTTATAAGCAGGGTCCTGGACCTTATATAGATGAGTTCCAAGAGATAAGCTTCAACCAGTAGAGACACCCTAGCCACCAGAGAGAAGTCGCCGGCTCCTGAGTTGTGGGAGCCGGGTCCTTGTAATCGAGATATAATCAAGAGCAATAACATAGAAGCAGGAAGTAGGTCTTTACCTCGAATCAGAGGGGCCGAACCTGGGTAAATCCTTGTTCCTTGGCGAGATTAACCGTTCCTATGTACTTCAGTCATCAATGGCCCCGGAACTCATCTTCCCTGAGGAAGAACTTGCCGTGACAACCCCATGACAGTTGGCGCCCACCGTGGGGCCTATGGTGACAAAAGGAGTTGAGATCGTTGGAGCTGCTCGTCGGGCTTATGGAGAAACTCGCCATCGGGCGGGTCTACACGGATGAGCATGGAGAGACCGAGATCGATGACTCAGGCTGGACTTCGGAGATGAACGAAGTCGACGAAGGCTACCAGCTTGTCTTTGGAGGAATCAACGTGTTCGTCGGGATGGTTTGCGCGTCGGGTCTTCGCGTGAACTCGGCGGAGTCAGTATCAGAGCCAACCATTGTCGTCGAGTCCGACGGCGAGGAGTCGGTCGGAACTTCAGAGGTCGGCATCATCGCCGAGTCTGAGGAACCCCTAGCTGAGAAACCAGAGATGCTGCAAGAGTCAGATTCAGATTATGATGCAGATTCAGAGTCCATACTACCCTTGTTTGAAGATCGGCTTGGGTATGGGATAGAGGAAGAGGATTATGAGGAGTCGCCAGTACGCGCTCGTGTTGTGGGAGTCTACATGTCTGGAAACACTGGGAATCAGTTTGATCCGACTCTGTTGACAAAGGAAATTAATGCAAGTAATGCCGCAGAGAGGGCGGCTGAGTTAACCAATGCTCGTACTGCGTTGGAGAGGCAGCTAGCTGATATCACAGAAGCAAACCGTAGATTGGCCGAAGAGCGGGCCCGAGTCCAGGATGAAGCTCAAGTTGTGCGGAAGCGCCGCGAGGAGCTTACTTCAATTCAAACACCGCAGAGCCAGGAGTCGCTTGCATGATGGAGTCCATATCAATCCAACCAATTTATTCACCACACCTAATGGTCCAGGCAGAGGAGCCGGACTGGGAGGCTCAGCGGCAGCAGGAGGCGCCGCAGGAGGAGCCGGAGGAGCACCACCACCACCACCACCACCACCCCCAGAAGGACCGGGAGGCAGCCGTACCAACGGACCACCGCCTGAAGGAGGAGTCAGAGGAGGAGCATCTGGTGGCTTAGGGTCTCAGCCTAACAGATTTCATACTCCAGAGGGACATTACTCTAATCCTATGGACAATGTTCATGCGGCGACTCTGAGATTGGAGAATATTGTGGTACCAGAGGGACCAGCGGGACAGGAGACTCGTGAGGCTATCGAGCTACTGAAGACAGCTTTAACTCAGCAAGCTTTGTATCCAACTTTTCCAGATGCAAGTAGGCTACACTCAACACCCTTTAACTCAGGTACGAGGAGTCGGCACGGTGAGTCCAACCCGGCCAACTCTACGAGTGCAAGGCGTCGTGAGCTAGTGAGGAACCCAGCTAGTGGTTGATGAGGCAAGGCAACGATGAGAAAGAGAAGCAGCAAGAGCTCGGGAGGCAGAGAGGGACAGAGCGTTAGTGGGTGCAGCCAACCAGCCTCAGCCAACCCGGGTGCACGAGGAGGTGACTTCTCCTGGTGCTTCCCCAGCATTAACAGGACCAGAGTGCCTGTCTGATGCCATCAGATCCGAGTCCTTCCCCAGCAGTTTCAAGGAGCCGCGCAAGGTTCCAAACTATGAGCCCAACATGGACCCGACCTCTTGGTTGGGTACATACGAGATGGCAATGAGTATTCGTAATGCCACAGGTAATCTGTGTGCCAAGTTCATGTATCTTATGATGGAGGGAGCAGCCAAGGTTTGGATGCGCAACTTGCCTCCTAGGTCAATCAATTCTTGGGAGCAATTGAAGGCGGCTTTTATTCAGAACTTCCAGGGCACATGCAAAAAACTCAGCACCATCGAGGACCTGGAGCGGTGTGTCCAGAGGAAGGGCGAGTCAGCAAGGCACTGGATGAAACGAGTCTCAGAGATCATTAACTCCTCACAAGGACTCCCACCGGTCTCAGTGTTAATGGCGATGGAGAGAAATTGCAGTTACAATCCCTTGAGTTGGAAGCTAGGTCGTATGAAGGAGAGCCTGAATCAAGGTATTCCCCTTACGATTGGTGAGATCATGGCAGGTGCTAATAAGCACGCTGCCACAGACAAAACAAAGGATCAGGAGGAAGGGACTAAAGGACAAGGTGGCAACGGTCAGAGTCAGAACCAGAATCAAGGTGGTGGCAAGCGGCCGTATGGAGACAACTCTGACCTAGTGGCCAACACAAACACTGGAGTCAGACGCAAGGACAATAATTCTGGTGGATACCAAGGCCGTACTCCAAGCACAGAGGAGGTCTTGAGAATTCCATGCCCTAAACACGCCAAGAACGGTAGATGCGGTCATACCTTGGGACAGTGCGTAGATTTGCAACGCGCCAGGTTCCAAGGGCCAGGAGGAGGTAACAACAATGGTGGCTATAGAGGAAACAATGGAGCCGGAGGACCCGGCAATAACGGTGGAGGAGCCGGCAATAACCCAAACCAACCTCAAGGAGGAGGTAACCAGCAGGGCGGGTTCCAGCAGAACCCGAAGCAGCTCAATGATGGCAATGGTCAGTATTATGTCACAACTCGGCAGCAAAACCCGAGTCGTGGCAGCTACCATGTCTTCACAACTAGTACGTCCAAGCGTTCCAAGAAGTTGAAAGTTAGAGCAGTTAATGCAGTAGAGCCGGCCCTTCCACAGTGGCTCAGGTGGTCAGAGCAAACCATCACATGGAGTTGGGCAGATCATCCTCCAAGAGTCGACGAGCCAGGGCAGCTAGCCTTGGTGGTGGCACCTCAAGTTGGGGGCTATACATTAAACAAAGTGCTTATGGATGGTGGAAGTAGTATCAACATCTTATATTATGACACATTCAAGAGGATGCAGCTGCAAGATAGACAGCTAATTCCAACAGAGACAGTGTTCCATGGGATAGTACCAGGGAAGTCGGCCAAGCCCATTGGTAAGATTTATCTTGAGGTTGCTTTTGGCACAGTGGAGAATTTTCGTTCAGAGATTATGCCCTTTGAGGTAGTGGATCTTAAGAGCCCATATCATGCTCTTTTTGGTCGACCTGCATATTTTAAGTTTATGGCCAGGCCATGTTATGTGTACTTGAAGCTCAAGATGCCAGGTCCAGCAGGAGTCATTACAGTTAATGGCAGCAGACAGATGGCATTGGAGTGCGAGTTAGGTGATGCAGCTATGGCTGAGACAGCTTGTGCTCAAGAGGAGCTGAAGTTTTACAAGGCAAATGTGGACCCGGAGGACAACTCGGTCCTTAAGAAACCGGCCACAGAGGAGAAGATGAAATTCAAATCAGCTCAAGACACAAAGCAAGTCGACTTTACCCCTGGTGATTCTTCCAAGCAGTTCACCATTGGGGCACACCTCTCTGACAAATAGGAAAGCGCGCTCGTCGAGTTCATCCGTGAGAATCGGGTTGTTTTTGCATGGAAGCCATCTGACATGCCAGGAGTCCCGAGAGAACTCGCCGAGCACAACTTACATGTTAACCCTAATGCAAGACCAGTTAAGCAGGGTCTGCGCAAGTTTCATGATGACAGGAGGAAAGCCATAGGAGAAGAGGTGGCTCGGCTCCTCGCAGCCGAGTTCATCAAGGAGGTCTTTCACCCAGAGTGGGTGGCCAATCTAGTGTTAGTACCAAAGAAAACAGGGGAGTTGCGTATGTGCATCGACTTCACGGGCCTAAACAAGCATTGCCCTAAGGACCCGTTTGCACTACCTCGCATAGACCAGATCATTGACTCCACATCGGGGTCAGAGTTGCTTTGTTTCCTGGATGCATATTCAGGGTACCACCAGATCATACTCAACATAGAGGATGAGTTGAAGATGTCCTTCATTACGCCCTTTGGAGCATTTTGCTACACAACAATGCCCTTTGGACTCAAGAACGCAGGAGCTACATATCAGAGATGTATTCAGAATTGTTTCAAGAAACAGATTGGAAGGAATATTCACGCTTATGTGGATGATGTGGTGGTCAAGTCTCAGAAGGCCGACTCTCTGATAGCAGACTTGACAGAAACCTTTGAGAACCTACGCAAGTACAAGATGAAGCTCAATCCAACCAAGTGTGTCTTTGGAGTCCCTGCGGGCAAACTCCTAGGCTTCATCGTTTCAGAGAGAGGCATCGAGGCAAATCCAGAGAAAATCAAAGCTATCCATAACTTGCAGAAGCCGACTTGTCTGAAGGACGTTCAAAAGCTCACTGGATGTGTAGCAGCTCTAAGCAGGTTTATTTCAAGACTCGGGGAGAAGGCGGGTCCTCTCTACCGACTCCTGAAGAAGTCAGATAAATTCCTATGGGATGAAGAAGCTGACCGTGCTTTTGAGGAGTTGAAGAAAACTTTGTCAACAGCACCAGTGCTCGCAGCTCCTACAGATAAGGAGCCCATGCTATTATATGTAGCTGCCAACGAGAGAGTTGTCAGTGCAGTAGTAGTGGTGGAACGATCAGAGTAAGGAAAGGAGTACCCAGTGCAGAGACCTGTCTACTACATCAGTGAAGTTCTCACAGAGTCAAAGCAAAGGTACCCACAGTGGCAGAAGTTGGTCTATGGAGTTTTTCTTGCAAGTAGAAAGCTCAAGCATTATTTCCAAGAGCATCCAATTAAGGTGGTGAGTTCAGCACCGCTGGCAGATATTATACGCAACAGAGAGGCAACAGGGCGAGTCGCCAAGTGCGCAATTGAGTTGGGTCCTTATCATATCACATATGAGCCCAGGACAGCGATCAAATCTCAAGCTTTAGTTGATTTTGTCAATGATTGGACAGATTTTACATCTTCACCAAGTACCCCTTGCAGCAAGTATTGGACAATGCACTTTGATGGGTCCAGACAATTAGAGGGCTCAGGAGCCGGCGTAGTGTTAACATCGCCTAAAGGAGATAAGTTGGCATATGTCCTTCAGTTACACTTTGATTGTACCAACAATATGGCAGAGTATGAGGCTTTGCTACATGGCCTGCGTTTGGCCAAGGAGACGAACATCAAGCGTATCAGGTGCTCTGGAGACTCGGATCTCGTAGCTCAGCAAGTGTCTGGAACTTGGGACTCAAAGGATGCAAACATGGCGGCTTATAGAAGAGCAGTCGAACAGATAGCCGGGTTCTTTTCTGGTTATCAAGTGGAGCATATTGACAGGCGCAAGAACGAGGCTGCTGATGCGTTATCACGACTGGGCTCTCGTCGAGAGAAAGTACCACCAAATGTGTTCTTGGATGATCTCCATCACCCTTCAGTCAAGTTGCCCACAGAGGAGGAGTTAGCTTTTCCAGACCCAGAGTCGGCACTTGTTGTAGCAGTACGAGCAATCCCAACGTGGACAGAGTCCTACCTAGCCTATCTCCTACGGGGTGAACTCCCAAAGGATGAAGTCAAGCGAAAGCAACTCATCAGGCGATGCAAGTCCTACACAGTCATTGATGGCGAGTTGTACAGAAGGAGCGTTACTGGAGTCTACCAGAGATGTGTGTCTCCAGAGGAGGGCAAGCAAATATTGCAAGAGATTCACGCAGGAGATTGTGGTCATCATGCATCCACCAGATCCTTGGTGTCAAAAGCTTTCAGACACGGGTTCTTTTGGTTGACAGCACATTTGGATGCAGAGAGGATAGTTCGAGTCTGTGATGGATATCAAAGGTATGCAAGGCAAGACCACGTGCCCGCTCAAGAACTCAGAACCATCCCTATCACTTGGACATTTGCTGTTTGGGGACTCGACATGGTGGGCACTTTCTCAAAGTCGCCTTGTCAGAAGACCCATCTGCTAGTAGCAGTTGACAAGTTCACCAAGTGGGTGGAAGTGGAACCCGTCAGCAGAGTCGACAGTGCATCAGCTGTGAGATTCTTCAAGAAAATAGCAACACGCTTTGGATACCCTCATAGCATCATTATAGACAATGGTACCAACTTATCAGTTGGGGAGATGGCCAAGTTTTGTGGTGAGAACAACATCAGACTCGACCTAGCCTCAGTGGCACATCCACAGTCCAATGGACAAGCCGAGAGGGCAAATCAGGAGTTGTTAAAGGGGATTAAACCTAGACTACGGGTTCCCCTGCTAAGAGCCGCTGGGAGTTGGGTTGAGGAGTTACCAGCAGTGCTTTGGAGCATCAGGACGACTCCTAACAGATCCACTGGCTTCACACCTTTCTTTATGGTGTATGGAGCAGAAGCTGTCTTGCCAAGCGACTTGTTGCATGACTCGCCACGAGTCGCCAATTACGTCGAGACAGAAAACGAACTCGCCCGCCAGGACTCGGTCGATGCACTTGAGGAAGCAAGGGAGTTAGCCCTTGAGAGATCAGCAGTTTATCAGCAGGACTTGCGGCGATATCACGCACGCAGAGTCAAGACCCGGACTTTCCAGGAAGGAGACTTAGTGCTTCGCCTTGTCCAGAATAAGGAAGGGATGCACAAGTTATCTCCACCATGGGAAGGACCGTTCGTCATAAGCAAGAATCTGAACAATGGGTCGTACTATCTAATGGATGTGCGAGAGCCGGCAAGTGTGGGCAAAGGAGCTGATACAGCTCATACTCTAGATCCTTATGCAGAGGCAAAGAGGCCTTGGAACATAGCTCAGTTACGTCCATATTATACTTAAGTTGTAATAGTTTTATGAGTTGCAAGGCAAAGAGCCCAGTGAGCCATGCCTAGATGTAATCGCATTGTTATGATCAAATGAAATAAAGCCGGCTTTTGTGAACATGAGTCCTTTAGTCGAGTCAACCAGTGAGTGCGCTTTGTTCTTTAAATTTTGATCATCAGGTTCTTGGGGGCTTGCTTTTCAGTGAAAAAAGTTAAGCTTAAACTCTGGGACCCGGCACAGTAGCCAAATTTTCCTAGTTTTCTCGCTGGTAAGTCAGATGCATCCTGCACAATATGGTTTATCTACAGGCATGACTTGTTTCTATCTTTTATGGATCCTAAGGAGCATATGAGTTAAGAACCTGTCAGCACAAACTGTAAGAGAAGTCATGCAGGGCCTACTTATTCATCAGTGAAAAACTAGACGGGTTATAAGAACCAAGCCGATTGGCACAAATTCAAAGTAGCTAACAAGCTAAATAGTTTAACTCATATGTAGTGCATCATTACAGCCCAAAGTAGCTAACAAGGTACATAGTTTAAAATCATCAGAAGTACATCATTACAAACTGGAGTCATCTAGAGAGTTTTTCTTCACAGGAGCTGAGTCCTTGATGGGAGCTGTGGAGTCTTTAGCTGGAGACTTGTCTTTCGCCTGTGCAGCAGATGTGGAAGTCGACTTTGCAGGGGATTTCGTGGCAACTTTCTTCATCTGAAAGCCAGTTCCCCTCAGGTTCTTCATGTGCTTGCCCAACTCCTCTTGAACTTGGGAGCCGCCAGGGGCGACTCTTGAGGGAGTGGGTGCAGCAGGAGTCTTTAGCGTGGGCTCTGCACCAGTCGAGTCGCTAGTCCTAGGAGCCGCTGGGGTGGAAGAGCTTGGCACAGTTGATGGGGCACCAGCCATGTCCTGTGAGGGACGCCCAAAGTTTACGATTGGCGGAACTCCTGGATTAACCCTCTTATTGTCCAAGTCATAATGATGAACCCATACCTCCGGGTCCATCTTATTGGCGATCTCGCAGGCGTATGGCCGCACTAACTTCTCCTCAGCCTTGAAGTCATCTTGGGTGAAGGGTTTGCCATCTTCATGCTGTTCAGGCTTCCCCATAGTGAGCATAGCTGGCTCCAGAACGGTTGGGTAGTAGCTGTGTGCCAGTGCAAGTATCCTTATGGCAGATCTCCTCATGGCAGATTGTTTCCACAAGTGCATATACCCTGGAGCTCTGGACAACTCATCAACCAACCGTTCAGGCTCCTTCGGGTACTTGCCCTTGGAGTTAAGATACTTTACTACAGAGCGAGCACCCTCCTGCAGCCCATGGCAGTGGTCTAGCATGGCATGGAGTTGTTGGCTTGTGGGCAGCTTGATTTTTGGGGAGTCAGGCCCTGCAAAATAAGAGAAGTCAAGAGTAATAAGCAGCTGAGTTCTTTGTATCACGCTAAACGAAGGCAAGTGCAGTAACTTACCAAAGATATGATGGCACATAGCCATAATTCCTTTCTGGCATACGTCCAAGACGGCTCTCAGATCAGTGTGCGCCTTTTGGGCGGCCTTCTTTGCTTCAGCCGACTCCTTCTTCACCTTATCTAGCTCAGCAGCTAGGGTTTGTAAGTCTTTCTCCAGTTGGAGGGAATGCTGTTTCTCAGATTCAGCAGATTTGGCACTGGAAGCTGCTTGGTCTTCCAATTTTTTCATGTCTCTCTTCATCTTAGAGACAACAGTCTGAAAAAGCACAAGCCAGGAAAAGTAGAAGTCAGCAAAGTACAAGTCGACAAGCAGCAAGTCAGAAAAACGCAAGTCAGATTTTTACAAGTCAAATTCTATAACTCATGAGCTCCAAGTCGTCACAAGTTAACAACTTGGCGCTTGGGGGCTACTCAGGAGTCAATTCTTTCATAAACATCAAGCAGGCATGAGTCCTAGTCGACAAGTCATAAGCTCCAAGTCGCCACAAGTTAGCAACTTGGCGCTTGGGGGCTACTCGCAGAACAGAAATTTTTCTTCAAGTAAGATATCAGTAAGCAACATGTATTGGTAGCTCCAAGTCATCGCAGGCTGACAACTCGGCGCTTGGGGGCTACTCGTGCAAAAGTTTTTGGTCTAAGGACCCGACAGACAGTAAATTAGCAGCCCCGAGTCCTAGTAGAGCTAAGGACTCAGGTCTTGGGGGCTACAGTATGCAAGTTTTTTCCACCTAGCAAGTGATTTGAGTTCAGGATGAAGCACCTATCTTAGCTCCAAGTCACCAAAGATAAAGGTGCTTGGGGGCTACTGTAATAGGAGACTAATAGAGAGAGCATAAAGATCACAAGTTAGAATACTTACGTTATGAATCATTTCAAGGGCTCTGAGGGCTACTTGCTCCTCATCCTTTAGCTTGGAGGCTTGGTCATTCAGTTCTATGGCCTCAATATAGGCCTCGTTGAAGGATTTATTGTCAGATATCCTGAGCCGGCTGTAGTCAGTTGAGGACTTTGCTGGCTCGGTGTTCAGTTGAGAAGTGGGTGCCGCTTTTTCTTGACTCGGAGGCATCTGAATTGTAGTGGTTGGAGTCCCACCCCCAGAGGAGGATGGGATCACCAAAGGAGTCTCCAACCGAGTCCTTCGAGCGGACTCGGGAACAGGGGTAGTCCCAGTGGTAGTTGCACCAGCAAGAGCAGGAGTCGTAGGGGCTGTCTTCGTACTCGTCGTCTGAGAAGTCGACGGCGGTACAGCCCCTCGGCTGGAAGTCACGTCGGTTGTCGATGGATTAGATCAACGGTGAAAATACGGGACTATGTACACGCGGGCATCGTCGATGTGGGTTAGTAGACGAACGACACGGGAGACAAGATTTATACAGCTTCGGGGCCCGGGAAACATCATCCGGCAATACCCCTACGTGTTGTTTGTGGCTAGGTCTTATTCCTCTCATGGTGGAAGTCGCCGATGAGGCGACTCCTCTTGGTTGTGTTGGGTCTGTCGGGTCGTGCCCTCTTGGTGCTCCCGGCTCCTCCTTATAAAGGTGGAGGGCCGAGTTACAAGTAGAGTCCTCTTAGGACTCGGCTAATCTATTACAATTAGGAAAGGTGAGTCATTTTCCTATTATGACTGGAGTCGGCTTGCTGGGCTTCCTCCTGATGGGCCTCGTTAGTACTCCTTGCGAGTACCCGTGTCCCATATCCACGACATCGGTCGTTCCTGGTAGCTTGGAGACCTTGGCGCAGGGCCGAGCTCTGAGACAGGACAGATTAAAAGTCAGATATTGATTAAAGGTAAATGCAGATGTCATGCTAGTAGAGATAGAGGAGAAAAGTCATACCCAACATTTGTCTCAAGATCCAAAGAGGCTTGAGAGTTAGAGGAAAAGATCGACATTCCTGACTCATAAGAGTCAGCTTTCGCAGGAGGAGAGATCGATTTCCTTTTGTGTGAGACAGGTAGTGGCGGAGGAGTCTCTGCAGGGCCACTTGAGCGCAGTTTCCTCTTTTTGGCAGCAAGAACTTGTGCAGCGATTTCTTCAGGCTCACTGGAGGAGCTGCTAGATTTTCGGACTCGTGAGGCGGGTACCTTAGGCACAGCAGCCCGGGACCCATTTTTCGGAACTGGAGGAGTCGGGGAGCGACTCTTGACATCTGATGACTCCTCAGATGGAGTTGGTTGGGCTCCTGCAGGACTTGATTCAGTGTGTTCTTCGTCAGCATACTGTGCTTCAGAGGAGGACTCCTCCTCAATGACATTGACAGTGGGAGCCTCAGGCGAGGACTCCTCATCTTCATTCTCTTCACCAGCGGCAGTAGCCTCTTTAGAGGACTCCTTGCTGGCTTCTTCTTCTTCAACAATCTCGCAGCAGCAGAGGTGCTCCCTTTGCCCTTGTCAGTTTCAAGGGCCGACTTCCAGAAGGAGTCGGTAAGCTGCAGAGAGGAAACAGAAAGTGTGAGTTAGTAAATTGAGACAATACAAGCAAGTAAGAAGGAAAGACAGTTAAAGTACTTACAACAGGAGCTGGGCAGGTGGAGCAAAAAGGCTGGAGCCCAAAGTGGGCCTGGTCCTTCACCATTTTCCCGGTCAATTTCTTGATCAATCGACCAAGTTTAGGGCCATCTGACAGCTTGTCAGTTGTCCTGAGATCATCAGTGACACATCTAGTGTAAGAGCAAATTAGCCGAGTCCTAGGACTCAGCGGCTGGATCCTCCATGTTGTCCAGCAACGGACGAGATCCATATTCTCCAGGTTATGAGAAAGAAGAGCCCGAATTCTAAGAATCAGTGACTCGACTTTGGGACGGGCGGCTTCTGAGCACCTGGCCTTCATGACAGGAGCTCGCTCTAAGCGGTCTCAGTGAACAAAGGAAGTTTGGGCTCGTCCTCAGGAGATGTATCTTTGCAGTAAAAGAAGGTTTTTTGCCAGTCTTTTATGCGATTGGGAAAAACTGGCTTGGGAAATACAGAGTTCAGGCGACGCTGGAGAGCCACAGCGCCGCACTGTAAGAGAGGGCCTCCAGATGTTTCAGGTTGTGGGTTGCAGTAAAACAGTTCAAGCCATAAATCTAGGTCAGGCTTAATCTGGAGGTAATCCTCACAGAGAACGACGAAATTGGAAAGGGTAAGGACGGAATTGGGAGCGAGGTCATGATGCGCAGCTTGTAGAACTCAAGGAGCTGGCGGAAGAACAAGTTACCGGGGGGCGTGAAACCGCGGAAAAGGTGCTCCGCAAAGATGACGACCTCGCCCTTTGCCGGAGAAGGCACCGATTCATCCCCAGGAGCTCGTGCCTTGACGCTTGAAGGAAGGAGGCCAGCTAGGCGGTGTGCTTTCAGTTGCTCCGCCTGTGATGGTTGAACCTCCCCAATCGGCGGAGATAGATCTCTTCGAGGCAGGTGCGGCGGCGGCGGCGGCCTCGGTAGCAATGTCGACGATCCTGCTTGCAGAGGGGCCTTGGCCTTAGAGGTGCCCTTGGTGGTGCGTTTGGGGGCCATGGCGTACGTGCGGCGCAAGAGGGGAGCGCTGCACGGGAAGGAGATGAGCGCGGGAAGGCAGAAAGATTGGGGAATGAAGGGCTAGTGAGGTTTTGGTTCTCACCCTTGACATTTATAAGAGGGTAAAAACCCTAGAGGATTACAGTGGTGACCCGCGGTAAAATCGTGGGTAGCGAGTTAACAGTTAAAAGTTAAAGTTACAGAAGCGGAAAAAGCCGGCTTGTCCAGAGTGGCGAGTCCTGTGACAGTAAAAGTTAAAGCCATCTAGTCCTTGTTCCAGGAATAGACACAGACTCGGCCAAGTGCTGTAAAGGGCTAGAGCGGTGGACTTGAGCAAAAGGCGAGGATGGATTCATTTTACGTGTATTAATGTTTTAATTGCAGGAATTCATCTTGGAGCTAGCGACTTCCGAGCCTGTGACTCGAAGTGAAGGAATCGACAGAAGGAGTCGACCCCAAGAGTCGAACCAGGAATAAAATCAAGAAGACAGAGGAAGCCGACAAAGCTCGCACCGAAGATAAATTCGGGGGCTACTGATGGGGGGATACTTTATAGGTATGCCCATGGACCCCGGAAAGTAGACCCGCCAAGAACCAAGAAGGCCAATGCCGAGTCACGAGACAAGTCACATGGGCTGGGCTGGAGACAAGCCGACCAAGGCCCGTGTGGAGAAGAGGGCTCGTCCAAAAAAGGAGTCCAAGTACAACCCGGAGTTCTAGTTTGGAAGGGCAAAGCCTAGAGTAGGACTCCGTATATGAGTAGAACTCGGTACAGATTGTAAGTCTAGGGACCCGCCACCTTTATAAGGAGGGCCCTGGATCGTAGTAAGCTAAGTTAAGTCGAATCAGAGAAACCCTAACCACCAGAGAGAAGTCGCCGGCTCCTGAATTGTAGGAGCCGGGTCCTTGTAATCGAGATCTAGCAAGAGCAATAATATAGAAGCAGGAAGTACGTCTTTACCTCGAATCAGAGGGGCCGAACCTGGGTAAATCCTTGTTCCCTGGCGAGATTAACCGTTCCTACGTACTTCGATCACCGATGGCCCCAGAACTCATCTTCCCTGAGGAAGAACTTGCCGTGACAACCCCACGACAGGCATCTTGTTAATATGTTAGTTCCAAAAATGCATAAAAATGCTATAAGATGTAAACAAAACATGTAGCAAATGGTATGAAAACAAACATGGATCATAAGAAATTATAGATACGTCGGAGACGTATCAGCATCCCCAAGCTTAGTTCTACTCATCCTCGAGTAGGTAGAACGATAACAAATAATTTCTTAGGAGACATGCAAACTCACAATCTAGATCAACATAGTAATGCAAAACACATGATGTGAATAAGGTGATCCAAAACAATTGTCTATAGTTGACATTAAGCAAACAATGATTAACAAATGCTAGCTAAAAGAAGCTAGAACTTTTCATGAATCAGCGTGTTGGAGACTAGGAACCATACATAAGGTTTAGAAAGAAGAATAGTAAATTGTGTCTCCAATGTAAAATGTCAATCAATCTTCAAAGCATCAAATTGAGTTAATAATAGAAATAGCCAAGCTCAAGTCAAGTGTCCTTAATCCATCCACTTAACTTATCAACTGTTATGTAGTCCACTCAACTAATACAAGCAAGAAGAAGGCTTGGCACCATGAGGTTATGGCAAAGAGAATAATAATGGGGGTTTGGAAGGCCAAAAAGAAAGGCTCAAACAGTGGAAGAGGTAACCACAAGACAAGAGGAAGTCCCGTAGTAGACACTGAATGAGGAGTAGTGATTGCCATGCAACGGATGCACATAGAGCTATATGAATGGAAGCTCTCCAATGGAACTAGTGGGGGTGCATCCAACTTGCTTGCTCATGAAGACCTAGAGCTCACTTGAGGAGGCTCATCGTTGGAATATACCAGCCAAGTTCTATAACGTTTGGTCCCCACATAGTTATACTAATGAAGCATGAAAACTCACTACAATGATGTAGGTGCTACTAGCACAAGTGTGGAATAAAAGGATAGTAGTGTTGCCCCCTCTCTCATTTTATATTCTTTTTTCTTTTTTCTTTTTGAGGCCTTTGTGGCTCTTTTTCTCTCATTGGTCTCTTTTGGACTCTTTTGATTGGCCACTTTGGACTCTTTTCAATATGCTCACAGGTAGAGGCAACACTCTATTTTACAAGATGATCATCACACTTTTTGGTGTACTCAAAACTCAAAGACTAATACATGGTGTATGGTGGATATGCAAGACCGAGCGTAGTGTGGAAAAGATGTAACACATGTGGAAAACCACGCAGTCACACTAACTCAAATGGTCAAGCAATACTATATGGTAATGAAGTAAAAATGACATAAAGTCATGTAATGTAAATGATGGATGTTGCATGGCAATGTATCTCGGAACAGCTATGGAAATGCTGTGATAGGTAGATATGGTGGCTGTTTTGAGGAAGATAGTTGGCTTATGTGTAGGAGAACAAGATGAAGATCTCCCACGGGGTTGGATGTACTTGCGAAGTATGCACCAATCTTAATGTGAAAAAGGGCAATGCAAAGTACCGAAGAGGCTAGCAAAATATGGAGGTGGAAGTGCCAAAAACCAAAAACTCACATAGCATGTCGTATATTGCAAACAACTAACAGTATCAAAGTCTTACAAATGGTTAGAGACACCCCGAGAGGGATCGTGGCGGCGACACAAGTGCCCCGTTGGCTTCCCCGACCGTTGCAGTAACTATACCATTAGAAACTTCTTTTCAACTAAGAGGAAATCACGACACTAAAGCACTATTGACTTAAGTTGTTTTTAGTTCAGAAAAGTACGGCTCCACGCTCTACTAACACATCTTCACTAATCAGCTCTTAACAACATTAACCAACAAATTTTAACCATTAGTTATTTTAATACCTCAAAACAATTGAAGAGGAGCAAGTTATCTACACAATGGTCTACAAGACTATGCAGCTTTTCTCTATTTCATACCACTATCACAAGCATAGCATTTTCCAATCTAACACATCAACCAAGCAACTAAAACAACTCTCTAACAAATAAGAGTGAAACACAAAAGAGTTTAACACAAAGAACTAGCAGCTCTAAACAAGATAACATGCTAAAAGCGAGAGCTTACTAGAAAACAAACAGTAGCTAAGAATACTTCAACAAATATAAGCGAAGCACAAGAGTATTCATATGAAAAAGCGGAGCATGTCTCTCTCCCACACAAGAATGCTATAATCCAACTTATTAAGCAAACTAAAACACACATCAGAATAAAAACAGACGCTCCAAGCAAAATGCATAAGATGTAGTGGAATAAAAATATAGTATCACTAGAGATGACCTGATAGTTTTGTCGATGAAGAAGGTGATGCCTTGGGCATCCCCAAGCTTAGATGCTTGAGTCTTCTTGAATTTGCTGGGGATGACCCACCGGGGCATCCCCAAGCTTAGGCTTTTCACTCTTCTTGATCTCATCATATCGTCCCTTTTGCTTACTTGAAAACTTCCACCACATCAAACTCAAAGTAATTCTCATTAGAGGGTTAGTGCATAAACCAAAAATTCACAAGTTCTACTGTGACACAAGCACACCTTAATGCATTATAACATTAGCTACAGCCACTGATGCTCAAAGAATCAAAAAGATCCAAATAAACATCGCAAAGGAAGCAATGCACAATAAAAGGCAGAATCTGTCAAAATCTGAACAGTCTGTAAAGACGAATTTTTTCGAGGCACTAGAGTTGCTCAAATCGAAAATCACTGAACTAGAAAAAGTTTCATACATATATGAAGATTCAGCACACAAAATCTCAAAGCATTTCGTCGCTTCTGGAATAAATGACGAATTTAACGGTGACAGACAGAAATCTGTTTCCTGTGCAGAAATCCAAATATAGCAAAAACTTTCTACTAGAGACCTTACTTGGCACAACATTGCAAGAAAATAAAGATACAAAGAAGTTGCTACAGAAGTAAACAAACTTCTTGACTCAAATAAAAGAAAAGATACTGAAAATAAAATGATGGGTTGTCTCCCATAAGCGCTTTTCTTTAACGCCTTTCAGCTAGGCGCAGAAGTGAACATCAAGTATTTCCAAGAGAAGAAGCATCAAAACGATAATTTGCTCTAACAATAGAGTCAAAAGGTGACTTCATTCTCTTCCTAGGGAAGTGTTCCATACCTTTCTTAAGAGGGAATTGATATCTAATGTTGCCCTCTTTCATATCAATAACAGCACCAATAGTTCGAAGAAAAGGTCTTCCCAAAATAATAGGACAAGAAGCTTTGCACTCAATATCCAAGACAATAAAATCAATCGGAACAAGGTTATTATTAACCATAACATGAATATCATCAAGCCTTCCCAAAGGTGTTTTTGTAGAATTATCAGCAAGATGAATGTTCAAACAACAGCTCTCCAATGGTGGCAAGTTAAGCATATCATAGAATTTCTTAGGCATAATAGAAACACTTGCACCAAGATCACATAAAGAATTACAATCAAAATCATTTACTTTCAGTTTAATGATGGGTTCCCAACCATCTTCTAATTTCTTAGGGATAGAAGCTTCAAGTTTTAACTTTTCTTCCCTAATTTTCATGAGAGCATTGGTAATATGTTTTGTAAAAGCCAAGTTTATAGTACTAGCATTAGGACTTCTAGCTAGCTTTTGCAAGAACATTATGACTTCAGAGATATTGCAATTATCAAAATCAAAATCATTATCATCAAAAGTAATGGAAGAAGGATCTCCCATAGTTCGAAAAATTTCAGCTCCTTTATCACTAGCAGTTTTGATATCTTTTGGCAGTTTTAAGCGTTTTTCATGAGAAGTGGAAACATTGCCAACATTGATATACTTTACCATTATCATTAATAGACTTGTTATCATGTGAAACCTGAACATTACTAGTGGTGGTGATGGTGTAAACTTTAACCATATTGTTCTTTTTAGTGGCTTCTCTTTCTCTTTCCCACCTAGCATGTAGTTCAGCCAACATTCTAACATTGTCATCAATTCTAACTTGGATGGCATTAGCTGTAGCAAAAATGTTATGTTCAATAACTTCAGGTTTAGCCGCCATTTTATTGATTAAAGAAGCTTGTGATTCAGACATGGATGAAATACGGTCTTCAGCATTTGAAATTTTAGTTTGCAAACCAAAAATTTCCTTGTTTAAATTCTCAAGTTGATGACCTATGTTTTTTAGCAAAGCAGATTGTTCATTCATAGTTTTAGTAAACAATTGGTTTTGTTCATATTGTGCTTGCATATAGTCTTTAGTGGTCCTTTCAACTTCTAACAATCTTTCCTCACTAGGAAATCTAGGCTTCCCATAAGAATTACCATAAGAGTTACCATAACCATAATTGTTATTAGGAGGATATGGCTTATAATTGTTGTTACCAAAATTGTTCCTATAGGCATTGTTGTTGAAATTGTTATTTTTAATGAAGTTCACACCAACATGCTCTTCTTGGGCAACCAAAGAAGCTAAGGGAACATTATTTGGATCAACAAAAGATTTACCATTAACTAGCATAGACATAATCACATCAATCTTTTCACTCAAGGAAGAGGTTTCTTCAACAGAATTTACCTTCTTACCTTGTGGAGCCCTTTCAGTGTGCCATTCAGAGTAGTTTACCATCATATCATCAAGAATCTTTGTTGCTGCACCCAAAGTGATGGACATAAAGGTTCCTCCAGCAGCTGAATCCAATAGGTTTCTTGAAGAAAAATTCAATCCTGCATAAAAGGTTTGGATGATCATCCAAGCAGTCAGTCCATGGGTGGGACAATTCTTTATCAAAGATTTCATTCTTTCCCAAGCTTGAGCAACATGTTCATTATCCATTTGTTTAAAGTTCATGATGCTACTTCTCAAAGATATAATTTTAGCAGGAGGATAATATTTTCCAATGAAAGCATCTTTGCATTTAGTCCATGAATCAATACTATTTGTAGGCAAAGATAATAACCATTCTTTAGCTCTCCCTCTCAACGAGAAAGGAAACAATTTCAGTTTTATAATATCTCCATCCATATCCTTATACTTTTGCATCTCACAAAGTTCAACAAAATTATTAAGGTGAGCAGCAGCATCATCAGTACTAGCAGCAGAAAATTGCTCTCTCATAACAAGATTTAACAAAGCAGGTTTGATCTCATAAAAATCTGTCTTAGCAGCAGGTGGAGCAATAGGAGTACATATGAAATCATCATTATTAGTACTAGTGAAGTCACACAACTTAGTGTTTTCAGCAGTACTCATTTTTGAGGAAAACAAGGCAAACCGAATTGCACAAAATAAAACAAGTAACTAATTTTTTTTTGGGTTTTTGATATAGGAAGGCAACAAGATAAATTCTACACTAATTTTTTGTGTTTTTGATATAAGAAAGCAAAACAAGACAAAGCAATAATAATAAGCAAGACTAAAACAAAGTAAAGAGATTGGAACTGAGAGACTCCCCTTGCAGAAGCTTCACAACTCCCCGGCAACGGCGCCAGAAAGAGCTGTTGACGGAGGAGCGAGAAGTTTGGTACTTCGAGAAGCTTCTTATTGAGCACTCTTAACTCCCCGGCAACAGCGCCAGAAAAAGAGCTTGATAGCGTGAGAGGTGTTAATCAATCACGCTTCGTTGGGCACCCCAAGAGGAAGGTTTGAGGAGCACAGCAGCAAGTTTTCCCTCAGTTAGAAACCAAGGTTATCGAACCAGTAGGAGTGAGAAATGCTTCAGAAGGTTGTCCACAACTGCAATGGCGCCAGAAAAAGAGCTGTTGCAGGGGAGACAGTGGAACCTGCAGAACACAATCAAACTACTTTGCCCCAACGAAGCAGTGAGGTTGTCAATCTCACCGGCCTTGCTGAATACAAAGGATTAAATGTATGTGTGGAAGGAAGCTTGTTTGCAGTAAATGAAAGCAGTAGAGCAGTTGATTTAATTGCAGATGTAAAAGAATAGACCGGGGTCCATAGTTCACTAGTGGTGTCTTCTCCATAAATAAAATACTACACATGCTGGGTAACAAATTATAGCTGGGCAATTGACAGAATAGAGAATGCATGACAATGCATGAACATTGCATAATACAGAGGATGATGATGTCTATATGAGATGCTTTGGGCATTACGACAAAATACATAGATAGCTGTTCCAAGCATACACCTATGCCTAAATAGTCCACCTTTGAGATAACATACCGTAAAATCTCTCCAGTATTAAGTTGCAAGCAACAGACAATTGCATGAAGAACTGTGCATAAAGTTTACTCCCTAGTAGCAACGGCACTCCCCCGTCCTTATATGTTTCTGTCACTCAAGCCAAGGCACACAGGGACCGAACCCACTATCTAGCATAAATACTCCCTCTTGGAGATACAAGCAACTACTTGATCAAGGCAATTACAAGTACCGGAAAGCATGCAAGATCACAAATAACATAGACATGATAATATCAATAATCAACATCACAAGGTACTTCTCTATTCATCGGATCCCAGCAAACGCAACATGTAGCATTACAATAAGATGATCTTGATCATGATAGGCAGCTCACAAGATCTAAACATGATAGCACAAGAGGAGAATACTACCATCTAGCTACTGCATGGACCCGTAGTCCAAGGATGAACTACTCACACATCTGTCCGGAGGCGGGCATGGTGGTGTAGAGCCCTCCGGCGATGATTCCCCTCTCCGGCAGGGTGCCGGAGAGAGCTTCAGAACCCTCCCGAACTAGGGTTGACGACGGTGGCGGCGACGGATGTTTTTCTGGGATTTTGATCGGGTACTTAGGGTTTTCTCGTCGGGGGGATTATATAGGCGAAAGGGCGGCGTCGGTGGAGGCCCGAGGGGACCACACCACCTGGTGGCACGGCAGACAGGTGGGCCGCGCCACCCTAGGGTGTGGTCGCCCTCTGGTGCGTCTTTGGCTCCCCTTTGGACTCCGTGTGCGTGACGAAATTATAAGATCCTGGGTTTTTATCCCGTCCGATTCCGAGAATATTTCCTTAAGTACTTTTCTGAAACGGAAAAACAGCAGAAAACAGGAACTGACACTGGGGCATTGATGGGGGGATACTTTACAGGTAGGCCCATGGACCCGGAAAGTAGACCCGCCAAGACCAAGAAGGCCAAAGCCGAGTCACGTATCAAGTCGCATGGGCTGGGCTGGAGACAAGCCGGCCAAGGCCCATGATGAAGAAAGGACCCGTCCGGAAGGAGTCCAAGTACAACCCGGAGTCTAAACTTGGAAGACCAAGACGTAGAGTAGGACTCCGTGTTCTAGTATGACTCGGTGTAAATTGTAAGTCCAGAGACCCGGCAGCCTTTATAAGCGGGGTCCTGGACCTTAGATCGATGAGTTCAACCAGTAGAGATAAGCTGCAACCAATAGAGAAACCCTAGCCACCAGAGAGAAGTCGCCGGCTCCTAAGTTGTGGGAGCCGGGTCCTTGTAATCGAGACATATCAAGAGCAATAACAGAGAAGCAGGAAGTAGGTCTTTACCTCGAATCAGAGGGGCCGAACCTGGGTAAATCCTTGTTCCTTGGCGAGATTAACCGTTCCAGCGTACTTCAGTCATCAATGGCCCCAGAACTCATCTTCCCTGAGGAAGAACTTGCCGTGACAACCCCACGACAGGCATCTTGTTAATATGTTAGTTCCAAAAATGCATAAAAATGCTATAAGATGTAAACAAAACATGTAGCAAATGGTATGAAAACAAGCATGGATCATAAGAAATTATAGATACGTCGGAGACGTATCATTATGTCACAGTAGACCCTGCCAAGCTCCTCCACCTTTCCTATTACCTTCGTCTCCTTGTGGTTTCCCTTAAGGGAATCGAGCACTCAGCTTCTTTATCGTCATCACCGCCGCCGTCTCCTCCGCCTTGGTGTGTCACCTCATATAAAAGATCGGTAGAGTATTGGAGTTTGGAGGGTATTGCACACAGCCAATAGGCGTGGCGTCTCATGTATTTATATTAGTCAGATTTACAAGAGAGGGAGAGAGGGATTACAATACGGTTCGGTTTACAAACCGTGTACAACTACAGTTAGGAGTCCTACCATATACATAGTTTATCACCCTCCCTCAATCTCAACCGTTCCACGAAGATTGAGATTGTGCTTACAAGCTTGAAACAATGGTAGCGGTAGGGGTTTAGTAAAGATGTCAGCCAACTGATCTTTAGAAGAGATGAACTTGATTTGGAGCAATTTCTGAGCAACTCTTTCTCGAACAAAATGAAAATCAACCTCAATATGTTTTGTACGCGCATGAAAAACTGGATTGGATGATAGATATGTCGCTCCAATATTGTCACACCAAAGTATAGGTGGACGAGACTGAGAAACTCCAAGTTCACTAAGAAGAGCCTGTACCCATATAATCTCTGCAGTAGCATTAGCAAGTGCTTTATACTCAGACTCTGTACTGGACCGCGATACTGTAGCCTGTTTTCTAGCACTCCAAGCAATTAAGTTACCACCATAAAATATGGCATATCTGAAAGAACAACTATGCCCGAGATGTCGCCTAGAGGGGGGGTGAATAAGCGATTAACACTTTTTCTAATTAGGGGCTTGATAATTGCGGAATAAAACTATGTGTTTAAATTAACAAGCCAACAACCTAATATGCTAGGGTTACCTATGTGCACCAACAAATTATGCTAAGCAATTCAAGCAACAAGGAGATAGCAAGATAAGACTTTAAGCACGAAGGCTATCACAATGTAAATTGCATAAGTAAAGCTCGGGTATAGAAATAACCGAGACACGCGGAGACGAGGATGTATTCCCGAGTTCCTCCTTGTTAAGGGAGTATGTCTCGTTGGAGGGGTGTGAGCTCGCCACAAGAGGCCTACTCAAGATGCCACAAAGGCTTCACCCTATTCTCCGATGAACCTCACCCAAGGGATTGGTTCACCTTCCACTATCGGAATCCTTCGGGGCGGATTCCGGATCCCTTACAACTTCTCTTGGGGCACACACCCACAACTCAATTGGTGGCTCCCAAACTTATGCCGAAGCTTCACAACTCGAAGTCTTCGCGGCAACTCCAACCGTCTAGAGTACACAATGCACCCAAGAGGCACAAAGCTCTTGGGAACACAATGCACCCAAGAGTAACAAGCTTCTCAACGTCGATCTTCACGTATCACCGTAGGGAGAGCAACTCGATGCAACTAATGCAAGAGGCAAGAACACACAAAGTGGTCAAGTACTTCACTCCGAAATCCAACCAAAGCAACTAATGCTATGGAGGGATTTGAGAGGAAGAACAAAGGAAAGAACACAAAGCAACCCTAAATCTAGATCCACTAGGTTCCCCTCACTTAGAGGAGAATTTGATTGGTGGAATGGTAGATCTAGATCTCCTCTCTTGTTTCCCTAAAGATGGGCAAGAATCATTGGAGGGAATTGGAGGAATCAAGCTCTCAAAGATGTGCAACAATGGAGGAGAGATAGAGCAAAAGTGATGGGGGGATACTTTATAGGTAGGCCCATGGACCCGGAAAGTAGACCCGCCAAGACCAAAAAGGCCAATGCCGAGTCACGAGACAAGTCACATGGGCTGGGCTGGAGACAAGCCGACCAAGGCCCATGTGGATAAAGAGGCTCGCCCAAAGAAGGAGTCCAAGTACAACCCGGAGTCTAACTTGGAAGACCAAGACGTAGAGTAGGACTCCGTGTTCTAGTGTGACTCGGTGTAAGCTGTAAGTCCAGGGACCCGGCAGCCTTTATAAGCAGGGTCCTGGACCTTAGATCGACGAGTTCTAAGGGATAAGCTTCAACCAGTAGAGACAAGTCCAATCAAGTGAGAGAAACCCTAGCCACCAGAGAGAAGTCGCCGGCTCCTGAGTTGTAGGAGCCGGGTCCTTGTAATCGAGATATAATAAAGAGCAATAACATAGAAGCAGGAAGTAGGTCTTTACCTCTAATCAGAGGGGCCGAACCTGGGTAAATCCTTGTTCCCCGGCGAGATTAACCGTTCCCACGTACTTCAATCACCAATGGCCCCAGAACTCATCTTCCCTGAGGAAGAACTTGCCGTGACAACCCCACGACAGTTGGCGCCCACCGTGGGGCCTATGGTGACAAAAGGAGTTGAGATCGTTGGAGCTGCTCGTCGGGCTATGGAGAAGCTCGCCATCGGGCGGGTCTACACTGATGAGCATGGAGAGACCGAGATCGATGACTCAGGCTGGACTTCGGAGATGAACGAAGTCGACGAAGGCTATCAGCTTGTCTTTGGAGGAATCAACGTGTTCGTCGGGATGGTTTGCGCGTCGGGTCTTCGCGTGAACTCGGCGGAATCTGTATCAGAGTCCATCTTACCCTTGTTTGAAGATCGGCTTGGGTATGGGATAGAGGAAGATGATTATGAGGAGTCGCCAGTGCACGCCCGTGTTGTGGGAGTCTACATGTCTGGAAACACTGGAAATCAGTTTGATTCGACTTTGCTAACGAAGGAAATTAACGCAAATAATGCCGCAGAAAGGGCGGCTGAGTTAGTCAATGCTCTTACTGCGTTGGAGAGGCAACTAGCTGATATCACAGAAGCAAATCGTAGATTGGCCGAAGAGCAGGCCCGAGTCCAAGATGAAGCTCAAGTTGTGCGGAGGCGCCGCGAGGAGCTTACTTCAATTCAGCACCACAGAGCCAGGAGTCGCTTGAATGATGGAGTCCACATCAATCCAACCAATCTATTCACCACACCTAATGGTCCAGGCAGAGGAGCCGGACTAGGAGGTTCAGCGGCAGCAGGAGGCGCCGCAGGAGGAGGAACAGGAGCACCACCACCACCACCACCACCCCAGAAGGACCGGGAGGCAGCCGTACCAACGGACGACCGCCTGAAGGAGGAGTCGGAGGAGGAGCATCTGGTGGCTTAGGGTCTCAGCCTAACAGATTTCATACTCCAGAGGGACATTATTCTAATCCTATGGACAACGTTCATGCAGCGACTCTGAGATTGGAGAATATTGTGGTACCAGAGGGACCAGCAGGACAGGAGACTCGTGATGCTATCGAGCTACTGAAAACAGCTTTGACTCAGCAAGCTTTGTATCCAACTTTTCCAGATGCAAGTAGACTACACTCAACACCCTTTAACTTAGGTACGAGGAGTCGGCACGGTGAGTCCAATCCGGCCAACTCTACAAGTGCAAGGCGTCATGAACAAGAGAGGAATCGTGCAAACATACCAACTACTTCACGAGCTCAGCTAGTGGTTGATGAGGCAAGGCAACGACGAGAAAGAGAAGCAGCAAGAACTCGGGAGGCAGAGAGGGACAGAGCATTAGTGGGTGCAGCCAACCCGCCTCAGCCAACCCAGGTGCACGAGGAGGTGACTTCTCCTGGTGCTTCCCCAGCGTTAACAGGACCAGAGTGCCTATCTGATGCCATCAGGTCCGAGTCCTTCCCCAGCAGTTTCAAGGAGCCGCGCAAGATTCCAAATTATGAGCCCAACATGGACCCGACTTCTTGGTTAGGTACATACGAGATGGCGATGAGTATTCGCAATGCCACGGGTAATTTGTGTGCCAAGTTTATGTATCTTATGATGGAGGGAGCAGCCAAGGTTTGGATGCGGAACTTGCCTCCTAGGTCAATCAACTCTTGGGAGCAATTGAAGGCGGCTTTTATTCAGAACTTCCAGGGCACATGCAAAAAGCTCAGCACCATCGAGGACCTGGAGCGGTGTGTCCAGAGGAAGGGCGAGTCAGCAAGGCACTGGATGAAGCGGGTCTCAGAGATCATTAACTCCTCACAAGGACTCCCACCGGTTTCAGTGTTAATGGCGATGGAGAGAAATTGCAGTTACAATCCCTTGAGTTGGAAGCTAGGTCGTATGAAGGAGAGCCTGAATCAAGGTATTCCCCTTACAATTGGTGAGATCATGGCAGGTGCTAATAAGCACGCGGCCACAGACAAAACAAAGGATCAGGAGGAAGGGACTAAAGGACAAGGTGGCAATGGTCAGAGTCAGAACCAGAATCAAAACCAGAATCAAGGTGGTGGCAAGCGGCCATATGGAGACAACTCTGACCTAGTGGCCAACACAAACACTGGGGTCAGACGCAAGGACAATAATTCTGGTGGATACCAAGGCCGTACTCCAAGCACAGAGGAGGTCTTGAGGATTCCATGCCCTAAACACGCCAAGAACGGCAGATGCGGTCATACCTTGGGACAGTGCGTAGACTTGCAACGTGCCGGGTTCCAAGGGCCAGGAAACAGAGGTAACAACAATGGGTATAGAGGAAACAATGGAGCCGGAGGACCCGGCAATAACGGCGGAGGAGCCGGCAATAATCCAAACCAACCTCAAGGAGGAGGTAACCAGCAGGGCGGGTTCCAGCAGAACCCGAAGCAGCTCCATGATGGCAATGGGCAATATTATGTCACAACTCGGCCACAGAACCCGAGTCGTGGCAGTTACCATGTCTTCACAACAAGTACGTCCAAACGTTCCAAGAAGTTAAAGGTTAGAGCTGTTAATGCAGTAGAGCCGGCCCTTCCACAGTGGCTCAGGTGGTCAGAGCAAACCATCACGTGGAGTCGGGCAGATCATCCTCCAAGAGTCGACGACCCAGGGCAGCTAGCCTTGGTGGTAGCACCTCAAGTTGGGGGCTATACATTAAACAAAGTGCTTATGGATGGTGGAAGCAGTATCAACATCTTATATTATGACACATTCAAAAGGATGCAGCTGCAAGATAGACAGCTAATTCCAACAGAGACAGTGTTCCATGGGATAGTACCAGGGAAGTCGGCCAAGCCCATTGGTAAGATTTATCTTGAGGTTGCTTTTGGCACAGTGGAGAATTTTCGTTCAGAGATTATGCCCTTTGAGGTAGTGGACCTTAAGAGCCCATATCATGCTCTTTTTGGTCGACCTGCATATTTTAAGTTTATGGCCAGGCCATGTTATGTGTACTTGAAACTCAAGATGCCAGGTCCAGCAGGAGTCATTACAGTTAATGGCAGCAGACAGATGGCATTGGAGTGTGAGTTAGGTGATGCAGCTATGGCTGAGACAGCTTGTGCTCAAGAGGAGCTAAAGTTTTACAAGGCAAACGTGGATCCGGAGGACAACTCGGTCCTTAAGAAGCCGGCCACAGAGGAGAAGATGAAATTCAAGTCAGCTCAGGACACAAAGCAAGTCGACTTTACCCCTGGTGACTCTTCCAAGCAGTTCACCATTGGGGCACACCTCTCTGATAAATAGGAAAGCGCGCTCGTCGAGTTCATCCGTGAGAACCGGGACGTCTTTGCATGGAAGCCATCTGACATGCCAGGAGTCCCGAGAGAACTCGCCGAGCACAGCTTACATGTTAATCCTAATGCAAGACCGGTCAAGCAGGGTCTGCGCAAGTTTCATGATGACAGGAGGAAAGCTATAGGAGAAGAGGTGGCTCGGCTCCTCACAGCCGAGTTCATCAAGGAGGTCTTTCACCCAGAGTGGGTGGCCAATCCAGTGTTAGTACCAAAGAAGACAGGAGAGTTGCGGATGTGCATCGACTTCACGGGCCTGAACAAGCATTGCCCTAAGGACCCGTTTGCACTACCTCGCATAGACCAGATCATTGACTCCACAGCGGGGTCAGAGTTGCTTTGTTTCTTGGATGCATATTCAGGGTACCATCAGATCAGACTCAACATAGAGGATGAGCTGAAGACGTCCTTCATCACGCCCTTTGGAGCATTTTGTTACACAACAATGCCCTTTGGACTCAAGAATGCAGGAGCTACATATCAGAGATGCATCCAGAACTGTTTCAAAAAACAGATTGGAAGGAATATTCATGCTTATGTGGATGATGTAGTGGTCAAGTCTCAGAAGGCCGACTCTCTGATAGCAGACCTGACAGAAACGTTTGAGAACCTACGCAAGTACAAGATGAAGCTCAACCCAACCAAGTGTGTTTTTGGAGTCCCTGCGGGCAAACTCCTAGGCTTCATCGTTTCAGAGAGAGGCATTGAGGCAAATCCAGAGAAAATCAAGGCTATCCATAACTTGCAGAAGCCGACTTGTCTGAAGGACGTTCAAAAGCTCACTGGATGTGTGGCAGCTCTAAGTAGGTTTATTTCAAGACTCGGGGAGAAGGCGGGTCCTCTCTACCGACTCCTGAAGAAGTCAGATAAATTCCTATGGGATGAAGAAGCTGACCGTGCTTTTGAGGAGTTGAAGAAAACTTTGTCAACAGCACCAGTGCTTGCAGCTCCTACAGATAAGGAGCCCATGTTATTATATGTAGCTGCCAACGAGAGAGTTGTCAGTGCAGTAGTAGTTGTGGAACGCGCAGAGGAAGGAAAGGAGTACCCAGTGCAGAGACCTGTCTACTACATCAGTGAAGTCCTCACAGAGTCAAAGCAAAGGTACCCACAGTGGCAGAAGTTGGTCTATGGAGTTTTTCTTGCAAGTAGAAAGCTCAAGCATTATTTCCAAGAGCATCCAATTAAGGTGGTGAGTTCAGCACCGCTGGCAGATATTATACGCAACAGAGAAGCAACAGGGCGAGTCGCCAAGTGGGCAATTGAGTTGGGTCCCTATCATATCACATATGAGCCAAGGACAGCGATCAAATCTCAAGCTTTGGTTGATTTTGTCAATGATTGGACAGATTTTACATCTTCACCAAGCACCCCTTGCACCAAGTATTGGACAATGCACTTTGATGGGTCCAGACAGTTAGAAGGCTCAGGAGCCGGCGTGGTGTTAACATCACCTAAAGGAGATAAGTTAGCATATGTCCTTCAGTTGCACTTTGATTGTACCAACAACATGGCAGAGTATGAGGCTTTGCTGCATGGCCTGCGTTTGGCCAAGGAGATGAACGTCAAGCGTATCAGGTGCTTTGGAGACTCGGATCTCGTCGCTCAACAAGTGTCTAGAACTTGGGACTCGAAGGATGCAAACATGGCGGCTTATAGAAGAGCAGTCGAACAGATAGCCGGGTTCTTTTCTGGTTATCAAGTGGAGCATATTGACAGGCGCAAGAACGAGGCCGCTGATGCGTTATCACGACTCGGCTCTCGTCGAGAGAAAGTACCACCAAATGTGTTCTTGGATGAACTCCATCACCCTTCAGTCAAGTTGCCCACAGAGGAGGAGTTAGCTTTTCCAGACCCAGAGTCGGCACTCGTTGCAGCAGTACGAACAATCCCAACGTGGACAGAGCCCTATCTAGCGTATCTCCTGCGGGGTGAACTCCCAAAGGATGAAGTCAAGCAAAAGCAACTCATCAGGCGATGCAAGTCCTACACAGTCATTGACGGCGAGTTGTATAGAAGGAGTGTTACTGGAGTCTACCAGAGATGTGTGTCTACAGAGGAGGTGACGAGCTTGCGGCTCGGCAAATCCTAGGGTTAGACACCCCGGGTTGATTGAAGGAGAAAGAGAGAGATCAGGCTGGTGGACACGACGGCTAACAGGGGGCGATTTACCCAGGTTCGGCCCCTCGAGTTGAGGTAAAGACCTACTCCTGCTTGTCTGGAATTATAGATTGGTGGCTACAATGCGATGCTCAATGATTCGATGCCCTAGACGGCGCACCCTCCCGGCCTTTATACTACAGGCCGGGTCTCGGGTGGACGGTGCGATTGCACGTACAAGATATGGAAACCTCCTCACCGACCTAATGTCGACTACTTGTTGCATACGGAATCCTTCTTGGGCTTCGCTGGGCCTTCCTTGGCGTGACCCAAGTACCATCACCGTGGGTGACCCGAAAGGTAGCCCCACGACAGTAGCCCCCGAGTGCTCAGTCGAATCGCAGAGTCGGGTGGAGGACTCCCCCCTTCAGGGCACGCCACATGGAATCGTTGATGAAGATTGCTTCGAGTGAGCTTGTCTTGATTCTTTGGGTGCGCCGTCTTGTTTTTTTCGGAGTCGCAGCATTTCGACTGCATTTCTTCATAATCATCGGGTGCGCGAACAGCGCTCCCGATGGGAGTAGCCTCCGAGATTAAGCTGAATTGCTTGCAATTGAGGTTAAACTCAATTTTTCCTCAGTCGAAAAGCCCGCTCCCGATGGGAGTAAACAGATGACTCGAACTTGTCCAAGTCGAAACTGTCCAGGCTCGACTTACTCTTTCGCTCAGCCTTGACGGCCTACTAACTGTCGTAAAATCAGCTTTAAAAAAGCTTACTTCGTCTTACTCCACTCGAACGTTTGGTTCGAACGTACTTGTTTCAGTCGAACGGCTATCGAATGCTCAGCCAATTGCTTGGCTTACTTGACACACTTCCATGATGACGTCAGGGATGACGCTTTTGATGACATGACTCGACAGGCTCTGCGCCCGACGGGACGTGACGATGGTGGGCCCGCTGCCACAGCGACGACCGCTGAATATGGACCGTTGGGCGCGAAAACCCCGCGGCGTGATGATGACGCCTCGGTTCTCGTGCGTAGTGGAGCACGACCGGGGTGTCCGTCGCGCGACACGTGGGCGGCTGGATTCTTGCGGCGCGACGCAGTTGCATGATGGACGGCCGTGATGAACTGCCCCGCGGTATATGTTTTTCACCGCGGTGCAGAGGCAGTTCACGCATCCTCATTCTCCTCCATCTCGCCGCCAGTTCTTTCCTCCCTTGTTCCTCGCAAAAAGCTTCCAACAAAGTTCTCCCCTTTCCTCCGGCGACATGGGCCACAAGAGGAGCAAGGGTACTGAGAGCTCCTCCGCCGCCGCCGGCGACGACGCCGGGATGAAGAAGGTGGAGGGCGACTGGAGCAAGTCCTCCGTCAAAGCGGCGGAACTCGACAGCCTCCGCCAGCAGGGGCTGCTGCCACCGGAGGCCGTGGCGACGACGCGGGCGCCCGGTAAGGATTCCGTCCCTGCTCCCCGCAGTGGGGAACGCGTCTGCTTCGTGGAGTTCCTTCCGCGGGGATTCGGGTTCCCCTTGCACGATTTTGTCCGTGGGCTCTTGTACGCCTATGGGATTCAGATCCATGATCTGACTCCCAACAGCGTCTTGAGCATCACGAGCTTTATCGTGCTCTGCGAGTGTTTTCTGGGGATCGCACCCCACTGGGCACTGTGGAAGTCTATTTTCATGGTGCGCCGGATGGCGGGTAAGTCGAAGGAGACCTTCCCAGTCGGTGGCTTCGGAATCCAGCTGCGCGGCGACACGAACTTCTTCCACATGAAGAAGTCCGACTCCGTGCAGGGCTGGAGGAAGAAGTGGTTCTACATCACGTGGAACCAGGCCGGGATCCTCGACTTCGCCGCTGAGCGGCCTCTGAAGAAGACCAACGCCTGGTCGCACCCCCTGTCGACTGAGGAGAGGGAGTCGATCAAGCCGCTGCAGGCGCTTCTTCGCGGGTTGATCAAGACGATGGGACGCGAAGCCGGCGGAATCCAGCTGATCGCCATGTTCCACAGGTTGAGGGTGCAGCCTATGCAACAGCGCCCTCTCCCAATGTGGGAAATGGCAGTCAACCCGGCAATGGACGATGCACAAGTCGCAACCAAGGTGAGGGCCATCACCAGCCTTCGGGTTGCTGACGCGTGCAACGTGACTTGCTCAGTCGAGCCCTTCAGCTCGACGAACCCGATCCCAGAGGTAGGTACTCGAATTTGTTTTCTTCGTTACTTGGAGTTGACTGTCTTTTTTCTGAACTTTCGACTGTTGCTTGCTGATCTTCAGGATCGGAAAAATTACGTGAGCCTTCCTCCGTTGATGGAGAATGGCGCTCACGATGAGGCCGCCTTCGTTGCCGAGCAGGACGGCGATGAAGAGAGTCTTCCCCCCGCTTCCTCGCCTAGCGAAGAAGCAGAGGAGGAAGAGGAGGAGGAGGAGGCGCCGCTCAAACGGCGCAAGCGAAAGCATGTCGGCTCCGCCGCCGCGACATCACCCTTGAAGGAGGCAGAAAAGGAGGACTCCAGCTCGTCGTCTTCAGAGGCGAACAAGCTTGTGGATTCCCTGATTGTGACTCCGCTGGACTCCGCGCCTCCCGCGGGGTTTGGGAGGATGCCGACTCCTTCCATGAGCAGCGATGGTGAATATGCTGACAGGTAAGCTTCATGCGACTGAGCCTTTCTGATTCGCTTCTTCTTTCTGTTCCTTGGGTGTTTTCTGAATCTTCTGTAAGCAGCCACCAAGGTGGTAATGTCCATGATTCGCCTCGTGAGGAGGAACACCAGTCTGCTGCCCCGGAGCATGCGACTGGTACAACTGAAGAGGCGCCACAGGCGAACAATCCTCCGGTGCTAGACCCTTCGACGGCCACCCGGCCGGATGATGCCGCTGCTGCGACTGCCGTGGATGCTGATCTGATCCAGCATGTAAGTATCTTCTTTCTTGTCTTGCGAATTCTTGTATCGGGTGCGCGAACAGCGCTCCCGATGGGAGTAGCCCCCGAAGATGTGCGTGACTAGAATAGTCGGGTACAGATTTATACTTCTTTTTCCGCAGCCCGTCTATCGTCAGCAGATGGAAACGGCCACCCGCTTCATTCGTCTGGAGCAGGAGGCTAGTCAACTTCGTGCTGCGCTTGAGCAGTCAAAGAGTAAGTATCCCTTGTCGAGTCGTTTGAACTTTCTTCGACTGTCTGCAATTCTGAACTTTTGCTCGGGTGTTCTGCAGGAGACAACGAAGGCTTGGCGAAGCGGGTCCAGCAATTGGAGAAGTCGCTTGAGACCCAGGCTGAGGCAGAAAAGGTTCAGGTTGAACGCCTGATTAGCCTTGCCTCGGCTGTAGGTGGTAAGTTCTCGGCTGAAAAGCCTACTTTCTCGGCTGGAAAAGCCTACTTTTTGCCTTAGTTATCTGCAGGTTACCCTACTGACTTTGCTCTTTCGAGTGCAGGTGTTAGCGGCGGTGCTCCCCCTGAAGGGACGTCCAGCGCGAATACCACCTTGTCGGCGGCAGTCGACCTCTGCAACCGGGTTTGCGCGTGCGCCGCGGACGCTGTGAAGAAGTCCTCGGGCGCCCTGGCCAACATCTATGAAGGTGTTTTCCCTGGTCAGGCCGCGCCTAAGGAGGCTGACAAGCTGGCGGCTCCATTTGCTGAGGCGAATGTGATGGCGAACTACACCCGCACCCAGACGGTACGCGGCTCCGAGCTTACATTCCGTCTGTTACTCGGTCATGGGATCTCGGGTGACTTTGAGGCGGCTGTGAGCGACTTCCCTCGAAGGCCCGATGGAAAGTCCAAGTCTCTGACCAGCGTCAAGGACAAGGCGACTAAGCTAGCTAAAAAGCTGATTGACACCTTTGAGAGGAAGCTTGCAGAGTCAGCCGCCAAGAAGAGCCGGGCACCGTCGGGTTCTGCTATGTAGTGTTGTAGTAGGGGTCTTCTTTTGCCTTTTGTAATGAAACTTGGTGAAATCAATGGATATGCTGATTCTGTCATGCGACTGTGTTGTTGTTTTAGTCTTGTTGAAAATAGTGCTCTGATGTTCTTTAAATTGACAGCCTGACGGAAGTGCTCCTCCTGAAGTCGCGGAAGACATCCGTGCGTGCTGGGATGAGGGTACCTCTTCGGCTGCACCTGCGTCTTCGCGTTGTCCGACTCCTCCAGCTCCTTCGCGGAGCAGAAACGATCAGCGAGTGTTTCATTACATGAGGAACAAAATCACTGAACTTGAGTCGAAGGTGCGGAGAACTCAAGTGGAGCTTGACCGCCTTAGGGCGCGTTCCGCTGGGCCGTTCAGTGAGCGCGAACGGTTCCTTCTTGGTTGGATTGATCTGATATGTCGACAGCTGCAAGGTTTGGGCTCTAGCTGCTTCTCTTTGATTTCTTCATGCTTGTGTTGTTCTGCACCTTGACCCGTTAATTTGCAGTTGTTAATCCCGACTGGCAAGCCGAGAACGCTCGAGTGGATGAGCGCGTGGATAGCGAGGCCACCGGTAACTCGGTCGAAGCTCGCCAATTCTGGGTACACAAGGGAGAGAGCCGCATACTCGCGCGGATGCTGGATCGCACCTGGCGAGCTGCATTTGTTCTTGAAGGTTGCAGGAAAGCACTCTGGCAGATCAACAAGGTGTTCTTCCCCCTTGATGAGCAGCCGGAAGGGTTGCCCGCGCTGTTGGAGAGGTTCCGCAGTAGCAGGGCGTTGAAGGTGGTCGTCTTCAATCAGCTTGTTGCAGGGGCCAACACGGCGTTTGCCTATGTTCGACTGCATCGACCTCATGTTCCCTTGGATAGGATACTCGATGGCTTGCCTAGGGATGTTGATTATGCCGAATCTCTTGAACCCGCACGTCGGGTGATGCAACAGGTCATGAATATTACCGAGCAACGTGTAGGGCCACTGGATGCGCCAAAGGAAGAGCCTGTCGACTGAGAAAAACAGCTTGTTGTATAATGTCAACGTGTAACATGAATATATGAATGCATGTAAATATGCTGATACGGGGTTAATCCCTAAATATATGAAAACGTTGTGTCGTGAACTCATAACCCGTGTGGAGCAGCCCCCGAGTGTGTCGGGTGGCGTACTTGGTGAGCAAGAGTGCGAACTGAACGTTATATCTTAGGCTTTGAAAGCGCAGCCTCCGAGTGCATCGGGTGATGGCCTAGGCTTTCGAGTAGGACTTGTACGGCGCGAGCCCCCGAGTGCGTTGGGTGGCGGCCGAAGATTTTTGGGTGATGCCTGTTAGGCGCAGCCCCCGAGTGATTCGGGTGGCGCCCTAGGCCGACTGAGACCTGTACAGCGCAAGCCCCCGAGTGCGTCGAGTGGCGGCCGAGGATTTACGGGTGATGCCTGTACGGCGCAGCCCCCGAGTGGTTCGAGTGGCGGCCTAGGCTAACTTTAGACCTGTACAGCGCGAGCCCCCGAGTGCGTCGGGTGGCGGCCGAGGATTTTCGGGTGATGCCTGTATGGCGCAGCCCCCGAGTGGTTCGAGTGGCGGCCTAGGCTAACTTTAGACCTGTACAGCGCGAGCCCCCGAGTGCGTCGGGTGGCGGCCGAGGATTTACGGGTGATGCCTGTACGGCGCAGCCCCCGAGTGGTTCGAGTGGCGGCCTAGGCTAACTTTAGACCTGTACAGCGCGAGCCCCCGAGTGCGTCGGGTGGCGGCCGAGGATTTTCGGGTAATGCCTGTATGGCGCAGCCCCCGAGTGGTTCGAGTGGCGGCCTAGGCTAACTTTAGACCTGTACAGCGCGAGCCCCCGAGTGCGTCGGGTGGCGGCCGAGGATTTTCGGGTGATGCCTGTACGGCGCAGCCCCCGAGTGGTTCGAGTGGCGGCCTAGGCTAACTTTAGACCTGTACAGCGCGAGCCCCCGAGTGCGTCGGGTGGCGGCCGAGGATTTTCGGGTAATGCCTGTATGGCGCAGCCCCCGAGTGGTTCGAGTGGCGGCCTAGGTTACAAAGGAGAGGGTGACACAAAATTTCTTTAATCATCTTTATTTATTCTCGCAAACAGGCCGCCTCATTAAAACCCTTCCAGTCCCCTTAGGTACCCTGGCGAGGGAAAGAGTGCGTAAGAAACCTGCTGCTACTTTGAGTTTACAGTGTAGGGTACATCAGGCGTAGAAGCGGCGTAGCTGTGCCACGTTCCACGGGTTACTGCAAACTGTTCCTGTGGCTTGGTCCTTCAGGCGGTATGCTCCATTGCCGATTGCTTCTGTCACAATGTACGGGCCTTCCCATGGGGAGGCGAGCTTGTGCACTTTCTTCTGCTTGAGTCGAAGGACTAGGTCGCCTGGGACGAAAGATCTCGGTCGCAGTCGTCGCCCGTGGTAGTTGCGCAGGTCCTGCTGGTACACTGCTGTGCGGCTGAGGGCGATGTCACGTGCTTCATCTAGAGTGTCCATGTCATCTTCTAGTGCCTCTTCTGCGTCGGACTCGTCGTAGGCCACAACCCGTGGAGCGTCAAACTTAATGTCGCAGGGTAAGACTGCTTCTGCGCCATACACCATAAAGAACGGTGTGTATTGGGTGGATCTGTTCGGCGTGGTGCGTAGGCTCCATAGCACGCTTGGAAGTTCCTCTACCCAGGCTCCTGCAGCTCGCTTCAACGGTACTCGCAGACGCTTCTTTATCCCTTTGCTGACTAGGCCGTTGGCCCTTTCGACTTGTCCGTTAGACTGCGGGTGTGAGACGGATGCGTAGCTGAGCTTGATCCCTTGTTCCTCGCAGAAATCTCTGAACTCCTCGGCTGTAAAGTTTGTGCCGTTGTCGGTGATGATACCGTGGGGCACGCCAAATCTGAAGATGATGGACCTGATGAAGTTGACTGCTGAAGTTGCGGTTGAACTTGTGATTGGCACCGCCTCGATCCACTTCGTGAATTTATCGACTGCCACCAGGAGGTGCGTGTGCCCACCCTGGGAGGATTTCCTGAAGGGACCTACCATGTCGAGTCCCCATTGCGCGAACGGCCATGCGAGCGGGATGGTTTTCAATGCTGATGCAGGTGCATGAGGTTTGTTGGCGAATTCTTGGCAGCCGACGCACCTTCTTACGAGCTCGACTGCGTCTTGCATTGCAGTGGGCCAGTAGAATCCTGCTCGCAAGGCCTTGGCAACCAGTGCTCGACTGCTTGCATGATGCCCGCAGATTCCAGCGTGGATGTCGAGTAGAATAGCCTGGCCGTCAGATGGATCAATGCACCTTTGGAGCATGCCTGGTCCATGCAGTCGATAAATCAGGCTCGTCTGGTAGCTGCGCTTCTATCCACTCTGTGGTGAACTCTGGTAGGACCTGAGCCTTGATTGCCTTCGGGTGCACGTACTTCAGCCCCCATGGCCCTAATTCGACAACCCACTTGGCGACTCGCCCTGTCGCGGATGGATTAGTGAGGATGTCTGATAGGGCGGAGGAGCTTACCACCGTTATCGGGTGCTCGGAGAAGTAGTGTACCACCTTCCTTGACGTCATGAAGACGGCGTATGCCAACTTCTGATAGTGCGGGTACCTCTGCTTTGACTCTGTTAATACCTCGCTGAGGTAATACACGGGCCGTTGGACGGGATGAGTCCTTCCTTCTTCCTCCCGTTCGACTACGAGAACGGTACTGACCACTCTGTTCGTGGCCGCCACGTAAAGGTATAGTGGTTCATTCTCCTGGGGTGCTACCAGTACTGGAGGGGTTGTCAGGGTCTTCTTCAGCCTGTCGAAGGCATCCTGTGCTTCCTCCGTCCACTCGAATTTGTCGGCCTTTTTCATCAGCTGGTAGAAGGGCAGAGCCTTTTCTCCCAGCTTACTTATGAATCGACTGAGTGCTGCGACTCTGCCGGCTAGACTTTGCACATCATGGAGTTTTGTTGGTGCAGGCATGTCGAGTATATTTTGCACCTTTTCTGGATTTGCTTCGATTCCTCTCGCAGAAACAAGGTACCCCAGTAGCTCTCCGGCTGGGACGCCGAAAACGCACTTGTCTGGGTTCAGCTTGATCTGGTACTTGTCGAGTGCCTTGAAGACCTTGCGGAGGTCGTCGATGAGGGTGTCCTCTTTGCGGGTGGTGATGACGATATCGTCGACGTAGACTTGGACTACCTTCCCGATAAGCTCCTTCAGGCAGGCTTGCATTGTACGCTGGTACGTGGCCCCAGCGTTTTTCAACCCGAAGGGCATCATGGTGTAGCAGAACACACCGTGTGGTGTGATGAACGCCGTCTTCTCTTGGTCTTCGACTGCCATCTTGATCTGCTGGTAGCCTGAGTAGGCATCCAGGAAGCACAGGCGTGCACAGCCCGCAGTCGAGTCGACGATCTGATCAATCCGCGGGAGCGGGAAGTGATCCTTGGGGCAGCATTTGTTGATGGCGGTGAAGTCGACGCACATGCGGAGTTTCTTCGTCTTCTTCTTTTCCACCAGTACTGGGTTTGCCACCCACTCTGACTTCTTGATTTCTTTAATAAAACCGGCATGGAGTAGCCGGTCGATCTCCAAACTGATCGCGTCTCTCTTTGGACCCGAAAAGCGCCTCATGGTTTGCTTGACGGGTCTGGCGTCCTTGCGAACGTGTAATCGGTGCTCGGCGAGTTCTCTTGGTATGCCTGGCATATCAGAAGGTTGCCAGGCGAATATCTTCCAGTTTTCGCGCAGGAACTCGACGAGCGCGCTTTCCTATGCGCTGGTCAAGCTTGATGACACCCGAACCACCTTGTCAGCATCTGTTGGGTGTACCTGGTGGGCCCTGGTATCGTCGCTGGTGTTGAACGCCGAGTCCTTGGATGATTTCTTCTTGGGGGGAAGAGGGTCTTGTCGTTGTCGACTGCCAGCATCTCGAGGTGATCTTCCATCCCAAAGAACTCAGAGATCCTGCTGAACTCGCGGTCACATCTGTCGGACCGGTCGAAGTCGCCCCTCACCGTGATGACACCCTTGGGTCCAGGCATCTTGAGCAGAAGGTAGGCGTAGTGGGGTATCGCCATGAACCTTGCAAAAGTTGGACGCCCGAGGATGGCGTGGTATTGCGATTTCCAGTCGACCACCTCGAAGTCGATTGCCTCCTCCGGAAGTTGTCGGGTGTGCCGAAGATCACGTCGAGTGTGATTACTCCCATGGGCGTAACTGCTTGCCTGGTACTATACCGTGAAAGGTATTAGATGACGGCGTCAGGTTGGAAATTGACCTGTTCATGCGCCTGAGGGTGTCAGCGAAAGAATGTTGATTCGCTGCCTCCATCATGAACACCTTTTCAAGGTGTACTCCCCGATCTGAGCTTCGACTACCAGAGCGGCGTGCCCGGGCCGTGGTATGCCGGCGGGTGATCAGCCCTGGAGAAGGTGATGTCTATCTCTGATCCTCTCAGGTACTCGGGTCTGCGGGTGGATTGGTGATTGCCTGAAAGACTTGGCGAGTAATGAGCTTCTGGGTCCTGTTGGAAGGACGCCCCTTCTGTATCATGTTCACCTGCCCACGTGGTGCTGGGAACACGTTGGCAGGGTCCTGTTGCTGCTCGCTGTTGTTGCGGCTGCTGCGGTTGTTGCTGCGGGTAGTAAGCCAATGCTGCTTGCGCTGGGTTGGCGGGTGGAGGAAGCTGGTGGTGCGTTGATTGCCAGCTGTCCCGCGACTGGTTGTCCCGCGGGTGGTGCTTGATGAACCTGCTGCCCGTCCGTAGCAAGTACGCGCGTGAAGGCCCTGGCCAACCGTTGCGCCTTCGTGCAGTCCTTCAACAGGTGTCGGGATCCCCACTTGCCTGTTTCCGGGTCCTTGAACATATGGTGCCTGCAGGGTTGCTGTAGCTCTTCCTCATCCGGAGATGCGTCTGCGCCACTCGCGCTTGCGACTTCCATCTCCGCGGTAGCCGCTGCCACCACCTTGGCTGTATCCTCTATCATTGCCACCGCCTTGGCTATATCCTCTATCACTGCCACCGCCTTGGCTATATCCTCTATCATTCTCACGGGGGGTTTCGAATCCCGCCGCTACTAACTCTATTGAGTCATGGCCGATAAAGCGTGGTTTCTTCTTCAGTCGACCCTCTCGCCAGTTGCTGGGTTGGGGATCTGGCATTGAGTCCCGGACGGAGTCTTCTCCATCTGCCCATTGGTTGGCGATCTGCATAAGGTCTATCATATTCTTCGGCCTGAGCCTACCAAGTTCTTCGCGAAGGTCGCGGCGGGTGAGGCCGTAGATGAATGCATCCATGACTCTGTCCTCTGAGGTGGCTCCATCCATGGTGTTGCGGAGCAGGGTCCACCGCTGGATGTACGAACGGAGTCGCTCCTCATAGCCCTGTTTGCAAGCTTGGAGCTCGATAAGGGTGGTTGGCCTGGCGTAAGTTCCCAGGAAACCTTTTATGAATGCGGTTCTGAATTCCTCCCAAGTCCTGAAGGCGTCCCTCGGCTGCGTGTTGAGCCATCCGCGGGCAGACCCCGTGAGCATCAGCTGGATGTACTGCATGGCGGTAGTCGAATTACCACCTTGGCAGCTGCATGCGATGAGGTAGTCGTCCAGCCAATCCTGCGGGTGCTGCTTTCCGTCGTACTTTTGTGTCTCCGCCGTCAGCTTGAAGCCTTTGGGCATCTTCGTGTTGCGAATATTTATACTGAAACACGGGGCTCCACGTGGCTCGTGGTCTTCATCATCGTCGAGTAGTCCTGCGTCTCGCAGTCGACGGGCACGGTCTATCCTTCTCTGTGTGACGACGTTGCGGCTATCCTCGCCGGGCTGCAGTTGTCGTAGTCGAATCGGTTCCCGATCTGCCGCTGGTGCGACTCCACGATCACGACGTCCTCGTTCCTCGTACGCCCCTTCGACTGGTTCTCCTCTTGCCAAGACTTCCTCGACTTGCCTCAAGGCTTGGATCTGCTGCCTGTGTACGCGGGCGTTGGCGCTTCCTTCCGGCGGCTGCATGACCCGCAAGTAGGTCTCGACTCCCATAAGCGCAGAGGCGGGTGTTCTGGGGATGGGTATTCCGTCCTCGTCCTCCAAGAAAGATGACTCCAAGTTGCGGGTGAGGTGGATGCGATCTTCCTCGTGCACCCGCGGCATGCGAGCTCTGTGCCTTCCTCCTTGGTCGACTTCTTCTGATCCAGACCTGAACGAGAGCGCTGCCCTCCTGGCACTCGACTCGTCGGCTAGCTCCTTGCGCCGGGCCAACTCGGCTCTATCCTGTTTGATTCGTTCGGCTTCCTTCCAGAGCAAGTACTGGACCGCCTGTCGATCTTCCTGTGGATCTTCCGGGGCAGGGAACGTGCCATCGTCCACGTGCTTCTGTGCCCTAATCGCCAGCTCCCGGGTGATGGTAAGTTTCGTCACCTTGTCTTGCAGGGTGACTTCTATGGGGTACACGGGTGCTGATGGACCGATCATGTAGACTTGCTCGGGGTAGACCCGTCGAGTGGGGCTGATGCTCCCTGTCGTGCTTCCTTCATCTGAGCTGTACTCGTTGTCGAAGATCACAGCAACGTGGTGGGTACCACGATCGCTGCTACTGGCGGTTGCGCGACGCGTAGATGCGATCGGCGCAGTCGAAGCTGGTGTGGATCTTGGCTGGCGCCCGAACAGGTAGGTCGAAGTAGACTTGACTCGCCCCGTGGCCGCAGCAGATGCGTTTTTCTTGGCAACCGCGGATGCGATCGCCGCAGTCGAAGTTGATGTAGTCGAAGTAGACGTAGTCGCCTTGACCGCGGCAGATGCGATCTTTGCGACGGGTGAAGCCATGGTCGGCGCAGTTGATGTAGACGCAGATGTCGATGTAGATGCGATCTCCGTAATCTTCACGGCGGGTGAGGTTGCGATCCGTGCAGCCGCCATGGATGCGGGCGCCTCCATTGAGCGCAGGGCGGCCTGCGTAGGGCGGAGGGTTCCGCGACTGTCCACCAGATAGCGCAGACTACCAAAGGTAATCCACGTGCTCTGTTGGAATCCGGCGTAAGCCGAAAGATCCGCCGGCGAGTGCTCGACGTACTCGAGGAAGCCGGTGTAGATCGACTCCCTCGCGCTGATGGTGTTGTTGGGTGAGGCCGGCATGATCACGACTCCAGCGATCTGTTCTTTCCCACAGACGGCGCCAATTGACGAGCTTGCGGCTCGGCAAATCCTAGGGTTAGACACCCCGGGTTGATTGAAGGAGAAAGAGAGAGATCAGGCTGGTGGACACGACGGCTAACAGGGGGCGATTTACCCAGGTTCGGCCCCTCGAGTTGAGGTAAAGACCTACTCCTGCTTGTCTGGAATTATAGATTGGTGGCTACAATGCGATGCTCAATGATTCGATGCCCTAGACGGCGCACCCTCCCGGCCTTTATACTACAGGCCGGGTCTCGGGTGGACGGTGCGATTGCACGTACAAGATATGGAAACCTCCTCACCGACCTAATGTCGACTACTTGTTGCATACGGAATCCTTCTTGGGCTTCGCTGGGCCTTCCTTGGCGTGACCCAAGTACCATCACCGTGGGTGACCCGAAAGGTAGCCCCACGACAGGAGGGCAAACAAATATTGCAAGAGATCCATGCAGGAGATTGTGGTCATCATGCATCCACTAGATCCTTGGTGTCAAAAGCTTTCAGACACGGGTTCTTTTGGTTGACAGCACATTTGGATGCAGAAAGGATAGTTCGAGTCTGTGATGGATGTCAAAGGTACGCAAGGCAAGACCACGTGCCAGCTCAAGAACTCAGAACCATCCCTATCACTTGGCCATTTGCAGTTTGGGGACTCGACATGGTGGGCCCTTTCTCAAAGTCGCCTTGTCAGAAGACCCATCTGCTAGTAGCAGTTGACAAGTTCACCAAGTGGGTGGAGGTAGAACCCGTCAGCAGAGTCGACGGTGCATCAGCTGTGAGATTCTTCAAGAAAATAGCAACACGATTTGGATACCCTCATAGCATCATTACAGACAATGGTACCAACTTATCAGTTGGGGAGATGGCCAAGTTTTGTGGTGAGAACAATATCAGACTCGACCTAGCCTCAGTCGCACATCCACAGTCCAATGGACAAGCAGAGAGGGCAAATCAGGAGTTGTTGAAGGGAATTAAGCCTCGGCTCCGAGTCCCTTTGCTAAGAGCCGCCGGGTCTTGGGTTGAGGAGTTACCAGCAGTACTTTGGAGCATCAGGACGACTCCTAACAGATCCACTGGCTTCACACCTTTCTTCATGGTGTATGGAGCTGAAGCTGTCTTGCCAAGCGACTTGTTGCATGACTCGCCACGAGTCGCCAATTACGTTGAGACTAGAAAACGAACTCGCCCGCCAGGACTCGGTCGATGCACTTGAGGAAGCAAGGGAGTTAGCCCTAGAGAGATCAGCAGTTTATCAGCAGGACTTGCGGCGGTATCACGCACGCAGAGTCAAGACCCGGACTTTCCAGGAAGGAGACTTAGTGCTTCGCCTTGTCCAGAATAAGGAAGGGATGCACAAGTTATCTCCACCATGGGAAGGACCGTTCATCATAAGCAAGAATCTGAACAACGGATCGTACTATCTAATGGATGTGCGAGAGCCGGCAAGTGTAGGCAAAGGAGCTGATACAGCTCATACTCTAGATCCTTATGCAGAGGCAAAGAGGCATTGGAACATAGCTCAGTTACGTCCTTATTATACTTAAGTTGTAACAGATTCATGAGTTGAAAGGCAATGAGCCCAGTGAGCCATTCCTAGATGTAATCAAATTGTTATGATCAAATGAAATAAAGCCGGCTTTTGTGAACATGAGTCCTTTAGTCGAGACACCCAGTGAGTGCGCTTTATTCTTTAAATTTTGATCATCAGGTTCTTGGGGGCTTGCTTTTCAGTGAAAAAAGCTAAGCTTAAACTCTTGGACCTGGCACAGTAGCCAAACTTTTCCTAGTCTTTTCGCTGGTAAGTCAGATGCATCCTGCACAATATGATCTATCTACAGGCATGACTTGTTTCTCTCTCTTATGGATCCTAAGGAACATATGAGTTAAGAACCTGTCAGCACAACTGTAAGAGAAGTCATGCAGGGCCTACTTATTCATCAGTGAAAGACTAGACGGGTTATAAGAACCAAGCCGATTGGCACAAATTCAAAATAGCTAACAAGCTAAACAGTTTAAAGGCACCAGTAGTGCATCATTACAACTCAAAATAGCTAACAAGCTACAAATTTTAAAAAATACCAGTAGTGCATCATTACAGAGTTTAAATACCAACAACACAGCATTACATAGTAATCAAAAGTCATTCAGAGGGTTGTCTTCAAGAGGAGCTGACTCCTTCGCCAGAGTCGGGGAGTCCTTCTTAACAGGAGACTTGTCCTTTGTCTGGACAGCAGGAATTGAGTAGCCTTTCTTCACAGGAGATTTGCCTTGTGCTTCAGCAGCAGAGGAAGGAGCCGGCTTCAATGGAGGCTTGGTGGCGACTCTCTTCGTTTGAAAACCAGTACCCTTGGGACTCATCATGTGCTTAGCAAGTTCTGCTTGTTTCTGAGCGTCTCCAGAGACAGCTCTAGAAGGAGTGGGCGCAGCAGGAGTCTTCAGGGTAGGCTCAGCACTTGGAACAGGAGCCGCCGGTGACGATGAACTCGGACCGGCGGAAGAAGAGAATACACCAGCTGGGTCCTGTGATGGGCGGCCAAAGTTTACTATCTAAGGAGTTTCTGGAGCGACTCTTTGTTCTCCAAATCATAATGATGAACCCATACCTCAGGGTCCATCTTATTGGCAATCTCGCAAGCATATGGCCGCACCAGTTTTTCTTCGGCCTTGAAGTCATCCTGAGTGAAAGGTTTGCCATCCTCATGCTGCTCAGGCTTCCCCATCGTCAGCATTGCTGGCTCTAGGACAGTTGGATAGTAGCTGTGGGCTAAAGCCAAGATCCTGGTGGAGGCTCTCCTCATTGAAGATTGTTTCCACAGACGCATATAGCCTGGTGCTCTGGACAACTCGTCCACCAGACGTTCAGGCTCTTTGGGGTACTTGCCTTTATGATTCAAATACTTGACCACAGAACGGGCTCCCTCTTGTAGCCCATGACAGTAATCAAGCATCTCAGATAGTTGCTTGCTTGTGGGCAATTTAAGCTTTGGGGAGTCAGCCCCTGCAGAAAGAAAATCAAGGAGTCATTGTCAGTTGAAAAGCAGTTCAGAAAGGTGCAAAAGGAAGCAAGCAAAAGTCATAAACTCACCAAATATATGCTGACACATGGCACCAATGCCCTTCTTGCAAGTGTCGAACACAGCTTTCAGGTCGTTGTGTGCCTTCTGGGCAATCTTTTTGGCCTCAGCCGACTCTTTTTTCACCTGCTCCAGTTGAGCAGCCAAGGTCTTCAGATCCTTCTCAAGCTGAAGGAGTGTTCTTTTTCGGCCATGGCAGATCTGGCACTGGCAGCTGCCTGGTCCTCAAGTTCTTTCATATCTCTCTTCATCTTGGAGACAATGCACTGCAATTACAAGTCATAAAGCACAAGTGAGCTCCACAAGTCAAATAACGAACTCATGAGCTCCAAGTCGTCACAAGTTAACAACTTGGCGCTTGGGGCTACTCAGGAGTCAGTTTTTTCATAAACAGCAAGCAGGCATGAGTCCTAATCGACAAGTCCTAAGCTCCAAGTCGCCACAAGTTAGCAACTTGGCGCTTGGGGGCTACTGGCAGATCAGAATTTTTCATCAAGTTAAGTATGAGTCAAGTACATATATTTGCAGCTCCAAGTCGCCACAAGTTAGCAACTTGGCGCTTGGGGGCTACTCGCAGAACAGAAATTCTTCTTCAAGTAAGGTGTCAGTAAGCAACATATATTGATAGCTCCAAGTCGTCGCAGGCTGACAACTCGGCGCTTGGGGGCTACTCGTGCAAAAGTTTTTGGTCTAAGGACCCGACAGACAGTAAATTAGCAGCCCCGAGTCCTAGTAGAGCTAAAGACTCAGTGCTTGGGGGCTACAGTGTGCAAATTTTTTCTATGTAGTAATTGGGTCAGTTTCAAATCGAAGCACCTATCCTAGTCACAAGTCACCACAGACAGGTGCTGGGGGCTACTGGGATAGGATGATTGCCAGAAAAGCATATAAGGTGAAGTCAGAGGACTTACTTCATGAACCATGAGGAGAGATCTAAGAGCAGCTTGCTCGTCATCCTTCAGCCTAGCAGATTGATCATTCAAGTCAACAGCTTCAGCATAAGATTCAGAAAATGGACATGTTGTCAGCCACTGAAGTCGGCTGTAATCAGTTGATGACTTGATCTGATTGGACGGAGAGGCTGCATGGGTCGGCTTCACAGGAGCCGGCTGAACTTAGGCGCAATATCAGGAGTCGCAGCACCAGAGCTGGGTGGACTATTGTTGGAGTTGCGGCCCCGGGTCCTTGAAGGGGGACTCGGGAATGGTTGAGTCGTGGTAAAGAACCAGCAGATGCAGCAATATGAAGGGCCTTGTCTTGGTGCTGGTCGTTTCAGAGGCCGAAAGGAGGTGCAGGTCCACGACCAGAAGTGACATCAGCCATGCCTGAGTGCTGGTTACCTTAGAACAAGGCCGAGCCCTGAAAACCGCAAAGATGAAGTCAGCAACAGAATTAGTGAAAAGAGAAAAAAGCAGAAGTCATTTGAATACAAGTATAGAAGCAAAGGAACCTTACCCAATATTGGTCTCCAGGTCCAAGGGGGCCTGAGAGTTCGAAGAAGGCATTGACATCCCAGAGTTGTAAGAGTCGTCCTTTTGGGGAGGAGAGGCTGATTTCCGCTGGTGTGAGACTGGCAGAGGCTCAGGAGCATCTGCAGGCCCATCGGAACGCAGCTTCCTCTTCCTGGCGGCGATAACACTCTGCATGTGTTCTTCAGGCTTAGTGGGAGAGCGAGAGGACCCAAGGACTCGTGAGAGTGGTACCTTGGGAACAGCCTCTCGAGAGCCATTATTGTTTGAGGTTGGGGAAGAGGAGGAGTGACTCCTAGCAGAGGACTCTGCAGATGGCGATGGTTGAGCAGCAGCAGAGGCAGTATCAGTTTGCCTAGTGGTGGGAGCCTCTGGAGAGGACTCGTCATCGTCGGTTTCTTCCACAATGGGAGCCTCTTGAGAGGACTCCTCTTCATCAGCATTCTCAGTTGGAGCCTCTGGCGAGGACTCCTCATCGGCAGCACCATCATCAGCGGGAGCCCCCTGGGAGGACTCCTCATCCGCATCATCAGTGTCTTCTGCCACAGTGGCTTGATCTGTGGCAGGGATCTCTCTTCTTCAGCTTCAGCTCAGCCTCAGCTTTATTCTTAGTACCAGCTCCAGAGGCCGGCTTCCAGAAGGAGTCGGTGAGCTGCAACAGAGTCAATAAACGTGAGTCAGTAAGCAGTACAAGTGAGATCAAGGTTGAAATAAAGTAGAGAATTATACTTACATCAGGAGCTGGGTTGGTCGAGCAGAAGGGCTGGAGCCCGAAATGAGCTTGATCCTTCACCGGTTTCCCAGTCAACTTTTTGATGAGTCGACCAAGTTCGGGTCCATCAGACAGCTGCTCCGTAACTCGGAGGTCATCACCAGCGCATCTGGTATATGAGCAGATCAGTCGAGTCCTAGGACTCAGTGGCTGGATTCTCCAGGTCGTCCAGCAGCGGACAAGATCCATATTTTCTAAGTTGTGGGACAAGAGGGCCCGGATGCGAGTGATCAGAGACTCGACTCTTGGCCGGTCGGCCTCTGGGCACCTAGCTTTCATCAGAGGAGTCGCCCGGAGGCGTTCCTCAGAGAACAAGGGAAGCTTGGGTTCATTTGCAGGGGAGGTATCCTTGCAATAGAAAAAGGTTTTTTGCCAATCCTTGATGCGATTGGGAAAGATTGGCTTTGGGAAGACAGAATTGAGACGCCGTTGAAGAGCGACGGCGCCACATTGGAGAAGAGGGCCCCCAGAGGTCTCGGGCTGAGGGTTGCAGTAGAAGAGCTCANGGTATCCTTGCGATAGAAAAAGGTTTTTTGCCAATCCTTGATGCGATTGGGAAAGATTGGCTTTGGGAAGACAGAATTGAGACGCCGTTGAAGGGCGACAGCGCCACATTGGAGAAGAGGGCCCCAGAGGTCTCGGGTTGAGGGTTGCAGTAGAAGAGCTCAAGCCAGAGATTGATGTCGGGTTTAATCTGGAGGTAATCCTCACAGAGAACGACGAAATTGGAAAGGGTTAGAATGGAGTTAGGAGCTAGATCATGAATCGCAGCTCGTAAAGTTCGAGGAGCTGGCGGAAGAAAAGATCGCCGGGGGGAGAAAATCCGCGGAACAGGTGCTCCACGAAGACAACTACTTCACCCTTAGCTGGAGAGGGAACAATCTCATCCCCTGGGGCCGAGCTTGAGCACTGGAGGGAATCAAACATGAGAGCCTATGGGTCTTCAATTGCTCCGCCGAGACCACAGATCCACCCCAATCGGCGGAGATCGACCGCTTGGAAGAGGATTTTGCGGCGGCGGCGGCCGTGGCGGCGATGTCCACCGTCCTGCTCGACGAGGTTGCCTTGGCCTTTGATGTGGTCTTTGTGCGCTTGGGAGCCATGGCGTGCGGGCGGTGCGTGCTGGGCGCGGGGAGAGATGGGCGCGAAGAGAAAAGGAGAGGTTTTGAGCTGAAGGGGCAAGTGAGGTTTAAGACCTAACCCTTCGCGATTTATAAAGGGGGGGTAAAACCCTAGAAATTTACAGAGTGGGTCCACAGTTAACTGTGGATAACGTTTCAGTAAAAACGTTCCAGTGGCTAACAGACAGATAAGAAATTATAATAGAGAAAGGTCAAAGTCACCGATGTGGAAGTAGCCGGCTTGTCTCAGAGTGACGAGTCCTGTGACAGTGAAATCAAGTTATCTAGTCCTTGTTTGCAAGAGTCACGCCAGAACCCGGCCTGCTAGTACGAAGGCAAGAGTGGTGGCTGGAACAAGGGATAAGAGCGGACTCATTTTATATATGTATTATGTTTTTATGCAGGAATTCATCTTGGAGCTAGCAGCAAGCGACTTTGGAGCCATTGGCTCAAGTGGGAGGAGTCGACCCAGAGAGTCGAACCAGCAAGTCAGAGGAAGCCGCCAAGCTGCGCCCAAGATAAATTCGGGGGCTACTGATGGGGGGATACTTTACAGGTAGGCCCATGGACCCGGAAAGTAGACCCGCCAAGACCAAGAAGGCCAAAGCCGAGTCACGTATCAAGTCGCATGGGCTGGGCTGGATACAAGTCGACCAAGGCCCATGATGAAGAAAGGACCCGTCCGGAAGGAGTCCAAGTGCAACCCGGAGCCCTAACTTGGAAGACCAAGACGTAGAGTAGGACTCCGTGTTCTAGTATGACTCGGTGTAAATTGTAAGTCCAGAGACCCGGCAGCCTTTATAAGCGGGGTCCTGGACCTTAGATCGATAAGCAAGTTCTAGAGGCAAGTTAGAGAGAGAGTTCTAGAGAATAAGCTTCAACCAGTAGAGAGAAACCCTAGCCACCAGAGAGAAGTCGCCGGCTCCTGAGTTGTAGGAGCCGGGTCCCTGTAGTCGAGATACAATCAAGAGCAATAACATAGAAGCAGGAAGTAGGTCTTTACCTCGAATCAGAGGGGCCGAACCTGGGTAAATCCTTGTTCCCCGACGAGATTAATCGTTCCCACGTACTTCAATCACCAATGGCCCCAGAACTCATCTTCCCGGAGGAAGAACTTGCCGTGACAACCCCACGACACTATCATTATTGCAAAATTTATCCCTACTCACCATTGCATTATTTTGTGGCTTGCCACATGTAGGTGAGGTAGAAGAAGTTGAGAACTCATTACGCCCGGAGGTGGAGTGAGAACAATCATTCTCACTATCCGTGGACACACCATAATTGTCTTGAAGCTTGGTCCATAGCTCATGAGCATTCCGATAAGGAGAGATCGACAAAGCAACTGCATTTCCCAAAGACTTGAAAATCACTTTAGAAGCTTCATCATCTAGATAAGAATTTTCCTCATCCTCTAGAGGAGAAAAACCCATATCTAGAATTTGCTCTATATAAGGATTAATGTCTCTAAAATAATTTAGCATGCGATTTCTCCAATCATCATAATTAGTGCCATCGAATATTAAAGAGGCATTGTGCACTAAACCACTAGACGACATCTTTACTCTCTAGGCCGTGAAGCCCTATAAAGAGAGAACCTGCTCTGATACCAATTAAAAGGACACGGATGTCGCCTAGAGGGGGGGTGAATAGGCGATTTAAAATTATTACGGTTAAGGCTTGAATAAATGCGGAATAAAACTAACGTTTAATTTATCAAGCCAAATCCTAAACTAGCTAGGTTCACCTATGTGCACCAACAACTTATGCAAAGCAATATAATCGACTAGGTGATAGCAAGATATATGACTTTAAGCTCGATGTCTATCACAAAGTAAATAGCATAAGTAAGAAGCTCGGGTATAGAAATACCGAGGCACTTGGAGACGATGATTTATCCCGAAGTTCACTTCCCAATGGAAGCTAGTCTCCATTGGAGCGGCGCGGTGTTCACCAATGTGAAACACCGAGTAGCCTTGATATGGCACACCGTATCTCCGTTGTGTCTTACCACCAATGTGGCGAGGCACTTGTCACTATGTTGCCGTTGAGGTTGACAACTAGAACCTTTACAAGGATGAAGCACACTCCGCTCGGTGAAGCCTCGCATATTGCTCCCCCATACACCAATATGGGAGAGACACTCTTTCGCATATCTTCACTTGCCCTTATCTTGTATGTTGATCAACTTGCACTTAGCCTTGATCAACATATAATCTTCTTCTTTTAGCTTCGACTCCAACATATGGAGTTCAAGCATTCCATACGGACCAACACTGCAAATATAACTCAAGGCACACATTAGTCCATAGAGATTGTCATTAATTACCAAAACAACATATGGGGGCAACCATGCTCTTTCACCTGGCTTGGGCATCACTTCCAGGTGGTCACTGCGGTCCCATGTGATCGCCTCTTCCGACCAGTTGAGATACTGGGAGACAGGGGGAACCACAGCGTTCACCTCCTTGAATCGTTCGCACCGGCTTCGCTTGTCGTCGCGCTCGCTGACGAACACGATGTATGCGGCGTCTGGATTCCGGTATTCGTCGTGACCCCTTGGTGGTGGAGGTGGGGGCGTTCTCTTCCTTGGTCCTCGCGTCGCTGGTCGTCATGATCCCGGTCATCACGGCGCCTGTTGTCGCGCCTCCGGTCATCGCACCCGGCTTCATTTGGCGGAGGAGGTAAATCTCGTCGCTCGTATGGTGGTGGCGGCCTTGGACGGCCGAGGTTGCACTGCCTGACAGTGTGGTTAGCCGGCCGATCGCCGTGGTTCCGGCACGGCCGGTCGAGCAAGGACTCGTAATTGTTCCTCGCCCTTGTCCAACGCATGTCGCTGCTCGTCCTCATGCGGCGGCTATCGAAGCCACTAGCCGGTCTCCCTTCTGTAGTGGCGACGACCTTGGACTCGATGCGCTCGTCCGTAGACTTGCGTTTGCCAGACGCGTCGGAGTCGCGCCGGGTTGATCTTCCTCGGTCTTGCATTTCCGTCCGGCTTCGGCGTGTAGTCGGTCCATCCATGACGATCCTGCCGGCTTTGTCGAGTCGGATCGGATTGGTCATGGCCGCGTCGGCTGTGGCGTACTCATCAGCGATAGCCATGAGGTGCGCCATGGTCTTCGGATTCTTCCTTAGGAGTTTGTGCCGGAGTAGCGTCTGATCCCGGCAGCCTTGGACGAAGTACTGGACGACTTGAGACTCCAGGATCCCTTCGCATGAGTTACGCAGGCTGGTCCACCGGGTAAGGTATGCATGGTCCGACTCGTCTTCTTTCTGCTTGCACATTGCGAGCAGCTATGCGTTGTCTGGGCGCAGGTAGGTGCCGGTGAAGTTGCGATTGAACACTTCCTCGAAGTCCAGCCAGCTATTGACGCTTTCCGCCGGGAGGTTGTTCAGCCAAGTTCGGACCGATCCTTGGAGCATGAGCGGCACGTAGCTTACGGCCACCCGCTTGTTGCCGCCTGCGATGTTGACTGCGGTGACATAGTCGGCCAGCCAGTCTTTCGGCTTGGTGGTACCGTTGTACTTGGGCGTGTCCCTCGGGAGCGTGAATCCCTTCGGGAACTGCTCGGTTTGGATGCGTGGTACGAAACATCGATGCGTGGCAACATCCTCTTCCTCGGTGATGCTTGACGCCTTGAGCGACTTGATGCGTTGGCGAGCGTCGTTACTGGTTTCTGGTCCCAGTGGTCCCAGGCGTTGGTTGATGGTGACCTTGTGGCCGATCCGCTCCTTGACGTTGCGGCCGGCCCGTGGGTTGTTGTCGTCGCCGTCTTCATGTCGTCCAGTCGGATCACGGCCGTGGTCTCGTGGGTGTGAACTCGCACTCCTCTCGCGATGAGCTCGTGGTTGCTTATTCTTTTCCCTGCCATGGCTTGTTAATGATGCCTCATAGCCTTGCTTGGACTTGCCGGCCGCGTCATAGCCGGGAGAAGCAACGTGGAGAGCTAAGTCTCTGCTCCCGGCCGGCTCGGTCTCCCATTGCAGCCGGTTGGCCCTGGCGACGAGCTCTTGAACTCGGTACATAGCTGGCGTAGCTCTTCGCCTTGAAGATGAGGGAGTTCGGCGGTCGCTATCTCCGCCGCCTTCATGTTTTGGACCGGGCAACTGTACTCCGGTCGGATGATGTCGGGGTAATCGTTCCTGGCGCGGTCCATGGCGCCGCACAGGTTCCCTCCTCTGTGCCTGACCTCGTCTAACACGTTCGTGTGACTTCTAGCCGGTTTGAAGCCATGGACGGTGTTGTACTCGCGCATCATGGCGTTGAGCCAGCACTGCGTTGAGGCGAGGTGGAGCGCTTTGTCGTACATGTGCTGGCGCATCTTCTCGAGCTCGGTCGCCGTTGTAGTCGGATCTGCACTCGGCGCGATCGGTGTGCTCAGCAACTCGAAGTCCTCCTCAAGGTTGCGCTGGAGTTGAGAAGGTTCGCCAACCTCGTGGACGGTCTTGCCGACGGCGCCTCCTGCAGCCGCGTGCTCGACCATGTGCACCTCGGCGTAGATGAACTTGGTGTCGTCGCGGTCCGCACTGCCGAAGTCGAGGTGATTGATGACCCACAAGTATAGGGGATCTATCGTAGTCCTTTCGATAAGTAAGAGTGTCGAACCCAACGAGGAGCAGAAGGTGTTGACAAGTGGTTTTCAGCAAGGTTTCACTGCAAGCACTAAAAGAGAAACGTTTTGATTTTTGATTTAAAGAACAAATAAAGAACAAGTAAATAAAAGAGTGCTACAATAATTACAGCAAATAGCCCAATCCTTTTAATCTCAAAGGACAGGCCGGTTGTGTTACTTATGAAGATTAAAACGTTCTCGAGGACACATGGGAGTTTCTGCCTAGCCAGTTTCATTGCACGCCGGTGATTACCCTTCAATGTTTTGATAAAGTGCTGTGTGGGTGGACCTATGCTAATGCACCGCCCTTACTTGGACAAATACATACTTGTGATTAAACCCCTTGCAAGTATCCGTAACTACAAGAAAGTAATTAAGATAAAAACCTAGCCACAGCCTTAAACTCCGAGACCCTACGCTCCCTAGTACACTAGTTCATAAATTGGGGTTTAGGTTTCTGTCACTCCTGCAACCCTACCATAAGCAAACTAAATACACTATGCATTCCCCTAGGCCCTTTGAAAGGTGAAGTATCATGTAGTCGACATTCACACGATACCAGTAGAGGAATAACACCACAACATAAATCAAACCATTAAATATTACTCAACATTATGCAATTACTAGCAACTAGGCTTTCCCCATGTCCTCAAAAACCAAATGAACTACTCACAAGACATCATATAGATCATGATCAGAGGTGATATGAATAAGGGCAACAATCTAATTGTAAAGACAATTCACCGATAAAACTCTCAAGCATCAACTACAAGTAGTAATCAACACCCGGGATACGATTCCAATGAACTAATAACAAAACAATGACAATTGCTACAGCGGGATGAGATGGGACGGTGACGGTGATGATGGTGCTGATGATGGAGATGGTGTTGATGATGATCCCGATGATGCCCGACGTGATGGCGATGACGATGTCGATGATTCCCCCCTCCGGGAGGGAAATTCCCCGGCAGATTTCTCCCTGCCGGAGCTCTTCTTCTCTCTGTCTGGTTTCCGCTTCGTGGAGGCGGCGGAAAAATTCCTTGTCGATACCCCCTGACATTTTTAGGTCAAAGGGAAGTAATACGCCGAAGGGGAGCCGGAGGGGGGCCACAGGGGCCAGGGGCGGGTCCCACCCGCGGCCTAGGGTGGACCCACGGCAGGGGGCCGCCCCTGCTCCCTGGAGCTCGCCTCCGTGCGCCCTTTTGGCTCCGTGGCTTATTTCCCATAATATTTATCTCCGAATTTTTCTGAAATTTTTGGAGCTTCCGAAGTCAGGTGTCTTGACAGGTACTTTTCCAGCTGATTCCAGGCTCCGGTGGATGCATCTCCAATAATTGCCAAACATGCAAAATGAGATAAAATAACATAAGTATTGCATCATAATATGAAATATATCAATGAATAAAGATGAATTATGATGTAAAATAGTGATGTAAAATGGACGTATCAGTGATCGAAGGAGGACTTGCAATTGCGTGTGCCGGCATCGAAGGCCGATGGAGCCAAGCACGTGAGCACCTCCTCCGGGTACTCCTTCGCGGCGACAGCGACGTAGATGGGGAAGTCGCCGAAGGTGACGACGACGCCTCCGCTGGTGAAGCCCACGTCGGCGAAGCTCCTGGTGTTGTCGATGATGTAGCCGATGGAGCCGATGGAGAGCACGAGGCCGGAGACGACGCGTCGGTCATCAACGGAACGGGATCCCGCGCAGAACATGACTCCGCTCGTCGATTGCCCCCACGATGGGTGCCAAATGTCATGGTGGATAGCACGGCATACCCATCAAAGATGGGGAAGTTTGTGGAGCAAGGCAACAATGGTGTTCGCATGGGATTGGATAACAAGCACGGCAAACACACGCGATGTACCCAGGTTCGGGGCCCTCCTGTGGAGGTAACACCCCTACGTCCTGCACTTCTACTTTCTTATTGCAAGATCACAAGGTTCGGGCTACAATGGTGCTACTGGAGCTGTTTCTGGTGGTGGCCGGCTTGGCTGTCCAGCCGGCTAGAGGTAGAAGACCATGATCGTCGTGGGAGTGAGTGCGTCTTTCTGTCTCTCTCCGAATCTGCCCCTCGCAGGGGCTCTAGCCCGCCTTATAAAGGCAGCGGGCTAGGGTTTGGGGTTACAAGGAGATTATATGAATGCCCCTATGACATCATCTACGGTACAGTCCGGTTTGAGTCGGATCATCATGGGGTTTTAGAGGAAACGCCCGACATGGCGTACTATTCACAGGCGACGGTTGTATAAGGCTGGCCCACTGGTACGGACTGGTCGGTGTTGAGAATATGAGCAATTTTCCGCATGATTTAATCCATATATACAGTAGATAGAACATGGCTAGAATAACAGGAGGTAAACTAGTCATGTAATGTAATAGAAAGTATGCGAAAAACAATTCTACACAAGTTGCTTGAGGCAAAGTCTGAAGCATGATCTCGAAAAGGCGGAATAAGATGACATACGGAATGCTGGCTGAAGAAGACATGTCGTCGAAGAGGACGTCGACGTCCGGGAAGAAGTCGTCGTCGAAGAGGACGTCGACGTCCGGGAAGAAGTCGTCGTCTGGGAAGTAGTCGTCGGAGTCCGTGTTGAAGAGAAAATGCAGTAGTCGCGTATTGACGCTCCCCAAAAACCTTATCGCCTCTCTCCCGTACAGGATCGCAAGAGACGGGGTTCCGGAGGCCTACTGTTCCGTCACGCGGTGCACGCCGCGCAACGGAATGAGGAAGACTTGATCGGCGGCGCAGTGCTCGAGAACCAGGAGGCAGACGCATAGGATGTGGCTATGTTGTTGTTATTAAGTGAAAGGAGCGACCTCTCTTTTATAGGCACAGCAGCAGGAGGCGAAGTGTAGCAAAAAGAACATATCGGCTCGGCGAGATTCCCGCAACCCGCGGCGCGCGCGCGCGCGCGTCGTGACGTGACGAGGCGAGGCGAGGCGGGCGGCGGAGGAGGAGGAGCGCGCGTGTGGCTCTCTCTTATTCTCTCCCTTTTCTATGCCTCATACTAGTGGTAGCAGGCCTCACCTTATAAGCTGGTGAAACTCTCTCCCAACTAGCCGTGTGGGACTAAACTTTTTGTCCCACCTCTTGCCAAGTATGAATGGGCCACATGGGCCTCTAGAATTTTCAGGAATTATGGAAATAAACTAAATGGGCTAGCCATTTTAGGCCAAAATTCCAGCAATCCCCCACAAGATTCTAGAGGCACACAAAATTTGCTTTAGGTTCCAAGCACTGTTTATATACCGGTGTTATAGTGGAGACTGTTAAGTTGAACTTCCACCTAGAACTTCATATTAGACTAGTTTGCAACTTGAACAGTGGACTATGCCTTGAACTGCAAGTTTTCTGCGAATCTAGTTTCACACAAAGTCTTGACCGATACTGGGCTACCGTGGGACTTCCCCGCGGGTGGAGCTTATACGTCATACTCCAGGGCCTTTCATGAGTTTATTAGAGAGCACCCAACTCTCATAGACTGCGACGTTTGACAGTCAGGCTCATATAGGTGTGTTCCTCAAAAATGTTCTGCAGGACAACATCTCCTCTTTTAAAATAAAAGACTCTTGGAATACATTAAGATATACATTAACCTGCCATGCAGTTCAGAAGAGTATTGCATCTTCACGGAGTGGTATTATATAAAGTAAGGATACTCTTCTCTCAGTTGTTCAACAGCTTGTCTCCCAATTCTACTTCACGGGATCTCCGATCACATAGAGTGGGTTGCCACTGCAAACAACTCATACTGTGGGTCTCATACCCATCTCCTTCGATGCATTATCTATCACATTGCGTGATAGACCCTTTGTGAAGGGATCTGCCAAATTTTTAGATGTTTGGATGTAATCCAACGCAATAACTCCGGAGTTCTTCATTTTTCTGACAGATTTTAGTCTCCTCTTCACATGCCTTGATGACTTCATATTATCCTTTGAACTGTTAACCTTGATGATCACAGTTTGATTATCACAGTTCATTAGGATGGCGGGTATTGGTTTCTCAACCACAGGTAAGTCCATCAAAAGCTCACGAAGCCACTCTGCTTCAACAGTGGCAGTGTCTAGTGCTGTGAGTTCTGCTTCCATAGTTGACCTCGTTAAGATGGTCTGCTTGCAAGACTTCCAGGAAACAGCGCCACCACCAAGTGTAAACACATAACCACTTGTGGCCTTAATCTCATCAGCATCAGATATCCAATTTGAATCACTATAACCCTCCAGTACCCTCGGGTATCCGGTATAGTGAATACCATAACTCGCAGTGCCTTTCAAATAGCGCATAACTCTCTCAAGAGCATGCCAATGATCATCTCCCGGATTTGAAACAAACCGGCTCAGTTTACTTACAGCAAAAGAGATGTCAGGCCTCGTGGCGCTAGCCAAATACATAAGTGAGCCAATAATCTGCGAGTATCTCAATTGATCTCTAGCAATTCGTCGATTCTTTCGAAGCAACACATTGGGATCATACGGTGTTGGAGAAGCCTTGCAGTCGCTATACCCAAAACGACTCAAGACCTTGTCCACGTAGTGGGATTGAAGCAGTGTAATCCCACCATCGTCATCTCTCAATAGCTTGATGTTTAAGATAACATCAGCTACTCCTAGATCCTTCATCTCAAAACAACGAGATAAGAAATCCTTGACCTCCTTAATCATGTTAAGGTTGGTACCAAATATCAGTATGTCATCGACGTACAGACACAAAATAACTCCCTCGCCCCCACTATGGCGATAGTACACACATTTGTCAGCTTCGTTTACAACAAGGCCTTCAGCAGTTAACGTTCTTTCGAACTTTTCATGCCACTGCTTAGGGGCTTGCTTGAGACCATATAGCGACTTCAATAACTTGCACACCTTTCCTTCCTGACCATGTACTACAAATCCATCTGGCTGCTCCATGTAAATTTCCTCTTCCAGCTCTCCATTTAGGAAAGCTGTCTTAACGTCCATTTGATGAACGAGAAGACCGTGTGAGGCAGCCAATGATAGTAGCACACGAATGGTGGTCAGTCTAGCAACAGGTGAGTAAGTATCAAAGAAGTCCTCACCTTCCTTTTGGGTATAACCCTTGGCCACAAGCCGTGCCTTGTATTTTTCGATAGTACCATCAGGCCTAAGCTTCTTCTTGAACACCCACTTACATCCTACAGGTTTGCACCCATAAGGACGATCGGTGATCTCCCAAGTTCCATTAGCTAAGATGGAATCCATCTCACTATGGACAGCTTCCTTCCAGTAGTCGGCATCTGAAGATGCATAAGCTTCTGAAATAGAACTGGGAGTGTCATCTACGAGGTACACAATAAAATCATCACCAAAGGACTTTGCAGTCCTCTGTCTCTTGCTCCTTTTAGGAGTTTCATTGTCATCCTCCACAGCATTTTCATGGTGTTCTATCGGAATGGTGGGTTCAGGAATTGGGACAAATTCCTGACTAGATGATCTTGGCATCTCCTGATTTGATGAGCTCGACATATCCTTCATTGGAAAGATATCCTCAAAGAAAGTCGCATCGTTCGACTCCATAATTGTACCAACATTCATGTCGGATACCTCAGATTTTACTATCAAGAATCTATAACCAATGCTATGGAATGCATAGCCCAGAAAAACACAGTCCACAGTTTTTTGGTCCAAGCTTGCGCTTCTTGGGAATTGGTATATTGACTTTCGCCAAACAACCCCAAGTCCGTAGGTAAGAGAGTTTTAACCTTTTCTTCTGAAACTCCTCAAATGGGGTTATCTCTTTGTCCTTTATGGGAACTCGGTTTAGGACATGACACGCAGTCAATATCGCCTCCCCCCACCATGCCTTGGAGAGACCCGATGTGTCTAACATGGCGTTAACCAAATCAGTTAGAGTACGGTTCTTTCTTTCAGCTACTCCATTTGACTGGGGTGAGTAGGGAGGCGTCCTTTCATGAATTATACCGTGTTCCGCACAAAAGGAATCAAACTCATTGGAAAAATACTCTCCACCACGGTCGGACCTAAGCCTCTTAATCTTTCGATCAAGTTGATTTTCTGCTTCCGCTTTATAGATTTTGAAGAAATTTAGAGCTTCATCTTTTGATTTCAGAAGGTACACATAGCAGTATCTAGTGGAGTCATCAATTAACGTCATGAAGTATCTCTTTCCACCTTTTGTCAGCACGCCATTCATCTCACAAAGATCAGAATGTATGAGCTCTAGAGGTGCCAAGTCTCGTACCTCCGCAGTCGTATGAGACTTGCGTGGTTGTTTTGCTTGAACACAAACTTGACACTTAGAACCTTTGACAGTGGTGAAACTGGGGATTAAATTCAATTTGGCTAGCCGCATCATACACCCAAAATTAATATGACAGAGACGAGAATGCCATACATTTGATTCAGCAGTAGTGCAAACATGATTCACCACTTTATTACAAACGTCTGACAGTGATAGACGGAACAAGCCTCCGCACTCATAGCCTTTACCAACGAAAGTTCCAAACTTGGACACAACAAATTTATTGGACTCAAAAACTATCTTGTAGCCATCTCGACACAGAAGAGAACCGCTAACAAGATTTTTATTTATGGAGGGCACATGATGAACGTTCTTCAGGCGCACGATCTTTCCCGAAGTAAACTTCAGATCGACCGTACCAACACCACGAACAGAAGCATGTGACCCGTTTCCCATCAGCACGGAGGAAGTCCCTGCGACCTGATAAGAAGAAAACATTGAGATATCAGCACAAACATGTACATTGGCACCTGTGTCAATCCACCATTCAGGAGAATGACATACTGAAAAGATAGTTGGAAATATACCATACCCAGCATCTTTCATTTCAGTATCTCCAATGACAACATTAGCGGTCTTGCCGCCCTTCTCGCGCTCCTCAAAACGGTTGGGGCATCTTGGAGCCCAGTGATTAGGATCACCACAGACATGGCAGGATCCCTTCTTCCTATCGGTCTTCCTCTTGAAGTTGGTAGACTGTGAGGGCTTGTTCTTTTTATCAAACTTGCCTTTGTCCTCAGACTTACTCTTGTTCTTGGGCTTGTAGGACTGGGAGTTTTTCTTTTGAACGAAGTTAGCACTCGAACCTCCCTCAAAAACTCGAGCTCGTGTGTCTTTTGCTCTCGCCTTTTCTTCCACATCAAGCGACCCGATGAGATCCACAACGGAAAACTCCTGCCTCTTGTGCTTCAGAGAAGTAGCAAAATTCCTCCACGAAGGAGGGAGTTTGGCAATGATGCCTCCGGCAATAAACTTGTCGGGTAACACACACGAAACTTGCTCAAGTTCTTTAGCAATGGACTGTATCTCATGAGCCTGCTCAACAATGGAGCGCTCACCAGTCATCTTGTAGTCAAAGAATTGCTCCATGACATACAATTCACTGCCTGCGTCCGAGACCCCAAATTTGGCCTCGAGCGCATCCCACATGCCCTTGCCCGTAGTGATGGACAAATATGGGTCGACAATCTTGTCGCCAAGAATGCTGAGAATAGCAGCCCTTAACAGGGTGTCGGCTTCCTGAAAAGCTTTCTCCTCTTCAGGGGAAAGCTCTCCTTCAGGCCTGCCTTTAGCAGCGTGAAAACACTTCATGGTTTCAAACCAGAGAGTGGCTCTCGCACGCCAGTTCTTATACTTCACCCCATCGAAAACAGGGGGCCTCATGGAAGCAGCAAAGCCAACAGGGGAAAATTGCCTAAAATAAGGTTTTTGGATTGTTGAGAATATGAGCAATTTTCCGCATGATTTAATCCATATATACAGTAGATAGAACATGGCTAGAATAACAGGAGGTAAACTAGTCATGTAATGTAACAGAAAGTACGCGAAAAACAATTCTACACAAGTTGCTTGAGGCAAAGTCTGAAGCATGATCTCGAAAAGGCGGAATAAGATGACATACGGAATGCTGGCTGAAGAAGACATGTCGTCGAAGAGGACGTCGACGTCCGGGAAGAAGTCGTCGTCGAAGAGGACGTCGACGTCCGGGAAGAAGTCGTCGTCTGGGAAGTAGTCGTCGGAGTCCGTGTTGAAGAGAAAATGCAGTAGTCGCGTATTGACGCTCCCCAAAAACCTTATCGCCTCTCTCCCGTACAGGATCACAAGAGACGGGGTTCCGGAGGCCTACTGTTCCGTCACGCGGTGCATGCCGCGCAACGGAATGAGGAAGACTTGATCGGCGGCGCAGTGCTCGAGAACCAGGAGGCAGACGCATAGGATGTGGCTATGTTGCTGTTATTAAGTGAAAGGAGCGACCTCTCTTTTATAGGCACAGCAGCAGGAGGCGAACGGGCACCGCGGAAGAGGAAACAAAGAGACGGGAGGCGAAGTGGACAGCCGGCGGCCGAAACCCGGCTCCATTTACGTGTGGCAAAAAGAACATATCGGCTCGGCGAGATTCCCGCGCGCGCGCGTGACGTGACGAGGCGGGCGGCGGAGGAGGAGCGCGCGTGTGGCTCTCTCTTATTCTCTCCCTTTTCTATGCCTCATACTAGTGGTAGCAGGCCTCACCTTATAAGCTGGTGAAACTCTCTCCCAACTAGCAGTGTGGGACTAAACTTTTTGTCCCACCTCTTGCCAAGTATGAATGGGCCACATGGGCCTCTAGAATTTTCAGGAATTATAGAGATAAACTAAATGGGCTAGCCATTTTAGACCAAATTCCAGCAGTCGGTTGGTAGGTCCAGCTTCCCTCAAGCCGAATGGAGGCGCACTGAAGCCGGACGGGTATGTCGGCCTTGGACGGGCCGGCTTGAACAATCTGCTGAGTGAGCATCTTTAGAGTACATGGGGTCATGTCCCCAACAATATATGAACCCAGCACCAGCAGCCGCAGCCCGCGGCAATTGTGTGAGTGCCACAAGGCGATCAGGTCGACATGGAGTCCAGTAAGCGCCGCCGCGTCGAGGCTGCAGGCCGTCTGGGTGACCTGCCGGACTGCCTCCTGCACAGCATAATCTCGTCCCTCGGGTCACGGCAGGCCGTGCAGACCAGCGTTCTGTCGAGGCGGTGGAGGCACCTCTGGCGCGACGTGCCATGCGCCGCCGTCGACCAGCGGGAGTTCGCCGGCGACCAATGGGAGCGCTTCGGGGACTTCGCCGACCGCTTGCTGACCTCCATCCCGCTGGAGACGCGGCTCGACGTGTTCCGCTTGCACCTGGTTAGGGGCGGCGCCGTCATGGATTACACCGATGCTATTGCTACCTCCAACCGGTGGATCCGCCGCGGTCTCAGTCGCTTCCCGGCCGTCGTCGACGTCCATGCCGACCTCGGCTGCTTCGTCCGCTGGCGTCCTCACCACTCCTGCTCCTACGCCGACCCCGACGACCCCCAGCCGCAGCCAGACTTGTCGGCCGACAGCTTGTGCGCCGCCGGCTTCACCCGGCGACTGAAGACACTGCGCCTCGTCGGCGTCGACCTGAAGGCCGACTTCGTGGAGGACCTCGGCAGGCACTGCCCTGCAGTGGAGGAGCTCCACGTCGAGAGGTGCTTGATGGAGAAGCTCAGCGCCATCGCCTCGCCTACGCTGAGGAGTCTCACCATCGTCGAACCCCGCGCTCCCTGCCGTGTGCCGTGCGCCCACCTCAGGATCGCCGCGCCCCGCCTAGCCTGGCTGCGGCTGGAGATCCCCTACGACGGTGAGCACTGCTACTGCCGCGCCGAAGAGGCCGCGTCGGAAGCAGAGCCGCTAGCGTCCCTGGCCGAGGCGTCGATCCGGCTCACAGAGAAGGACCTCCTCTGGCAGCGGAACAAGCGAGCGCGGAAGAAGCGCAAGCTCGAGTTGTTGAAGTCCATGCGCAGCTTCCTGGGCCTCCTCCCCAACGTGACCAAACTACAACTCGCCGGATTCACGCCGACGGTAAGTACGCTCCGATCAGACTCATGCAGCTCGACTTCGATTCATCTGGTCTCATAACATAGCAATTTTTTTCAGGCATTACTAGAGGAAGAATCCCAGGAATTCCCGGTATTCCATCGCCTGAAGGACCTGCTCCTGGAAGAATGTGATGTTGGACTCAAGTTTCAGGCGTTGACAGGCATCCTCCGGGGTACACCCAACGTGGAGAAGATTGGATTGAACCGATGCACGGTAATATAACTTCATCTTCGTATTTGGTTTGCCTTGCCTCTCTAATTAGTTAACTAACCTGACATGCGCACCGCAGTTTCTGGCTCGCCCACCCAAGGAGAAGAGGCAGAGGGGGCGGCAACAACCTTCGAAAGGCCGTGGCTTGACGCCACCTGCATTCTGTTGCAAGACTGAAATCGATAAAAATCAAGCTCCGGCCGGAAGATGCGCCACACGTCACGAAGGTTCTATCGGAAATCTCCCAGGAAATGCAGAGAGCAGTGGCAGCGGGCCAAGAAATCGACTAAATTGTGCGGAGAACAAGATAAATTCGGCACCATATACTGGAAGCTTTGATGAATAGAAAGAACTTGGAATGTTGGATCTCTAGATTTATCATAGACACCGAGTAGTGCATGGTTTTACATTTTATAGGGTGGAATATACCTAATAGTAAGACCATTATGCAACATTTGGACTACCAAAGCTTGCATGTTTGCTTTAGAAAATTAATCCATCAGTGTACTTTGTTTCTTCTTGAACCTGCTAATCCGCCTGATTACAGAGGGTGGTCAAAAAAGCAGCAGATTACAATTGCTTTATGTCTTCATCTCTTGCGAGGAAATGCAATAGAGACCTGTTTTGCTTAACAGGATCCGATCAAATAACCATGACCATCAAGAAGAAAACACCAGGGGCTTCATCCAAGTAATTATTTGTATCGACATCACCCATTAGATGAAACACCAGTACCGACAATTATTGTGTATCCGATTTCATTGGCACTTCAACATCCGATACAAAACAGAAATGTACACACATAGCTCACTATAGAAACAATGCTCTCACGGCGACTCCGAAGCGCGCATATGATGCACCATACCCAATTACGGAATCAGTAGTATCTTGCCAATGTGGGAGCTCGACTCCATCAACTTGTGAGATTCAGCTGCTTCAGATAGAGGGAATGTCTTGTAAACCACCGGCTTCACCTTGCCCGACACAACAGCTGGCCATACATTTTTCTCCACCTCGCTGACGATCTGGGCTTTATTAACTAGGCTTCTGTTCCGCAGTCCAGCAGCTGCACAAAATAATGGCAATTCAACCATGCAGAAAATTAGTGGTGAGAACTTGGAATAGCACAATCATGTACAGAGTAAAAAATGAAGCAAACAACAAACATGGACATAAGAATGTGAGCAGAAAAATGGCAGAATGAGAATCACATAAATCTAAAAGAGATGTGGTTGCCTATAGATAGAACCATCCAACCTTGTATCGTCAATCTTCGGGCAAGCATAATCCCCAGGTTCACTTCAGTTACAGTGCCTCCCATGAAACCGATAATGAAGAGTCTACCATCTATAGCTAAGCTGTTCAAATTGCGCTGGAGATAAGATCCACCGATATTGTCCAGAATGACATCAACACCTGTTAGAGGTATTTTCATTATAGTTATACTGTATATAAACTCGATAGGTATGCCTAGGTAAAACACTAGGTGCTGGTAACAACAAAAGTAAAAAAAATCAGAATACCAATCATTACAAAAAGGTGCTAGCATACCCTTTCCACTGGTTTCTTCTTTTATACGTGCTACGAAGTCTTCAGTCTTGTAGTTTATACACACATCCGCCCCCAAATCTTTGCAGGCAGCTAGTTTTTCTTCGCTTCCTAGAATAGCATAACAGAGTTACTAGGGAAATTTCAGAAACAACTCACTATATCTTCATTCCTATTATAAATTTGTAAGTGTACAACTAACAAACCTGCAGTAACAAAAACCTTAATGCCAAGGTGCTTTGCAATCTGTATAGCAAATGTACCGATCCCACTCGATCCACCATGGATCTGCATACATGGGAGAAATCCAATCATCACGAACAAATACAACCAGGAGTCTTTTTACATAGTAGAAGCTACTGCTAAAGTAGTCCACCATCCATTCGAATACGCAGGATTTACTTTGCAAATTGCAATTGCCCATTTAGTGGAGGCATGCCAATTTGTTCTAGCAAAAGATATTTGGCTTCAGTGTATAAGATTTACAGGCAGTCCCATTCCCCATGAAGAAGCAAGTGCGGTGAATTGTTGTGCCATTTGCAATCAATACCTCGGAGAACAAGTTAGCAAGAGAGATTTCTTACAAGGAACGATTCACCGGGGGAGAGGCGGCTGGTCATGAAGACGGTGGACCAGACGGTGCAGGCCACCTCCGGCAAGCCGGCGGCGTCTGTCAGGGACACCCCCTCCGGCACCGGGAGCAGCTGCCCGGCCGGCACCACCACCTTCTCCGCATACCCTCCGCCGGTAAGCAGCGCGCACACCTGCAAGGTAACAACATCAGATGCACAAAACTAAGGGTCAGAGCAGCAGCGGCAGTCACCACGGGGACACGCACGCAGGGCAGGGAAGGCGGCGACCGAACCTGGTCGCCGACGGCCCAGCGCGGGGGCACGTTGGGCCCGAGCGCGAGGATGGTGCCGGAGCACTCGAGCCCCGGGTAGAGGGAGGCGCCGGGCGGCGGCGGGTACTTGCCCTGCCGCTGGACCGTGTCGGCGCGGTTGACGCCGGCGGCGGCCACCTTGACGAGCACCTCGCCTTCCCCTGGCGCCGGGAGGTCCTCCACCTCGCGCACCTCGAGCGCCTCCGGCCCGCCGGGGCTCGAGATCACCACCGCTCTCATCGTCATCGTCGCCCTCGTCCGCTTGCTCAGCTCAGCTGCCGGCTTGCTCACGTCTCAAAGTTCCGAGCCACTGTGTCACGGCTCTGCTCTTGGCCTCTTGCTGCTACTTATACACGGGCCGGGCCCTGTTGTGTCAGTACACCTACGGCACTACAGAATCTGGAGAAAGACATAAAGCCTAATTCAGCCCAATAGACGAATTAGGTGTTTAGAAAACAATATAGAAATAACCCTCACATACCCTGACAGACACATATGCCCTGAACTTCAATTTGATATTATTTTCACCCTGAAATTAACAAAACCGGGTAAATAATCTCCTGGAGTGGTTTTGGTCACATAATAGTGGTTTTATCCTCCTATGTTGATTAGGAAATTTTCCCTCTCTAGTCGTTTTTTTTTTTCTTCTGACGTCTTTACTTTCATTGTCTCGCCTACAACACCTTCTGGCACCGTTGTCGACCTGTCGTCTCCCTCGACGGCTTTGTCTGCTAAGATTGTGTGAATGTCCAAACTTTTTGTTGGATTTTAGAGAAATCTTAAAATTGTCAACCAGAGCGGGGTGCACTAATCATTTCGGTGCACCCAATACGTCTAGGAAATGTTCACGCTGAATCTGCTTCTGAATCTGTTTTAAGAAATGCATATCCGAGAGAAAAGGATATACAACTTCAGACTTGACACACGGATACAATACAGGATATAGTATGCCAAATAGAATACACATATGGATTATATGATAATTAATTAGAATTATCCAATGGTTTTAAACTAAATAATTAGATTCTCCATCGGAAATTTTAACCTAATCTAGCACATTGAGCAGTTGCTTAATTGACGAGTTCCTCCATTAAGCATCATATCACTTATATAGTCATTCTACCTATGTGGTTGGACGCCTCCATGGCAGCACGTCATCGGGAGGACGCCGGCGATGCGGTTGGCGTCGAAGGCGAGGCCGATGCCGTGGAGCATCTCGAGGGTGCGCAAGTATGGGGACACGCAAAAGTAGACCTTCCAGCCGTAACCGTCGCTTCCATCAAAGAAAAGGTTGTGGAGGCGGCGGCCGTGGTCCCCGGCCTCAGGGCGGCCCTTGGGGGTGAGGCCGATGAGCGGGTCTTGGACGTGCGTGTAGGAGCTCTCGTCCATGTTCCCTTCGCTCTGTCAGTGCCGCACCATCACGATGTGCCGAGGTCGGGGTGGGGGCGTGGGTACGAGATGTGTAGTTGGGCCCCAGGCTACACGAGTTATGGCCTGTGGCGTGGAAAAACAATAGCCTATATTTTAGAGGTTGGCCTGGGGCGCAGCCTATCCCAGCCCAGCCCAGTTAGGCGTCAATAATTTTGGGCCCTCGGTTTCTGGCTCGGGGCGTCAACAATTCCTGGCTACGCCACTGTCGGGTACGGCAGGGGTCGGGGCTTCAGGAAGTGGAGCTGGTCTCGCGACGGGAGCGTGTCGCCGCCGGTCGTTGGGGCACAACAGCGCGGGACACCCAATGTGTCCTCGCATCAGCGGCACCGCATCTGCCGCCGCTGTCACCGCCCGCCTCAGGTGCCTCGGGAGTATAGGTGGCCAAACGGGCCGACACGGCCCGACACGGCATGGCCCGTTAGGCACGATTACCATTCGTGTCGTGCCGGGCCGGCCCACGTGCCGCGCCTCCATCTCCGGCACGGCCCGCCGGCACGGATGCAGCCCGACGGGCCGGTTTTAGGCACGGCCCACCGGCACGAATACGGCCCATCGGCACTAATGTGGCCCTAAATAGGCCCAAAATAGGTAAAAATAGCTAAAAAATTAAAAAAATATATATAAATGGGCTAATTGTGCCGTGCCGGTCCGGCCCGCGTGCCTCAAATCGATCATCGGCCTGAGCACTAACGGGACCGTGCCGTGCCGCTGCCCGTTTAGATCGTGCCGGGCTGTGCTCGGGCCGGGCCAAAAATCCCATGCTTCGGGCCGACCCGTTTGGCACGGCCCATTTGGCCAGCTATACTCGGGAGGCAAGATGAAAAAATTGGGAAAGAGGATGAAGATGACGTGTGGGTCCCACTTGTCAGTGATAGTAGCCTATAATCCCGGCCGGGATTCTCTTTTCTCCGCTGCGCCAAACATGTTTAGGTTTTGATTTAGACCGAAATTCAATAATTCAGGATGCACACGGCAGGGATTTCGAGGTGAGGGTTTATTCGGCCAAATATCTTGAAAATAGACTTTTTCCATAATTTTACTACTCCGTTACCATAATAGTGCGCGTGCTCTATTTCCGCAGTGTTGTGTTGCGTTTGTGTGGGTAGTGGTGGGAGCAGGGGAAAAGGTGAGGGACGATGGCATGGAGTTCGTCACCACCACCCATGGCGTCGGTGCGAGGGCTGCGCCGCTCACCAATCGCGGGCGGCGGCGGCTAACGGGAGGCGGAAGCAGAAGCTTCTCGGAACGACCCTGATTGATTCCGGCTAGCTGCTACTACATATCGGATCGATCGATCGAAGCAGCGAGCGAGGGAGTGAGGGTAGGGTTGGTTCGGCGCGGATTGAGTCGCGCCGTCTGTTCCGGATTCCGTCGCCATGGGCAGCCTCCGCCTCTCCGCCTGGTCCTCCTCCTCCGCCGCCGCGCGAGGCTTCCCGCCGTCCCCGCCGGACTGGCGCGGGCGCGGGCGGCGCAGCCGCTGCGCCCAGGCGTCCCCGCCGTCGGCGGCGCCGCCGCCATCTCTAGGCCGGCTCCGGGTGGGCACGGAGCACGCGTTGCAGTGGGACTGCCGCGGCGGCGGCCTCGGAGGGGGAGGGGGGAAGAGGGACTACGCCAAGGAGATGGAGGCGGCGGTACGCGTCGTGCAGGTGGCCTGCACGCTCTGCCAGCGTGTGCAGGACTCCCTCCTCCTCACCGACCCCGGCCTCAGCTCCGGCTCCGGCGGCGTCCACTCCAAGCTCGACCGCTCTCCGGTCACCGTCGCAGGTTCGTGCTGCCACTCTTACTAGTAATAGTATTGCACACACCATTCGTCGCGCACTTCAAATACAAATTAACAACGAGGCTAGTCAAACTACAACTCTGATGTGTTAAAAAATTATGTTAGCTGGGTGACTTGGGTCTCAATGCCTAAATGGTATGCTGCTTAGTTAAATTAGTGTTGTTGGCTTTGAAATTGTGTATGTGTGCTAATCCTTTTTTGCCGTCTGATAAATAAGATTACGTATTTGCGCTGATACTGGTTGGCCTGTTACAATACTCAGAGTGGGCTGCAAATGAAATTCAGGTTGCTTCACAATGAAATATAGTGGGTGTTGTAAGTTCCAACATACCAGCAGTAGCTCATAAATGCATACTTGGCCACAAATTTCGTATGCCCATTACCCCCACTGAGTATGGGAGTTAGATATATGAACATTATGCAATAACTTGGGTCTTTGTGGTTAGTACCTAATGGATCCACCTAGTACGCTCATAAACATTTCAGGAATAGCTCATCTACGAATATTGTGCAGTAATTTTTGTCTACTCAATATCCCCACCGAGTACCGGAATTAGATATATGAATATTATGCAGTAAATTGGGTCTTTGTGGCTAGTACCTAATAAATCCACCTATGTTCCTTATGCCAGATTGGGGTGTTCAAGCGACAGTAAGCTGGCTACTCTCAGACTTCTTTCGTGATGAGAATGTGTCGATCGTAGCAGAGGAAGATGATAAGGCGCTAACTAGTAGTGACGGCACGGCTTTGCTTGAATCTGTTGTCACAGCTGTCAATCGTTGCCTGGTTGAAGCTCCAAAGTATGGGCTGAGATCCCCGGAGAAAGACCTCAGAGCTCATGATGTTCTTCAAGCTATACGGAAATGCAGCTCTACTGGTGGTCCAAAAGGACGGTTTTGGGTGCTTGATCCTGTGGATGGCACGCTTGGTTTTGTGCGTGGGGACCAATACGCTATTGCTCTTGCCTTAATTGAAGACGGGGAAGTTGTACTTGGCGTTCTTGGGTGCCCAAATTATCCAATGAAGAAGGAATGGCTCAACTATCACCAACGGTACTATAGGCTGATGTCCAAGGTTGCTCCCCCTACAACAGGATCCTGGAACAAGGGTTGTGTGATGTATGCTCACAAAGGATGTGGCCAAGCTTGGATGCAGCCTCTGGTTCATGACTTTGGTATGCTTAATTGGCATAACTCAAGGGAGATTCAAGTATCATCTGTCAGTGATCCAGTTTCAGCAACATTCTGTGAACCTGTTGAGAAAGCCAACTCAAGCCATTCCTTCACTGCAGGACTTGCTCATAGTGTAGGCTTAAGGTCAGTTCTTAATTACGCTGCCTATGTGGTACTCCTAACCATGATAATATTATTTCAGTAGAGTGCGAAAATCATTTCATAGATTTACATCTGCTAGTTGGTATCTGGGATTCCTGAATAGGGCACTGGTTTACATTTCCGGTAGAATGAAGGTGCTAGCATTCCGTATCATCTGAATGCTGATTGCAAGTTTTGGCTTGTGAATTCACTGTTTATTCATATGTGTTGCTTGTTTTTCAGAAACCGGCCTCTACGTGTGTACAGTATGGTGAAGTATGCTGCAATAGCACGAGGTGATGCAGAAATCTTCATGAAATTCGCTAGATCTGGATACAAAGAGAAGATATGGGATCATGCCGCAGGGGTGGTCATCATTCAAGAGGCCGGTGGAGTGGTCACAGATGCTGGGGGCCGCCCCTTGGACTTCTCCAAGGGTGTTTACTTGGAGGGTTTGGATAGAGGCATAATAGCTTGTTCGGGAGCATTGCTTCATCGGAGAATTCTGGGAGCTGTTGATGCAAGTTGGAACTCATCAACGTTGTAACTGCAAGCAACAGAGACCCTTTACAATCAGATGGCCTGATGTTGGTCATAGCACGCAAGAGTGAGTTTGCAAAGACTTTTTTCTCTCTGTTTTACCCTCTGCTCCAAATTTGTTTTATCTCTTAGCTTCTGATATATATGTATTTGCAGGTAACCCGACTCATTTTGGTATGGAGAATTAGTCTGAAGTGCCTATTTTACCTCAAAATAGCGCCAACATGTAGCGATAGCCTGTCTGCTCATAAACAAGTTGTGGCATGAGATGATGCATCCTGGCATTTGTTCGTCAAGGGCATCTCTACAGATGTTTAGTAGTAGCTGTTATGGTCTGCATCATTTCTCCCTCGGGCTTAACTCATAAGCTCCTCGGGTTGATGATACGAGGATACAGTCTGTCATGAGCAACTGCTCAACACCATTTGTTGAGTCAGACAATTCAAAATCTCTGAACCTTTGGTTACTTGATCAACGTGATGTATTACTGTCTGCAAGTTTTTGCCTCTATTGTGTGCCTTCAGTTCTTTTCATTTTCTAGATGCTTGCCTTGCCTTCGTACATGATCACTTCATATATATTGGAGTAGTACATTCCACATACAGCCTTGTGTTTACAGTCACACGCATACACCACAAGTAGCAATTTTTTATGATCAAAACCATAATACAGACTGTGTGTATTGGACTGAAGCAAGTGTAATTTAGCTGGAGAGCTGCACGGAGCAGCACTGGCTGAAGAGTTCCTTGCTGCCGTCCTCAACGTTGTGCTCGTGGTCCATCTTTGGCTGGAAGCTGCTCCACGCCGGCACCATCCCTGGGACGGCGCTGGTGTCGAAGCTGTGCACCAGGGAGACGGTCCTGAAGCTGTCATCGTCGTCGCCGGCCACCTCATACCCGGCGAGGAAGAAGAGCTGCCTATCGACGACGGCCATGGTGAGGTACAGCTGCTGCGCCGACGGCGGGAGGCTGCTGGCGAGCAGCGATAGGTCCGGCAGCGCCGAGTGGTCCATGACGCTCCAGATGTTGAGCTCGCCGTCGTACACCTCCACGTGGCCCTTCCAGCTGTTGAGGCAGTCCCCGGAGCTGAGGAGCCGCCCGGCCACCGCCACGATCTGGTTCGGTGGCACGTCCAGCTGCCACATCCCCGGGATGATCTCCCACACGTCCCTCTGACAGTTGAACACCTCTGCGGAGCTCCGCTCCAGCGCCGACGAGTGCAGCATGGTGGGGGTCCCCGGCGGCGTCCCCTGGTCCGCCGTGGTGCTCTCGGCGAAGCCGCCGACGACGTGGAAGCCGCCCTGCCAGGTCACGCCCACGCACTTGTACCGCATCGTGCTCATGTCGGGCAGAGGCGACCACCGGCCTTCCTCCGGGTTGTACAGCTCCGCGGCCGCCGTGCCCCGGGCGCCGGACAGCGAGGACAGCCCTCCGGCCACGCAGATCCTCCCGCGGCACGGCGCGCACGCGAAGTCGAAGCGCGGGACGAGCATCGGCGCGCAGGCCCGCCACTCCCCGCGGCGGACGTCATACTGGAGCACGTCGGCGCGCACGCCGACGTCCGTGTCGTGGTACTCGCCGCCGGACACGTCGCGCCGGCACAGCCGGCCGCCGATGACGAAGACGGACTCCCCGACCGCGACGACGGCGAAGCCTTTCAGCACGTGGCCATCGGGCACGCCCGGAACGCCGCCGACGCGGCGCCACCTGTTGGCGCCGGGCTCGTAGCACTCGAAGCTGTTCGTCCCGCCGTGGGCGAAGCACGCGTATATCCTTACCCCGCCACTGCTGCCACTGCCGCCATTGTTGTCGCTGCCGCTGCTCCCGGTGCTGGACAGAGACGGCGAGGTGGCGACGTCGCCTTCCAACGATCCCATGGCGATCCTTCTACCTTAACTAGCCTTGTGCTTTCATAGGTAAACCCAAAAGGGGGAGTATTGCCAGGAGGACGGACTGCCTCTATTTATATTGGAGAGACGAGACGCATCCATGGCGGGCGAGCGGACGGATCGAAGCGGCGTACGTGCATAGGGGGGAAGACCTCGGAAACTCCGGCCATGTCGTAGTGGGATCTGTCGAGCTGCTAGAGAGCCTGCTTGTCGTGTTCCTCTCATGAACAAGGGCGCCATAAAAAATAACGCGGCAACATCACAAGAGCGAGTACTAGCTCTCGAGCTCGGGCTCATCCCTCGCTCTCACTGCCCCAGTACTGTAATCGTCATTTAAAAATGGATCACTAAAAGTAGTGACACAAAATTTACAACGCTGATATGAAATGCACTTACGACAGTGCAAAATTTGAGTCCAGATTCATTTTAACAGTTGAAACGGAATATGGTGTGCATCGTGTCCTAAACTCCTAATCTACCGGCGCGGTTATCTTTCAATTTGTTATTATCCACGGTGTAATGTCTAATCTAAATTTTACTCTTCAATGTGTAGAATATTTTTTGCGAAATCATTTGAGATGGTGGATGCACCAAAGTAAACTACACTATAAAGTTAAATCGATACGATCAAAACATCAGCCAAAGACCGAATTTAGTGTTAGTGTGTGGAGGGGTGTTCTGAATAGCACATGAAGGCCCATGTGCTCCTTATGGCAACATTGAACTACATGATAGCATCCATCGCATGGTTGTTGCATCTTATGATTGCGTTAATGTAGTAGTGATCATATTTAAGTGCGAGAAGACTGGTGGAGGAATACCATAATCCATACCATAAGGAAGTCATCTTGCTCGCCTGAACTGGGCATGAAGTAGAGTAGTCACAGTTAAGTTCATATCAACATACCATGCAAGCAATGTACGCAAGTTGTGTCCCTAGTTAGAGTTGTTTTTGCAATTAGGCTGAAACCATATACAGATCCTAGGGTTTGGAAGCATCAGAATTTGCGACTCCACTGAATTGTTCCATTCGACTGGACTTTCGAATGAAGGAACACCACCGTAGTGATCAACAGGAGATGGACTCTTCTTTTGGAACTCAGCCTTGTACCATCACGTTAGCTCTAATTGCCACCAATTTTGATAGATTTCGACAAACTCAGCCTTGTACCATCACATCCCGCCACTGAAGATGCTATGCGGTACTACACTGGCTGTATGGTGGGACACGGGAGGATATTTGGCGGAGCTGGTCCGTTTCTTCCACTCTTGTTGGTCAGCATTTCTCATGCCACAAGGCGCTCTCACGTATGCAACACAAAGATTACAACGCTGATATGAAATGTACTTACGATCAGTACAAAATTTGAGTCCAAATTACGATTTACACTTGAAACGGAATATGTTGTGCATCATATCCTAATCTACCGTTATGCTTCAGTTTGTTATTATCCACGGTTTAATGTCTAATCAAAATTTTACTCTTGAACCTGTAGAATATTTTTTGTGAAGTGATAGGTACGTACGCAATGTTGTCGATATTTTAATGAATTGTTGGAGACGAGTGGAGATTTGTGGCTCCTAGTGATCATGTTACCTAAAAAAATTTAAAATCATATTACGAGTTCCAAATAAAATCGAAAAAAATCCGAATGTAGTCAACGGTTTATCCAACAAACGTGCAAAATATCAATTTCAAATACTTGTATTCATGGGCTACACAAAAATGACAAAAGTGTGAATCTGAATATGCATATTTTCAAATCTCCAAACTTTATTAGATGTGTCATTTTTGCGTAGCCCATAATACAAATAATTTTGCATTTTCATTGGCTATATCGTAATTTTTGTAAGTATGTTTTTTTAATATTTTAAAATGAAGGGACCAATGTAGGGTCAAAACCCTACCATTCGTAGTCTCCATAGACATAAACCCTAGCATTGTATACTCGTCGGGTGCATCAATAAACTTGGGGAGATCATCATGTAAAGCAGTCTCGCAGGATTTTGGGATCACGCCTGAATAAAGTTTGAGGGAGCTTCATCTATATCATTGTTTGATCCTTAGTTGTTGACCCGTGCCCCTTGCCGAACACATAAACACTTTTCTGATCGTCGGAGGTGAGATTTCCATGGGACCAAAAGACCATCCTTCGACAACGATTATTGCTACCTTTAATTTTCATTTCCAACAGAAACGATAGGTTGAGATTTACAAAATGATTGTCCTATGAGCTAAAGAGTGACGATTTAATTTGAGATGGTGGATGCACGTAAGTAAACTACACTATAAAGTTTAATTGATACGATCAAACATCAGCCAAAGACCTACTTTAGTATGAGTGTGTGGAGAGGTGTTCTGAATAGCACATGAACGCCATGTGCTCCTTATGGCAACATTGAATTACATGATAACATCCATCGCGTGGTTGTTGCATCTTATGGTAGCGTTAATGTAGTAGTGATCATATTTAAGTGTCATTATATATACTGGTGGAGAAATACCATAGTCCATAAAGAAGTCATCAGCTGGCTCGCCTTGAACCGGGCATGGAGTACACAGTAGTCATCGTTAAGTTCACATCAACATACCAATGTACGAGCAAGTTGTGTCCTTAGTTGAAATTGTTTTCGCAATGGCGTTGAAATTCGTATACATCTTAGGACTTGGAAGCATCAGAATTTGCGACTCCACTGGACTGGTGGACTTCCGAACTTAGCAACACCCAGGTCCGTCGGCAAGCATGTGCGAGCTGTGAGATGGCACCGGGCCTCCAAAATTTTGGGCCATCCAAATCTCAAGTCCATGTCCATCTACTAATTAGCTAATTAGGTTACAAATCTCATGCCCAAGGTCGAGACGTCCTGGCGTCCATATCCCGATGCGTAGGCTCTCCTGAAGTCCAACCGTGTGTGAGTTTGACGCTAGTCCAGACAAAAGGCAAGATTCATTGATAATCTAACCACGGGAACTGATTGATCGATCCATGGAGGTCAAGGGAAAGAAGGATGACCTTGGCGGGCGGAGGGCTCCCGCTTCACGGTGGTCGTTCGTCCATGGGGAAGAGACAGTCCAGCTACAGCCTACAATGACGGGGACATGGCGGCCGCAGGCTAGCCTATCAGATACTGGAGGCCTTCGTGCTCTTAAACTCACTCGTGCATCTCTTGGTCTTCTTATGTGGTCTTTTTAGATTATGCGCACTTGCTTGATGTTGGTTTGGATGGGTTAGAAATCTTGAACGCGCATGGATGTGTTCGGGTTAGTCTCAACATCATGGATGAGTATTCGGGCCCCGAGCAGGTACTAGCAGCTAGGCTCCCGCGACTCGACCCCTAGCTAGGGTTTCGGCCGCCGCCGGCGTCGCCTCCCCCTCCTCCCTCCCTCTCCCACTCCCCTATCCCTCGCGCGCGTCCCCGCCCCCCGTGGCGGCGGCGCGCGCCCCCCGCGCCTGCTCCTCTCCAGCTCCCTCCCCTTTCCTCCTCGCTGCCGCCGTCGGCAGAGTCCGCCGGGCTCGGCCCGGCCGGCGCCGGCGGCTCGTCCTTCCCCGCGCTGTGGAGGTGGAGGCGGGGCTCCTCAGGCATGGCGGCGGTGCGGCTCGGGCGGCAGTGGCTCGGCCTCGGCCGGGAGGCGGCATGGCGGCGGTGTGCTTGTGGTGCGGTGGGGCGGCGCGGCACGGCAGCACGGCGGGCGGCTGAGGGCGGCGGTGGCGGCGCCCCTTGGCCCAGATCCGGGCCCTGCGGGGCCCATCTGGGTTGGGGCGGGTGGCCTGGCCCTCCGAGGGGCCCGATCTGCAGATGGCAGCAGGTATAGCTTGTGCAGGGTGCAGCGGCGACAGCGGCCGGCCTGTTGCAGCGTGGTGGCGGGCTTTACGAGCCTCCGGGCCCGGCCGGACTTGATTGGGATTGGTGTGCCCCAGGCGGGGGCTTCACGGGCCTGCTGGGCCCGGCCGAACCTAATTGGGACCGGTGTGCCCTGCCACCGCGTCCGGTCGACTACCGTCTTCGGCGGTGGAGGTAGTTCCCTCCCGCGCGGCCGCGGTACTGCTAACCCCGAATCTGGCTACTCCTCGCAGTCGTCTTGCAGACCTCGTGATGACACCTTCGGTGAGACGACGATGGCGGCTTCGTGACAGTGGTGGCGCATGTTGGTGGGCGGAGAGATTGGTGGCACCGAGGCTTCATCCTCGGGGGGCTCCTGTGCTACGGATCGTCCGGGGGTTGTGGACCGGGTTTTTTGGGAGAAATCCTTGTCGGCTCGCTCGACACCGGCGCGGTGCTACCTATGGGTGGCATCTCCCTTTTCTGAAGGGCGTCGTGGCTACCCGTCGTCCGCTTCCCTCCGTGTGCCGGGAAAAACCCTAGGACCTATGGTCCGGGCAGCAGCACATGCTCTCCTTCTTGAAGGTGTTGCTTGGTACTCGACGGTTCTACGCTAGGAACGTGGTGGTACTTCTTCGGAGGGCACACGGCCGCGGATCACCGTAGTTTAGTCGATCCGGCTATGTCTCCTTTTCTTTTTGCTTTTCTTTTCTTTGGGTTTGTGTGTGCTGCTGTCCCAGCTTCTGTGGTGTTGCGTTTGTATCGCTGGTTGTATGGTGGTTGTTGTTTTATTTATAAAGTCGGGCGAAAGCCTGTTTCGTGGAGTCTCAACATCATGCAGGTGTTTATATTTTAGTACATTTATATTAGTGGTGAATAAATCTTCTTCTTTTTTGCCATCAAAGCCCCTAAAAATAAATAGTACATCGATGAATTTAGTCCGTTGAGTCGCTGGCCCCGAACCCCGGGCCCTGCATGCGGCCTGCCCATTTCGGTGCTTCAAGCTCCTCAGGCTCGCCCCGACATCCGACGTCTTGACTACTCATTGATTTATTAATAAATTCATTATTTTATGTCTTGGAAAAAAACTAACTAGATATACTTCTGAATATTATACACAAATTACTAAGTGAAAGTACATAATAAACTACAAATAAGTGAAAGTATGATTTATTTATAGTTACATGGATACAAAAATAAGGCCTAAGTGTATTTCGCACCGGTGCGTCAAATTTGTAAAGACGGCCATGTAACACCACCGTGATGGTCAGCAGGAGATGGTCTCTTCTTTTGGGACTCAGCCCTGTACAATCACGTTAGCTCTAATTACCACCAATACCGACAGATTCCAAGCCGTAGCTCCATTTCTGTTTTGTTTAGAGACATTGTCAAGTAGGGGATACCGGATACGTCCGATAGTGAAACGTAGTACTTTGTCCGTAACACTTTGGTATTAATCATTTGCTTATGTATTTATCATATTTTGATTCAAAAGTGGGTGGGTGGGTGGGTGGGTGTGTGTGTGTGGGGGGGGGGGGGGGGGGGGGGACTTTTGGATGATTTTTCGTGTTACTCGTAAACCAAAAAGTGTAACTAACCCGAGTATATGGGACTACGGAACACTTAAGAAAGATGATTGCACATGGACAGTAAACAAAATCTGAAGTTGGGAGTTGCTAGAACATGGAATTCGCTGACCACACCACAGTAGCCCTATCAACGCACTGTAACTCCCTGGCCACCATAGGACCAAGTCTGTTACCCTGCCACTTCTTTAGGATCTATAGACTTGCCCCACAGACCACACTAGTAATTTGTGTGCACTTTTTTCTGTCTCGTGCGCACTCGGGAAGGACTTCTTAATCGATCACCCATTCTGATATTGTTCTGAGCTAAACACGCTTAACATCGAAGTTCTATCGAAATGAGCTTCCAGAAAAGAACTTGCAACTTGTTGATGTGAGTATTTTATCAATCCTATTGAGCCCTAGGTCAGGATCTCAGATCCTTCCCCCCATAGAAGACCGACGCCCTCATCGGTCAACCCCGGGCCAGGAACTTCCCCTCTTGGCACTCGTCTGTGCGTCTAGTGCCACCACATGTCCCAGATGTCCGTGCACTTGACACACGCACACGCCCGTGTAACCGTGAGGGTCGGCTCTAATACCAAATGTAACACCCTGTCCACCCCTGGATCGGGCTTGCTACCCTTGGTAGCTCTCTAGGATCTCTAGACTGGCCCCACACAGACCAACACTTGTCGGGAAGAACTTCCCGGTCGGCCACCCATCCCGATATTGCTCCGAGCCAAGCACACTTAATATCGGAGTTCTATCGAGATGAGCTTCCGGAAAAGAAGTTGCAACTTGTTGATATGAGTATTTTATCAATCCTACTGAGCCCTAGGCTAGGATCTCACACGCACTGTTGACATGAATTGCACGCCATCGGGTTAGCCCGGCATGGCCCGAGCACGAACATTGGCATTTCGTGTCTGGCACGGGCCGACCGGATGAGGCCCGATAGCTGTTCGTGTCGTGCCGGGCCGGCCCAGTTTCCGAGTTTTAGAAACAAACACGGCCCGGTACAATTCTTTTCCAAAGGCCCGATGTTCCTATTTTGGCTTGTTCGGGTTGTTTTCGGGCTGTTTGGACTGTTTTTCCCGGAAGTTCAGAAAAATATAAATTTTAAGATTTTTTCATAAAAAAATAAAAAACAGTAAATTATAAAAATATTCGTGCTTCTCGGGTTGCACATGTGCAGTGGTGTGCCTCGTTCCAGTCCGGGTATTTTCGTGACGTCTCTGTGTCGGTCCACGTGCCAATGTGTGAAAAAAGGCCGGCCCACTACGGGCTTCGTGCACCCCCTGGCCCGATTTCCCGTGGTGTGTCGTGCTTCGGTCAGGGCTTTCTTCTCGTTTCTTGGGCTGGCCCGAAAAATCCAGACCATATGGCCACCATTACTTCCAATGCTACACTTGCAACACGGCATCAGCGTCAGATTTGACAAACTTGACTCAAAATTAAAAGTTCAGCTCAAATGAATCATCTGAAAACAAATTGGTATGGTAGCCATGGATACATTGCATATATAGGCTCATACTCTTTTACAGACCTTGGTGTCATGCAGACCATGGGTACTCCTACCCGACGGCCCCATGCAATGTAGCCATGTCGTCCATGGACGAGCGCAATGCAAAATGATTAGATTTCATAAATATTATAAAAACCGAATGTTTTGTGTTGAACTTCAACTTTGGGTCCGTTTTCTCGATGTTCTTAATTCGGGTTATAATTGATCTATCAAACATTTTTAAAAATCGACCAAGACATAATCCGGCATGACAAGTATTAATTAAAATGGAGAACTGGTGGTAGGTGGAATTGTTGCATGGTGCGAGGATTGATGATGGATAACAATGGGATGGATGAAACATAAATGTATCACACAAAACGGGCTGTTGCGCCAATTTCAAACGTTCTGAGTCATGTACCTTGAGACATGGATGCATATGTGCAAAATCCGGGTTGTGTTAAATAGAGCGGTTGCATTTTTTTTAGTCATCTAAAAAAGTGATCAACATACATAAACTACACTTGAAGTTAATTTATACTATAAAAACACATCGGAGGTGGGAGGGGTGCTCAAAACAGTACATGAATGCCAATGTGCGCCTTATGACAATACTGAACTATATGAAAGCATCCATCGCATGGTTGTTGTACCAGATGACATCATAACGATATGTAGGAGTCGTCATGTTTAAGCATGAGAAGTCCGGTGGAACAACATCATAATTAAAAAGAAGCTATCATGTGTTCCCAGACAGAGCAAGAAGTAGAGGTCAGTCGACAGTCGCGGCAAAGTTCATATCTCTATACCATGTGAGCAATGTACATGAGTTTTATTCTTCGCTGGAATTGCTTTTGCAATGCGTTGAAATCGGTAGGACTTGGAAGCATCAGGATAAGCGACTTCACTAGTCTGGATTGCTGAACGAAGTAACACTATCATGGGTATTAGTGGGAGATGAAACCTTGTTCTCGCATTTGTACTTGCATCGTTACACAAGATTAGACTAGTACTGCCAGTCTTATCCTCTCCATCTCACGTAGCTTACGAGTTGTACACTCATTTTTTGTATTCCGTGAAGAGACGTTGACAAGCATAAGATTGTTTGTTCATTGTTGTATGGTCGTGGTATACTGGTATTACCATATTATAGTGTATATTCGTGGAGTGTGAGAAGATTATGTCAACCATTCGTTGTTGATCATTAGTATATACATTTCTCATATTTTACTAGATAATAGAATAGTGAGAATTCCCCCATGATCTTTCATGTTAACTCAGGAACAAAAAGACTGACTAAAAACGTGTTAAAGAAGAATAACGAGCTAGAATAAAATCGAATGCACATGAGGAAGGGAGAGTTAACACAATGAGGTGACGTATCATCACAAGGAGTCCATCATGCCAAATTGTAGATAATTATTGGCGACAAAAAATTATACTTGGACCAAAGTGAACACAAATGCAAGATTAAATGTGTCCCCGACAAAAAAGATGAACCCCCAGTTTTCTTAGAAAACAGTCTTAGGACTGATTGTAACCCAGACCAAAGCAACAGGTTTTCAGACGCACTCTTTTCCTTCCAGGGTACCGAAGGGGGCTGGAAGGTTTTTAATGAGGCTGGCCTGTTTGCTTGATTTTAATATATTGTTTTACTTAAAAAAAAAGGTGTCCCCGCTAGTTCTATCGAGCGAGCAAGACCGAAACGAAACAGCAACAGCCTACTCTGCATGGTTCAAGAAATTAGGACCAAGATTCTTTATGACAATATTGAACTATATGAAAGCATCAATCGCATGGTTGTTGCACCAGATGATAGAGTAACTATAGGAGTGGTCATATTTAAGCGTGAGAAGTCCTGTGAACAACTTCATAATTCACAAAGAAGCTATCATACATACATGAACTGAGCAAGAAGTAGAGGCCAGTCACGGCAAAGTTTATATCTCCATACCATGTGAGCAATGTACACGGGTTTTATTCTTCGTTGGAATTGCTTTTGCAATGCCGTTGAAACCCATAAACATGGCAGGACTTGGAAGCATCAGGATAAGCGACTTCACCAATCTAGATCCCTGAACGAAGCAACACTATTATGGGTATTAGTGGGAGATGAAACGTTCTTCTCGCATTTGTACTTACATCGTTACACTAGATAAGACTAGTACTGCTGGTCTTCCTTCCATCTCACTTAGCTTACGAGTTGTACACTCATTTTTTGTATTCCGTGAAGAGACCTTCATTGTTTTATGGTCGTGGTCTGGAGCGATTTTACCATGCCTCCGCCTAGGGCACGTGCCCGGGCTCTGTGCTGCCTGCTACGTACAGGAACTTCAATGACCCTGCAGCGAACATGGTGGCTGCAACCGTGCGATTTTCCTGAAGACGGCGACCGGTTGCCTCTCGGGCTGAAAAATATGCCCCGCACGTCGCTTAGGACTTAGGAGGCCATGTTTTCCTGCGTAGGTCTACTTGGGCCTCAAAAAGATGTGACTGTGTCAACCATATAGGTTGAAGAATTTAGCACGCATGGATGGGCCCGTCATATTCTTTGTCATAAAATTGGTAGTTTAGTGGCTAGGTTAGCCTATCTTTTGTTTTCTCTAGAAAAAGTTAATACTTTCCTCTAAATATTATTTCATAAAAATATAAAGTTCATAAATAATATCCACAAGGTCTGTGTTCAACTAAATTTGAATTTAATCTCTAATAAATGTCTTAAAACAAAAAACTTCCTTCTTCTCCATCTTAGTTTTATTTGGAATTTAATATTCTTTAATAGTTTTATAGCGTACTTGAGATGTCTCGAGCACGAACACTACACAGAAGGTGAAGTATGTGTGCCCAGGCTTTGACAAAGCGCTAGTTAACACGATGTTGTGACGTATCATCACAAGGAGCCCATCATGCCAAATTGGCCATAACTATTAGCGACACAAAATTAGATTTGGACCAAAGTTGGACACAAATGCAAGATTAAAGGTGCCCTGCTACTAGTTGTATCGAGCGAGCAGGACCTTGGAACAGCGTAGTACTACTACTTTGTATGGTTAAAAAATTTAGGACCAAGATTCCCGAAGTCACATCGCCCTCGTCCCACGGTACCGTGGAGACAGAGTTGGCTGACCGCACCACAGTAGCCCTACCATGGCAGCGCTGACATGCATTGCACGCACGCACGCGAGCCACCGCACCTAGCTATAGCTGCTTCTCTCCAGATGCTACTAGTACACCGCACCGCGGCAGCGGCAGCGCGAGGTCACAAGACGAACACTGTTGCGCGTTGAAAGCCGAGGCGAACACGCCACGCCATTGATGGCCGGCGTAAATGCGGCGTACGCGGACGTCGCAGCAGCAGCAGCGGCCGAGCCCACAATCAATGCGCACACACAGTTGGTCCTCTCGCTCGCTCGCAGCCGAGACGATGCGGACGCGGCGAGGGAACCGAGGAGGAGGAGGCCGGCGTGAAAAGACCTCTCAAAAGGCTCTCTGCCGCGCGCGGCCCGGGAAAAAGAAGCTCGTGCGGTCGCGCTCCAGGTCGGCAGGCTGCAGGGCCGCAGGGGTATGGGCAGCTCGTGAGAGAGGCGTCCAGCTCTTCTTCTTCTTCTTCTTCTTCTCCTCTGCTCTGCACTGCGGCTAGCGGCGGGCGGCCAGTTGTCTAGCGGTTCGTGGCGAGCTCTCGTCCGTCTCCACCACTCCTCTGCTGCAGCCTGCGGGTAGTGGTGCTTCGCTGGTGGCCATGATGGATCAGGAGCACTTGGAGTTCATCATGCGCCACCAGGGGATGCTGGGGTTCCCCGTCGCCCCCTGCGACAGCGAGGTCAGTCAGTGCGCGCGCGGTGGGCTGCCGCCGGCCGGACTCCCCATCTCGCCTTCGCGTGTCCACGCTTCTCCCTGTAGTTCACAGTTCACTGGCTGTCAATTTGGGCTGCAGGAGGCGCTGGGGTCGTCGGAGTCGGAGCAGGTGGCGGAGGCGAGGCCGCGCGGCAAGAGGGCCCGCGCCGCCGAGGTGCACAACCTCTCCGAGAAGGTACGCAGCCTCGTACAGACCAACAACCATCGGTTGATTGACATCGAGAGTGATTGGCTGTGCTTGTGCAGAGGAGGCGGTGCAGGATCAACGAGAAGATGAAGGCGCTGCAGAGCCTCGTGCCAAACTCCAGCAAGGTCCGCTCAGAATCCTAGCTGCTGCCGTTCCCCCATTGATTCCTACTACCCCCCATTTTCGCTGTGTTGCTTGCTGGAGGCTGATTGAAGGTGCTGCTTTTGTTGGGCGGTTGCAGACTGACAAAGCCTCCATGCTCGACGACGCCATCGAATACCTCAAGCACCTTCAGCTCCAAGTGCAGGTGAGCAAAACGTTGCTGCATTTATTTTTTGCAGAAACGGTTATGCTGTAGAGCTGCTGCTGCTAGTTTGAATGCCTGATGTCAATGAGAATTTCATATGTGCTCATATATCCTAACAAAATCGGTTGTGCTGGTCTACACTACTGAATGAAAACTATGAATATAGTAGTTGGCTACCCTTAATTCGATGGTCCTACACTGTTAATTTAGCTAGGCTTTTTCATCAGTATATGTTGATTAAGCCATAACATGTTTGGCATTTTGGTGCCCTTGAATATAGGAAAAAGAAATGCTAGGTTGCAGTTTTATTTTTGTCCTGTTAAAATCAAGTAGTTCAGGTATTGCATTAGCCATTCTACTGCCTGTTTCTGCGTCTCTACTGACTAAGGTAAGCGTCAATTCATACACCATTTTTGCATTTCGATTGTGTCTGATTGCTATCGTTATGTTCCAGATGTTGTCCATGAGGAACGGTCTGTATCGACCTCCAGTGAACTTACCAGGAGCACCTGAGCCTCTTCCAACACCGCGAATGTGCACCACACTGAACCAGAACAATGTCGAATCATCGAACCCAACAGCTACCATGCTGCCTATGAGTCAAATTTTAGAAGCAATTTCAGGAGCTCGACATCCATTTGATCCTTCGAACCAGGACCGGAGTCATCACGAACATCTTGTGTTGCCAACCGTTCCTTGCATGACCAATCCAGAGCCTCGGTTCCTTCCCGGGTCATCGCAGCCTGACCTTCAATCCCTTCAGTTGACCGTATCGGCTGAGGTAATTGTTCTGCTGAGTGCAGAGCATAAGCTTGACATGAGTTCCCCTTTGTCTGCAAATACAGAGCAGCAAATTGCAGTACTTCCCATGTACAGATTTTCACTTGTTTTCTCCTTATCCATAACAGATGATCCTTCAAGACGAGGTAATGTTAAAGCATCGCCTAAGTTCAACTCAAGAGACAACCTCCGTGACAGGTTAGATATATCTCTTAACATTTCAAACATCTGTGGCATTCTGTTGAGTCGGTGAACATATTTATGTATCTTGTTACTCACTTTCACCTTTGTTTCTGTAATAGGGCATGAGATGAAACCTGTTAGACATGAAACACCCCAAGCGAGCGCTGATCATTTCGATACATGTTCCATCTGGAAAAAGCAACCGCAAGACACGATGCCAAATCATACAGAAAGTGGTCTGTTTATGCCGCACTTGCGTAGGTAATTGGTCTTTCTGGCATGTATGCATTTACGGCAGGAGAGGGTGTTTTTATGTTAATCATGCTGTCCTTTTGACTGTGATTTACAAAGTTAATAATTGAAGACTTGGAAGTATAATCTAGTACCTACTTGGTGTAACCTGTACTTTACCAAATAGCACCAAGGTTTCTTGGCTCAAACTAGATTTTCCCATATTCTGAGGGGACTTGGAGAATGTATTATATGTACCGTTTGAGAGTCCTAAACGATTAGGTTGGAGGCCAGAGTTTGTCTTACTACTAGTAGGCTTTATTTTGGATTATAAGCTACTACATATTAGGATTGTCACTTTCATTAACAGTATACTTAGGTTTCTGAAATTAAACCATTACTCAGCTATTATACAGCATCTGATCAACTTAGTATGTTAATGGTTTAGTGCTATTTGACCTGTATGCCTTGTTAGTATTGATTAAGATTTGACAGTTCTTTTCACAATCCCTGGACAGATTTCTGAGCGGTGATGCTGACTCCGGTACAAGGACAGGATCAAAGTAACTTACAATCAAAACTGTCAGCAGAGCTGGGATTTCTGTAAGATTTGCACCACTGGGGTGCTTCGTTTTGGCAGAGCAGGCCATGACATTAGGAAACTGAAGTAACGGTGGTCATGCATCCACCTGTAGCAACTAAACCAGTGAGATTGCACTCTTGATGTGATATCGAGAAATGTTGATCATGTGAATATAAATATTAGTGTTGAGGCAGGGGACACCATACTGTGAGCAACTAATCTACAAGTAACTTAAAAATCTATTGATGATTGGTGTTGTGGCAATGAGGCTATCATGCTTTAATGGTTTGGTTTCCTTGAAAACTAACAGTCATGAGTACCAATGAATCCCAAATGATACGAGATGGATTGCTACTTCCCTGAATGCGTTAGATCAGGCAAAATGTGCTGCGTATTGTGGTGTCTTGGTTGTCCTCAATTCCTATCATTGAAAAATACTGAACAAACTTGACAAACACAGTTCACCAATCTAACATTCATCGCTGGAAAAGTCACCGATACTAAGAATTGTCAATTGTGGGTGACACTGGCTCGGGTTTGAGGGCAAGATGAAGTAACTAAATCAAAATTGACAGCTGAGCTCAAATTTCTGGAAGAATTGCCCATTGGGGTGTTCCGTATTGGCAAAGGATGTTATTAGATAATAATATGGAGAACTGTTGATCATGTGAATATGAATAGTGCTAAGAAAGGGTCACCATATCAGTGCTGGGTATGACACTGCAATATAGGATAAACTGAAGCTCTCCAATGATGAATGCTGTTGTTACTAAATAGTGTCTTTCCTTATCTTTCAGAAGGCTGCTTCAAACAGAAATGATGCATTCACAGGCTAAATCAATAGGAGGGCCGAACATGGACAGAAATTAATCTTGCAAAACACAAGACCCAAACCGACTAGAACTAGATTGATAGAAAGATGGGTTGCTTCTTCCAAGTTCCAAGTGTATCAGTACAAGCAAAAATAGCTAGGAAATATGACTTCATTCTTGTCACTGTTCTAACAAATAACAGAGGTAACACAGACAATCACGATTCGCTAATCTAACATCAACCGCTGGAAATCCAGCAACCAAGAACAGTCACAGATACAGAAGTGCTAAAGCAAGGAAAACATCCTTTGTGCTTACATAGACAAGCGTTAAGCAAAGGGCGGTCCAAAGACCTGGAAAGGTGAGCAGCATAAGCATATCCTTCCAAGTGCAATCATGCCTTCATTTCCTCATCCTCTTCGATCTTTGGTGCCAGATAGAATCTAATGTACCCCATCTCACCAATCTTGTACTCAACAACTACTGGCAGCTCAGATGAGAGGCTGATGGTCACCTGGTCAGACAGTGGGCTTGCCTTGGTGAAGGAGTTCATGTACCTCAGTGCAAAGGTCAGTGACACTGGCTCTTGCATCTCTATAATGGTAGATTCCTCTGGCTGCATTGATACAAGACAAAGATATTCAGAAATGTGCTTACACTGGTGCTACAATACAGAAAATGAAGATTCAAAGGACACTTGAAATTAACATCACAAACATAGTAACAATGGCATGTTCATCTACAAATTTGTAGTCCTGATTTTATCAAATAGCAGGAAGATATTCAGCTTGAGTATTGTACAGACAGTGTTAGACAAGCAAATATTATGATTTCAGTTGTTAGGTTACCAGGCTCAAGAGCAAAACAGAGTAAAGCGTTCATGGCAATTAGTTTGTTGTCTTCTATTTGCTAAAAAGGCTTATATTGTGGAACGGTAATGAATATCATATTAGACAGGGATGTATCACAGTTTCATTAGACCAAAGACGTTTTGGAACAGCAGTTTTAGTGGACAAAGCCAAGTAACATTTTCTGAACTATAAATGATGTGCAAGTCTACACAGACTGGAAACATTTGCAAACATTTTCTGAACTAAAATTCTATGCAAGTATAAACAGCAGTAGGCCAGTGTTGGACGTCCATCTGCAATTTTTTATCAACAATGACTACCAAGTACTGCAAAGCTAATAGCAACTGCTGACCCTGCAAGTGGACCTTCTAACTATCCTGATGCTACAATTGGACGTCCTGATTCCCATTATGCAACCACAACATATACGACCACAAGATTCATTCCATCTAGAGGCAGAGAAAACGCAAGATACCTTGTCAACAGTCTTGTTCTGCCTGCAGACGATGTTTGCAGTTCCAATGTCTCCAGCAGTGGAGAACTTGACACCCTCCTTGGTGACAGAGATGATAACTGCAATTGCAAAGTAGCTGCCGTCAGAGATTGACTACTTGCAGCAGAACAGCATAACAAATAAGGGGATTGCGCATACCAGTGTCTCCGATGCTGCTGAGGTCCTTGCAGATCCGGGAGAACTCGGAGGAGGGCATGCGGACGATGGCCTGGTACTCGGAGTCCGGGATCCCGAGGTGCTCGCTGTCGATGTCCATGAGCTTCATCTCGAAGTCCGCGATCTTATCCTGATCTGTTCGCCAAAACCAGGGTCAGCGTCGACATCCTCAACTAAGCGGTGGGAAACGGGGAAACCAGATCGGGTGGGCGGGGGCTTACTGGGGGACTCGAACATGAAGGTGACGGTGTCGGAGCCGTCGTCGGCCTTGATGGTGATGATGTCGTCGTTCCCGGCGCAGCGGAGCATCTTGGCCATGTTGTTGAGGTTCATCCCCATGGAGAGGTTGCGGTCGCAGCGGTAGTGCTCGAAGCCCTCGGAGCGGAGGAGGAGGGCGACGAGGGCGACGTGGGAGGAGTCCATGGCCTGGAGGGAGAACCCGGTCCCGGAGCAGTCGAAGTTGGCGTCCGTCACCAGCTCCCGGATCGCCTCCAGCACCTTCTTCAGCAGGCTCCCCTGCACCAGCCTGAGTTCCAACATGGTGTCGGGCGAGGGGGGTTGCTCGTCGGCGGCGGCGGGTGGAGGTGGGGGAGGGGATTGAGAGAAACCCTAGGATTTGGGGTGAGGGGAGAGGCGGGAGCGGCAGGGTGGAGGAGATGGGAATGAGAGGGGAGATTAATAGGGAAGGATTTGGGGGACGCGGAGCGGGGAAATTGGGGGAAACCGCCGCCGCCGCGAAATGTTTCCCGCTTCCTTCCGATGGAAGATTCCCCTGGTGGGGGTTTGGACCCACCTGTCCGTGGGGAAGGGGGGCGGTAGGGCTCCGTCCGCTCGGTTTGAGGGAAATGGCGGGGTGTTCCGGGAACTGGGGCGGGAGATGGGCATTCGCTTTCCCGCCATCTCGCTGCGCGCCTTCCCTCCTCTACTGATGAGTTTGGGTTTTCAATTTTGATTTTTGGCTATGCCCGAGTTCGAAACTCCAGACCGTGAAAAACTGGATGGAAAAATGCAACGAATATATAGCATTTGACATTCCCCATCTTCTGAATTCCTGTCAAGCTGCGAGAGCTTAATAATTATCTTGCGACAATGACTTTGACATCTCTACTCTCTACTTTATTTTAAAAGAAAGTAACGTTCTATCGTCTGCCAATCCAGCGTTCCGTTCGTCCGCTTCGTCCCTCCGTTGTCGCTTCCTTCGCACGTCGATTTCGTCTATCCCCCGCATTTGGGCCAGGTCCAACTAAACCCGCTAGCCTTGCTACGGTCGTGACTCATGAGGTCGTGACCCTCGGTGCCTTCGCCCCCCTACTCTACTCTCATCGACACGACCGGTCGCCTAGGGTTTCTTCACTGCCAAGGCCAGCATGGTCTCCCCCGACAGACCTGCGCCGCGTCAAAGAAGAGGCAGCCCGAGGCAAACCTTGACGCCACCCACCTTAGGGGCAATGTTGGGGTCGTGTTGATGAGGGAGATGGGCTGTCGACGAGAGGGGAAGGAGGGTTACCGCTGGTGCTGGTGGGAGGAGGGGGTGACATCGCCGGGGAGTGGGCACCTTCGAGATGTAATGCCCGGGGTTTTTCCCCAAATTAGATTTTGTTTGTTTCTCTTTTTGCATCATCATGACATCAGCATCATCGCATTGCATGTTTTTGGCAACAAAAATTATTTTTATTAAACCCTATTTTATTTTTCTAAAATTGTCGGAAAATATTTTAACCGAGACGTTCGTCTCCGTTTTCGAAAATAATTGCCAATTTAAATTTGCAAAAGAAAATAAATGTTTTGAGATGAGAGAGAGCAGCCCAGCTAGCTAGGCCCAAAAGCCCAGCTAAGCAAACCCTAATCCTGCCCCTGCCTTTTTTTCCGTTCCCACCCCCTGCCTTTTTGCAGCCACCCTCCTCCGTTTTCTGTTTTTCGCGATCGAGCCCTTCCACCTCCAAATCAGGCCCCTGGAATTTGCATTCGGGTCCTTTTTCCTTTTCCTTTTCTTTTTTTTTTCTCTCCTCTCCTTCCCTTATCTCTTCCCCGCATCTTCTCCTTCCCCGACCCCCGCTGCTCCCGCTCGACCCCCACCTTCCCCGTGCTCGATCCCGTGCATCCCCGCCGGCCAAGCTCCTCTCCATCGCCATGCTCCGCCTCCAGGACGCCGCCGCCAGGCCTCCCCGCACCGGCTCCCACCTCCATCCTCCCTCTCCCCTCCATCCTCTCCACCGAGGCCTCCTCTGGCCGCGCCGCCCCGCTCCTCTGCTCCTCCCCACCGGCTCCGGCTCGGCCAGCTGCCGGCGGACCTCCTCTACCACCGGGCTGCCGTTTTCCCCGAAGCCATGGCCGACCGCCGCGACGCCCTTCGCCGCCAGCCCCGCCGCTACCTCCTCCACCTCCCGCACGCACGCATCCACCCCAGCTCCCGTTCGCGCCTGTCTGCCATGGCCGCCCGAGGTCGACCCCGCCCGTGGCCGCCGTTCCCTCCGACGTCCCGCCTCCCGCCGTCCTCTTCTCTGCCTCATCCTCCTCCCTCGAGCTCCGATCGGCCGTCGCTCCCGGCTCCCCTGCACGTCCTGACCCCGGCTCTCCTGCACCAGCTCGCCACACCAAGGACGGTCGCCGCCTCCTCCTGCTTCTGGCCAGCCTCGTCTTCCCGCTGACCTCGCGCCACCAGTGTCCGCACCTCTTCCATAAGCTCCCTCTGACCAGTGCGGCCGTTCCCTGTCATCCCCGTCTCCGGCGTTCGCAAGGTGTTCGATGAAATGCCCGCAAGGAGCCAGCACGTTCCCGTCTCCGTGTTTGTCCCCGTTTTGTCTCCGTGTTGCCGTGGTTGCCCGCTGCACGTTCCCGTTTCCGTCTCCGCGCTCCCGGCCGTTCCCGACGTGTCCCCGTCCCCGTCGTGGTTTTTCCCCGAGGTGCTCCCCGTCATGTTTCCCGACGTGAAGCTCGTCCCCGTTTCCCGTTCCCGTCGTGAAGCTTCCCTGACGGAACCCAAGTTCTCCGTTTCCCCCGTCGTGAAGCACCGTGAAGTCGTTCCCCGATGTTTTCCCGATCTCATTCCCGACGCCTTCATGTTTCCGTCTCCGGTGCCATGTCCGATCCCCGAAGACGCCGCCAAGATCTTCCCCGACCACCGTGGAACCCCGACGACCCCGAAGCCCGGAACGCCAAGGTCCGCCACGACTACGACCCGAGTACGACTACTTCCACGACATCGACTACGGAACGACTACCTCAACTACTCCGACTCCGGATGAACGACTACTTCGACTACTTCGACTACAACCCGAAGACGGTGGCTTCCGAATCCGAAGTTCCTCGTTTCCGATGTGTGACCCCAACCCTAAACCCCTATATGCCATACATGCGTATCTTATAAAATCATGCATAATTAATTAACCTCGCACCTTTATCCATTTAGTCAAATTAAATCAATTTAATTATGGGTTTTGTCCGATGCATCTATATTATGCACCGATCCCATTTAAAATGATTTGCTGTGTGTTAGGGAATAAAATTTGGACAACCTTTAATTTGTCATGCATCATGTCATCAACATGCCGCTTCTTTTGCCATAGAAGTAAAATGCATCTTTTGCCTTCCAGTGTTCGTTGCTTCTTCGGGAATAGGCCGTTGAGTTGATGTGAGCAACGACAGGTTCTGCTACCTCTACCGGATTGCAGGCAAGTGATACTCCCTTGCTATCTTTGCTTGTTTTCTGTCTCTCACTCGTCCTATCTTTTGTTCCTTGCTAGCCTTATGTCACGATGCTTGTGTCTCGATCCTATATGCATGTTTACCTGGCAGCCCTGATATAGCCACACCTCCACATCCTATTACCCTGTTGCTTGTTTACCTTGTTGGCCTTGCGAGTCGTAGTGCATGCTTAGGTGCTTTGCTTGAGTCCTGTTATCTCTTTATCTAGTCTTGTTTTTAATATGATAGCTAGGCTCAACTAAAATGGTAATCTTTAATTTCTGTTGCGATGGGATAACTTAATAAAGATAAGGCACCGGCAGAAGGCCAATCGTGGTGTTTTGTTCTGCTAGTGTCGCCTAGGACCCGAGTTCTTTTCCGCTGATCCAAGACTGAGCGCACTAACCACATGTGGAAGTTCTATGGGCCTCCCCGCAATCTATTACCGGATCCTCAAACCTGTCCAGGAGCCACAACTTAGTTCGGGTGTTTCCATTTGCGCGCGTATTACGATGATGATGTGAAGGTAAGATGATGATGGATACGTGGTTACTTACGGTAGGGCTTGCGGACCGTGCGTTAATCGCATGTGGAAGGAGGGGCAATCGTATGAGTGTTCCCTCCCGAAGCCGTTCTCGCAACGGTTAGGCCCACCTCGAAGCTTCGGCCGGACTCTCAAGGTGGATCAGTCCTAGCTAGGTGGCTCCCTGGACTTGTTTGTAGAGAAGGGAAGTATTGCGTCGAAACCTCCACCGGTACACCTCTAAGCGAGAGTTTCGATGCGTGTGGGTTCATTGGTGCATCCCTGCAGGGTTAAATCTTTTCGAAAAGCCGTGTCCGCGGTTATGGACGACTTGGTGAAATGCGCTGGCTAAAAGATCATAGACAACTTGCACCTTATGATGATAATAACTTGACTAGTAAGATAGATTACTTGAATAATAATCTGTTTTAAAACTTGTCAACAGTGTGAGTGCCCGGACTTCTTCCTCGTGGGTCGAGGATACGAGGGAGTTGTTTTAGGGCGGGTTTGTATGGTGTGTAGTATAGATGGTTCCTTATGCGCTCCCTTACCTTGTCTCTAATAGACGGAAGTTGTAGTGTGTCTCTATAAGTTGTTAGTGCTGCTTGCCGCCGACTCAATCGCTAACCCTCTTCCCCGGAATTCCAGCTTTGATATCTTGTGAGTATTACTTGCCAATACTGTTTTATAGTACTGACCCCTTCGGGGCTGCTATTCCAATGCAGCCGACAGGTTTGAAGTCTGACGACGTTAGCTTGGGAATCCCTCCGGCTTGGCCTGGGCAGGGATATGGTGCCTTCGTTTATCTTCAGGACTCTTAGTCCAATTTGTTTCTTGTCCGTAGCCGGACGCTACCCGCTTCCGTTGTTATTTTGGATCTTTGTATTGTATCTTTGGCTCTTGACTCGGTGAGTCGTTGTTGTATATATGTTGTTTTGTGGGTTCCATCGAGAACCGTTGTAATGTTATCACAATCCACCCGCATAACGTGTGTGTTGCGACGTGCACGTTATGCCTGGTGGGCGTCCTTTAGGATCGTTATTATGCGGATTTGGCTGGAACGCTAAAGTCTGCATAGTGCCGATCTTGGGGCGTTACACGAGATTCCAGATGTGACCAGTGTTGAGCCCTCAATAGGGCCTAGCGCCGCCTCCTCCTCTCCTCTCGGCCTGCTGCTCGCTCTGCGCACTCGGCCTTTGAGTCCGACTAGTGCAGTGGTCACTCTCGCTGCTTCTACTCGGGGAACTCCTCTTTCACATGTGTTGGGAACTTGGAATCCTCAATCCGTCTATTCAATGCCGTGAAGCTGCTAGACGGGATTCACCGACGCGCCGGCCTGAGAGGAGGCGATAATAACGTCCGCGAGCGTTACTTCAACCAGCAAAACAATATTCTATATTGTGGTCTTCTTCATCTTTTTGTTTCAGAAAAGTTGTTCGGGAAAGTTTCTCAGAATCATCTGAAAATTTACGTGAATTATTTTCACGAAGGAACAAAGACGGAGCCAGGAGGGGAGATGCAGGGGGCCCACAGCCCCCAGACGCCACGCAGGCGTGGCCCAGCCCTTGGCCGCACGTGGGTCCCACCTGGGCGACTCCGTCGTCTCCTCGAGTCGCCCTTTCGCCTATAAATTGTCTTTGACGCTTAAACCCTCGATACCCGATCATATTTTTCAGAAAACAATCTGAGGCCCCCGCCGTCGCCAACCCTAGATCGGGAGGGTTCTGAAGCTCTTCTCGGCACCCTGCCGGAGGGGGGAATCGTCACCGGAGGCATCTACACCACCATGGCTGCCTCCGGAGTGATGCGTGAGTAATCCACCACGGGACTACGGGTCCATAGTAGTAGCTAGATGGTTGTCTCTCCTCCTTGTACTCCATTGTTTAGATCTTGTGAGCTTCTTATCATGATCAAGATCATATTATTTTTTAACTGCTACATGATGTGTTTGTATGGATCCGATGAATTGTAAAAATCATTACGCTTGTTCATCTATGTGTTATGTTTTGTCTATGATCTTTCATGCTCTCCGATGCTAGTGGTGCTTTGGCCAAGTAATTGTTAGTGTCTTCAGAGAGGGTATTTATGCTATATAGTGGGTTCATGCCTTTGTGTGCTGAGTGCGATTAACAGAAACGCTTATGCTCATGAATGCGTTGTTTCCACTAGGGAGAAAACAGCGGTGTTATTTCCTTGTGTTATTTACATTGCTTACATTATGCACTTTGCTCCTTCGAGTTGCTTTACCTTGTGGCCCTACCTGTCGGATATCCCCCTGACATAGACCATTGGAATTTTTTTTGTTTGTGTTTAATTATGTCATAGGGACATTGATAACCAAATTTGTTCCCAAGTTTCCACAATACACCCTCCGCTTGCTTCGAAAGGGGGATTTTCGCCCCTAAAAGTCAGGAAAATGCGTCAATCGTGTTCTTGAAGAAAGTGCCACGTCAAAGTTGTGTCTTCCCTCTTAGTACGCCACACCATATCATATATATACCCATATTATTAGGACCGGCCACGACCATATGGGGAAGGGTGCTGACACTATGTGGAGGATTTTCAAGCGAAACTCCCAAACCCCCACCACCTCTTTCCTCCCCCTCCGTTTTTCTCACCACATTTTTAGTGACATCTAGTTATTATAGATAAGGCTAAAAATAACCTATTGTACATCATGTTTTGTTGTCGTATCTAAATTACCTGCCATGGTAATGATAAGACGATCATATCGACCATTGTACCTACCCAAACTCATCCATCGGTGGGTTTGACCACAACGTGACAAATGCCGCACTGTGGTTCACCCGTGGGGTGAGACCTCCTCACCGTGCGCCACTTGTCATGTGGGGAGTAGGTAAAAAAACGCCCTCCCACGGAGGTCGCCTATTTCTAACAATTTCGAAAAAAAACCAAGCTCTCTTCCTTTTATTTAATCAGAAAGGCAAATAGTTTGCCATCGTTAGAAAAATAAGCAAGGCCACAATGCCACATGGCTAGTGGGTTCGGCGTGTCTTGTGGCCAGTCCTCATTTTTCATGATTTTATCGTATGTCGCGGGAAAAAGAAAAGAAAGACACGGAATTTTTTTTTTTTTGCGTCGGTGGCGCGAGGATTGGATGGCCCATCGGCAACAGCGGCGAGGCGAGCTACGGCGAGGATTGGGTAGAATCCTACGGCCACGGCCTACCCCGAGTTCATCTGGGACTCGGATTTGGAGTTCGTCGGGAACTCGGTTTCGTAGAGGCGCCGCTCCCTCCCCTAATAAAATCACAGGCGCCGCTTTTTTCAGAGGAAAAGCCTGACTCGGTTGTCCATCCAATCAATCAATCAATCGAGTAGGAAGATGGGAGTGAAGCTGATGCATCGCATGGCACCCGGCGCCGGCGGCTGGATCTCCCTGCCGGCGGAGCTCCTCAAGGAAGTCACCGACCGTCTGCCGGCAACCGACGCGGACCAAATCCACATCCGCCAGGTATGCTCCCACTGGCGCGCCTCCACCGCCCAGCTCGCGGCCTGCCGCCCCTGGGTCGTCGCCGCCCACGACCGCCACCGCGACTCTTTCAGCGCCGTCAACCCCGTCGGCGAACACTCCCTGTGGCTGCCCCGCGGCGGCGGCCCAAGGATAGACTCCCGGGCCCCGGCTCCGGCCGGCCTCCCCTACTGCTGCGGCACGCCCCGCGGCTGGCTCGCTCTCACCGACGACCTGCAATCCCCCACCAGGCTCATCCTCTGGGAGCCCCTCTCCAAAGCTCAGATCCCTCTCCCCACTTTGACAACCGTCGCCCAAGTATTCCTCTCCGGAGACCCGCTCGCCTCGCCGGCGGGCTGGATGGCGATCGCGAGCCAGAGAGTCCCCGGCGCTCAGATCGGGCAGAGGCTCTTCTTCTGGCGTCCCGGAGACGAGGCCTGGGCGATGCAGCGCGAGTACCCTAACGGCAGGATCGAAGGCGCGGCCTTCCACCAAGGCAGATTCTACATCTCCACCATGAACATGTCCCTCGACATTTTCGATCTCCAGCAGCATCATCCCAAGCGTCTGCGGCGCATCTGCCTCTACGCTCCTCTGCAAGCGCGGTATCCACAATTCCCTGGGAACCCGGTGCCGCACGTCGTGGCCTGCAGCAACCAGATGCTGCTCGTTATGGTGTATCGCGGACTAGGCCGCGCCGTGATCCTCGTTGAAGTGCACCGCCCGGATTGGGATGCCGAGCGCCTCGACCTCCGGGGGGAGAAGGTGACAGATCTCGGAGACTACTCGCTCTTCCTGGGCCGGGGTGACAGCCTCACGCTCTCTGCAAAGGAGTTCCCTGCCATCAGGAGAAATTGTGTCTACTTTGTGGAGCACGATACACACAAGCATGAGCAGTGGCTTGTTGTGTTTGATTTGGGATCAAACGCGTTGGAACGAATTCCCCACCCACAAGAGCACACGGAGGGCGGCAGCAAAACCAGTGGCTGGTTGGCGTATTCTTGGTTCTGTCCCAGAAGGCCCTTCGTTGAGGAGCATGCCCTATGAGGTAACGTGTGCACGTGCAATGCACGTTTTATTTTAAATCTAAATTTTGGATTCGTCAAACTTACAATTTAAATCTATGTGAAAACGCTTTCTTATTCACCACGTGTAAACACTTAGGACATCCATATACTCGGCGAGTTTAAATGCTGATTGAATCTTCTTAGTCTTAGGGTGTGTTTGGTTAGGATTATTTTTAACTTTTGGATTTCGGCTTATAAGCCACTAAACCACCTAAGAGGTGCTTTTGGTTTTGCCTTTTGCCTTAGGGAAAAGCTAACAATCATTCGGGGGATGGGAGTCGTGCGTCCCCCGCCTCCGCGAAAATTGACAAAAATGGCCACGTGGGCAAACTTCAGCACAAAATGGCCTCTTTCCGAAACAAATTTTGAAACTAACCCTTCTGGGCAACGCCCTACATCACGGCGCTACTCTCAATACGGTAACGCCCCAGCCTGGGGCGCTGCCCCTGCCAGCGTGGCAAGACGGGGCCCAATCCCGTTTAGGTAGCGCCGGGGACGGGGGCGCTACCCTCCTGGACTTAACAGGTCGCGCCCAGCCACTTACCCTTTCACCACTCACTTCCCCCACCCGACCCGAGCTCCTCTCTCTCTCTCCCTCTCACTTTCCCAACTCAATCCCCACTCAAATCTCTCCTTTTGGATTGTATTTTGGGTGGATTTCCGGTCCATTTGGTGCAAAGAGGTATTCTCCTCCATCCTTAATAAATTTGTCCAATTCAAATCTTGCATTTCGGTGGTATTTGTGTAGGCTAGGAAACCCTAAATTTCCATTATGAGGCTAAATGTATGGTTTATTTGTTATATTGCTCAATGCTTATGTGTATGATGGCTATGGAGTGTTGGCTTATGATTTATAGGTTATGGTTAGCACTTTTTGTTAATGTTATAGATTAACTTAGGGTTTGGAGTTAATGGCTTGTTGTTAACTCAATGGTTTGTTATTTGAAATGCATAGCTTAGTGCCATATATAGTAATTTTACGTGTGTGTGTTGGCATAATGATTTTTTAGATGGAGAGGCTTGTTAGTGTTCATTATGTGGACAAGGAAGCCTTTTTAAAAGGCAATGCCGAGCATGACCCGGAAGAGATTGTGGTGGTGTTTGACCGTAGTCCTAACTATGTGGAGGTTGTGGAAAAAATAAGGATTGAGTTGGTGTAACAGCCCAGATTTGGTACCCTAAAATATGGGCCAAATTTTCACTTTTGCTTTTTCATGTTTGCATCATGGCATCCATATTTAAATTGTTTCACATGAAATAATACCTGGGCTTTAATTAATAATTCAAGGTTGATGAATATTATTGAACAAATATAATCCAAATTGGAATTCATATTTGTCCGGGAAGTTCCCATAATTTCAAAAATGAAAATTGCACGGGAAATGCCAACCTAAATAAATTATTTTAGCAAGCACCCCCAAAAATGCCTGTGAGCTAATTTGAATTAAGTACATATAAAAGTGTTTCCAAATGGGCTGAAATTTTTATGACAGCTTCTTGAGGTAATAAAATTGCTTTACAAATTTTCTCAAAATTTTGGAAGGGGTTTAAGTATCCCAATTAAATGTTCTAAAAATTGGGCAGAAAAGAAAGTAAAACAAGTTTGTTCTACAAACATTCTCAAATTGAGCTGAAATTTTTACCAGTGGTCCCTTGAGTCAAATAAGAATTTTCCATAAAATTTCATGATTTTTGGAATGCCATAAGTGCTTCAGTTAAATAGGTAAAGTTGCTGTTTGTAAAAGAAAAGAGAAGGGGAAAAGAAGCAGGGGGGGTATCTGCAAAATCGTCATCGACACCGTGGCGACACGGGCACTGGCGCCATGCCGCCGTGCCGCGCCGCCCTCGGCCTCCCCGCACGCCACGGCCGGACCCCCCCTTCCAGCTCGTGGATAAGAGGCCAACGCCGGGCCCTGCCTTCCCTCTCTCCCCTCACTCGCTCTTTCCTCTGCTCCCTCTCTCCCTCTGCTCCCGCGCCATGGCCGACGCATAGCCCGAGCTCGCCGCCGAATCGCCGTCACCTGGAGCCTCCCCGAGCAGATCGAAGACCGCCAGTCGCTACGCCTCGTCGTCATCTTCCTCCTCATCGACGGAATCGCCCGGGGACGCCGCAGATCGACCGAGCCATCCCCTTCTTCCCCGCGGACGGTGAAGCTCCGTCGAGCCGATTGCCGCCGTCTCCGACCTCCTCCTTCACCGACGCGAGCATCCATGCAACGAGGGTGAGCTCGCCGTCCGAATGGACACCTCCATCCTTCCCCTCTTCCCCTAGGTCGTAGTTGCCCTTTTTCCGTCGTCGGCCGCCGCCTGTCGCCGACCTACCCGTCGCTCCGACGACCAATAACCGGTGGCGCCGCCCGTTCTTAGATCCTCGTGCTCCCACATGTCGAATGCGCCCCGTGTATCGTCCCCTCACGCGCTACATCGCTGGAGTCGTGGTCGCCGCCGTCGGTGGTGACCACGCCCGCACCGCGCCGGTCACGGCCTCGCCACGGTCAAACCTGGCAGTGGGCCTTCGCGCCGACGTGGCTGCTGACCTGGCCCGTGACCCACCCGTCAGCCTCTAGGGCTAACACCGGCCCGGTGAAAAACGGTTCGGCCGTTTCTCTGGAATTGTTTTTAAAACAGAAAATGGGTTTAAAACTTTGAAATTGAATATCTTTTGAACCACAAATCAGAAAAATGCAAATAACATGTCAAAATGCTCAGAAAAATTAAATCTACCTGTTAGTACCATTTTCATAAATTTTTGAACAAATTAAATTGTCTATATTTATTAAATACAGAAATGGCAGATTTAAGTCCCAACTTTGAAAATCCATAACTTTTTGATTATGGCTTCAAAATTTGCAAACAAGATCTAAAAATGACCAGGGAATTAATATCCACCTTTTAGTTATGTTTACATGCCAAAATGAATCTTCTAATTTGCTATTACATTGAATTAATCAAAATGGCAGATTTAAAATACAATTTGGGAAAATCATAGGATATTCAAAATTGCTCAGAAAATTATGTTTAAAATACTAAAATGATCAACATGCCAAATTCTATCAAACCATGTTAACCTCACATCATGATCACAAATATTTAGTTGATGTCTTTCATAAATTGGTTAAGCGATTTATATTCAAGTAATTACTTAATTGCTAGTTATTCTACGGTACCCAGAAAATTACAAACAATGTACCAAAATGATCGGAATGACAAACCCTACCCTTTTTCATGTCATGTTCATGCATATAGAGCCACTTCTCTAATAATTTAACAATTTATGAAGAATGTGGTCATTAAGAAAAATATGGGGTTGTTTCCAAATAATTGCACTAATTATTTGGAACTCCATTTAATTTGTTAGATAAATCAAAATGTTGATATATTTGCATCAATTTGACATGTCATCATGTGATTGAGCATTGCACTTGTCCTCGTGTGATTTATTTGTTCTTTGTGTTATTTTGGGTATCGATAGATTCCGGAGTCGAGGTTAACGCTACCTACCCCGACGAGCAATACTACACGCCCGGGCAGCAAGGCAAGAGATAACCTAACCTTCTTGGCATCTAGCATCCTAAAGTTTTATAAACTTATTTTATCCACTATAATATTGCATGCGATTCCAATGACAGTTTTTGATCAATATTAGAGTATCCTATGAGTGCATGTTTTCCCGAGCCAATCACATGTATCCCTACCTATGAACCATAGGGTTGATGTGTTGGCCTGAGACAAAGATATAATGGTTGTATTATATGCTTAGCAATGCTTAGACATGCTTAGTTAAATGCTTAGCTATCCGTTAATTATTTCCATGATTTATGTAATTGATGGAATGGTCGGACAATGTGGAGGTTGTGTGTGGTACTTAATTAAGTTGCTTAAAGGCTCGGATGAGTTGCCATCGGGGATGGTGATTTGCCTCATTCTTGCCGCCTAGGCTGAGAGTGCTTTTAGCTAGAACCAAGAACCGAGCGTGCTTCCGGAGGTGGGGACATATGGAATCCCCTGTGACCGAATAAGTTGTGAGGGGCTTGTCAAGGGTCCTCTAGTTTGAGCTTTCCATTCGCGTGTGAGTGTGTGGGTGGAAAAATGAACGATGAGGACGGTGGTGTTTAGGATGTGGCCGCGGGGCAGGGCGTTGGAGGCGCTGAACCTGTCCTTCCGCACACTGATGGTCCTTGAGTAAGCCTCATGCAATGTAAAGGTCTAACCGCGCCCACTCGCCGGCCTTCCCAGGGAGAGGGCCAATTAGGTGAGCCGGACGGTACCGATGGGTAAATTAGTACACCCCTGCAGGGTTAAATCTTTTCGAAAAGCCGTGTCCGCGGTTATGGACAAATCTTGGGAAAGGCGGATTAGCTCATAGAGAACTTTAACCTAATTGATATGGCAGCTAAAGGTTGCATAATCAAATTGTGATTAAAGGTTCATTTCCTCGAGGGGGATTCGAGGGAGTGCCTTTGGTGGAGATGAGTGGTTTGGCTACAAGTAGGTTCGATGAGGACCGAAGATAAAATGTTACTCTCTCATCCCTTTTACAGAAAATATTCTGAGTAGTCGCTGCCATGGGTCTTTTCCATCTTTTAAAAGAAAATCTAGCTTTATGCAAAATAGCCACTTCATACAGCTTTAGAGCCTCCGTCAGCATTGGGCCTATATCGCCCTACTAAACTTGCGAGTACGTCGTACTCAGTCTCTCTTTGCTGCCTCGATATTTGCATTTCAGAGGAGGGCGACACCGAGCAGCTAGGTGGGTTCTTCGTGGACGTCGACGAGTAGTTTGGGGTTCCCAGGTGGCAGCTTGGGACCGTGGAACAAGCTGGCTTGGGTGATGTTTATCTGTAGGCCTCTTAGGCCATATATTTGCCTCTTGTTGTTAGACAACACTACCCGCTTCCGCTTGATGAATTCTTGGATCTGTGATCCTTTTGCTATGTAATATTTGTATTCTTCTCGTTATATGAGTTGCTATATATATTTTTGTGTCGTAGAGTCATGCAATGTGCCAGTTTGTTCCACAAGTCTCGATCTCTGTGTTATACCTTGATGGTTGTGCCAATTACATAGCCTCTCTGTATAATTCCGGGGTCGGGGCGTTACAGTTGGACTGGACGGATCCAAATGATTTAGTTGAATTTGAGGGGAGGCATAATGTTGGGTTCGGAATGCACTCTCGTTGGAAGACCATGCCTCTCAACTCCGAGTCGTGTTGGAGTCTATACAAGGAGATGGTGTCGGGATCTCAAGATAAGGCTTTCGAGTTATTTGTCACAAAGAAGGTTGATTCTTGAGTTCACTTTGATTTGAACCGGTGTGCTTCCCATGAAGTGCAAGACACAACGTCGAGTCCACCTCGTATGACCCAACATGAAAGGAGTCAACCAACAATTACCCAAGAAGAAGCTAGCCAACCTCTAACCCCGATTCAAAATGACCATTATGAAGCACCGGAAGAGGAGATTGATGAGTATGAAGACGATGAGGGCGAGGTTGAGCTTCATAACAATTATGTTGGTGATGTGGAGGCATATGTTACACTAGAGGACATGAACCATGACATTCCCTATACCCGAGGTTACGCATCGGACTCGGAGGACGATGGTCCGTTCGAAGATGTTGATGAGGAAGGGTTCACGGCTAAAGAAGCCGAGCTTTTCAAGAAGGTGGTGGGCCGGGATCATCGTACATCATTGTTTTATGATCTTAGTCTCGCGGATAAAGCCGTGGTTGATGGCGGCACGAGTAAATTGCTTGGACCAAGGCCAACAACGAAGAAGGATATGGATGCAACAAAGTATGGGATTGTTGAAGGAGCGAAGTTTGAAAGCTTCTTGGAGTTGAAGACATGGCTTAAGGAGTATGCGGTTAAGTATTATCGACCGTTCAAGGTGGTACACTCCGATGTAAAAAAGCGTTACACGGTTAAATGTGAGGAGGAAGGGTGTCCATGGATTGTGCGTGCAAGACCATGGAAAGCGGGGCCTATTTGGTGGATAAAAAGTTGTGTGTCGACACACATGTGTGATGGTAGGGATGTGGATGCCGAAGATGTTGAGGATAAACATCGACAGCTAACCTCCGACTTCATCGCCTATAGACTTTCCAATACCATATCGGCACTCCCGACTTTTACCATTAATGGTATCATAGATATGGTGAAAGGCCTCTTCGGTTACACGGTTAAGTACGGAAAAGCATGGAAGGCTAAGCAAGCCGCATTTAAGATGTTGTACGGTGATTGGGAAGAAGCATATAACCGACTCCCTAGGTTGTTGGGAGCGATGGCGGCTACTAACCCGGGCATGTATTGGGTGGTGGAGCCATTACTCAAGAAGACCCGGATCATCAATGGTACACTCGTCTGGGTATTTCGCCGTGCATTTTGGTCTTTTGGACAATGCATAATGGCATTTAAGCATTGTAGGCCGGTTATCTCTGTGGATGGCACATTTTTGACTGGTCAGTTCAAAGGCACACTCCTGGTCGCAATAGCTCATGATGCGAACAACCGTTTGCTTCCTTTGGCTTTTGCTTTGGTTACGGCGGAGAACAACGATAACTAGGAGTGGTTCATGAATCTTGTACGAACCAAGTGCATTGAGTCTCAAAGAGAGGTTTGTGTCATCTCGGACCGCCACCAGGGCATACTCAACGCGGTGGAGATTGAAATTCCCGGCCATGCTCGTGTGCACCATAGATGGTGCATGAGGCATTTTGTGTCAAACTTCTACAGGGCATGTAATAGTAAGGAGTTGTCCGACGATCTCAAAGATTGTTGCCTCGCTTTCACCGAGCGACATTTCGCGAGATTGTACAAAAGATTGCTCACTCTCACAACTTCGGCTGGGGGTCAAGAGTTTTTGCACCGGCATGAATCACAGGTCCACAAGTGGGCGCGAGCGTTTGACGAAGGGGGTAGGAGGTACGGTGACATGACAAGCAATATGGCTGAATGTTTCAACAATGTGATCAAGGGTGTCCGTGCATTGCCTGTGACCGCAATAGTTCAATATACGTTCGACAAGTTGAATGTGTATTTTCAGAAGTACAGCGAGGAGACTGATGATCAGATTGCAGGAAAGACCATCACCAACAAGAAGTACAAGTACCCGCCTGAAGTTGATAAATGTGTGTCACACCAGTCAAGGAAGTCGGAGTCCCAAACCGCTCAATGTTTTGATAACGACGAGTGGATTTACCAAGTCAATGAGCCGGGAGGTACCACAGTAGGCGGTGTGCAACACGGAGGGCGGGCATGCAAAGTCATGCTAAAAAAAAGGAGAGTGTTCATGCCAGAGGCCTCAGTTGCTTCACCTCCCATGCTCACACTTGCGGACAGCGGGACGCATAAGAAAAGTGAAGGTGAAAGAAGTTGGCCCCGTCCGCGTGTCAGAATACTCTATTGAGGCAACAAAACACACATGGGCGAGTAGATTTCATCCTTATTTTGACCAATCTCAGTGGCCGGAGTATCATGGAATTCAAGTTTGGCCCGTTCTTGATTTGAAGGTGAACACGTGGGGGAGACGGAAGACAAAGCGTTTCAGAAATGATATGGACGCGTGGGGTGCTGGAGGCCTACGAGAATGGGGCAGCCAACATTTTCAGGAGCCCCGTGCTAGTGCCCGTTGTGGAGGATGCAATGGTGATGGACACAACACTAGAGGTTGTAGTCAAAGGAAGAGGGAAACGGGAAATGAAGGTGGTAGCCAACAAGGTGGTAGCCAACAAGGTGGTAGGCACCAAGGTGGTAGTCAACAAGGTGGTAGCCACCAAGGTGGTAGCCAACACGGTGGTAGCCAACAAGGTGGTAGCCAACAAGGTGGTGTCCAACACGGTGGTAGCGGGCGTCGCGTTTCAATGTTTGACCAATTTCGTGATGGTGGACGAAGAGGTCGTAGAGGTGGTACTAGTGGTCGAGCCCGGTATTAATTTGGTATGAATGCAATTTATTACATTATTATCTATTTTATCTCGAATATTATTTCATTTCATTGTACTAACAATTTTGTGCTAAATTTTGTAGGTATGGGGTCCTCCGATCCGATGGAGAAACCATGGACGTGGAGGTGCGCGGGGAAGCAACTTGGTGAGGCGGAGTTGGTTCCGGTGAAGTGTTGGTGTGGTGATGACTGTGTTTCTAAGCAGTCGACGGATTGGGATGAAACAAGAGGAAGGAGATTTTGGATGTGTCCGAACTATGCACATGACAAGCCGAAACTAAAGAACACCTATGACCGTCCTAAGGTATGTGTCCTCCTTTGTACATGACAAATGTTTAAATTTCTTCATACATGCTAATAACAATATTATTTCAGGATCCACCGCCCCTTTGCCGCTTCTACAAGTGGATAGATATGGAGCAAAGTGATTACCACAAGCATGAGGTTGAGTATCAGTATGCAAAGCTAGCTGAACGTGCAGCGGAGAAGGAGCGTGATGAAAAGCGGGAAGAGAAAAGGAAAGATCAACTACTCGTGGAACGTTTGGAGAAGGAGGCAAAGGAGCGTGAGGAGGAGAGGGCAAGGAAGCGTGAGAGGGCTCGTCGGGCACAAGAGGAGGAAGAAGCGGAGAAGGATGCGGCGAAGCGTAAGGGGAAGTATCCATGTTGGACTCAATAGAGTCTCCAACATTGATGTCGTCGATGCCGTGGACTATCTAATGAACTAGGTGTAATGAATTTGTTGTGTTCATCAAAGATTTGTGTGTTGAACCTTGTATTTCGTGGATTTCGTGCGAACTTTGCAATGTATAGCTTTATGAATTTGTTGTTCTTGTCATGATATATGTTAATTCTTGTGAAAGCAACAAGTCCATTTTTTGTAAGATTTTTGTAATTGCGGAGGGTAACGCCTTGGTCTGGGGCGCTGCCGTCAATATAGTAGCGCCTCTAACTGGGGCGCTACCATGTGTATTTCGCTCGACCTGGTAGTGACAGAAAGGTGTCTTTCTGGCTCCTCTCCTCGACGCCGAAAACAGCTAAGGACGAGAGGGTAGCGTCGTGGCCTGGGGCGCTAAGAGGGTAACGCCGTGGACTTGGGCGCTACCATGCAGAGGGCAGCGCCGTGGCCTGGGGCGCTACCATGTTCAATTTGATCGGCCTGGGAGTGACAGAAGGGTGTCTTTCTGGCTCCTCTCCTCGACGCCGAAAACGGCTAAGGACAAGAGGGTAGCATCGTGGCCTGGGGCGCTACCGTGCAGAGGGCAGCGCCGTGGCCTGGGGCACTACCATGTTCAATTTGATCGGCCTGGGAGTGACAGAAGGGTGTCTTTTTGGCTCCTCTCCTCGACGCCGAAAACGGCTAAGGACAAGAGGGTAGCGCCGTGGTCTGGGGCGCTACCATGCAGAGGGCAGCGCCGTGGCCTGGGGCGCTACCATGTTCAATTTGATCGGCCTGGGAGTGACAGAAGGGTGTCTTTCTGGCTCCTCTCCTCGACGCCGAAAACGGCTAAGGATAAGAGGGTAGCGCCGTGGCCTGGGGCGCTACCATGTTCAATTTGATCGGCCTGGGAGTGACAGAAGGGTGTCTTTCTGGCTCCTCTCTTCAACGCCGAAAACGGCTAAGGACAAGAGGGTAGCGCCGTGTCCTGGGGCGCTACCGTGCAGAGGGAAGCGCCGTGGTCTGGGGCGCTGCTGTATTAAAATTGCCACGGCAACCAAGCAAAACAGCCAACGTGCGTAAACGAGTGGCGGATCGCTGTGACATTTAGAATGAACATGTCATTAAACTTAACGCCAAATATGCACAACGTAGAGGTATACCGACGTACCTTCACGAACTCTCTAACGCCTGTGTTGCCCTTCTTAGTCGCAGGTTGCGCGAGAGCTCGGTCAGCTTCATTGGCTTGGTTGTCGATCTCAGTGCGCTATTAAAAAAATGTCAATATATGACATCCTACAAATCTAATAAGATAAGAAGCTAAAAAACTATGAATTGTTACCATAAAGTTGACCAGAGGAGCGAACTGGCTCTGGGTGCCCTCTCTTACGAGTCTGTTATACTCCACGGTAACAAGATCTTTCGCAGAACTGCTGCTGTGCTCCTCCAATATTTCAGGACCAAAAGCCGGCGGGCATAAGGCCACACGAGTCCGTGGAACAAACCACCGAAGATAGCGGTCAAACGCATTTGTGTCGAAACCCCGGTGCTCTCTAAGGTCGACTATGTTTTCCCTCACATCTTTTAAAATGGCATTCCACTTGTCCACATAATGTGAATGATATGAAGACCAATTCTTCACCTTCTTCTAATATTTTTGCTCCATTCTACAATTTTAAGAAATGCAATATTAGTATCATACAAGATATATAGTAACATGGCAACAACAAAGGTGATGGGGGGATACTTTATAGGTAGGCCCATGGACCCGGAAAGTAGACCCGCCAAGACCAAGAAGGCCAACGCCGAGTCACGAGACAAGTCACATGGGCTGGGCTGGAGACAAGCCGACCAGGGCCCGTATGGAGAAAGAGACTCGTCCAAAGGAGGAGTCCAAGTACAACCCGGAGTCTAAACTTGGAAGATCAAGACGTAGAGTAGGACTCCGTGTTCTAGTATGACTCGGTATAGCCTGTAATTCCAGAGACCCGGCAGCCTTTATAAGCGGGGTCCTGGATCGTAGTGAGCTAAGCTTCAACCAATAGAGAAACCCTAGCCACCAGAGAGAAGTCGCCGGCTCCTAAGTTGTGGGAGCCGGGTCCTTGTAATCGAGATACAATCAAGAGCAATAACATAGAAGCAGGAAGTAGGTCTTTACCTCGAATCAGAGGGGCCGAACCTGGGTAAATCCTTGTTCCCCGACGAGATTAATCGTTCCCACGTACTTCAATCACCAATGGCCCCAGAACTCATCTTCCCTGAGGAAGAACTTGCCGTGACAACCCCACGACAGTTGGCGCCCACCGTGGGGCCTACGGTGACGAAAGGAGTTGAGATCGTTGGAGCTGCTCGTCGAGCTATGGAGAAACTCGCCATCGGGCGGGTCTACACGGATGAGCATGGAGAGACCGAGATCGATGACTCAGGCTGGACTTCGGAGATGAACGAAGTCGACGAAGGCTACCAGCTTGTCTTTGGAGGAATCAACGTGTTCGTCGGGATGGTGTGCGCGTCGGGTCTTCGCGTGAACTCGGCGGAGTCAGTATCAGAGCCAACCGTTGTCGTCGAGTCCGACGGCGAGGAGTCGGTCGGAACTTCAGAGGTCGGCATCATCGCCGAATCTGAGGGACCCCTAGCTGAGGAACCAGAGGTGATGCAAGAGTCAGATTCAGATTATGATGCAGATTCAGAGTCCATCCTACCCTTGTTTGAAGATCGGCTTGGGTACGGGATAGAGGAAGAGGATTATGAGGAGTCGCCAGTACGCACTCGTGTTGTGGGAGTCTACATGTCTGGAAACACTGGGAATCAGTTTGATCCGACTCTATTGACAAAGGAAATTAATGCAAGTAATGCCGCTGAGAGGGCAGCCGAGTTAACCAACGCTCGTGCTGCGTTGGAGAAGCAGCTAGCTGATATTACAGAGGCAAACCGTCGACTAGCCGCGGAACAGGCCCGAGTCCAGGATGAAGCTCAAGTTGTGCGGAGGCGCCGCGAGGAGCTTACTTCAATTCAACACCGCAGAGCCAGGAGTCGCTTGCATGATGGAGTCCACATCAATCCAACCAATCTATTCATCACACCTAACGGTTCAGGCAGAGGAGCCGGACTAGGAGGCTCAGCGGCAGCAGGAGGCGCCGCAGGAGGAGCCGGAGGACCACCACCACCACCACCACCACCACCCCCAGAAGGATCGGGAGGCAGCCGTGCCAACGGACCACCGCCTGAAGGAGGAGTCGGAGGAGGAGCACCTGGTGGCTTAGGGTCTCAGCCTAACAGATTTCATACCCCAGAGGGACATTACTCTAATCCTATGGACAACGTACATGCGGCGACTCTGAGGTTGGAGAATATTGTGGTACCAGAGGGACCAGCAGGACAGGAGACTCGTGAGGCTATCGAGCTACTGAAGACAGCTTTGACTCAGCAAGCTTTGTACCCAACCTTTCCAGATGCAAGTAGGCTACACTCAACACCCTTTAACTCAGGTACGAGGAGTCGGCACGGTGAGTCCAACCCGGCCAACTCTACGAGTGCAAGGCGTCGTGAGCTAGTGAGGAATCGTGCAAACATGCCAACTGCTTCACAGGCTCAGCTAGTGGTTGATGAAGCAAGGCAACGACGAGAAAGAGAAGCAGCAAGAGCTCGGGAGGCAGAAAGGGACAGAGCATTAGTGGGCGCAGCCAACCCGCCTCAGCCAACCCGCGTGCACGAGGAGGTGACTTCTCCTGGTGCTTCCCCAGCATTAACAGGACCAGAGTGTTTGTCTGATGCCATCAGGTCCGAGTCCTTCCCCAGCAGTTTCAAGGAGCCGCGCAAGGTTCCAAACTATGAGCCAAACATGGACCCGACCTCTTGGTTGGGTACATACGAGATGGCAATGAGTATTCGCAATGCCACAGGTAATCTGTGTGCCAAGTTTATGTATCTTATGATGGAGGGAGCAGCCAAGGTTTGGATGCGCAACTTGCCTCCTAGATCAATCAACTCTTGGGAGCAATTAAAGGCAGCTTTTATTCAGAACTTCCAGGGCACATGCAAAAAACTCAGCACCATCGAGGACCTAGAGCGGTGTGTCCAGAGGAAGGGCGAGTCAGCAAGGCACTGGATGAAGCGAGTCTCAGAGATCATTAACTCCTCACAAGGACTCCCACCAGTTTCAGTGTTAATGGCGATGGAGAGAAATTGCAGTTACAATCCCTTGAGTTGGAAGCTAGGTCGTATGAAGGAGAGCCTGAATCAAGGTATTCCCCTTACGATTGGTGAGATCATGGCAGGTGCTAATAAGCACGCTGCCACAGACAAAACAAAGGATTAGGAGGAAGGAACTAAAGGACAAGGTGGCAATGGTCAGAATCAGAACCAGAATCAGAACCAGAATCAAGGTGGTGGCAAGAGGCCATATGGAGACAACTCTGACCTAGTGGCCAACACAAACACTGGAGTCAGACGCAAGGACAATAATTCTGGTGGATACCAAGACCGCACTCCAAGCACGGAGGAGGTCTTGAGGATTCCTTGCCCTAAACATGCTAAGAACGGTAGATGCGGTCATACCCTGGGACAGTGCGTAGATTTGCAGCGCGCCAGGTTCCAAGGGCCAGGAGGAGGTAACAACAATGGTGGATATAGAGGAAACAATGGAGCCGGAGGACCCGGCAATAATGGTGGAGGAGCCGGCAATAACCCAAACCAACCTCAAGGAGGAGGTCACCAGCAGGGCGGGTTCCAGCAGAACCCGAAGCAGCTCAATGATGGCAATGGTCAGTATTATGTCACAACTCGGCAGCACAACCCGAGTCGTGGCAGCTACCATGTCTTCACAACTAGTACGTCCAAGCGTTCCAAGAAGTTGAAAGTCAGAGCAGTTAATGCAGTAGAGCAGTTAAGCCGGCTTTTGTGAACATGAGTCCTTTAGTCGAGTCACCCAGTGAGTGCGCTTTGTTCTTTAAATTTTGATCATCAGGTTCTTGGGGGCTTGCTTTTCAGTGAAAAAAGTTAAGCTTAAACTCTTGTTCGTCAGACTCGCTGCGGGACAGCACTGCAGAAAGAGAACACTCGGTCTTACCCAGGTTCAGGGCCCTCTTAAGGAGGTAAAACCCCTACGTCCTGTTTCGGTGTATTGCACTGCTTGGAGAGTTTACAGTAAAAGGAGAGCTTGTCGAGCTCGAGGTGGTTAACAATGGCTACTTGCTAGTCTTCAGATCTAGGGTTTAGGCTTAGAAATCTTGGGACCCTTTGCTTGGGCGCGCTCCCCCTCCTTTTATAGGCGTCCTGGACCTCTTCTGCCCAAACCTTTGGGCGGGAAGGGTTACCACACGGCGACGACGGAGAAGGCGCGGTGCACGATAAAGGTGAAGTCCACCATAAAGGTAAAGCTCGTGGACGCGGTACACGGCAGGGGAACGGCGTCACCAAAGTTGAAAAGAGGCACCGACCAGCTGGACGGTGGGCTGGCGCTTGCCGAGGTGGGAGGTGACCCACGGTGACGTCGTCCTTAGAGCGTAGCTGCAGACTGTTCCCTTATCACCAAAGAGGCAATACTCGTTGTCCGCTTTGCTTGGCTCCGCTTTGTTGACTGCTTTATACATGGAAACGGCAACTGCGGCGTCGTCGTCATCGCGCGTAGGCACGCGCGTCACTCTGCACATGGCGCAGAGCCCATGTGCGCTCTGCCGCGGGGGCAGCGATGGCTTCGCGAGGAAGGAGCTTCGCGAGGCGAAAAGCCTCGCCGAGCCCCCTGGCTGGATCCTTAGCGTAATTGCGGGTGGCGTCGGAGACACCTTGTCGAGGAGCGACCCCTCGCCAAGGGAAGAAACCTTCGGCAAGGAGGGGAAGATCCCTCGCGAGGAACAACCCTCGCGAGGCTCGCCAGGCTGGAGAGCCTGGTCCTTAGCGAAAATCGTTCAAAGAATCTTGTGGGCCCTGGCAGGCCGGCCCGTGGTATCCTGGTTTCCACTGTGCCGACAATTTAAAAAAAAATGTGATACAAAATATAAGTTGGCATGTAATTAATTGCGTAGATACAGCCTATCAATTAATTAGAGGCAAATTATTCGTGTATAATAATAACAAAAAATCTGCTGACACTGATGACTCATCAAGCAAGATAAACTTCACATCTGTCCTATGGTTTTGTATGGACTTTTCCCATTTTTAGCACCATATGGATTTGTTTTTTCCTGAGACCTACTACGTGCTTTTAACCTGACACGTCCCGAGGGGACGAACCGGAACAGCTGCCGCTGCACCAAACCCAACCCGTCCCGGGCCATTACTCCACCGCACCCATCCTCTCCTGCAAAACCAAAGACCAGACCACTCACGCCGCGCTGCACGCACTGCACGCGCAAGCCCTTCTCCGATCGTGCTCGCCGCCGGGGTGGTGGTAGCAGGGGTGACCGGAGCAGCGGGGAGGAGGAGATGAGGGCGCCGCGGAGGCCGATGGCGGTGGCGCTGGGGTGGGTGCGAAGGCAGCCGCCCAAGGTCAAGGCCTTCCTCGCCGTCGTCGCGGGCATGGCCGCGCTCGTCTGCATCCGCTTCATCGTCCACGACCACGACAACCTCTTCGTCGCCGCCGAGGCCGCGCACGCGCTCGGCATCGCCGTCCTCATCTACAAGCTCACCAAGGAGAAGACCTGCGCTGGTTCGCTCGCTTCCCCACCCCCTACCCCCCTTCTCCGAAGCTATCCTCTCGATCCGTCGAGCTCGCGTGATTCCACCTCGGCCTGATCTGATTGGTTGTAGAAAGCTATGCCCTTTCAGTACGTTTCTGCTTAGTTTTACTTTTAGGAGTAAACATCGGGTGCGTTTCGTTTCAGTTTAAGCTTATCATCCTCGCATGTTGTATCCGGTGCTAATTGTCTGCCTTTGGATGCTGAATGATGTGCCTTTTCGGACCATGAACCTGATTTGCGGATGGACGTAGATAATTCTGTGCCTTTGTAGGGTGAGGCCTATATGAATCCACTGTTTTGCTATCATGTGTGAAGAGTAGCAGCATACTGTCTGCAACTTGCGATGAGACCTAGTAATACATTGCAACTACGGTGGACTTTTAATGCTACGCACATGCTGCTTTGGGGAACCGTGAGATTTTTTATGTGGGGATTTTGCTCCGAGTTTTCGAGGAAAAAGCTTTTGCCTGTTCCTTCTGTGGAGGTCTTGAGCTGTATCTGTCTACTGCAGAGGTACTGTCGCGATATGCAGGCAACTCATGCTATGCCTGTTCTTGAAACTTTGTTGCGGTTATTATATCAATAAGATTGTGTCTGAGATTGTTCTGATCAGTATGGTGTATCTGATAGTGCATAAAGTTTTTCTTCAGACTTTCATCTTCTGCTTCAGAGATGGAGGTGGTTAAATCATGCCCCTTTTCGGTCTCTACTTGAACACCTGTGTCTTTCGTGGACTTGCTGTTCTTCAAAAACTTTCCTGCTTTATTTGTGTGAATGACCTTGTCCCTAGATGTTTTATTAATGGAAAAAGGATCCGTGGAGGTTTCAAAGTGAACACTGTTTCTACACGTCAGCCTCATCTTTTTTTATGTAATTTGGTGTTTTGTGATCCTTATTTGGAACATATGTGTATTCCTTTTGTTTTTTGTCTGCTGAAAGACGAATGTTTTTCTCGTGAAAAGCAACAAGGAAATTTCAGTTGATCTACTCTATGTTAGCCTCATTGGTTTTGATAACTGTGGCACTATTATATCAGGCAACAACACATTTTTCTGGCATGGGACTGATTTTTCTCTCTTTTTCGTGGTATTTTTGCTGCTCATGATGTTTCCTTTATTTTAGCTGTTTGGATATTATGGTCAGGTAATATGGTTTATCACCTGATACAGAATGCCTTGTCAAGCTGTGAAAAAATGGTATGCAAAATTGATATTTGTATGGTTGCGCAACTGCCTTCTCACTTATCTCTGTTAGTAAAGTTTTTTAATTACTGGAATCTGCAACCACCTTTCAAGTTCCCCTTAAGGACAAACTGCGTAGTCTCTGCTTGTGAAGTGCATACATATGACTGATATGCCTTAGTAGGGCACTAACTTGCGTATCATTGTGTGTAAAAAACACAATTCCAAGATACATTATTTTTCCGTTTATGTCATTTGTTCATGATCATTGCTGTGTAATTTCATACTCCTGCTCTAAATCTTTCAAAACTTACCCTCTTTAAATTTTTTCAGGGCTATCACTCAAGTCTCAGGATTTGACAGCACTGTTCCTGGCTGTTAGGTTGTACTGCAGCTTTGTTATGGAGTATGACATTCATACATTGCTGGATTCAGCTACACTAGCAGCTACTCTTTTTGTCATTTACATGATTCGGTTCAAACTGAGGGCAACTTATATGTTGGAGAAGGACAACTTTGCATTGTACTATGTGGTAAGAACAATATCAACTTCTAGACTATAAAACCGCGAGGACTTAGTCTATCGAACATTAATTGTTTGTGGCATTTTACTTCTCAAATCACCTCTCCAATTTCTGTTTTCTCACTGCCAAAACCATATCCTGGTTGTACTTTTGTAGATCCACAAAAGCGCTGTAAGATGCAGTATCACTTTTGGAAAGAGTTGTTCGTCGTTTTATATGCTGTTAATCCATTCATCGTGTGAACCTCTTATTGCCAAACATACTATCTTACTAGACTTACTGTCCAGGTGGTACCTTGTTTTGTGCTGGCGTTTCTTTCCCATCCTTCAACATCACATATCATGGTCAATAGGATCTGCTGGGCCTTCTGTGTTTACTTGGAAGCTGTTTCAGTGCTACCCCAGTTGCGCTTGATGCAGAATACAAAGGTAACTATTAAAACAGTAGAACGTCCATAATCCCTTGATTGCAGACTCCAATGGCCATATTTATCTAACCTCTACATGTTTTTTGAGCAGATTGTTGAACCGTTCACAGCTCATTATGTGTTTGCATTGGGTGTTGCAAGGTTTTTTAGCTGTGCACACTGGGTTCTTCAGGTTCTTTTCTCTGTCTTTTTTCTTACAAGTCTACAATTTTCACCGATGCAACAACACAAACTGTATTCAGACCAGTTGCATTATGGAATATTTGACATGTTTGGTCCATTCTCGAGATACTTTAGATGAACAAAACAGACCCTCTTTGGGAAAATGAATACACAGTTCTGTTACAAATATAAAGTAAAACAGCACATCGTCATCTCTTGGCTGGTTGTTCTGTTTTATCATTTTTCTGGGACTCTCGTCGCCGGTGTAATACATTGTTTACGTTATTAAGTACAGATGAACAAACGTTTTTGATTTGAGGTATATTTTCGTTGTTACCATCGTGATTAGTCATGTTCATACCTGATGTAACATATCCCAGGTAATCATAGTTCCTACTTAGTTGCATGTTGGATGTTATCTTAGCGTATGTTACATCATTTTTTAGAAATCAGTCTGTTACTTGTAAATTCATTGGATAAAATCATCCTTATTCTTGGGATTTGAGAATATGTTAAACTAACTAAATTCATATTACAGAATTTTGACGATTCGGTGATTGTATCCATCAAAACTAAGTAACGGTACGCCATTTTGTTTGTAGGTCTTGGATACGCGTGGCAGATTGTTGACTGCTCTGGGCTATGGTCTGTGGCCGTCGATGGTGCTTCTCTCTGAAATTGTCCAGACGTTCATCCTTGCAGATTTCTGCTACTACTATGTGAAGAGGTACATAATCAAAGCTTCGGCTATCACTTTGGCAAAGAGTCAAACATCCAATAACCATTGATTTCTTGTGGTGCAGTGTTGTTGGTGGACAACTTGTTCTGCGGCTTCCTTCCGGGGTGGTGTAAAATCTTCAACAGGATACACAACTCAGTTGGTCTTGCTGTCGAACAGTGGTTCTGCTTCTAGCGCCCAACCTTCTCCCTTACCATGTGGGATGATTTCAGAGCCTTGTTTGCTTTTCTTTTTCTAGTTATGAACTCTTATTGTGAAAATTATACCGGAGACCGTCGTGGAGCTTAGGTTGTTGAGAATGCTGTTTATCAATCAATAGTTGACTATTTATCCAAATAGGAGGACCAGGGGATCCTCCTTCGGTCCTCAGGTTCTCTTGCATCTCTCTTCCATTTATGTACAGCCGTACGGGCACAGGTGCCTGCCAATGCCTCGTTGATACGTACGGGTTGTTTTACTTGCACACACAAATGCTTGTAAGAAGCTGGCATAATCCACGAGGGACTAGAATCTAATTTCGAAGCACACGATTTAGTCGAAGCTGCTTTAGGTCTTAATCCTGCAGGTCATGCGTGGTTTACTGAACAAACGGACACTTGCTGTGTGTCTTCCCCAGTGTATAAAAATGAAAAGGCTACGTGTGTTTGCCCGAATTTGCTTAGAGCATATCCACCGGGTTCTAAAGGAGTCCTTAAGGTCCGGACAGAATAAAGAGCCACACGGGAGGTCCCAAAGCTTTCGTTCCGTCCAAATTGTGTCCAGTACCGCCAATCAGAACTCCAACTTTGGGGGCTGGCTTGGCGGTGCTAGACACGGTCTGCGCCGTGGCTCTGATAGGTATGGCCCGCCTCGATATGAAACGATGCTATGCGTTAATGCGTAAACGGCGGCAATGATTCAACGCATGATATGTTGCAGTAACGGAGGAGGAGCGGAGCCTCCTGCCACCGTTCAACGCATCTGTGCTCTACTGTCCTGGTGGATGCCGAGTATGCCGACCGCCTCCACAGCTCTCCACCATCGGCACCGACCACGAGCCGTCCGAGCAGGTGTCCGACGAAGAGAAGCCACCTCTTCCGCCAACAAGCTACGCCGGTCGTTGATATCGATTCCCTGCCAGAACAAGGGCTTTCAAGATCCTGGTCAAGAAAAGTTTTCTCCACGGCCTACGTCGATCATTGATATCGACGTTTGCCGAAACAGCCAAATGTCCCCTTGACCAGAGATATATGCATCTATGAGAAGTACATCGAGCAGTGCATGTGTCAGGGCGCGGACAGCCGGTGAGCTTGTCGCCGACCTCCTCTGCCATAGACATATGTACGGAGTAGCTCGAGCAATTTCATTGGGAAAGCCTCAGAGTTTTGGCTCTACTCCATGGTAAACAAGGATGTAGAATTAAAGAGGTTTATGTTTAAGGTTTAGCTTTTACTTTATTGCATCAAATTGTACCCAAATTTGTATTTCAATCGCATCAAGTTGTATCCAAATTTATATTTCAATCGCATCAAGTTGTATCCAATATTAAAAATTATGTTTGCTTGGCCTGGATGGGTGCGAGTGTGAAAGGCAGAAAAAAATACTGGATAAGTATCCGGCACCTCAAAGAGGACACCGTTTAAAAAATACCGGACACAATTTAGACACCCGGTGTGAAGATGCTCTTATTTTTCATCTTCTGACTCCCTAGTTCCCCTTTTTCCTTTCAAAACTTGTTGTTTTGTCGCGAGCAGTTAAAGTCTCGATGCCCGTCAGATTTGAACCCTACAAACTGGAACTTTGTCTCACTAGCTACTCCTAGGTGTACCGTGTAGGCAAGCAAGACACTAGGGGCCGTTTGGCTCGCGTAATCACCCATGCAGCTTTTACGTTTTCAAGGGCCTGTCCCCCAGAGCCTACCCCATGAAGCTTGAAACCAAACGTCGCGTTAAAGTGAGTGTGTGTAAAAAAATAGGTAGGGGTTGGTAGACTGTCATGCAGGGCGCATGCACGGCATTTGGTGTAGCTGCGTGTTGCATGCGCTGTAAGAGGGGCATGCAAGATTCACTACATGCGCAGTTGCCTCGTGTTTCGCGCCGCCTGGATGAGAGGCTGCATGCATGGGAACGCCGAATCGGTCGTTTTTTCAGGGCCAGGCCCAGAGGTGCTTTAAATATCGTGCGGACGCAAAAATGGAGGATCGTATTTAACCAAACGACGCGTCGGCGAAAAGATTCGATTCTCATATTGCGTACCTAATTCTACCAACTTCCATACAGCGTACATACTTTTGCTACATGAGCCAAACACCCCCTAGAAATCTCTTCCATCTTGCGAGATTTGAGCACCTGGCTGCTCCTGTTAAAATTAGACTTTTTTTATCTGTGTTAAAATTAGACTTAACTTGCCGTGACTGTGTGGATGATTCTATTTCGTGTCAACGCCTCGTCGAGAATAATAAAACCATGGGGCAGCCGTGCAAGAAACCAACGAACGAGGTACACACACTTGCAATGCCTTACTTGCCGTGAGCAGGCGGCTGCTTAATTCTGCACCCACCGGCAAGTTAATCTGAAGTCGAATGCGGCAAATCCTTTTCTTCCGTTTCGTTCCAAACATTACACCGCGGTAGCCTAAGAAAAATGGTAGTATGACACGAATGACAAGCATAAGGAAGCATAGACCAACGAGCAAGGATTTCTGACTCCCAAGCTCCCGTGTTCCTTTATTTTATTTTGTAAAAATCGTATTTACAAATCCTCACTTTAAAATACTTTGTACTCGGTGCTACACAGAAATGAACAAAAGTATGGATCCAAGTATAGTGAACATCATGTATTTTGAAAACCACTTGTCATTTTGTGTAGCCTAGAGTTACAAGAATTTAGCGTTATAATTTTTTAAACTTGTAAATATAATTTTCGATTTAAAAAATAAAGAGAGCGTTGGAGCTCGGGAGCCAAAATGAGTTTTCATAGACTACTAGCCATATTAACCGGTTTATAAATTATAAATGTATGCCGAAAAAATTTCGTCCCGGTTTATAGATAAAACAATGACCATACAATTCATGCATACAACTCGACCCCGTAAGATAAAACACCAAACACCACCACCCACACACCCAAGTCAAGATACATAGGTGCTAAAGAATGGCTACAAAGCCGCGCTCAACGAACCAATGTCTTCAAGACGACGCCTTTAAGAAGGGAACAACATCGGAGTACCGGAGTACCGCCACCGCCTGATCAAAAGGATCAGGATTTTCACCCGGAGCAACACGAAGGACGGAGGATAACCACGACGAAGCCTTCACGAAGGAGACGACGTCCATGGAGGTTGACACCGTCTGCTTGGCCAAAGCCATACAAGGTCTTTACCCCAGCAAATACACTCTGCCTCCGATGCGTGATGTGGCCATTCGACCTGCCATACCACCCCCACTGACCAGCCATCATGCCGCCTGCAGGGACATGGTAGCCAGCCCGCACCTGAGCCATGAGCTCCTCCCACGAGCATCAGGACTCCCGACCGCTGCCCCGGCATCCGAGACCACCCCTCATCCATGCCGCAACACATGGACAGTAGACTAGAGCAGGGTAGAAGGCGCCTCCTTCCATCCCAAAACGAGCCCCTTGGTAGGAAGGAGACCCAACCGGCCAGATCTAGGACGGGAAAGGTCGCCGTCAACCGCCGACCACACACCCTACCAGGGACCAGGGCCACCATCGCACTCGATATGGCCGCTCCAGATCTCGGTGACGGTAAGGCCGGGAGGTCGCCTGCCTCCCTCCCCGAGACACCCCTGAAACTGCCAGCCATCCACATATGCGACACGTTGAGCCACCGTCGCCATCCATCGGGGTTCGCCACCGACTACCACACCAAGACCACACACACGGAAAGAGAGAGATCGAACCACAACTGTCGCTCCGCCACCTCCACCAGCCTAGCTAGGGCAGGGGCAGTGGCCCGCAACATGTGCCGCTATCAGCCCGCACCGCCAGATCTGACCAGGCCGTTGCCGCCTGCAGCTGCCACTCCCGGCCGTTCCTAACCCCAGGGATGCACCAGCCTGCCGACGCCCGACACATCGCTGCCATGATGCCGACTTGCACCGGCGCGCTGTCGCGCTGTACGCCCGCCGCCTAGCGCCGCATCCTGGCCTCGCCGCCTCGGCCCGCGCCGAAGCCTCCACGCAAGGAGCCGGGAGATCCCCGCCGCGGCCGACTCCGACCGGGCTTCGCCCGACGCGTTTTGTGGCGGCGACGAGGGAGAGGGAGTTGAGGAGGGGAGGTCGGCAACGCGGCCTAGGGTTCCCTCCCGTTCGCACGCAGGGGAGACGCGGGAGGGGTCGGAGAGGGAAACCGAGCTCAGAATGAATCATCGATTGATTCAAATATTAGCTGGTGAGTATTACAGACATATCGAATCTCAAATCGGTTTATCGCCGTATTTTTTTTGTTAGAAAAACATACTAGCACACTAAACTTATTTGACAGTTTGGTTTAGAAAGTTGTACACGATAATAAAATATATAAACTAGATGATACCCCGCGCGTTGCTGCGACAATTTATAGCAATGCACATGAGGAAAATACACAGTAAAGAAGAAGACTATTTTAAAGTTCTACGGTAGTGAACACACATGGCATGAGTTAAAGTTCAGAATCTAACAGATTGTATATATCTGATCATTAGATCATACATGCATGCTTTGAAGTGAGAAAAAAAGGTGCCCCAGAACAAAACAAAAAAACTAATGTGTCAAACGATTGCATAAACATCTTTGTAATGCAAATTAAATCGGGAAAATATTTGCAAGGCATTGGAATATAACTTCGCAATGTTACCATTGGAGCAGCAAAAAAAAAAAAAAAAATTGAGTACAGACGTGCATCACTGAGCTAACAGATGTGAACCGGATTTGTTTCAATAGACCAGCGCTGACAGTGTCTTAGATGAGTGAACTATTTGTCCATTTGTACTTGAAAATGTAGCGCATAATTTAACGAAATCAATTAGAAGATAAATAAAAATATAAAGTATTATATTTTAGATAATGACAGTTAGATAGACTATGATTTTTGCAACCACAAAATATTCAGTGACTAAATAAAATATTCAGTGATTAAATAGATTGAACAGTGTGTTCTGCACAACCAGTCGGCGATAAAATAGACTGAAGACAACAACAAACCTTTAACTGAAGCCCTTGATCTAAAAAAACCTTTGATTGAAGCCCAGTCGCAAATCATGTAAGCAGAATTGCGGCCATACTGCAGATTTTGCACCGTGACCATCAAATATCTGTAAAAGCTTGAAACATGTCTACTGATAGTGAAACAGTAAAAGGCAATCTTCCATGATCCGATATACTTGGAGAAAAACCAGTGCCAAGAATAGATGAAATCCATGACCAATAATAAATTCCGGCACTCTTTGTGTACTCAAGTTTCACTAATCACAATCTCATCATCAAGCAGCTTGGCTACACCCAGTGGACGCCGAGAAGAAGAATATTGTTGTTCTTGACCTGTCGTTTGGGAGTGATTACAAAGGTTGTAAAGCATATGCCGGAAGGAAGAATAGCCAAGCAAGAGGCAGCGGCATCCACGACAATACATAGGGGGAGGGTGTACTAATCCATGGCAATATCACGAGAGAGATGTATAAAAGGAGGAGATTAACAGGCAGGAGGAGATCATGAACCTTAAAGTGCTTGTCAGTACAAGGATTACGTCAGTTAATGCGTCGCCAAGTGACTGTTCAGAGGCCTGCACCTTTAGCTTTCTATGGAGAAGATGAGCAGAACATAGATATTTTTTTACAACGCATATTATAGAGATGTTTGTAATACGAACGGCTGGTATTAAATTATGCCTTCTTGACGTGGAGGATGATGTGGGAGGTTTGTATGACGTGGCATGCTAGGATTGCTCAAAGGATGCTTGATGAGGTGGACATCTTGCATGTGGAGAGAAATAAAATTAGTGGGGATGATCTTCTTAGTTATATAGGATCAGGTTCATAACAAAAAAAAAACTAAATTCCAGCACTAGAATGTGCAAAGCTGACTAGCCAGAAATGAAGTTGAAAAGAAAAAAAACAGAAACAAAAATAGCTTCCCACGGAAGTCGTGCGGGACCCACAGCACAGCGGAACACAGAGAAAAGCGGTGCGATGCGTTTCCTTTACACTTTGTGTTTGTTTCCATCCTGGGTCTCCTGACCGAGTCGGAACAGCCTCCCTGTTTCGTCTCCTGTTTTAAACCCAGGGCCGGCCAGACGCGACCCGACCTTCTCATATCGTAAGCCAACCGTGTGCCTGAGCTTGCTTAACGTTGCCACTATTGAATTTCTTCCTCCCTGACTTCCCTTCTTCTCCAATCTCTCGCTCGCTGCCGCCTCTCTCCAACCCATGGACGGCTCCAAGGGAACCGGCGGCGGCGGCGGCGAGGGCGAGAAGCCCAGCGCCGACCAAAACCGTAGCCCTAATACCCCCGCCGCGACCGGAGGGGACGACATGTCGGCGTCGGCGGCGGCGGCGGCGGTAGGGAGGAGGCCGTTCACCGCCTTAAGCCAGGAGGAGGCCGACCTCGCCCTCGCGCGCGTCCTCCAGGAGCAGGTAAGCGCCCAGATCTCGCGGGGCTGGCTAATTCCCCCCTGGAACGGCGGCTGACGGTTTAATTTCGGCGCAGGAGCGGGCGTACATGATGCTGAGCGCGCACGGCGGGGAGGGGAGCGACTACGGCGGGAGCTACGACGACTACGACGAGGAAGAGGAGGAGGAGTGGACCGAGTACGAGGAGGAAGACGGTGTGGGGGCACTCCCCGACGGCGAGGACGAGGAGGTGGGCGACCCGGAGGGCGGCGAGGTGGACCCCGCGGCAGGGTACGAGGACGACGAGGCGTACGCCCGGGCCCTGCAGGACGCCGAGGAGCGCGAGGTCGCCCAGCGGCTCATGGCGCTCGCGGGGATTACGGATTGTGAGTGCGCAAGAGACAGAGTTTTCGGAAATTCAGTCATGTTTTCTCCCACTCCTCGTTTTGGGATGTTGATTAGTGTGCTGTTTTTTCAGTAGGGGAAGAGATGGAGCATGATGCTGAAGATGAGGAAGATGGGGGTAGCGCACAGGTGAGCTCATTCCGTTGCATGATTTGGGATGCTCGTATCCTCTCAACAGTTTGTTGATTCATGGGTGTGCTTAGGAAATCATGCACTGTCTAGCTTTTCTATCGATACATGAAACTACATTTATTGATTTGGATATAGTTTCATTCATGTGTTTGTTTCTAACTCAAAACGTAGGCACTAGTATGCCGCCCCAATCTTCAGAATAGGTAGCTGAATGCTTGAAACTCATTTCTCTTAATTGCTCATGTTTAGACATACATTAGATTTTCATAATTTCCTTCAGCTCATCATTTGTCAGTGGTCTAGAATAATAGTCGTAATGCATTATCCCAAGGGATGGTGGCTAGAACTTAGACATGCTTTACTTGTAGTAATAAGAATGTGGATTTTCTTAACACAATGGCATATGTGCACCTTTGTATTGACTCCACTGTCCACCCTTTGTAAATACACTAAAGACTGACATACAATTTGGAATTGAAGTCTCCTATTCTGATTCTTGCCAATAAGCATATCGTCGCTGGCATGCAAAATTGCATATTCAGTATCAGTTCTTCTATTTTTTTTTCGAGAAAGCACAAAGGACTTTTGCGTTCCATTTCATTGAAAAGGCAGAGTTGTTTACAGTCCTCCTAGGAGGCAGATTACATGAGTTCTTCTATTTAAAACGTTGACCAACGGGGGAGGGATCCCTCCCTTGGCTATACGTTGTTAGGTCGATGAGACCTCCGTTTAGTCTGAAAGCTTCACCTGCGATTCAAACCCGGGTGGCGAGCTCACCACGCAGTTCTCAGTTCTTCTATTTGGGAACCGCGGAAAGTAGTCCTCAAATTTATACCAAGATGTGTCCCCTGACCAATTTGTATCTTTGTTAATAACATGGTCCTATTCTCTTTTTATCATCATAAAAAATATCCCAAGCACGCAGCTGGTATCTGACATTTTCAATACTCGTGCTTATGTCAAACTTCAGGATGCATGGGAAGATGTTGATCCAGATGAATACTCGTACGAGGTAAGTTATATATTTTGTACTAAAAGAAGGTTCTTTGCATTTGGCATATCTTTACCTTCAGCTTGAAATTATTTTCGCTGAACCAGACAGAACCTTCATGATTTACTCTTGAATATTAGTTAATGGTTGTGCTGTTCTTAGGAGCTGGTTGCGTTGGGTGAAGTAGTGGGTACGGAAAGCAGAGGCGTGTCTGCTGATACTCTGGCTTCATTACCTTCGGTAACTTACAAGGCACAAGATAAACAAGACAGCAACATGGAACAGTATGGGGTTTTTTCTTTGTTCTTTTGTCAAATAAAAAAAATGTCTATTGACATTACAATGTCCTGATCTGTGAATTTTATTTGCAGATGTGTTATTTGCCGTGTGGAATTTGAGGAAGGTGAATCATTGGTTGCACTTCCTTGCAAGCATTTGTATCATTCTGATTGCATAAACCAGTGGCTGCAATTAAACAAGGTAACCCGCCTGTTCCTCGTTTTCGTATCCGGAAAAAGGATCACCAAGGTCTTGATGATTTGGTTACATTTTAATGAAAAAAAAACTCTCGCTGAAAGAAAGAAGTGTTCTATGAACCCAGAGCTATTCTATTTCCTCCATTAAAAAGCTTTTTTCTCCACCAGCAGGCTGTATGATGTCGATGTTCATTAAGTTCCTGTTTTGCATGATAACATAGGCAGTACACAGTTGGCAGTTGGATAGTATTGGTGTACTATCCATCTTTCTCTAATAATAACTCAAGTGTTGGAGTGAATTTGTTATTAATGGTTCATGAAACTGAAAACTAGACAAAATGTTCCCGTAACACAACGGTGACGAATACCATTGGCTGTGTTGCAGGTATGCCCTATGTGCAGTGCTGAAGTTTCTATCTCAGATGACAACCAGGCATGACATTCTCTTAACGTCGTCATCACGGGCATTTAATGGGAAGAAATAGTGGCAGCTTACATTTTCTGCTGTTGGTGAGATTCAAGCATATGGAGCTGTTGCGTTGTTCAAAGAAACTAAGGAACAACCGATCAAGCCTCGAGTCCATCTCCCTTGCTAGCTCAGCAGACTCGGACAATATGGACTAGTGGACTTTCTTCACCGTGCAGCTGCTTTGTGTATCCTGTTAAACGCTCGTGGTCTATCTATGATTCATTGATGTAAGATAGTTTAAATTTATACCTATTCTTTGTTAGACGCTTGTTGTCCATGTATGATTTCATAGATGTAAAACAATCATCATATTTATAGTCATTCTTTTACACTTGGTCGCCTAAGTTTAACCTAGTTGCATGCTTGACTGATGACTGTGTTTCTGAAGAACGCTGAATGATGCTCGTCTGATCTACAAAGTGCTGGGTACTCCAGATGTATTGTGTGACTCTAAAAAGGTTTGCTATTGTGACTTGTTTCACCAAACAAACATACAAAACCTCTCCTGCAGCCGACCACAATTCTAGGGATGAAAACGGAAAGAAGTGGGTGTTGCACTGCTGCCACGTTAGTTTTCATAGTTTCTTTTTGCGGAACCGGAAAACAAATACGGAATACAATACGAAATCGTTCTCTAGTGACTCAAAAAGAGCGTCTGACTCGAGAGGAAGGAACGAATACCGGCAACCTCTCATGCTGACGAATATTTGTGGAATTCACAGTGGAAATTAAAAGTTCAGCCAAAGATATGTGTGTTTTGGTGGAGGGTCCTGCTTGGAATCCTGCCTGATGAATGCACGTTGAAGAGACGACATATTAAAGTCACTAGCAGATGCAATATTTGTATGGCTATGGAAGAGGATTTGATGCATGCACTCATCAAATGCTCACATGCTCAAGCGTTCTGGAATGAGGCGCAAACATGGTTTAGCTTCCGCCTCGGCTACACCATGATACATGGGCTCGTGATATACTGATATCTTAAGGATGACCAGTTTTCTGATTAGAGAAGGACAGAAATCATTTCCGTCATGTGGGCTATCTGGCATTCAGGAACAGACTAACACATGACCGTGACGGTGTTGACCCAACATTTTCGGTTCGGCGAATTAAAGAGGATTTGACAATCCTTGACATCCCTAGCCAGCATGCGGCAATCTTACCAGGACATGGGTCGACCACCAGAGTCGGGATGGTTAAGATTAACAATGACATAGCGACGAATGCAGACAGAGGCAATGGAGGGACAGAATCTCTGAAACTCTAGGAGCAACTCCAAATGAATAGTTGCACCAATTCTTTTAGAAATTGGAAAGCTAGTTTCGTTCTTCTACTCATTTTGTATTTCAACATGTTTACCGGGGTGCCAATCAACCAGCTCACTTGTGCGTGACATGTTTGCCCTTTACAGGTGACTAATAGTTGGTTAGACCTGGTCCCTAGCTTCCTTGTCATCGTCGTTCTGGCTGATGATCCTGGAACTTTTTTCGTTGAATAAAGCTCTCTATATTACCTGCAAAAAAAATATGGGTGGGCGATATGGCGGCACCGCGGAGGCGGTCCGGTGTCCCTAATCCTAGCGTGCCTGTTCAATTAGAGGATAAGGTTGAAGGGATTTAAGGATTCTATAGTAGAACATCAGTTAGATTGGACCATTTTCGCAAAGATTGATAAGGTTCTGCTAGGTTAGGGACGAGTTAAACGTTTGGGGGTCACGAAGTTGCCACGGATGAGCACATTGGTCACGAACTCAAAAAATACTAAATTTTGGTCACGTAGTTGTGTGTATGAGCTCCGTTCGTCACTCCGTCAAAATGGGCGTTAAGTCGCTGACGTGGCTGACTGTTTTTTACATGTACATCCTTATAATTTTATTTCTTTAATTGTTAGGTCCTTCTTCGATGAAAAACGTCTATATAACCCCCACAGGAGCTGCTCGACGTGACGCACGGGGAGCTAGCTGGAGGTCAGCCTGGGCGGCCGCGCGGCGGCGGAGCTCGTCCGCGTCTACGTCGGCGGCGGGGCGGCCATGTGCTGTAGCGCGCTGATGACAGTGTGGAGCGCGCGGCTCGGGGGAGGCACGGTTGGCGAGCATGATCTCGCCGAGCTCCTTGAAGCCCTCGAAGTCGCACAAGGTGAAGTGGATGTGCACGTCCAGCCTCCCGGGCGCAGCACGGCCGGGTCCACGCCCTCCTTGTCGTCGCTCATGGTGAACACCATGACGCGCTCCTCGCCGCAGCACGGCGACAGCCCGTCCATGAAGCCCAGCACCCTCGCGGCCCTCGCCACGGACGTCTCCCCGTCACCGCCGCCGCCGCGCAGGTACCGGTCGAGGTCTTTGACTAAGATGAGCGACCGCGGGGCGGTGTCCAGGAGCATCGCGCGGAGGTCGTCGTCGCAGCCGGCGCGGGAGAGGTCGACATCATAGACGTCGTAGCCCAGGAACCTCGCCATCGCCGCCGCGAACGTGGAGTTGCCCGTGCCGTGCGGCCCGTAGAGCAGGTAGCTCCGGTGCCACACGCGGCCGAGGCGGTGGCAGTAGGCGCGCCCCTAGAGGAAGGTCTCGAGGTCGGCGCGGACGCGGGCCTTTGTTAGCAACACCTCTGTCACCAAGGACCCACTGGCAGAAGCACAACGAGGACGGCGTGATCGACAGGAGAGCAAGCGCTACCCGTCACGCGACTGGGTCGTACGCTGAGCTGTCAAGGACAAGCAAGCAGTATATAAGCGAGGGAATCCCCAGGAAGAGGGCGGCGAATAGAAGGTGGCTTCGGCCTGGCCTGGCGTGAGTTGCGTGTGTGACTTGTTGTAAGAGATATTGCCACAATTCCTGTGTATTCGAATCATAGAATCGATAGATCTGAGATCATAGCGAGTGTGCTCTTAACATTTGGTATCCAGAGCCAATTCCACGCCAATCCGCCAAAAATCCTCCACCAATTTTTCTCCGATTCCGTCCGCCGTACTGGAGACTCGTGCTCGCGCCGCTGCGGATCGTGCTCGCGTCGCCGCCATGGAGAACCTCTCAGCAGAGGGGCGTGCGATCTACGACACTCTCAGCGCGTCAGCAACGGAGCAGCACAATCGTCAGCAGCAACACCTCGACTCCATGATCGACACCGCCGTGAGCCGCGCCATGGACCGCACGGTCAAGCCGTTCCTCTCCAAGGCCGCCTCCGACATGCAGATCTACTCGGATGGGGTCGAGTCTACTCTCCAGCAAGGCCTCGACTCCTTGCGCGCACAACTGGGTCTCGCCGCTTCCGCCGACGAGCCGGATCCATTTATCCGCACCTCGGCGAGCGACGCGGAGATCGGCCCCGATGGGCACCGTCCTGCAACATCGACACGGAGGCCGGGCGTGGGGGCTCACGGCCCCTACATACCGCCTCCGGCAAGAGGTATCCGCACCACCAATCCTGCTGTAATTGCTCCTCGTTCGTTCGATTTGCATGACGATGCTCCTGACCATGGCTCGTCTCGATCTCGCATGCCAAAAATGGATGTTCCCCGTTTCGAAGGCGATCACCCCAAGTTGTGGCAGATTCAGTGCGAGGACTACTTTGAGATGTATGATACAGCGCCGCAGTTGTGGGTCAGGCTTGCGTCGTTGCAATTCGCAGGCCCTGCAGCGAGATGGCTGTCGTCAATTCAGTCGTCCATCCGCAAATTCACTTGGCCTGAGTTTTGTCAAGAGGTTCTACGCCGTTTCGGTCGTAATCAGCATCAATCTCTGATTCGGCGGTTGTACAAACTGGTACAGACAACTACAGTGGAGGAATATGTTCATCAGTTTGCTGAACTTATCGATCAGTTGGCTGCATATGAAGATCAACCTGATCCCTTGCATTATGTGACACGCTTTATTGACGGTCTCAAGCCTGCTGTGCGTGTGCTGGTTGCAGTTCAGTTACCTCAGGATTTAGAAACTGCTTATACTATCGCTTGTGTGCAAGAAGAGGTTACAGATGGTATTGCTCCACTTGCTCCAGCTGTGTCTCACAGTTTTCGGCGTTTCCCAGCTAGTGCAGGTTCTGTCACTCGTGTGTCTGAAGAGCGTAGATTGCCGGATGCTGTTAAACCTTCAGATTCAACTCGTAGTTCTGATGATAAATTGGCAGCACTGAAGAATTTCAGAAGAGCAAAGGGTCTCTGTTTCACTTGTGGTGAAAGGTGGTCAAGAGATCACAAGTGTCAAGCAACCGTTCAGCTTCATGTGGTGCAGGAACTTGTGGATGTTCTCAGCTCTGCACCAGAGTCGCCTTATGCAATGTCTGATGCCACAGATGATATGGAGCTTAATCACATTGGTATGGATACTGAAGCAGTTTTAGTTCCAGAGCGCTCGATCATATTACACTGTTCTGTCCAAGGAAAACCAGTGGTGTTTCTTGTGGATTCTGGTAGTAACAATTCATTCATCAGCTCACAATTGGCCTCTCAATTGCAAGGGCATGTTCCATTGGTTCAACCTAGAAGAGTCAAGGTGGCTGGGGGAGGCATCTTGATGTGTACTCAAGCCATTCCTGATTGTAAGTGGTCTTGTGGCCAATGGGAGTTCTATTCCAACTTTAAAATTCTTCCACTGCAGAGCTACGATGGTATAGTAGGCATGGACTGGTTGGCTACCCATAGTCCTCAAGTGGTTGATTGGAACCAAAAATGGATAGCATTCCAACACCAAGGTTCCTGGATCTGTTTGCAAGGACAATTGTCTGATGAATTTGCAGTCACTGTGGTGGAATTGCAATTGCTGTCTGTACAGGCCCCAACATCAACCAATTTTCCTATAGCAATTCAGCGGCTGTTGGACAAATTTAAAGTGGTCTTCTCTGAACCTACTGAGTTGCCACCTGACAGAGAGGTGTCTCATTCTATTCCTTTGATTGCTGGAGCTAGACCTGTGCAGATTAGGCCTTATAGATTTGCACCTGAATTGAAGAATGAAGTGGAGAAACAAATTGCTGATATGCTACAGTCAGGAGTCATTCGTCCCAGTGTGAGCAATTTTGCTTCTCCTTTGATCATGGTCAAGAAGAAGGATCAGACTTGGAGACCGTGTGTGGATTATAGGCATCTCAATGCCCTAACTGTGAAAAGTAAATACCCCTTGCCTGTCATTGATGAATTACTTGATGAATTACATGGAGCTTGTTGGTTTTCCAAGTTGGACTTGAGAGCTGGCTATCACCAGATACGGTTAACAAAAGGTGATGAACATAAGACAGCATTTCATACTCATCATGGGCATTACGAGTTCACTGTAATGGCATTCGGGCTGACTGGGGCACCAGCAACATTTCAAGCCGAAATGAATCGAACTCTGGCACCTGTTCTACGCAAATACGCGTTGGTCTTTTTCGATGATATTCTAATCTACAGCAAAACATACTACGAGCACCTGCAGCATTTGGAACAGGTTTTGCAATTGTTACTGGACAATCATTGGAAAGTTAAAATCTCTAAGTGTGCATTCGCCCAAGAGAGTATTCAGTACCTCGGATACGTTATCTCTTCTTCAGGTGTGGCCACTGATGAATCCAAGATTGCTGCTGTTAAAGATTGGCCACCTCCAGTTGATGTGAAGCAGTTGAGGAGCTGGTTAGGATTCACAGGCTATTATCGTAAGCATGTCCGTCATTATGGTTCAATCAGTAAACCCCTAACCAATCTTCTTCGCAAAAATACTCCCTTCATTTGGACAACAGAAACACAGGTTGCTTTTGATACTCTGAAGCAGGCCTTGATATCAGCGCCTGTCTTGGCACTCCCAGATTTCTCGTGTCCATTTGTTATTGAAACTGATGCAAGTGACAGTGGCATTGGTGCAGTTCTCATGCAGAAAGAGCACCCGTTGGCATTTGTCAGTAGAGCATTGGGGCAGCGCAACCGTGGGTTATCCACATATGAAAAAGAATATCTGGCTATCCTACTTGCAGTGGACAAGTGGCGCTCGTACTTACAACACAATGAGTTCATCATCAGAACTGATCATGCAAGTTTAGCCCACTTAACAGATCAACGTCTGCACACCCCCTGGCAGCACAAGGTTTTTACAAAACTAATGGGTCTTCAATACCGTATCATATATAGGAAAGGGGTCGAGAATCGAGCGGCTGACGCCTTGTCCCGTCGGCCACAGCCAGATATGGACTTGATGGCTACCTCTCGTTGTCAACCAGCTTGGTTAGCATCCATTGTTGATGCTTATCAGCGAGACAACTTTACAATGGAGCTGTTACAGCGACTGGCTGTTGCACCTGAATCTGACAGTAAGTACACATTACAGCAGGGAGTCATTCGCAAGCAAGGCCGCTTATGGATTCCTGCTGTCCCTGAGCTACAACAGCAGATTATCCAGGAATTTCATGCTAGCCCTATGGGTGGACATTCAGGAGTACCTGTCACATTGAGAAGGCTGAAGCAATTGTTTGCTTGGCAGGGTATGAATGTTGCAGTGAAGCAATTTGTGCAGTCTTGTGCCGTTTGCCAGCAAGCAAAACCAGATCGTGCTAAATATCCAGGGCTCTTACAACCACTTCCTGTGCCGGAGTCAGCTTGGCAAATCATTTCCATGGATTTTATCGAAGGCCTCCCGCGCTCAGGAAGATTCAATTGCATTCTTGTGGTGGTTGACAAGTTTAGCCGCTATGCTCATTTCATTCCCTTAGCTCATCCCTTCTCAGCTTCGACAGTAGCAATGGCATTCATGGACCATGTGTTCAAGTTACACGGCATGCCTGAGCAACTCATATCGGACAGAGATCGTATCTTCAATAGTCTATTCTGGCGGCAGTTGTTTCAGTCCACGGGTACGTCATTGAAAATGAGTTCCTCTTATCACCCTGAAACTGACGGACAAACGGAGCGAGTGAATCAATGCCTCGAAGGGTTTTTGCGCTGTTTCGCTCATGCTTGCCCTACCAAGTGGCTCCAGTGGCTTACACTCGCTGAATATTGGTATAATACCAGCCTCCATTCGGCTCTGGGGAAATCCCCATTCGAGGTCCTGTATGGCCGTACACCTAGGCAACTGGGTATCACAATTGACAGCACTTGCTCGGTCCCGGACCTGCAGACTTGGTTGGATGATCGCCAATTGATGCAAGATTTGCTGCGGCAACACCTGGAACGTGTGCGCCAGCGAATGAAGAATCAAGCAGACAAAAACAGAACTGAACGCTCGTTTTCAGTGGGCGATTTCGTTTTTCTCAAACTGCAACCGTATGTTCAATCTTCAGTAGCTCCACGTGCACATCACAAACTCCTCTTCAAATATTATGGACCCTATGAAATTCTGGAACGAGTTGGTGAAGTGGCATATCGACTGAACTTACCTGCTACCAGTCGCATCCACCCTGTCATCCATGTATCTCAGTTGAAGAAAGCTGTGGGCGCCAATGTTCAGGTACAATCCCAGTTACCTTCACCACTTGATATTCTGCAAGTTCCTGTGCGTATATTGCAGCGCCGTCTGCGGCAGAATGGTTCTGTGGCAGTGGGTCAGGTACTGGTGCAATGGTCTGGTCAGCCGGAAGCTCTAGCTACCTGGGAAGATTCCGATGAGCTCCGACAACGTTTTCCTCATGCACCGGCTTGGGGGCAAGCCAGTTTTCAAGGAGGGGAGAATGTTAGCAACACCTCTGTCACCAAGGACCCACTGGCAGAAGCACAACGAGGACGGCGTGATCGACAGGAGAGCAAGCGCTACCCGTCACGCGACTGGGTCGTACGCTGAGCTGTCAAGGACAAGCAAGCAGTATATAAGCGAGGGAATTCCCCAGGAAGAAGGCGGCGAATAGAAGGTGGCTTCGGCCTGGCCTGGCGAGAGTTGCGTGTATGATTTGTTGTAAGAGATATTGCCACAATTCCTGTGAATTCGAATATTAGTATCGCTAGATCTGAGATCCTAGCAAGTGTACTCTTAACAGCCTTGATGTCCGGGCACGAGCACGACTCCGCCGCAACGGACGCCACGGACGCCGACATGGCCGCCACCATCCCGACCAGCGCGGCCGACGCGGCCGCCGTCACCGCCGCCGACTCCATCAGCAGCCCCGTCATCTCCACCTCCGCCGCGCCGCCCCCACCCATCATGCTCAACCGCGACGGCCGGACGGCGCACTCCCTGGCGGCGATGGCAAGACGCGCAAGCTCCTTCCCGGCCCTGCGCTGCGCGCGCACGGTGGACACGAGCCGTGCCCCGTCGCGGCGCCGCACGGCCGCCAGTGCCTCGGCCACGTCCTGCTTGAGCGCGACCACGGACTCCTGGAAGCAGCTGTGCGCGTCGGCGAGGCGGAGGAAGGCGCCCGCGCTCGCACCCCTGCTCCGGCGTGCATCCATCACCTGCTTGATAAAATGCCTGAACTAATTTTTTTAGTAGGAAAAAAATATGTGTGAAGAAAAAACAATATAGGGTGTATTCTGTAAAACGGCATACTGCCACGTCAGCGACTTAACGCCCATTTTGACGGAGTGACGAACAGAGCTCATACACACAACTACGTGAATAAAATTTAGCATTTTTTGAGTTCGTGACCAATGCACTCATCCGTGGCAACTTCGTGACCCCCCCAAGCGTTTAAACTCGGTTAGGGACATACATAGTCATCACAGCCACAGGAAAATAAGAAGTTCTGTATTTGGCATATATGTTTCCACGTTCGTTTATGCTTAATTTTTTTGTATCTGTTCCGTAAAATTCCGTTTTGTTTCCATATTTGCTCTCAATTTCTATCTTTTCGCAGAAAGGTCGCAATTTTTTTGCTCCATTTTCATCCCTACCTATCAACCTTGTTAACATCATCCCTGATAGGCCGGGCTCGTTGTTTTGATGGCGTGAAGTCCAACATGTTTTGATGTTTAGGGTTTTGACTATATGGGATCTTTTCCTTCATCACATAGTAATACTCATATTATTTCTGTTGTTGATTATGTTACTAAATGGATAGAATCTATTCCAACTAAAAGTGCCGATAAAAAAACCTATATTAAAATGGTTCAAGATGTTATTTTTTCAAGATTTGGAATTCCTAGATATTGGCTCATGGAGCTTCTCATTTTCACTCATGGTGCTTTTAGAAATGTTTTAGCTAGCTATGATGTCAATCGCAGAGTGTGATCACCCTATCGTCCTCAATACAATGGGAAAGTAGAGTTAACTAATAAATAAATTAAATTAATTTTAAAAAAACTGTAATAATCTAGACATAATTGGTCTGAAAAACTTGATGATGCTCTTTGGGCTTATAGAACTGCTTATAAAAAATCTTATTGAAATATCCACTTATACAATAATTCATGGTAAAGTATGTCAACTAACTCTTGAGCTAGAACATAAAGCCTATTGGTCTATTAAAGAACTTAACTTTGATTTTAAACTTGCGGGAGAAAAGTGGTTGCTCGACATGAGTTATTCAGATGAATGGAGAAGTGAGGCTTATGAAAATGCTAAATTGTTTAAAGAAAAAGTAAAAAAAAATGACATGACAAGAGGATTCAAACACCGTGATTTTTTTTTGATCAAGAATTGTAGGGCAGAGACCCTATAGCATTTTATTAAAAATAACTTAAAATATTTACAAACACTTTACAATAAAACCAAAAAGAAGAAAGAAACTATAACAAGGTGTTAACCCATCTTGACAGCTTTCCAGAGTCCTTATCCCTCACCCTATGCCAAGCATGGTGACATCATGAACAAACAATCTCCTCCAGGCCCTAAAAGAGGGTCGGACATTCTGAAAGATGGCATCATTTCTCTGCGTCCAAATATTCCATGTTGCAAGAATAACCATTTCAGTAAAAAAGGTCTCAGAAAATCTGCTCAAAACTATCGCCTGGCTCCCATTCTACCTGAACGCAACTCCAAATACGTATACTGAAATTACAGGTAAAAAATAAATGCAGCCAATCCTATTTATTATTGATGATAAAGTAGTCTTGTACAAGTCTCGCTTCAGATATTCTGCAGGTAAGCTTCTCTCCAAATGGGAAGGACCGTATATTATAGACAAAGTTTAACGGTCCAGAGTTATCAAGATTAACAATGCTGATAATGACAAAGAAAGGGTGGTAAATGGACATAGACTCAAATATTACATCACTGGTGATCCACTCGAAGTTGACACATATATTGTACAAGTGGTCTTACCAGAAGAGTTCACTGAAAACAAATACCGGAAGACTCTAGAATCTTGAAAAAGAAAAGGTGTGTGTGGTACGATAAGGAAACCTACTCAGAAAATTTCCAAAAAATTATATTCGTGAGTCTTATGGAAAAGAAAAAAAATTGGGGCAAAAGAGCCAGCCGAGGAGGTGCCCTGGGGCACGACGCCTGTGGCCGACGCAGGTACCCTATGGCCGCTCCATGTGGCCACGCCACCCACCAGGACTTCGCCTCTGATTCTCATTTTGACCAACTCCTTCCTTTTCTCGTAAAACCTTTTCGTGTATAATTGCCCACAGTGTTTTCAACTTTTTTATCATGCTCTTTCGTCGTGTTTTGTTTTATGAACTATTTCTGCTAGGATCTCGGAATTCTAAAAGTCACCATGCTTTCATCAAGCTCGTCCAAAGATTTTTTTTCAAGAAGGTCATCAATCCCTATCTTCTTGGTTTGATGAAGCATCCTCAAACCTTGCAATTTAAGGATGAGGTGATGCACATTAGAGATCTGGAAGCATCCAAGAAGGAGGGAAATGTGAAGACCAGGCTGGAGGAGGTGGATCAAGAGATCTTCGAGTGCAAGAGGATGGTGGTGCGTGCATTAGAGGCAAATCAATCCATGATATCTAAGCTCATCCATGCCCACTGAAAGGAGAACGAGAAGCTGAAAGATGAGATTCTTCGTCTTGGCCTTAAAACTGAGGATCTCCAAGCACAACTCTACGACCTTCAAAACCAAAACTGTGATTATGAAAATAGATTTAAAAGGATGAGCTTAGCTGCGAGTTACAAGATCGTGGAGACCACGTCCTCTTTTGTGGATGGAGGACCTATGTTGTGAATGATGGAGGACAATGTCACTTCTACGTCGTCATCATTGACAAAGGGCCAAGCATGCGTATTTGGGTAAATGCACTCCCTTGGCTTGTTCCAAGCTTCGGGGAGATGCCCCGATATCTTTATAGTTTTCCTTTACTTATACCTTCATCTCGGTCATTAGTCATACCATGGTGCATGGAATTTAGAGTATGAGATAGTTGATTGCAAATTGTCTTATTGCTCCTTCATAGCAAATATCTACGTATCCTTTGGTGCGTGGTTATATAATGAAGAGTTGGTATGAGACTTTATTTTTTATTTTCTGTCATTATATATTCTAGCAATGCAATCATTCTCATATCCCGATCTTGTGTGGAGTAATGGTATTACAATGGGGTTAATAATAAAATATCTTGAGTTTGGCAAACATATCACTGGTCAATTAAAATAATTCATGGAAATTTAGAACAAGGAAGAGAAATTTCACGTGCAAATATACTATCTTGGACATCTTTTATGGTTGTGAATTCTCAATGTTTATATTTTCTAGATAAAAAAATGCTGAGGTTTACAAGGAAGACATTTAATGTACCTTTATTGATCTTACTGTATAGAAATTATATTGTCATGCATCTTTCAACATAACATGTTTGTTCAAAAGCCTTTGCTAGCCACAAACATTCGTACTAAGAGGAAATACTACTTGTACATCCAAAACACCGAGCCAAACTACTTTCTTGAATGTGCACTATGTTTGTTCCTACATGGGTGGCGTTCTGGTTGGCGGCAAGCACTAGAGGTGTGTTGGAGCCCGAGTCAGGCGAGTTGGTGCAGCGGACGAGACAGAGCAGGAGGACCACGGGCGTCGGAGCTAAGCAGTGGAGGAGGAGGGTGACGGGTGGCGGGTGACGGAGCAAGAAATTATAGGGAGATGGGAGCGGTCGTGAGCCACCGACGTAGGTTGCGTCGGCACGACACCATGGAGGGGATGATGGCCACGCTCCATGGCCGTGACCTGGAGCTCGAAGGGAGATTGATCGATCGGGTAGGAGCTCGACAGTGAATAGGATTGTGCGATCGGTCGATCGATCGTCGAAGAAGGGTCGCTGCGTTTGAAATTTGGGTCTTTGGATGTATGTGATATGTTTGTCTATTTTGGGACGGAGGGAATATTAGTGAAGGAGGGAGTAGTTTTGTTTGTTATGACGTACTAATAGCCTGCCAATAAAGTCGGTTCGTTTTGGAAAAAACGTCTGATGGCGACAGCTTGGCTTCTAGATGCAAAAATCCGTGTGCACTCCGCCGTACTAGGAGCAGGGTAGTCGGCCGAACCCGCGGGCGGCGCGTCTCGATCGCTTGCCCCCCACCCCCCCCCCCCCCCCCCCCCCCCCCATCTCGAAGGAATCCGCGGGCACCGCCGCGCCAAAACCACCCCAGGATGATCCGGAATCGACGTGGCGCCCCAGGCCCGAGGCGAATCGGGATCACGGCCACATGACATGACGCCGACGTGCACCTCGGTCGACTTCCACACCGCCCGGCCAGCCAGATCACGACGATTCCGCCGCTGACTCACACCCCCAATCCCATTCCCGCCTCTTATACAAAAACAAAAACAAATATCCCAAATATCAGTATCAGCGCGAAGCAATCCGCCCCCAACCCGCTATTATAAAGGCGAACCCGGAAGCCAACGACATTCCAACCCACCTGCCCACTTTCCCCTCTCCCCCCCGCCAATTCTGTGTTCATCCGTTCCCCTTCTCAGATCCATCCGCAGACTCGTCCCCGCGATGATCACCGCGCCTCAAGCCCCGGCGGCCTCCGTGTTCGGCCGGCCTTCCTCCTCCTCCTCCTCCTCCAGAAGAAGAACCGTACGCTGCGCGGTGGCCGTCGCGTCGGCGGCGCCGGCCGGGAGGTGCACGCTCTACGAGGTGCTCGGGCTGCGCGCCGGCGCGACGGGCGGCGAGATCAAGGCCGCGTACCGGCGCCTGGCGCTCGAGCGGCACCCGGACGTGGCCGGCCGCGCGGCCGGCGACAACGACTTCATCAGGCTCCACCACGCCTACGCCACGCTCTCCGACCCGGACGCCCGCGCGCGCTACGACCGCGACGTCGTCGCGCAGTCCTACGCGCAGCCGCCCGCCTCCCGGCCGTCGCCGCACAGCTTCTGGGGCAGGCCGAGGCGCACCTGGGAGACCGACCAGTGCTGGTAGATCTGAACCTCCACCCACACCTCGGGACCTGTGAATACTACCGCGCTTTCTGGCAGCCGTGACTGCGGCCATGGCCGCTCACCATAGATTTTTTGTTACGGTGACCCACCCATGCGTCTGTACATGTAATTATGTAAATCCTCCCTTCCTCTTTGCTCTTCTGAATGTGCAGTCCATCTTCTTGGGAATCAAGATCCTACTATGTAGAATTAACATGTGTTGTTGATACGTACTCTATGCAATAGCAGCAGCAATCTGTTCCCCGGTTTGAGCAGAATTCAATTCCTTCCTGCCTGACGTTCGACAAAACAATCTTTTCTTGCCGATGCTAATTACCTACTCCCTCCGTTCCAAGATTCATTTCAACCTTGCGGAGAGAGAAATGCTAAAACATTTGTGGTTTGACATTGTTTTCCGGCCAGTGATGCCGCGTCTTCGTTCCTTGGCTGGCAAACCAGGATTGATTGAAGACGACGTGCTACCGCAGCGTCGTTCGATGCCAGCCAATTCGGTGGGTGGGCTCAAATTTCCGCAGGAATATTCCATTCCGTGGATCGTGCGACGCATCATGCATATTGCCGTTTTCTCCTTCTCTTTCAAGGTCAAACCGACGGCTCTTCGTACCGTGGGTCCACCTCTTGGCTCAAGGTTAGTTAAACACAGCAATTTGGATACTAGTGTGTCAAAAGTAGATGAAATTTTACAACCTACGATCCGATGTGTTCAAACTTCAAAGCAGCTGACATTTATTTCGTTGGATCGGTGTGAGTATTTTGTGCTATGCCATGACAAAATAAAATAGATGCGGCAACTGCAGAAAAGTAGTTTGGTGACATTGTATATGTGATATTTGATATCTTAGATTGGTTCTTGTTGAACTTTTATCGCGTCTAGTTTTTCTTTTATAGGATAACTTCCCTAAAATATCTGTAATTTGTCTCTTTTTTTCCCACGATTTTCATCACTACTTCTTGCTTGTTGATTTTTTTCCATATCAACATGAAAGCAACGAGTTGGACATAAAGACTAGATGCTGGAACAGAAATCGTGCTGCACATGTAGTTACCTTAGCATTCGTTACATATAGCTGGGTATTTGCTTTACTTAATATATCAATCGAGATGATTTGCACATATTAGTATACAATTTTGTGGGATCAAATTAATGCCTCCATTGGAATTTTCCACCTGCCCTGACTTCTTTGTGATTCAGTATGTTGATGACAGTATGACACTCTTGTGATGGTCCGGGCAGATGCTCAACACCTGTTTTGTCTTAAAGGTTTGCTACAAACTTTTGTTGATTCAACTGGTCTTAAAGTGTCCCTTTAAACATGGCAGAGGATAGAGCAAAATATTTCACAAAAACCTTGAAATGTAAGAACGGATATTTTGGTTTTACATACCTCGGTTTACCTTTCAGAACAACAAAACCTACTCTAGATTTTTTCATGCCTATGGTGCAAAGAGTGGTGAGAAGGCCGTGTGGTACTACTGACTTTCTGAATTACGGAGGGAAATTGGAGTTGGTTAAATCAGTGCACTCCTCAATGCCAATTTTCTTCATGTGTACTCTTGAAGTTCCTATCACAATAAAGAATCAAATAATCAAGTACATGAGTCACTGTTTGTGGATAAAACCAAATTTGGAAGACAAAAGACTGGCTCTAGTTAAATGGTCAACGATTTGTAGGCCACAGAATCAAGGAGGTCTAGGGATCCTTAATCTTGGAATTTAAAACAAAGGCACTGGTTCTTAAAAACCATCACAATTTCTACAATAAAATGGACATTCCATGGGTTAACATGATCAGGGAGTCCTATTATAGCAATGAAAAATTTCTAGCACTCATAGGGATGGCTCCTTTTGGTGGACGGCTCACCTCAAGCTTCTGGATAATTTTAAATCTTTGGCTAAATGCACTCTCAGTTCAGGTGATTCAGTTTTCCTATGGCATGATCTGTGGCACACAAAAATTGCTTGCATCAACGTTTCCCTCACCTATTCACTTTTACCAAAGACACCAATATAACCGTGGAAAAAGCTATCCAGCTGTTCATTGATGACCTTTTCCATCTCCCACTCTCACACCAAGTGCATCAAGAGTTTATTCAATTAGAGACCATTTTTTATGATGCTATCCTTGGAACTGATGATGAAGACAACTATGTCTGGAAATATATTTGGGGAAATACCTATTTCTCCTCTCAAAAGACCCGCAAAAAAAAGGGCATGTAAGGTCATTATTGGATAATAAAGTACCTCACATTTCACATGGATTTGGAAAAGTTCTTGTCAAACCGAACACAAAATGTTCTTCTGGCTCTTGATGCATGATAGATTGGAAAAAGATAAATCTCCTTCAAATAAAACAATTTCAGCTTCAGTCATACAATTGTGCCACATCAGACACCACAATGCACGCTAGTGGACACTTTAATTCATCTGTTTTTTACTTGCCCTTTCACTGAACAGTGATGTGAATTTATCTGTCCCCAAAGGAACAAACACCTTCCAATCTTGGAAGCTTTCAGAGATAACAAACCTAAACTCAATCTTCCTTTTGCAATGGAGATTATCATTCAAGCCTCATGGGGAATTTAGATGATAAGAAATAACAAACTCTTCAAAGATCATATGCCTAACATTGTAGGGTGGAAGCAAATATTTTTTTTACTAAACTCCACTTGTTGGGGTACAAAATGAAGAACAAACATGCAAACGAATTCAAGGAGTGGCCGATGATTTAGTTTTGATTTTATGTTTTATTATCCTTTGTACTTATGCAAATTTTGTAACTTATCATTTATAGTATAAAAATTTGCGTTGGGATCCTTTCCGACTGTTTCACCTCAAAAAAATTATGTAGATTGGACTATGAAACAAGCAAAAACTACAAATCTCCAGCAAAACATTGTGAGCGCATCAAAGTCGAATCCATTAGTTAATACACAAGCGGTGAGTAGCAACATTATGTTTGTTTAGCCGAAACTGTCTTGCGTACATAGGAGGTGTCCTTATGGCCCGATCAACAACTCTAAATGATGCTCAATCTACAAATGAAATAAACAAGGATTTGCTCCCCTTTCTTACTTACTGAATAATTAACGGATACGTTAGAACCTCACAAGACCACGCATCATGTCTATGATGCTTCGTTTGGATGTTTGCATTGGGAGGATTGGCACTGTATTGGGTAGAACGTCGAATACCCATGATATTGATATCGAATGAGAATATTTCTGTTTGAATGTGTTAGATATTCGAACCCAAACTAGATATTGAGGTTGAATGCCAAACGTTGTTTGGATGGTCTAAGTGATGAATGGCAGTTACTTCGATCATTATACTGTTTTGTCATGTAAGAACTATACGCAAGAGCCACAACATTTTGTGACTGGTGACAACAAGCAAATAAAGAACAATACACATCAACAATAAATATTCTCGAATAGTTTGACAACAACATAAATATCAAATTCAATGCATAATACATCACAAACGACCACTTGAAGAAAATCTCAAGTCTCAAGCATATACACTACATAGTCTCATACGCATATTACAAGTTCTTAGGATAGCAAGTAAAAATGACAAACTCTCATCACAGCAAGGAAATATGAATGAATCAAACCAACATCAACAGCCATTCCTTCCTATAAACTCCATAGTAAGCTCCATAATTACATGAAATAAACGCTCACTAAGGATTAGCTTCCCCTAAGTGTGCAGCTATCAGGTTGAGAGAGCTCCGATATGGCATCAAGTGCAGCAAGTATCAAAGAAGGAGGAGTAACCTGGGGCATTTTGTAATGCCCCGGATGACTTCATTGCATCATTTTGTCTTGAATCTGTACTCTAGGGGAGGCCCTCACAGCTCTTTATTAAAATATACCAAGGTTACAAACATTTACATATTTACAAACCAAATTAAGGGAGATTGTCAATCCATGATGACAAGGAAGGTAAAACAACAACTTTCACTCTATGCCTAAGCAAAGTGATATCAAGAATGAGTCCAACTTTCCAACTTCTAATTGTTGGAATAATATCCTTGAATATGAACCCATTTTTCTGTTTCCATATATTCCGGCAAGCAAGGATCACCACTTCTGAAAAACAGGGTCCTTCAAAAGTTTCCTTAACACTCCTCAAGTTTGCCATCATAGTATCATTAGACCTTTGTACCTGTAAATAATTCTAGATTCTGGAGCTAAAATTGCACTGGAAGAATAAATGTGTCCAATTCTCATAACCTTGCTATCTACATAACACACAATTATTGTTGTCAGTGTCTTTCCAATCTCTCCTTAGAATCATATCCTTGGTCTTGAGTCTACGATGTATAAGGAGCCAAGAAAAAAACTTGTGCTTGGACATGCACTTGGACTTCTAAATCCAACAGGAGGGTATACAGTTACTAATATTCCAATTTAGACTTCATTGCATCATTAAAAGGCGTCTTCGTATCTCCAAGCATGCATAAAATTGATTCACTAGTACGTGACCTCTTTAGTGATGGACCAGCAAATTCAGGAGAGACGATGTCATTGGCATATTGTGCTGTGGTGCCATCTCAGTCTCAACACCTATCCGAGAACCTTGACCGGTGGCATAGTATTTTGGGTAAATGGTACAACACCTATCCTAGCCACCACCGCTTAGGTCGCCCGTGCAAGGTGACGAACATGGGAAAGGAGATGGATTTATGTCGCTCAGGCGTTGCGCGGAGGGGTATTGAAAGAACAAACTATGTCGAGATGTCGCCTAGAGGGGGGGGGGGTGAATAGGCGATTAAAAAATTTCCGGTTAAAGGCTTGATAATTGCGGAATAAAACTATGTGTTTAAATTAACAAGCCAACAACCTAATTACTAGGCTCACCTATGTGCACCAACAACTTATGCTAACCAAGGCAAGCAACAAGGTGATAGCTAGATATAGAACTTCAAGCACGAAGGCTATCACAATGTAAATTGCATAAGTAAAAGCTCGGGTATAGAAATAACTGAGGCACGCGGAGACGAGGATGTATTCCCGAGTTCCTCCTTGTTAAGGGAGTACGTCTTGTTGGAGGGGTGTGAGCTCGCCACAAGAGGCCTACTCAAGATGCCACAAAGGCCTCACCCTATTCTCCGATGAACCGCATCCAAGGGTTTGGTTCACCTTCCACTATCGGAATCCTTTAAGGCGGAATCCGGAGCCTTTACAAAGATATTGGGGCACACACCCACAACCAAATTGGGGGCTCCCAAATCTTCCCGAAGCTTCACAACTCGAAGTCTTCGCGAATCCTCCAACCGTCTAGGGTACACAATGCACCCAAGAGGCACAAAGCTCTTGGGAATACAATGCACCCAAGAGTAACAAGCTTCTCAACTTCTATCCCACGAATCTTCGTGGAGAGCACAACCCGATGCAACTAATGCAAAAGTCAAGAACACACTAAGTGGTCAAATCCTTCTCTCCAAAATCCAAACAAAGCAACTAATGCTATGGAGGGATTTAAGAGGAAGAACAAAGAGGATGAACACAAAGCACCCCCAAAATCTAGATCCAATGAGTTCCCCTCACTTAGAGGAGATTTTGTTTGGTGGAAGAACGGATCTAGATCTCCTCTCTCTTTTCCTCCAATTTGAGGAAAGAATCATGGAGGGAAGAGGAAGAATCGAGCTCTCAAAAAGCTTAGCAATAGAGGAGAGAGAGCAAGAAAAAAGACTTGTGGAAAAAATGGGGAAGAAGCCCTTTTTATAGGTGGCCACAAAATGTGGCCGTTGGAGAAAAAAACGTGTGCAGCAGGCAGCCCGGCCTGGGGGTCGGCCTAGGATGGCCAGGGGGCTGGCATCCCAGCAGAGCCGGCCGGCCTGGGAGCCGGCCTGGGCTGGCCACCCAGCAGAGCCAGCTGGTCTAGGCTGGCCTGGAGGCCGGGCACCCAACTGCGATACGAAAATGTCAATATCTTTTTCATCCGGACTCCGATTTCGATGATCTTGGGCTCGTTGGAATCGTCACAACGAGCACTACAAGAATATGCATAGAAACATCATAGTCCAAGAAAATATTATAAAAACAAATGGGGAAAGGTAAAAGCTCCTTTTCACAAACCGAAAAAGCCGTATCTTTTGCAATTGAAGTCCGAATGAAGTAAAACCAATTTTGTTGGAAAGAGGAAAACAAACGCTACCCTTGGAAATGACAAACAAGCAATGGAGATTTTGCAAAGAAATGGAAGAGAGAAATCTTCCGCATGGATGAACCGGCAAAATCTCCAATACCGAAAATGCAATAGGGGACGCATATGAAAACCGTTTTCGGTGAACTTAGCCTTGTCATGACAAGCACGACAAGCACCAAGACTACACCACGATAATAGACAAATAAGAACCAATAAAGATGAATGCATGGATGCAAAGGTTTGTGCTCTCTACGACGATATGATCAAGATATTCGGTCGAGAGCCCCTCTTGATAGTACGGCTATCTATCCTATAACCCGGTCTCTCAACTAACATCATGAGACCGGTAAAATAGAAACCCTATCAAGATCATACCTTTTCCTTGCGCATAAAACCACTTGAGGTCAAAGAAGACGATCTTCATCTCCTCAAGACGCACCACCTTTCTCGATTGCGCTTCGCTTGGTGAAGATTCACATGTAGCTCCCCCATACACCAATATGGGAGAGGCACCCCTTCGACATATCTTCACTTGGACTTGAGTGTTGATCAACACGCACTTAGCCTTGATCAACACATACTTTTCTTCCCTTAGCCTTGACTCCAACAAATGGAGATCAAGACATGCAAATGGACACACCTACAAGTATAGCTCAATACAAACATTAGTCCATAAGATTGTCATTAATTACCAAAACCACGCATGGGGGCAACCATGCACTTTCAATCTCCCCCATTTTGGTAATTGATGACAATCCCTTTTAAGAGGGTTTATATAATGAATAGAGCATCCTTGCAAGACAAACAAGCAAGGATGCAAGCGCGTTAAAGGCAAATGCAACAAAAGCATAAAACCCAAATTCCCTTAAACCCTCTAATCTTCTCCCCCATTGGCATCGATTGCCGAAATGGGAAGAAAAATTTAGAAATCCAATATAATATGAGTTCCTCCATAAAGTGTGCATTTCTCAAGATATGAGTGAAATCAAATGCACATATCCATTGACAAATAGTTAGAGGAAATCAAACTATATTGAGGATCCAAAGATTGCAAAAAGATGAAATCATTTTAAACATCTCCACAATGGAGAAAAGCAATCGAGAAGATCCAAAGCGAGAGTTCTAAATAAAAATGGAGAAGCTCCCCAATGTTCATGCACTATTGATGAGTGCACAAATATAGCATCCTCGCTCCCCCCAAATCATCTAGAACACACAAAAAATGCAAGAGTGCCTAAAGCAAAAGCAAATCATAGCACTTGCACCAAAGATATGGTTGAGCCATAAGGAGATACCAATTTTCAAAGATTCAACATAAGATAGGCCCAACCGAGATAATACGAAGATCTTTTAAAGGAATATGTTCACAAGCTTAGGGATACCAATAGGAAACTAAAACCATTTGAAAATGCCAAAAGCTAGTGAGATCATTTAGCCAATAAAATTCAACATGCTCACCATGGTAAGCATGAAGTAGAAGATCCTCAACCAATACATGAGTGTGCAAAGATACCAATAAAAATAAGACAAACACTCATGATACAAATTTGGATCCACCAAAGAATTATAGATGAAAAACAAGGTGGCTTGAAAGAAATAGGATACCAACTAAAAGGTGACCTCTCTCATATGTATAGGTTTCTAAGTAGACAAATCATTGACGATATACATCCACAATGAAGCTTGCACATATGAAATGGTCGAAGAGGAGGAGACCATGGTATCCAAAAGGGAAGTCATGAGTATGCAAAAGAGATTATTGCTTTAAGGGCATAGCACATAGCTCAAATTTATATCATTGTATATAAATGAACTTCAAAAATATCAAAGACATCACACAAATAACTAAGGGAACAAGAGATAGTGTAGATGCTTTGAGATAGGAAACAAGTATCACAAAGAAATAATACCAATTGAAGACAAGGTTTTTGCACTTTCATCACAAATATCACAAAGATACACTAAGTGAAGGAAAAAGACAAAACCACAACAATTGCATATAATTAGAAGCTTTCATGCCAAGAGGCAACCTACACAAGGTTGAAACTAGAAAAGTATGCATGGGATAGATACTTGTTACCGAGATGGCATTGGTGATGAAGAAGATGAGAATTTTGATTATCATCAAAGCTTGACTCCAATAATCACATGGTGAGAACACCTTCCTTATGAATGAGGCAAGCATCCAATGCATCTCCATTGTACCTAAAACAAAATTCAAGCACAAAATGGTTCGCAAACTCATTGGGTCCCATAGTAGTTAGATAAACTACAATATATAGGAAACACTCCACATAAATATGTGCATATAGATATGAAATTGAATTTCATGCACATCTTAGCCGATTTAGGATTCGGTGGAGCATACCCTATATATTAGATCGAGAAAGACTAGCATGCCATAAAATATATATACTAGTAAATATGCATGCATAGACTTCCGAGAACCAAGAGAGATACAATTTGGACAAAAACACCAAGTAAACCAAGAAGAGAGCACACCAAAGTGTGACACAAAAAGGTTGTCCAAATTATATCAAAATCCAAATCAACACATGATTGAGGAAAAAATCAAATCAACAAATGATTGATTCCAAAACACCTCAACACATGAAGTGTGATATCAATAGGAATCGAATCAAAACAACACATGATCGATAAGACACCAATTGAAAATAGGATACCAACTAGGAGAAAAGATACCAAGAAGAGGATAATACTTGACCGGAATCAAGTAAAGTAAAATAAAGCAAAAAGGTATCAAAACTCCCACAATAAATATCAATTGAAACAAATATCTATGGAGGAGATATTAAATTCTAATTAATACCAATTGAAGGTACCTAGGCAAGGCCAATGAGCATATAATATAAAGGAAAGAGACATGCTCAAAGGATTTTCTCATTCAAGGATATAAAACACAAAACGAGGAATGAGAAAGCAAACTCCCAAGAGAGAGCAAGGTTACACCAAATAAACCAAACACCCTCTACACTTTTCATGATGGCACAAAGCATCAAAAGAAAAATATCTGTCTTCCATAAACACATAAGATAGAAATTAAATGCCAATTGAAAGGATCACATGTTGATAGATAGGATAGTGTTCTAAATAAAAAGGAATGCTCCCCCAAGATTCATGCATTATCTTTGATATTTGCATTTGAATACAAAATGCATGCACAAGGGATCATTACTATCCATATTTTATTTCCAACACTAAACACCACCAATTGAAAATTAAGATCCATGCAAGAGGCAAGGAAGACAAAGGGAGTAAAAACAAAACACTTGGCAATAAATAAGGCAATTCAATGCAAGAGACAAAATGAGGATGAACAAAAATATTCTACCACAAGTGTGTATATCAATTGCCCAAGGACTTTCAGGTATGCGGAGCGACTATATCACGATGTCGAGGTTAACCGCTCGACATTACATGGCCTATTGTTTTGCCGTTTTGAGCTGCGCATCGATATCGAGCTAGAATTCCCAACTTCAATACGAAGGCCGGCCATATAGTGGCAATCCTTGTATTCGGGACTAGCACCACCCGAATACCCAATACATATGCCCAGTATAATCATCCAAACGAAGCGTGAACAAAATCAAGAAAAGTCAGAGAATAAACAATTTTGCTAATTTTCTTCTCAAGAGTAAGAGTAATTGTAGCATGTGTTCCGTCACAAAAATATGAGCAGGAAAAAGCAAGTTTGCATTTTTTTTAAAGTGTGTCTACATTACAACATCAAATCATTATTGTTCATGTATTTCAACAAAAGCGACAAAGGAAGAGTTTCAATTATTGTCATCAAAGAAGGATCAAATCTAATATAATTGAAGGCAAAGGAAAAAGGGGGTGATGGGGATATCACATGTGCCTGTTCCATGGTTGTACACATCACAAATGAAGTTGGGATCCCAAATCCATGGGAACATCTCCAGGCGCGAGCTCCGTCTGGACGAGGAAGTGGTCTCTGGCCTGAATATCAAACCACCGAAGACATTGCCGACTAGGTCAAAAGAAAGCGGGTGTCTTCATGGTTGCTTCTCGTCCGGTCGTAGATCTGTGCATGAATGTGACAGAGGTAAAGGAATGCAAAGAAAAATAGGAAATGACAGTCGCTCGAGCTCGCAGATCCTCCCAACTGGACTTTTAGGTTGGCGTGGGACCCGTCCCACCCACGTAGGCGTGTATAGTCACCCTATCTAGGTTTTGAGTACGGCCATTGTATCTTTTGACTTGTTATTTTTGAGAAAAGAATAGACCACAAAAGTCCTTATGTTTGGGGGCGTCATCATGTTTGCTTGCTGATCTGATGCTATGCAATGCGTGGGAATTGATTTTATTCAGTTCCATCTTGTGTTGAAGATATTTCAATTTGATCTAACTCAGACTGATTTCTTTCGATTACTATCCTCCTGCTTCGTTCGATAGCTGTGAAATATTGGGACTAAACTCCTTTGGATCATGTTGATGCTTATCAACATACCCGCAAGATGTTTGTACGACTGCACTCCAACAGATAAGCACATTGCAATTGCAAGGTGCTTGCACCCATCGGAGAGGCTCTCTAGCGGCAGGGCCTAGTTAAGCTGTAGATGGGTGATTGGTGGATGCATGCGACGACGAGACGAGTCATCGATGTGGCCGAGGTCCTCGTCGTCATCATCAATGAGAATTACGCGAGCCAATGGGCGGGCGGCTGACGACGAGGCGAGAACACGCTGGATGACGGGCGGGATCAAGCGACGATGGTGTGGAGAAGGCGGCGTGACCAAAGTGGTGTCGGATCACGCCGAGGGTTACAAGGGAGCAATGCGATGTCTTCGGATCGGGCTAAAGATGTGACTCTCTAGCTCTAGGGACGATTAGGCTATGTACATTGGAGCGAGGCGTTTTGGAGGCCGATCTCGAGGGAGCTTGGTTTTCAAAAGTTCAAATCTCAATTTTGAAGTTTTCAAAAAGTTTAGGAAAACAATCCTGCATGTAGATAATAATATGATCTACTGGTATGAAAATCTCAATCAGTAATTTATTATATTTTAGGTTGTGCAAAAAAGACAAGTTTGTATATCTCGGGGAACAGTGCATATTTTAGTTTTTTTTTTCATAATTTTTTTTTATTTTTGTGTCGCCTAGAATAAAACGAATTTTGCATTGAAATTTTCAACGGTGATAGTGTTCAACATTATCTACACCCACGTTTTTTTTCACCTAGAATAAAACGAATTTTGCATTGTTGCACGGCGATAGTGTTCACCATTATCTACACTCACATTTTTTCTAGGACTTTTTGAAATTTAATAACGTTATTTTGCAGTTTTTGAAAATAACATGTCGGTGGAACTTGAGCTCCATTTGAGCTTTTCTATGTATGTTGGTCTTATTTAGCAATGTGACATAGCACAGAGAGAAACGAAAAAAAAAAATTGTCTTCTTGTCTCACCGTATGTTTATGATAGCTAGATGACAAAAGATATTTTTTACTTGTGTGGCATGCATGTTATTACGTTACTCCCACTGTGGGTAGCCTTAGAAACTTCAGATGCTAGAGATGAACTACCTCCGTCCCGGTGTATTAGTCGTGCGCGTAGCCCTAGATCATCAATTTGACCAACTTTCATGTGTGGTATACATGACAAAAGATATATGATTAGAAACTTCAGATGCTATATAATCTAATAGTATAATTTTTATTTTATATATTTTATATTATATAGGTCAAATTGATAACACATTGTACATCTTGTTTAAATGTCATATTAATTTCGTTTTTGCTAATTCTTAGTCGACTGGGAATTAAGCTAGTGCTAATTCAAATCCTACCCCCGTTATATTGCATGGCGAGTCGTGCATTTAGGAGTTTCAAGTTGACTTGAAACTGAGTTTCGATGACGTGTCATTCGATTGAGAATTAAGTTAATTCTCATTCAGAATTAGCCACACCCTATTAAATTTCGTGGTCTTATACATTTATAGTGTTTTTTGTCCTGAGAAAGCGGTATCTCAAAGGTGCTTATAGGGGTAAGCTATGCGTGCGTGTGTTCATAGGGGGTGAGTGTATGAGCATATAACGTGAACGCCTACGTTTACTGTGTTTCGCAAAAAAAAAAAAAAAAAACAGGGTGACCGGGTTCATCCCGAAACACAGAAAAACTTCATAGATTCATCCGGAATGCAAACTTAATCACTGCAAAATTCGCGTGGCGTAGAAAGGAACTGGCCATTCAGTTCATATCTAACGGCTTGCAATCAAACGCCCAAAAAGGGGTAGAGGAAGAGGAAGAAAGGAAACCGCCGTCGCGTCCTCTCCCATTCCCTCCTTCCCATCCAGCCATCAAGGCCCAGGAGGAGCTCACGCCTCAACCTTCGCATGCCGCGCCCCGGCGCTCCCGCTCCCTTCCATTTCCGTCCTCCCAAAAACGAAACAAAATTAGCACATTCCCCATTCTCCGCCGCCGCCGCCGGGGGACGGCCGGAACCGGAATCGCAGAGAGATCGAGAATTTCGCTCGCCATTGCTCCGCTGATCGACCGGTGATTAGGAGGGGGCGGGACGCGGTGGCGCAGTATGGACGACCTGAAGGCGATCTTGGCCCGGCCGATCCAGGTCGCGGAGCAGGTGATCAAGTGGGCGGAGGAGGCGGAGACGTGCCGGGGGGAGTGCCTAGAGCTCAAGGCCAAGGTCGAGCGCCTCGCCTCCCTCCTCCGCCAGGCCGCGCGCGCCGACCTCTACGAACGCCCCGCCCGCCGAATTCTCGACGACACCGGCAAGGCGCTCGACAAGGCCCTCTTGCTCGTCGACCGCTGCCGCGGCCACGGCATCGTCCGCCGGGTCTTCACCATCATCCCCGCCGGCTCGTTCAAGAGGATATCCAACCAGCTCGACAACTCCCTCGGCGACCTCTCCTGGATCCTCCGCGTATCCAACTACGCCAACGCCGGTGATGACCTCGACGACCATATTGGCTTGCCCCCAATCGCCCAGAACGAGCCCATCCTCTTCCTCATCTGGGAGCAGATCGCCGTACTCTACACCGGTAGCTCCGACGCCCGCGCCGACGCCGCGGCCAGCGTCGTCTCCCTCGCGCGCGACAACGACCGCTACGGCAGGCTCATCATCGAGGAGGACGGCGTCCCGCCGCTGCTGCGCCTCATCAAGGAGGGCCGCCCCGAGGGCCAGGAGAACGCCGCGCTCGCCATCGGCCTCCTCGGCCGTGACCCGGAGTGCGTCGAGCTCATGGTGCTCGCCGGCGTCTGCACCGCCTTCTCCAAGATCCTTAAGGATGCGCCCATGAAGGTGCAGGGCATGGTGGCGTGGGCCGTGTCCGAGCTCGCCACCAACCACCCCAAATGCCAGGACGCCTTCATGCAGAGCAACGTCATCCGCCTGCTCGTCTCCCACCTCGCCTTCGAGACGGTGCAGGAGCACTCCAAGTACGCCGTCGCGTCTAGGATGTCCATCCACTCCGTGCTCATGGACAGGAAGGGCAGCGGCAACCAGGCGTCGCATCAGGACGCCATGGACGCGGTGGAGCACGGTGCCACCAACATGGCGGCGAAGCCCACCTCGGGCGGAAGCGCTGCCGGCACAAGCTCCAGCGGCGCCACCGCAAACGCCGCGGCGAGCGCCGCCGCGACCATGGTCAGCGTGGCCGGCACGAAGCAGCACAACGTGTCCCTGTCGGGTACGAGCACGCGAGGGAGGGATTACGAGGACGTGGAGACCAAGGCGTACATGAAGGCCAACGCCGCCAGGGCGCTGTGCCAGCTCGCCACCGGCAACGCGGCCGTATGCAAGAACATCACGGAGTCCAGGGCGCTGCTCTGCTTCTCCATCCTCCTGGAGAAAGGCGCCCCCGACGTGCAGTATAACTCCGCCCTGGCGCTCATGGAGATCTGCCGTGTCGCGGAGCAGAACGCCGACCTTCGGCGGTCGGCGTTCAAGCCGACGTCCCCCGCAGCGCGCGCCGTCGTCGACCAGCTCCTCCGCGTCGTCACCAAAGCGGAGTACGACGACCTCCTGATCCCCTGCATCACGTCGCTGGGGTGCCTGTCGAGAACCTTCCGGGCGACGGAGACCCGGATCATCGGGCCGCTGGTGAACCTCCTCGACGAGCGGGAAGCCGATGTGTCAAAGGAGGCCGCCGTGGCTCTGACAAAGTTCGCCTGCACGGAGAACTACCTTCACGTGGACCACTCCAAGGCCATCATCAACGCCGGTGGCGCCAAGCACCTGGTCCAGCTGGTGTACTTCGGCGAGCAGGTGGTGCAGGTGGCGGCGCTCCTCCTCGTGTGCTACATCGCGCAGAACGTCCCGGACAGTGAGGACCTCGCGCAGGCGGAGATCCTCACCGTGCTGGAGTGGGCGTCCAAGCAGGCGTACATGGTGCAGGACCCGTTGATCGACAACTTATTGCCGGAGGCCAAGATCAGGATGGAGCTCTACCAATCCAGAGGAGCAAAAGGTTACCATTGACGTACGTCACATTGTCCACGATCCACACCCACCGGTTTTGCTGCAGAACAGGGAGGCTCGGATGCATGTACTGTACGTACGTAGGAAGAACACAAGCTGACTTCTTCACATCTGCCTAGCAATGTGTATATACATTTCAGGTGCTTTTGCTTATACTTTCCTTGACCCTTTTGAACCCAACATACATAGGTCAACGGTTTGTAGCAATATGTGTGATTATCATTTCAGGTGATACTCTTGTCAATTTGGTTGGGGACTAGGGCATTGACACTGGAGGCGATTAATCTTGTTTGTCGCAGGCATGAGAAGGTTTTGTAGGATATGATGTTAATTCGTTCTCAACTTGTACCTTTCTTGTCGGTATAGTTTTTCTTTTCTTTTTAGTTTAGCATCATGTAATCGTTTCATCCTGATGGTCGGTGTATATTATATTCAATGAGAAGGAAATTCTCAAGTTTAAATCTTGTTGTCTCACAACTACTGTCTATGGTTAATTTGTTCGTTCTATATCTATCGGGTTGTCGAGTGAATCCACTGAACTCCTTTGGAAAATCGCTGGATCCTCATAATCATTTCCTAATGTCTTTTCTGTTCATGGCTAACCATATCTCACCATTTCGATAAATCACATTGCTAAAGAGAAAGATTGGGGCCCCTCAAGATGTCTCCTCCGGGCGACTCGTGGGCTAAACCTAGATCGCCCGCTGCCACCATCCCCTCATCTCCTCCCTCCGCTTCTCGCCTCTCGAGACTGCTACGGAGCGAAGCCTCACGACAGCCAGTGAAGGGGACGACATGACTGCTCATGGTGGACATAGCGGCGCACCGCTTGGACGTGTCGTGTTTGGCTACGAGGGCAGCACGAGGCATGCGGGCGGCGCGATACGCGCACTACTACAGAACGACTCTATGGACACAATCAAAACCCTCATCGGCAATGGAAAAAAAATGATATGTGTCCCGAACCCGGTCACTGAAGATCCTCGGTGGAAATGGAGGGAATTAGCTGTCACCGGTGAAACCCCTTTATCGGCAATGCTTGTCCGCTAAGCTTTGTTTCCTTCATGTGGGGCTCATCAGCTAGGTGTTTCTTTTTCACTCGTTTGGATTGAGCTTTTTTTTGTATGGGTACAACAGGATTATAAATGCAACTACATATTAAAAGTCTCATAGCACAAGCACTAAAACAATAACACTTTTATTCATAACATATATCAAATGTCACCATTACATTTCTATCACAATATGACTAGTTGCACATTGTTAGCCTCACTAAATCTATCAAAATAATGAAAAAATGCATTGCCTTGACACAAGACTAGAAAACATTATTTCAGCTTGATTTAAATAAATCTTGACGTCAGGGCCGTGCTGCTTGATGGCAAGTCCATAATTGCTCTAGCTCCACGGATAGACGGCATTTCTTGGCAGAATTTTTTTAGGGATTTCTATTTCTGTGCCCATGGTTACTTAGTTCTACTCAGTCATGCCCATGCTCTTAACATTTGCTCACTTTTACCCACCTCCTTGTCTGAAACTCTCACAAATAGACAAACTCGACGTTGCCGTCAGGTCAATGGTTTGACCGTTAACTGCTGACGAGTGGGGCCACACATGTCATAGATTTAATATTTTCAGAAGTGAATTTCAGAGGAAAAAAAGGAAAAGATGATATCACGCTGATGTCAGAATGCAGGTAGCTGCTCCTGTCGATCAAGAAATCGACGAAGGAGGCACGATGGCCAGCACGAGTATGCGCACAAGATGGGCACGGTCGCGGGGAACCAAATGGAGGCGGCGACGAGACCAAATGGTCGTCGGAGCATCGCCGGCCACGAGCTCCCGCGACGGAGCACGGAGGCTCACGACGGCAAGGTTAACTAGCAAAAGAAGGAGAGGGAAGAGTGGTCCTCGAGGACCATTTGCTCACCAGGATACGGTAGGGATGGCCAGCGAGCTCAGGGAAGCTCGGACGGCGACGGATTCATTCACAGAGCACGACGGCCGGAGCTGAAGGAGACAACTCGATTCCGACCTCCCCTACACGAACCACTGCCACTGAGATCTCCGCCTAGTCCTCCTATTACTCCACGATGAAGCACACGAGACGGGATGGATCGAGACGTCGGGATCGACGCCATCTTCCTCGCCTCCGGCTGCCGGCCGCCATGCTCGATTCGCCTCCGTCCGAGCTCCCCGGACCTCTCCGTCCAATCTATCGTGATCCGCATGATCCAAGGGTCCTAAAAGGCAAGGTGTGATGTGCGAGGGGAGGCTGCTCCGACGACCACGAGCGCAGACGGCGCGGTCGGACTTCTGTCAAACACCATGAGGGCGCGCTCTGGACATGTCAATGTCGGCATCATCACGTTCCGGTTGATTCCCATCGAATTTGGAAGCCATCTTTATATGGTTGTGCGCCAAATTCGATTTTCTACAGCTTTCTAGATGTAAGGTACTAGCTAGTTTTGAACTTGCTCTATTGAGTTTTTATGAAAAACAGTTGTGGTCCAAATGGCATTGCCAAGTTGGAGTTAGTAACTGATTTTTTCAGAAGGTGAAACCTTGTCAAATAGGTAGAAGGATTCTAGAAGATGTTATTTATTATTTTTACCCACTAAAACAAATGGTTCACTATTTAGGTAGATAAAAAAGCTATTTTCGACACTAAAAATATAAAAAATGGGGTTTCCTTAAAAATAAAACCCTAAACCCCTAATTCAACAATATTCTACAAAAAAGATAAACAAGTGTGCGAAATATGGCCTCATTCCGACAAACTATGTTATGTTAAAGGTCATACCCTAGCTCATTTAGTGTAGGGTTAGGCAGAACTAATTCAAAAATCAAAAAATGGGAAACCTTCACGAGGCGTCCTTTTATGTGACTTGAAACCTAGAAAAAATTATAAACATGGGTTATGGAAGTGTTTCTCAAAAACCCTTCTCAGAAATGAGATACGAGGTACAAAGATGTATGACTTTCGACTCAAATGAGCTAGGGTATGACCTTTAACATAGTAAAAATTGTCGGAATGAGGCCATATTTGACACACTAGTGTATACTGGTTGTAGAATAGTGTTGAGTACGGGGTTTAGGGTTTTCATTGAATAAAAAACCCATTTTTCTTTTTTTTTTAGCGTCAAAACAGGTGTTTTTTGTGAAGCAGCTACCAAAACGGCTCACCAAAAGAGGAACATCCAAAGATATAGAAAATAATATACCATCTTATAAGTACATATAACCCTGGGTTTGAATATAAAAACATACTTAGGTATTTCAAACATTTTATACAAGTTTCTGCCGATTTCGTTGGAAGTGGGTCTGATTTGAACTACGAGTGCCGCATAGTTTGGTCATGATTTTTTGAAAAAAATCACTTTTATATCCACAATATGTACTTTCTTTAGAGATCTTTGGTGGTTTTTGCTGGATCAAAATTATGGTTAGGTTTGGGTTTAGGGTTAGGGTTTACCGTTAGGGTTTCGGGGTAGGGTTAGGCAGAACTAATTCAAAAAAAATCAAAAAAATGGGAAACCTTCAAGAGGCGTCCTTTTATGTGACCTAAAACCTATAAAAAATTATAAACATGGGTTATGGAAGTTTTTCTCAAAAAACCTTCTCAGAAATGAGCTACGAGGTACAAAGATGTATGACTTTCGACTCAAATGAGCTAGGGTATGACCTTTAACATAGTAAAAATTGTCGGAATGAGGCCATATTTGACACACTAGTGTATATTGGTTGTAGAATAGTGTTGAGTATGGGGTTTAGGGTTTTCATTGAATAAAAAACCCATTTTTCATTTTTTTAGTGTCAAAACAGGTGTTTTTTGTGAAGCAGCTACCAAAACGGCTCACCAAAAGAGGAACATCCAAATATATAGAAAATAATATACCATCTTATAAGTACATATAACCCTGGGTTTGAATATAAAAACATACTTAGGTATTTCAAACATTTCAGACAAGTTTCTGCCGATTTTACTGGAAGTGGGTATGATTTGAACTACGAGTGCCGCATAGTTTCGTCATGATTTTTTGAAAAAATCACTTTTATATCCACAATATGTACTTTCTTTAGAGATCTTTGTCGGTTTTTGCTGGATCAAAATTATGGTTAGGTTTGGGTTTAGGGTTAGGGTTTACCGTTAGGGTTTCGGGGTAGGGTTAGGCAGAACTAATTTAAAAAATCAAAAAAATGGGAAACCTTCACAAGGCGTCCTTTTATGTGACCTAAAACCTAGAAAAAATTATAAACATGGGTTATGGAAGTTTTTCTCAAAAACACTTATCAGAAATGAGCTACGAGGTACAAAGATGTATGACTTTCGACTCAAATGAGCTAGGGTATTACCTTTAACATAGCAAAAATTATCGGAATAAGGCCATATTTGACACACTGGTGTATATTGGTTGTAGAATAGTGTTGAGTACGGGGTTTAGGGTTTTCATTGAATAAAAAACCCATTTTTCATTTTTTTTAGTGTCAAAACAGGTGTTTTTGTGAAGCAGCTACCAAAAGGGCTCACCAAAAGAGGAACATCCAAAGAGACAGAAAATAATAGACCATCTTATAAGTACATATAACCCTGGGTTTGAATATAAAAACATACTTAGGTATTTCAAACATTTCATACAAGTTTCTGCCGATTTCGCTGGAAATGGGTATGATTTGAACTACGAGTGCCGCATAGTTTGGTCATAATTTTTTGCAAAAAACAATTTTAGATCCACAATATGTACTTTCTTTAGAGATCTTTGTTGGCTTTTGCTGCATCGGAGTTATGGTTAGGATTAGGATTAGATTTAGGGTTTACCATTACGGGTTCGGGGTAGGGTTAGGCATAACTAATTCAAAAAAAAAATCAAAAAAATAGGAAACCTTTTAGAAATGACATATTTTACAAGCCTCTAGATATTTGAAGTGTTTTCACCTTCTGAAAAAGTAATTTACTAGCTCGAACTTCACTATGCCATTTGGACCAGACCTGTTTTTCACATAAACTCAATATAGCATGTTCCAAACTAGCAAAAACATATAACTATAGAGTTGTAGAAAATCTAATTTGGCGCACAAATATATAAAATTTCTTTACTAACGCTTTCTAAATCGGCCGGAACGTGCGAATGCCGTTATAGGCGTGTCCAGAGCGCGCCCCCAAGGTGTTCGACAAGTGTCCGATGGCGCCGCCCGCTCGTGGCCGTCGGAGAATCCCTCCCTCGCGCGTCCCAAATTGACCATTAGGACCATAGACTCACGCTGAGCATGCTAGAGTGTCAGGAGAGGACGGGGGAGGTCGAATGGAGGCGAATCAGGCACGGCGGCCTTCGGCCGGAGGCGAGGAAGACAACTGCCGCCGTTCACCGCCGTTCTAGGCCATGTGAAGCTTTACCGAGCATCCCTATAGCTACGCCGTGCCCTATTCTTCCTCTCCCCCGATCTGTGCTTGCTAGGAAGGCTTCAAGCATTCGCATCGATCTCGTCCTCGCTGCCGACGGTCGACCTTGATTTTCTCACCTTCGACCTCGCCTCGCTTTCCTGACCTCACCATCATGCTCCTGGTGATCTCACGGTTCTCCCGAACGTCTTATCTCCCTCCATCTCTCTTTCCTTCATCGCCGCGCCATGTTTGGCCATTAGCCGCCGCGGAAGCCGTCGCCATCACTTCTCCGGTGACCAATAAGTAGCGGAGCCTCCAGCAAATGGTCACGTCCATCCGCATCACGCTCGCCCCGCACGTCCCGCCTCTCCTCTCCTCTCGAATTTCTCAACAAGAGCACCGAGCTCCATTGATGATGTCGGCATAAGGTCCTCCTCTCCTTTTCTTTTTTTCTGAAATTCGTTTCTAAAAATATTAAATCCCTGACCTGTGGGTCCCCTGTCAGAAGTTTAAACATTTGCAAAATGTTTTATGAAATTATTAAATCTATGACATGTTGGGGACCACTCGTCAGCACTTAACGGTCAAACCATTGACCTGACGGCAACATCCAGTTTGTCTATTTGTGAGAATTTCAGACAAGGAAGTGGGTAAAAGTGAGGAAAAGTTAAGAGCGTGGGCATGGCTGAGTAGAACTAAGGAATCGGGGGCACAGAAATAGAAATCCCATTTTTTATGCAATGTCACCGAAATATACTTATGTTTTTCAAACAAATTCTAAGTTATCTAATTATGGAGTTTTATATTAAAACATAAACAACAACTACTCTATAACAGAAGTATATGGAGGCAAGTTGGCATGCTAACAATACTAAACTAGTGGTGATGCTAACAATACTAAAATAGTGGCGCCGCTCGGAGGATGGTAACAATACTAAACTAGTTCCATAATCAGATTGATAACTATACGGCTATACCAAACTGAAAATAATATAAACAGAGAGTGCCTCTTTTATGCAATGTCACCGAAATTCACTTCTGTTTCTCAAACGAGTTCAAGTTAGCCATAAGACCTAAGTGTGGAGTTCTATATCTTTACCTAATAGTAAAGGAAGAGTTGCTTCTCCCAAAATTTTCGTCCAACCACAAATTTACCGATTTGCCCCTGTTTCTGATTAAAATTGCAGTGTTTACCACCGCCAAGTCAAAGAAAAAAAAATGATTCTACGCTTCTTTTTCTCCTTCTGTCCGTTCTTCCTCATCGGCCGCCACCCATCGATCTATATGGAGACTTGGCGAGCAACGCCGTCTCTCTCATCTGACGGGAGAAGCGGAACAACCAGCCACCGATCTCCCCCCTCCCCGCATCCGCGCTCCGGGCACTCCCACGGCGGCTTGGATCGGTCGTCTCTCGCGTCGATCACCTACCATGGTCCATGGGAACGGATGTCCTCAGCCCGCACGACTGCTCTTCTGCTGATTTCGTGGAGGAGGTGGAGGGAGCGGAGGGCGCCACCGCCACAGAAGCGGTTGGAGTTGAGGTGGAAGACGACAAGGTCGGAGAGGAGGCCCAGCTCCTCAAGCAGCGTGCGCCGCGAGGTCGATGTGGTTGAGGTCAACGGACGCCATGGTGCGCGCGCACATGTCTTCGAGCTCCGTCGCGAGTACCTGCACATGTCCGGGCCGCACCAGTTCTGAGTCAGATTCTTGGGGTCGTCCGTCATGGCCTGCAGCCCCACGTACGCCTTCTCCAGCCATGAAGCACGGGGGAGCTGACCAAGCAGGAGCCGGCAATCCGCGAGCACGCCGTGCGGCAGGCAGCAACACCGCTCTCCAATCACCTGCTTCAGTTGAGCGAGCCGGGGTCACCCCAGGTTAAAGCTACGATCCTTTCTTGCCTGGATTTTGCTACGACATGGGTTCAAATTTTGTGTTATTTGATTTAGTTTGCTTGTTGCAAGATGCAGTGCAGCATGTTACAAATTTGTATTTGTCCATCCGAATGGGTAGGATAGGGCTCCATGAATCAATTTTTTATTACTGATTTTGGACCACGATCTACAACTGAATAGTGCTAAAGTGGCTCAATGCAATGAAAAATTTGTTGGTTCCATTCACGAGTCACTTTTCATGAGATCACATAGTTGTTACTTTCGTCCAATATATTTTAAATTATATACTGTTAAAATAAGAACAAAATCTAACATGTTTGTATGGTATAAACTATTTTGTTAGATGTGTCGTCATATATCAAATTTTTACCCGTTGCAACGCACGGGCATTTTTGCTAGTTAATGTAAACATAACCTAATCAGAACAAAAGAGCCGTCGTCGCCCGCGTACACACATGGGGAGTGGTGGGGAGAGACTGAGAGGTAGCATTTCTCTGAGGGTTACAGTTCTATTTATAAAGGCCATGAACCATTAGAAACAGGCCAACCGAAAATCTGTTTGCATAGAGGCAAATATCAGCAACGAAGGTGCATATATCTCCATTTGACATATATTGGCAACAGGTCCAGAAATATGTCCATTAACGATGAATGTCGGGTCGTGGGCTGTCTGGCCTGGCAAGCCTCATTTACCACTCGCAAGATTGGTTCTACCGTCGCCTCTCTCGCTGCCGATTCCATAGAGGGGTGTCCTTAGCGTCATTCTGTAGTAGTGGAATAGGAGGTGGGTAGCACATATCGACAACAAAGGTATGTTTGAAGGAGGCGTGTCATGGTATCAGTTCAGCAACATCGATTGGCGGCACGGTTGTCTGGGTTGTGCATTCGGATTCCGCATGAGATGAACAGTCTCATCTAACATCATTCGTGGAGGCCCCCTGCCTATGTTGGCGGTGGTAGATCGTGGCAGTGTGTGAGCCGTTGTTGTCATGATGTGAAGGCATGTCGTGAAGGCGCCTTCCTTCCTAGCCTACGACATTCCACCAGCAAATATCGAAATCAAGTTTCAATTTCTTTTCTAGTTGTGGATTAAGACCCGACATCAAATCCATTAAATGTTCCTCCTTTCTTCATACCATGGAAATGCCTAAAATGGACGATGGCATCAGATTGAATTTTACTATACTATAAAATGGAGGATGATGAGTTATCAAGTAAGTAGAAAGGAGGTCCTGAACGTCGTTGATAGGCCTAAGTCCCTCACCTAGAGTCATCGTCGGATTCGTCGGAGGAGAATTGGTAACCTAACCTACACGAGCCAAAACTGAAATAGGTACTGGTATGATCAAACCCATTTGTGAGATGGTGCTTGAATCGTGGGTGATGTTGCCGAGGTCTCTAACATTCGAGACATTCAGTGATTTTTCAAAAGTCCTGCTTAGCTCAGTTGGGCTAGTCTTATACTTGAAAAGCTTTGCCCCCTAGATTGTTTTGAAGGCGTAGTGCTAGCGTCGGGTAGGAGCTATCATTCGGTGTCGAATATTTCCTCGGCCATCCCGCACACACTTATGTAGAAGGAAAAAAAGAAACAAGAGATACACACATGTATAGAACTTTACTTGCACCCACACCCGGTGGGTACCTGGCCCATTGGATACACATTTGGTAGATCAATACAACACAATAGTTCACAACCGACGATGTGCCACCGCATCACAATCATGCTCTCCTATGCTCTACTGGCATGCGCCGCCTGCATGTCATGCTCGTTTTTGCCGTCGATACACCAGACTGACGAAATATAGAAATACCTAGAGGAAAAAATTGGAGGTCGGTGGCCTTGTCGCCCACTCCATGCCTAGCGGGTGGTGGCGTTATGGGAAGGGATGGTGGATCAAAAGCTCGGTGTTGCACGCGACGATCATTAATCATGATTTGTAGTATTGGGTATACCCGTGTGCACATTACTATACTCATGCCCTACCCTCAACTTGGCGGGTAGAGTATACTACGTAGATACTATCCATGGGTAAACGTTAATGCCTTAATTAGTATCGCGTGGAATTGGCTTATCGTTTTTCTCCTCTGCTGCCAGGATGGAGGAAATGCGATCTCGCTTCCGCCCGATCTCCACCGGTCAAGGAGCTGGTCCCCTCTCCCTCCGCCTGCTGCTCCGGCGGTAGGAGGGAGGGGGGACCCCGTGTCGAGGGATTAACTCGGCAATGCCCCTCCTTGAGGGACTTGGGTTTATTGAGAACTTCATGACGTGGGTGGCACCGGCGGCTAACAAGGAACACAGGGAATCGCCGGAGTTCGGATCCCCGATGAAGTAAAAAAATCTGTATTCTCTTGCTAGATTCTTTGCGTGTTACAAGGTCGCCGTAGGGGCTATGGTGGCGATGCGATCTGGAGATCCCTCTACCCGGCGGCTCCTCCCAGCCTTTATAGTAGGCCGGGTCTCGGGTATCCGTATCCGGGTAGGTTTACAAGGTCTAGAGCGTAACCCTAACCCTAATCTGGCCCAACAAGGGACCTTGCGCTGCCCTTTACATGGGCCTGGGCCTTCCTCCAGATGTGCTTGCTGACGAGTCCTTTCGAGTAATGGCTACCAGGTACCCGACAGGTGGGACCTGATGATCATAACCATGTCACCCCGTTCCTCCGCTCTGTAGTTAGGGTTTGGTTTTGCAGGTCGTGGTGCGTCGTTGGGGTGGTGGGAGCGGCGCCTGGACGAATAAATCTGCTTCATCTCCACTCCCACACCGACGGTGTCCTTGGTGGTAGCGTCTTGGAGTTGATGGCATTGTGTGTTTGCCGATCTTTCAGATCGGCGGCGTTAGGGTTCATGGATGGTGTCGGCGAGGCGGCGGCGGCGGCGACCCCATCATGTGCGTCTCCCCTTCTGCTCTGCCCCTGCTTGTTGGCGTGATCACACGTTCACTGGGGAACCCCAAGAGGAATGTATGATGCAGTAGAGCAGCAGTTTCACTTGATTACAGAACCAAGATTGTCAGATCCAGTTGGACTTGGAGAAGGCTTAGCGAGGTGTCAATCTACTCTGACGCTTATAGATTAACGCGGACCTGCACACAATCACAAACAAGTACTTTGCCCCAATGAAACAGAGAGGTTGTCAATCTCTCCGGCTTGCCGAACACAAAGGATTAATTGTGCAGATGTAAAATATGATGAGATTGAAATATGACCAGCGAGCAAATGATGATGAAAAGCTATTAAAACGGTTGTAAACAATGTAGGAAAATAGGACCGAGGTCCACATATCACTAGCAGTGTCTCTCCAAAAGATATGCATGATGGGTAAACAAATTATAGCATGGCAATTAACAGAATTATGGGCGCACAGCAATGCTATCATAAAAAAATATAGTTCACCGTTTAATCTAATATGGGCATTACGTCATAATACATAGACCGTTATCCAACTGCATCTATGACTAATAATCCACCCCGGCATCGCTATCCAGCATGTCACCCAAAAGTATTAAGTTGCAAGCAACAGATCATTGCAATAAGCAAAGTGCATAATGTAAGCAATGTGAATAAAATAAGGAAATCACACCGCTATTTTCTCCATAGTGGCAACAACACATCTCTAGTCTTAATTGTTTCTGTCAACCCGAGCTCAGATAAAGAGAGGCATGAACCCACTATCTAGCATAAATACTCGCTCATACAACACTAATAATTACTTGGCCAAAGGATCCACTAGCATCGGAGAGCATGCAAGATCATAGATAAAACATAACACATAGATGAACAAAAGTAATGACTTCCACAATTCATCGGATCCATGCAAACACAATCATGTAGCAGTTACAGATAATATGATCTTGATCATGATAGGCAGCTCACAAGATCTAAACAATGAAGTACAAGGAAGAGAGACAACCATCTAGCTACTGATATGGACCCGTAGTCCCGTGGTGGACTACTCACGCATCACTCCGGAGGCAAGCATGGTGGTGTAGATGCACCCGGTGTCGATTCCCCTCTCCGGCAGGGTGCCGGGAAGAGCTACAGAACCCTCCTAAACTAGGGTTGGCGATGGCGGCGGCCTCAGACGTCTTCTGGAAAATATGATCGGGTCTTAGGGTTTTCGGGTCGAAGACTAATTTATAGGCGAAGAGGCGACTCGAGGAGGCGAAGGAGCCGCCCAGGTGGGGCCCAGGTGCGGCCTAGGGTGGGGTCACGTCTGGAGGCAGTGGCCTCCTCCTCCGGGCGTCCTTCTGGCTCCGTCTTTGTAAATCCTGTAAATTTTCAGCGGATTCCGAAAAACTTCCCAGAACAATTTTTCTGAAACAAAAAGACAGAAGAAAACAGGAACTGGCACTGGACATCTTGTTAATAGGTTAGTTCCATAAATCATGCCAAAATGACATAAAAACATTATAAAAACATGTGACACTGATATATAATCAAGCATGGAACATAAAAAATTATGGATACGTCGGAGACGTATATGACGTTGTCTCCGACGTCATGGTGGAGCAGGGAGGTTGGATCGTCCAGGAGTACGCGCATATGGTTGTTGGCACAATTCAGCCTGCAAGCGGGAGCGGACCGTCCGCGGCGCCGCATTCCAAGACCGTTTATTTACGTATGAGGCGGCCCGTGGTACAGTTCTAAAAGTAAGTGAAATAAGCGGCCCAGCCCGCGGTGCGGCATATCCACTTATCTTCTTGACTTGTTTCCCTCAAAGAAAAAATCTCGTTGACTCGTGCGAGGGGAACGCTAGCCGCTAGGTGAGGTGAGGTGCCGCCGCGGTCGGAGCGCCGCCATGGCTGCCGCTCCTCCTCCGGCTCCGGGGGAAGATCTGCTCTGATGTGGGGACGGTGGCTGACAGGGAGACGGTGACGCGCACTTTCTTCACGCCAGCCTGGTGTCGGTGCCGGTGCCGCACACGGCGACAGAGAAGGGGAAGAAGGGGACGACCGGCGGCGAGAGCTAAAGCAACGACAAAATGTCCTGCATGCCTACGGCGAGGGAGCTGAGCCGGTCCGGCGTGCGGGTCGGGGCGGGGGAAGACGGGCGCGCGCCCGTGGAATTTGATGAAGCGGCAGCGAAGCTGCGGCTGCCGGGGCTGGTGTACGACTTCAAGCTGGCGACAGTGGCGAGGAACCTGCTGGCACGGGAGTACGAGGTGCAGAGCAAGCCGGTGACGCGCTACTTCCAGATAACGAACGAGCTAGTCGAGGAAGCGGCCGTCGCTAGGATCCTCTGCCGTGCAGATTGAGAAGGTGAGGCTGTAGAGGATGCAAGATCGACGGGTACAAGAGGATGCAAAACTTCCTTGTGAGCTACCGCCCCGGCGTGATCTGGACGTCAGTCGGTGACCGCTGTCTCCGTGATCTGCTACCCCTAAACTTGTGGTGATCCCGCGTACGCGGCGCGCGGCCGAGCGACATATTACTAGTGAGACAAGAGCTAGCGAGCTAGCTAGCGTATGAGCCCGCGTACGCGGTGCGCGGCCGAGCGAAGTATGCGGCGCGCACGGCGCCGCAAAATAACGCGACTCATACGCGGCATACCGCATAGCCATTGCGGTCGTATGCGGCGCCTATGCTAGGTTTATGCTTGGAGGCTGACAGTTTGGTTCCCTGTTTCGACGTCGTAGTCGTGCGGAGGTGCCAGTTCTGAAGCTCGATGGCGTGTCCGGGGTCGTGCTGCCCCGGTCCGATTCTTTCAACGGTAATGGTTTGTCCTATGGCAAACTAATTTGGAGTTTCGAAAAGGTGCTGATCAGCGATGGAGCCGCGTCGAGTTCGGGTGAAGAGGTGATCTGTCTCGCTTCTGTGGCTGCTACGATGGTGCCGAAGGAGAGAGATAGGCGTTGGTTTGTCACATAGGTTTATCCTATCTTTTCAGTTTTGTAAGATCGGGTTGTATGTGACTTTTGTAATTTGATCTTTATTTATATATAAGACACGTATTACCATAAAAAAAAACTATCCATGGGTTAAAAAAACTGCATACCATACCATGTGGATACGGTACATGAAATTATCATCCAATTAAAGTGGAGTACATCAAGCACTTTCAAAAAAAAAGTGGAGTACATCAAGCAATTCTATGCTAAAAAAACGCAATCCTTCCAAGTCGGCTCGGCCGCTGATCTCGCCGGCCGGCTGCGGTCGTGCCCACTTCGGCGTTGTACCAACAATCAGCTGAGCCGACTGAAGTGAGAGGTGTACGGGCCGTGCCCACTTCGCCCCTCCACTCCCCTTGTTCCTCCCCCGCAACGGACGCCACCTCTCACTACACGGCCACCCCTTCCCCCCCGGACTGAGATCCAGTGACATGCAGCTTTCGCATGTCACGCGGTAACATGCGGCTTAAATTCAAATTTAAACATTGCGAAAAAATCTGAAAACAATCATGCATGTTCACAGCACATATTTGCATGACCCCATAAAATTTCAGCTCAAAATTCGAAATATACATCGAGAAACAAAAAAGAGAAACTCAGATGTGAATAGTCCTACAGATTTCTCTTTTTTGAATTCGGGAACTATTCACATCTGAGTTTTCTCTTTTTTGTTTCTCGATGTATATTTCGAATTTTGAGCTGAATTTTATGGGGTCATGCAAATATGTGCTGTGAACATGCATGATTTTTTTCAGATTTTTTCGCAATGTTTANATAGCAATTCATACAGTTTACCGCATAGTCTAGGAACAAGCCAAAGCCAACAGCCAACAAGGCAACAAGCCAACAACACGAATGCACGATAAGTTCACGAATAGTCTAGGAATTACATATCACAACTCACAATCAACTCACAAACAAATCGACAATAAATATTTAGGAATCAGGTCCCATCTCCATCCATCCACACGCCACAGGCCACAACAAGTTCCACCAGCAAGCTCCAACTCGAGTGGTGGCGACTTCTCACATGGAGGTCATGCATGAGTCCTATTCAAATATAATTACCAAGCATGTAAGTTATCAATTTTGTACTGCAGTCATAAAAATATGGTACAAATAAAAGAAATAAACTAACCTCATTATCTTCTTGTGTGTCTTGAAGACAAGTCCAGAAGCTGCCTTCACCCATATGAGCATCTGCAAGAAATAAAATTTGCACATACAAGAAGATAAGCTCACAAGCATAAGTAAGAAAACAAGAGATCAAATGATAAGAAAATGTATCATGTAGCTCACCTTTGTACTTGTTTCTAAGCCAATTCTGATAGCACATCAATACCTCAAGCATTTTAGAAGTGAGGCGACTCCTATGATCATTCACTATTCTGCCACTCATACTAAATGCAGATTCTGAAGCAACCGTTGTGACTGGAATAGCAAATATATCTCTTGCTACCTTCCTGAGTGTTGGGTACCTTGTGCCAGCCACTTTCCACCAATCCAAGACATCAAACTTTTCAACATATGGCACTAAGTCATCAGACAAGTAATGCTCTATCTCACCTTGAAGTCTAGCTGCTGCAGGCCTTTGTTGTGCTACAATGTCATGGAAGAAAGACATAATGGCAGGAGCTGGCATTGAAGGCAAAGAATCTCCAACAGATTGATATTCCTCTCCTTCCACTTCATACTCTTTAATCAATTGATGGAGACTAGCAACAATATCATCAACCTTTTCACTGCACTCATAAGAGGATGGCTCAATGCCATGGAGCATTGCATAACATGCAACCAACATTTGCCTCTTATATCTAGGGTCAAGGAGTGTAGCTATGCCCATCATCCCTTGGATATCACTCCAATATTTATCAAACTTATCAATCATATTTACACACATTTCTTGGATAACCAAATTCTCAGAGGTTGTCCACTGCCTAATTTTCATCTTGATTTCACATATTTAGGAAAGAACACATTGGCAGTGACATAATCTCTACCCGAGAACAATGTAGTTATCTCATAAAATGAACTAAGTCTCGGTACAATATCAGCAGCAAAGTCCCATTCATCAGCAGTAGGACAGTTTTCATATTGCTTGTCTACTATTTTGGCTCTTTCAAAGACAGCTCTATAAGGCAAAACTGTGTCCAGCATAACGAAAACAGAATTCCACCTAGTCTTACAATCTAGTCTCAACTTATTTGTGATTTTTACTTTCTTATACCTAGCCATCTCTTCAAATTTCTCAACTCTTTTGGCTGAGGCAGTCCAATATGCAACACTTTCTCTAATATTGTGTATAGCAGATTTCATCGCATCTAAGCCATCTTTTACAATCAGATTTAGGATATGAGCACAACAGCGCATGTGAAGCATTGTACCTTGTAAGGGCAGCTTGGATTTCCCTATCTTACCCACCAAATTCTCAAGTGCCTTGTCATTTGATGAGCAATTATCAACCGTCACGGTCATGAGCTTCTCATCCAAATTCCATTGCATCAAGGTGTCATGAAGCTCTTGAGCTATAACATCTCCAGAATGTGGTGCTGGCACATATATGAACCTACATGTAAGCAATAAAAACAGCACATAAGATGCAATTAAAACAACACCTAAATCTGCAAATAAAACTAGCACCTAAATCTGCAATAAAAACAGCACATAAGATGCAATTAAAACAGCACCTAAATCTGCAAATAAAACTAGCACCTAAATCTGCAATAAAAACAGCACATAAGCAATGAAATGTACCCCATAAGAATGCTTCGGAGTTTCCACGAATCATCAACGAAATGACCCGTAATAGCCATGTAGCCCTTCTTTTGGCTATCGGCTGACCACATATCTGTGGTGACAGCTACCCTTGACTGTAGCATAGTCATGTACCCAACTGCCTTGATTTTTTCCTTGTCATGTCTTCCTATTATATCCTTCCTACAAAACAAAATACAAAGGTTAGCTCATATTGTTCTTGATAGTGTTCCTTGCTGGCAGAAACAAATAGTAACTGCAGTGCATTAACAAACACAAACCTGATAGTGTTCCTTGTATGCAGATGAAAAAGTGGCTGCAGTGCAGCAACAAACCTCCTAAATCCAGCATGGTCCACGATACTCAATGGGTAGTCATGCAGCACTATCATGTTACCAAGCTCTTCTCTAGCAGTGTCTTGATCAAACGTATAGCTCTCTACATTCACCTTCCCATCAGATTGGGCAGTCATCCTTAATGAAGACTGACTCAATGATTTTCCCTTATTGCTCTTCAACTTCAATTGCCTAAGTGTACATATCTTCAAATGGTCAAGTAGATGTGAAGTGCCACTCTTGGATGCTGCACTAAGCTGCTTGTTACAATACTTGCAGATGGCCTTCCATTCTCCACGCACCAACTCCTTTGTCATCTCGAGCCACACCTTCGAAGTTAGCTTGCGTGTAGCTCTAGGTGCAGCATTCACCTCCACCACTTCATCATCTTCATCATCGGAAATTTCATTCACCGATTCGGACGGAGCTTTGCTACTGCAGCTTGTACCACTGCAAGAGATCGATGAATCACATATTCAGTTTCCTTTTATTGAATAACTACACAGGAACTACGCAGCAATTTCATTCAGCTTACAGTACCAAAATAACATATTCAGTTTCATTTTATTGAATAACTACACAGAAACACCAACATATTCAGCATACATTCCATTCAGTAATCAGTACCAATTACCAATATATTCAAGAACACAGGAACACTAATATAACTACACAGGTTCATCATCTATTCATTAATCAGTACCAATTACCAAAATATTCAAGAACTACACAGGTTCAAGAACTACACAGGTTCATCATCTATATGTACACTCAGAGTCTCAGATTCATCATCTATTCATCTTACAACTGCTGAAGAACACAGGATGACAAGAACTGAAATTTTAGTTCAGCTTACACTGGAGATTTGGCCTTCTGTGCCTGTTTGTCGCCGTCGGAGGCCTTCCCCTTCTTCTGGACTGACCCGTCGCCGTCGGAGGACGAAGCAACGGGCGTGCGGCCCCGCTTCCGGCCGCCGGTAGCAGCAACCGGCGGCAACCCATCGCGGGCGCCGCCTCCCTGTGCTGGCCTCGAGCTCGATGGTGAAGGGTGCACGCCCAGGAGGTACCCCAACCGAGCTCCGCTTCCTCGCCGCGGGATCTGGACCGGCGCCTCTCCTTGCATCTCTCCGTGCGGCGAAGGCGGCGACGGTGTGGGGTCTGCGCCGGAGCTGCTCCCCTCCTCCAGGTCGACCGCATCGGGATCCATGGCTTGGCGGCGGGGGAGGGGCCGGCCAGCCGGAGCAGGCGACACAGGAGCGACGGGAGGAATCGGTGCAGGACAGGAGATGCAGGAGTAGGGCGGGGAGGGGGAGCCGGGCAGCCGGGGACGTCGGGGACGGGGAGCAGCCGAGCGGGGGACGGCTAGACGGGAGGAATCGGGGCCGGCCCGGCCGGGGGAGGTGGCGGCGTGCGGGAGCGGGAGCCAGGAAGTGGGAGTGGGAAGGGGAAGTGGGAAGTGAGGGGAGGGGTTAGGGTTAGCCGGTTAGGGTTTAGAATAGATTTTAGACAATGACAGGTGGGGTCCACCTGTCCAAGCCGGGTCTGCGGGTTAGAGGGTTCGGGTTTGGCACCCCCATACCCGACTCCGCCAGACCCGGTGGGTTTTGTTTTACCCCGCTAACCAGACCCGTGGGTTTTTTTTTAAACCAGACCCTCCCCGTTTAATGCGGGGCCCCGTCGGGTTTTCGGGTATCGGGTACCCATTGCCATCCGTAGATGGAACCCACAAGGTGCCAATAGCTTCTTGATGTTGGCTAAGTGATTCAATTTTCGCCTTGGAAACCTTAGAGGTAGGGTGGTCAGCTGACTACACAAGTTTTTTGCAATACAATCAAAACTTCATGTAAAAATAAAATATTACAAATACGTGGATTTGACTACACAACTTTGTATTGACTACATAGAGTTGAAATTCTAGCTCCACCACTGCATGAAACACATACGTGAGATCAGAAAACAAATACGTACATTATTTACAGATTTTCAGATGAACAGTCACATTCTCGGTATTTTACTTAGACGAGCATGGTTGGTATATTTTTACAAATAATAGAAGAAACTCTTGCGTGAGATAAGAAAAGAAAATATGAAGTTTGAGATGTTACAGCGAATATTCGTTGCAACAATGTTTCGGTAATTGTCCATTCACAGTTCACCGATCAATAACAGCGAAGGTCCGTAGGATGCAGTGACACTAGTTTCCTAAAGGCCTAAGTGCAAGTGATGTTCCACCAGCCGGAACATAGACGGTGAACGAAATAGTAATGCTGGCGGCGGTCCTTCGTGTTCCGTAACCGGCCACAGCACCCCTTCTCCGTGCACTTCACAGCATCGGCTTCTTTGTTGAGGTGTTTCTTGTATTAATGTGCGGGCTCCTACAATGAAAATAAATGAGAGCTAGTGAAAGGATAAGAATGTCGCTTAAGGGGGGGGGGGTGAATAGACGATTTAAAACTTTTACGTTTATGGATTGATAAATGCAGAATAAAACTTAGCGTTTAATTTATCAAGCACAAAATCTAATATATTAGGTTCATCTATGTGTATCAACAACTTATGCTAAGCACAATAACAACAAGGTGATAGCAAGATAAACTACTTCAAGCACGAAGGCTATCACAATGTAAAGTGAATAATTAAATAGCTCGGGTATAGAAATAACCGAGACACACGGAGACGATGATGTATTCATGAGTTTCTCCTTTTGAGGGGAGTACGTCTCGTTGGAGGGGTGTGAGCTCGCCACAACAGGCCTACTCAACGCCACAAAGGACTCACCCTATTCTCCGATGAACCTCACCACAAAGGCTCGGTTCACCTTCCACTATCAGAATCCTTCGAGACGGAATCCGGAGACTTTACAACAATCTTGGGTACACATCCACAACCAAATTGGGGGCTCTCAAATCACCAAATCTGTTCAAACAATACAACAAGTGAGAACAACAAGGTAGGTTTCCTAGAGGAAACCCTAACCATGAATCCCTCAAGTAAATGAGGGGGAAATGTAAATCGGCTTGGTAAAGATGTAGATCTTGGCCTTCTACTTCAATCCTCCAAAGATCAACGAGTTTGGATGGAGAGATTGGGAGATCGATGAGTTTTGAGCTTGCAACAATGGGGATTTTCTCTATTCTGGTCGAGCTACTTGGCTGGAGGTAGGTGGAGGGGTATTTATACCCCTCCCAGAAATCTGCCCGTTGGAGAAGCAGGGGACCGGATATTCCGGTTCAAGTCAAGACCGGATATTCCGGTGCTTTTTGAAAACTCCGGCTGGAAATATCCGGTGACCCGCAGAAACTTCACGCTCTGGTCCTTAGCAGAATTTCCTTGAATCTTCCTCTGGACCGGATATTCCGGTAGCCACCAAATATCTGGTAACCAACAGCAGGTTTCAGTTCTGGTCCTTAGCAGATTTCTCGATTCTTCTTCTGGACCGGATATTCCGGTAGCCACCAAATATCCGGTAGCAAAACTTTCACCACACTGCAAAGCCTGAAACATAATAACTTTTGCAAGAAAACTCCAATCGAGGTGAATCCAGTTTTGTTGGAAAGAGGACGACAAGAGCTTCCCCTACAAAGGGAGATTGTGCAAAGGGTAGGAATGGTGAAACCTTCCAAACGGTTGAGCCGGCAAAATCCCCAACACCGAAAATGCAAGAGAAGACGCATACGAAAACCATTTTCGGTGAACTTGGCATTGTCGTGACAAGCACAACAAGCACCAAGACCACACCACGATAAGAGCCAAATAAGAACCAATAAAGGTGCTGCCAAGTATGCAAAGGTTTGAGCTCTCTACGAACGATATGATCAAGATACTCGCTCGAGAGCCCGATCGTACCTTTGCCTTGCGCATAATCCACTTGAGCTTGATGATGACAATTTTGACCTTCTCAAGTTGGACCATCTTTCTTGATTGCGCTCCGCTTGGTGAAGACACATATATTGCTCCCCCATGCACCAAGATGGGAGAGGCACTATTCGGCATATATTCACTTAGCCATTAATGATGACGATCACCATGTGACGCCATCCTCCATGAGCTACATAGGATTTTCCTTTCGTTGCATGATCATGGAGAACTACCTAACCCCACATAGAAATACCAAGCACATAGAAAATGGGTTAGTTCACAAGGATATATTGACAATTGCTCACCATACCATGAGATCATACGATCCCTCATGATACATCACTAGCCTTGTGTGTGATGGTAGATATTGATAAGTTGGGTAGTGCCCCAAGTGAAGGCGGAAAAGTGACCAGAGGAGTAATGATGATTAAAAGCAAGTAAATGAGGTTGTAAACAATGTAAAAAGATGGACCGGGGGTCATGGGTTCACTAGTGGAGTCTCTCAAGTAAATAAAATATGCATGTGATGGGTGAACGAATTACAGCTAGGCAATTGACAAGATCATGACACAAACCCAATTTATCTATGACAAAAAGGACATGACAATATTTATGGAGGCATCACGACAAGGAACAAAGACCGTTGAGTCCAAATGCGTCTTTGTCTAAAAAGTCCACCGTGGGATCGCTATCCATCCTGTCACCCAACGGTATTAAGTTGCAAGCAACAGAAAATTGCATTAAGTAAAGTGCATGAAGTAAGCAATACTAATATCAAAATAGACATTAACACCGCTGTTTTACCCTTAGTAGCAACAGCACACCCTCGCCCTTAGACGTTTCTGTTACTCGTGCCCAGGAACAAAAGGGGGCATGAACCCACTATCTAGCATAAATACCCTCTCTTGGAGATACACACAATCACTTGGCCAAAGTAACTACGCACATCGGAGAGCATGCAAGAACATAAATTACTCATATAAGAATCATGCACAATCTAAACATAACTTCATAATCCATCGGATCCCAGCAAACACATCACATAGCATTACAATAATCGATCTTGATCATGTTAGGCAGCTCACAAGATCATAAGACATGAAGCACAAGAGAGAGACTACCAACTTGTTATTGCCATGGACCCGTAGTCCAAGGTGAGACTACTCACAAATCATCCCGGAGTAAGGCATGGCAATGAAGAGCCCTCCGGGATCGATCTCCCCTCCGGTAGAGTGCCGAGATCAGCTTCAGATTGGACCCCGAACTAGGGTTTTCGGTGACGGCGCGTCGGGGTCGAGTTTCTGGAAAATAATGGCCGCCTCGACATTTTTAGGTTTTTAGGGATTTTATAGGCGTCGGAGGGGGCCGAGGGGGTGCCCTAGGAGCAGGGGCGGGCCCCACCCGCGGGTCCTAGGGGGCCGCGGCAGGAGGCCGCCTGCGCCCTGTGGGTGGCCCCTCAGGCTCCCCTTTGGTCTTCTGGTGCCTTTCGTCGAGTAAAAATTCTCCGTAAATTTTCGTCTAATTCCGAGAATATTTCCAGAAGTAAATTTTCTGAAATACAAAAACAGCAAAAACAGGGAACTGGCACTGGGCATCTTGTCAATAGGTTAGTCCGAAAAAATGCATAAAAATGATATAAATGACAGTGAAAACATGTGACAATATCACAAAACTAGCATGGATCACTCAAAAATTATAGATACGTTTGAGACGTATCAGCATCCCCAAGCTTAACTCCTACTCGTCCTCGAGTAGGTAAGTGATAACAAATAATTTTTTATGAGACATGCAACCAACACAATCTTGATCAAGATAGTAATGCAATGCACATGAAGTGAATAAGGTGATCCAAAACAATTGTTTATAGTTAACATTAAGCAAACAATGATTAACAAACGCTAACTAACAAATGCTAGAAACTTTTCATGAATAAGTGCGTTGGAGACATGGAACCATACATAAGGTTTAGAAAGAAGAATTATGAATTATGTCTCCAATGTAAAGTATCAATAATTCTTCAAAGCATCTAATTAGTCATTCATGAAAATAGCCAAGCTCAAGTCACGTGTCCTAATCCATCTGCTTCACAAATCAACTGTTTCGAAGTCTACTCAACTAGTGCAAGTAAGAAGTGGCTTTGGCACCATGATGTTATGGCAAAGAGAACAATGATGGAGGTTTGGAAGGTAAAAAAGAAAGGCTCAAACGGTGGAGAAAGTAACCACAAGACAGAAGGAAGTCCCGTAGTTGACACTATATGAGGAGTAGTGATTGCCATGCAACGGATGCACATAGAGCTATAAGTGTATGAAAGATCTCCAATGGAACTAGTGGGGGTGCATCCAACTTGCTTGCTCATGAAGACCTAGAGCTCACTTGAGGAGGCTCATCCTTGGAATATAGAAGCCAAGTTCTATAACGTTAATTTCCCACATAGTTATACAAATGAAACATGAAAACTCTCTATAATGAAGTGTAGGTGCTACTAGAACAAGTGTGGAATAAAGGATAGTAGTGCTGCCCCCTCTCTCTTTTATATTTCTCTTCTTTTTTTTTATTATGGCATCCGTGGCTCTTTTAAATTTTCTCTCATTGGTCTCTTTTGGACTCTTTTATGTGGTCACTTTGGACTCTTTTCAATATGCTCACAGGTAGGGGCAACACTCTATTTTTACAAGATTATCATCACACTTTTGGTACTCATAACTCCTAAGACTAATACATGATGTATAAAAGAAGATATGCATGATCGAGCGTAGTGTGGAAAAAATGTAAAACATGTGGCAAGCCACGCTGCACACTAACTCAATGATCAAGCAAACTATATGATAATGAAGAACGACATCAAGTCATGTAATGTAATGATGGATGTTGCATGGCAATGTATCTCAGAACGGCTATGGAAATGCCGTGATAGGTAGGTATGGTGGCTGTTTTGAGAAAGATAGTTGGCTTATGTGTAGGAGAACAGGATGAAGTTCTCCCACGGAGTTGGATGTGCTTGCGAAGTATGCACCAATCTCAATGTGAGAGAGGGCATTGCGGAACACCGAAGAGGCTAGCAAAATATGGAAGTGGAAGTGTCAAAAACCAAAACTCAACAATGCATTTCGTATATTGCAAACAACTAGCAGTTTCAATGTTCCACAAATAGTTAGAGACACCCCGAGAGGGATCGTGGCGGCGGGATCGTGGCGGCGACAAGTGCCCCGTTGGCTTCCCCGGCCGTTGCAGTAACTACCCACTAGGAACTTATTTTCAACTTAGTAGAATTCATGACACATTAGCATTGTTGACTTAGGTTGTTTAGTTCAGAAAAGTACGGCTCCACGCTTTAATAACTCCTCTCCACTAATCAGCTCTAACACCATTAACCAACACATTTTAACCATTAGTTATTTTAGTGCCTCAAAACAATTGAAGGGTGTCAAATTATCCACATACTGATCTACAAGACTATGTAGGTTTTTCTACTTCATACCACTGCCACATGCATAGCATTTTTCCGATCTAACACATTAACCAAGCAACCAAAACAACTCTCCAAAAAATATAAGTGAAGAACAAGAGAGTTTAACTTAACAACTAGCAGCTCTAAACAAGATAAAAGCTAAAAGCGAGAGCTTACTAGAAAACAGACAGTAGCTAAGAATACTTAAAAATATATAAGCGAAGCAAATGAGTATTCAAACGAAAAGCGGAGCGTGTCTCTCTCCCACACAAATAAAGCTAGGATCCAACAAAGATATGACTAACAAACTAACTAACAAAACTGAAAGTAAAAATATGCTCCAAGCATAGCACATAATATGTAAAGTGATAAAAACGAAGTTCAACGAAGACGACCTTATGATAGTCGATGAAGATGAGGGGATGCCTTGGGCATCCCCAAGCTTTGACTCTTGATAGTTCTTTATATTCAGAGGGGGTTCCATGGGGGCATCCCCAAGCTTGAGCTTTGATCCATCCTCGATTTCTTCATATTCCTCTCCTTTGGAACTTAAAAACTCCCTTCACACAAAACTTATCATAATTTGATTAGAGGGTTAGTGCTCATAAATTAAAATATACATGTGTTCAACTCATGATAAATTGCAAACCAAATTCATTAGACATTAGCTACTGTTTACTAAGCCTCAATGTGGCACTCTACCCCTAGAGTATCACATATGACGATGGTAAAGAGACAAATGCAAAGTAAAAGCAGAATCTGAACAGACTGTAAAGATCGAATTTTTCGAGCCACTTCTGCAGCTCAAATAAAAAAACTCAAAACTAACGAAAGATAGATAAAAGCATCAGGATTTCTTTCAAACATTATCAGAAAAAGATAAAATTCTGGCGATTTTAGGATTATCGTGCAATAGGCGCACAGAATCTGTTTTTGGACAGCAACACAATACCTCGCACTTTCAATGCATTAGAGGCTAAACTTGGCACAAAAAACCAAAAGAAAAAGATACAATGAAGTTGTTACAGGGGTAATAACTTCATGACTCAAGAAAAGCAAAAAGCAAACTGAAAATAAAAGATGGGTTGCCTCCCAACAAGCGCTTTTCTTTAACGCCTTTTAGCTAGGCGCAATGCCAAATATCAAGTTTTTTCAGAGGCCTTTGCAACATCAAGAGCATAGCTTGACCTTATGATTGATTCAAAAGGAAGCTTCTTTCTCTTTCTGGGGAAGTGTTCCATCCCTTTTTTAAGGGGGAACTGAAACCTTATATTTCCCTCTTTCATATCAATAATAGCACCATCAGTTCTCAAAAACGGTCTTCCCAAAATAATAGGACAAGAAGCATTGCACTCAATATCTATAACAATAAAATCAACGGGAACATAATTATCATTAACAACAATAAGGACATCATCAACTCTACCCAAAGGTTTCTGTTTAGAAGAATAAGCAAGATGAACATTTAAATAGCACTCCTCCTAAGGATTTAAATCAAGCATATTATAGAAACTTTTAGGCATAACGAAAACACTTGCACCAAGGTCACATAAAGCATTGCAATCAAAGTCATTTATTATCATCTTAATAGTGGGTTCCCAACCATCTTCTAACTTCCTAGGGATAGAGGTTTCAAGCTTTAGTTTTTCTTCCCTAGCCTTGATAAGAGCATCGGTAATGTGTTTGGTAAAGGCAAGATTTATTTTACTAGCATCCGGTGTCTTAGCAAGTTTTTGTAGGAACTTAATGACTTCAGTAAGATTGCAATTATCAAAATAAATTTCATCATATTTAAATAAACTAGGAGGATCCTCTTTAGTGGTTTGGATAGTATAAACTTTAATAGTTTTCCTATTTATTTCAGCAATTCTAGCTTCTTCAGCCTCTCTAGCCCACCTAGCTTTCAAGAGAGCCATCATCCTTTCATTTTCATTAATTTGAAGAGAGATATCCATTTAAAGATTCAGTATGTTTTATTGATTTGGAGTGGTTCTAATTTTCAAAATTTCAACATCATGAGCAAGAACGTCTACTTTAGAGACTAGACTATCCAGTTTTTCCAGTTTTCCATGATCCTTTGAAAACGAGCTAGGAATTGTATCAAAAAATTTAGGATCAGTAGAACACTCATATCTATTCAAAGCTTTGTAATCTCCATCAATATTAGTCGAGGCAACAAGAGTATCAGCAGTTTTAAGGACAGTAAAGGCATCAGTTTCAGTAGGAGCAACTAACTCAGGTTTAGCAGCCATTCGGTTAATCAAAGTAGCTTGAGTTTGGGATATGCTTGAAATACAAGCTTCAATATTAACAAGCCTTGTTTGAAGTTTAGAGATTTCTTTATTTAACTCACCAAGTTGATCATTTATACTCCCTCCGATCCGGTTTTAGTGTCGTAGGAAAGACCTAACCACGTACGATCGGTAAGCACAAGCAGCGACACATATTTCGGATCCGAGGGAGTATTTTTTAATATACAAGAATTCTCATTCATCTGCCTAGAGAAAATTTTATTTTGTTCGTATTGTTCATGCATGAATTTTTTGGTAGACCTCTCTATTTCATCCAATCTATTATTACTAATTCCTTGATCATAAGTTTTACTATAAAAGTTGCCATTATTGGGAGGATAAGGCTTATAGTTGTTACCACCAAAATTATTTTGATAAGCATTATTGTTGAAGTTGTTTCTATTAAGAAAATTAACATCAACTTGATCCTTTTCTTGGGAAATTAATGAAGCAAGTGGAACATTATTAGGATCAATATTGGACTGATTGGTAGCAAGCATAGACATAATCATATCAACCTTATCACTCAAAGAGGAGATTTCCTCGACAGAATTTACCTTCTTACCACTTGGAGCTCATTCGGTGTGCCATTGTGAATAATTTGTCATCATCTCATCCAAGAGTTTAGTTGCTGCACCTAATGTGGTGGACATGAAGGTGCCTCCCGCGGCCGAGTCCAAAAGGTTCCTTGAAGAAAAATTCAAACCTGCATAAAAAGTTTGGATAACCATCCACATAGTTAATCCATGTGTGGGACAATTCTTAACCATAGATTTCATTCTCTCCCAAGCTTGAGCAACATGTTCATTATCAAATTGTCTAAAGTTCATAATGTTACTCTTTAGTTGTATGATTTTAGCAGGTGAATAATATTTTCCAATAAAAGCATCTTTGCATTTAATCCAAGAATCAATGCTATTTTTAGGCAAAGACAATAACCATTCTTTTTCTCTCCCTCTCAAGGAGAAAGGGAAAAGTTTCAGTTTTATGATGTCATTTTCTACCTCTTTATACTTTTGCATATCACATAACTCAACAAATTTATTTAAATGAGGGGAGGCATCATCAGTACTAGCACCAGAAAATTGCTCTTTCATAACAAGATTTAGCAAGGCAGGTTTAATTTCATAAGATTCCGCTTTAGTAGCGGGTGGAGCAATTGGAGAGCATATGAAATCAGTGTTATTAGTGCTAGTAAAGTCACATAACTTGGTGTTTTCAGTAGAAGACATAACGATAAGATAAAATAACAAGATATGAATAAAGACTACACTAATTTTTTTGGGTTTTAAAATTTTGAAACAGGAAAATAAACTAAACGAGATATAAAGCAAGCAAGACAAAAACAAAGTAAAGAGATTGAGAGTATGAGACTCCCCTTGATGTAGCTCCAAAGTCCCTGTCAACGGCGCCAGAAAACTGCTTGATGGTAGATATTGATAAGTTGGGTAGTGCCGCAAGCGAAGGCGGAATTGTAGCTAGTAGCAGTTTTCCCTCGTTTAATGAATCGAGGTTTATCGGACCAGTAGGACTTTGAAATCAACAACGAGGTGAATGTTGAAGATCTCTGGTGCTTAGGGATACCTTCAACAGACGTGGACCTGCACACACTCAACCAAATACTTTGTCCCCAACGGCGGAGAGGTTGTCAATCTCTCCGGTCTCGCAGAACACAAAGTGGTTAATTGTATGATGAAATAGATGAAATATGAAAAGTGACAAGAGGAGTAATGATTATTAAAAGCAAGTAAATGAGGTTGTAAACAATGTAAAAAGATGGACCGCGGGCCATGGGTTCAGTAGTGGAGTCTCTCAAGTAAATAAAATATGCATCTGATGGGTGAACGAATTACAGCTAGGCAATTGACAAGATCATGACACAAACCCAATTTAGCTATGACAAAAAGGACATGATAATATTTATGGAGGCATCATGACAAGGAACAAAGACCGTTGAGTCTAACCGCGTCTTTGTCTAAAAAGTCCACCGTGGGATGGGATCGCTATCCAGCCTGTCACCCAACGGTATTAAGTTGCAAGCAACATACAATTGCATTAAGTAAAGTGCATGAAGTAAGCAATACTAATATCAAAATAGACATTAACACCGCTGTTTTACCCTTAGTAGCAACAGCACACCCTCGCCCTTAGACGTTTCTGTCACTCATGCCCAGGAACAAAAGGGGGCATTACCCACTATCTAGCATAAATACCCTCTCTTGGAGATACACACAATCACTTGGCCAAAGTAACTACGCACATCGGAGAGTATGCAAGAACATAAATTACTCATATAAGAAGCATGCACAATCTAAACATAACTTCATAATCCATCGGATCCTAGCAAACACATCACATCGCATTATAATAATCGATCTTGATCATGTTAAGCCGCTCACAAGATCATAAGACATGAAGCACAAGAGAGAGACTACCAACTTGCTATTGCCATGGACCCGTAGTCCAAGGTGAGACTACTGACAAATCATCCCGGAGGAAGACATGGCGATGAAGAGCCCTCCAGGATCGATCTCCCCTCTGGCAGAGTGCCGGGATCAGCTTCAAATTGGACCCCGAACTAGGGTTTTTGGTGACGGCGTGCCGGGGTCGAGTTTCTGGAAAATAATGGCCGCCTCGACGTTTTTAGGTTTTTAGGGATTTTATAGGCGTCGGAGGGGGCCGAGGGGGTGCCCCAGGAGCAGGGGCGGGCCCCACCCGCGGGTCCTAGGGGGGCCGCGGCAAGAGGCCGCCTGCGCCCTGTGGGTGGCCCCTCAGGCTCCCCTTTGGTATTCTGGTGCCTTTCGTCGAGTAAAAATTCTCCGTAAATTTTCGTCCAATTCCGAGAATATTTCCAGAAGTAAATTTTCTGAAATACAAAAACAGCAAAAACAGGGAACTGGCACTGGGCATCTTGTCAATAGGTTAGTCCGACAAAATGCATAAAAATGATAGTAAAAACATGTGACAATATCACAAAACTAGCATGGATCACTCAAAAATTATAGATACGTTTGAGACGTATCAGTGTGTTGGTCATCTTGCACATAGCCTTGATCAACATATAATCTTCTTCTTTTAGCCTTGACTCCAACATATGGAGATCAAGCATTGCTTATGAACACAACCTACAAGTATATCTCAATACACACATTAGTCCATAGAGATTATCATTAATTACCAAAACCACACATGGGGCAACCATGCTCTTTCAGCTAGCAATATGTACCTCTACAAAAAAAAAATGGACCAGTCTAAGATGTTTTACCTCAGACTTGGGAAATGTTGGACATCAGTGTCCTTCGAAGCAGCAGAGATGACATGGTGTGTAGTTGCTGGGGGCAATCTGACTTGGCAATGCAGTACACCTTGTACAGATCATTCACTATCTCCCGGGGGACGTACTCTCTGCAGACCCGCTGGGACACACAAGCAAATTGTGAGACTGTGGGCATATAAATACAACATGAACTAAAAGAAGGCAGAATCCCATTATGTATGCAGCAACTGTAACGGCTGGAACATGTATGTCACTGAAATCTAAGGGAGCCTGAGTTGGGTCCTTGGCCCTCTTCTTATGTGCATACTTGAAGGCGTATTTCATAGTACTCTTCTTTTGCCTTGAACTTTGAACGTTGTTGTCGGCTTTTTGATCACTGGAGTTATCGGAGCCAGGTGGAGGGGCTGTAAAATGCATTAAGTTGGAGGAAGTCGGTAATTTGTTTGGAACTTTGGAAGCTAGCTTCCAACTTAGCAACCGCTACGAGCTAGTCTAATCAGAATGCAATACTAGCAATCAGTACAAGCTAGTGCAACTCGAATTCAGATACCGGTACATGCAACACTCAACATATTGAGAGAATTTTTGTAATTCTTGGTTCTTGCGTTAGCATCACAAACAGGAGTTGAGTGAACAGGAAAATCCTCGTCCCATGGGTCAGTAGCATTTTTTATCTTAAGAGCGCGGCTACAATGACTTCTGGCAGCTTCATGGTCTTCCATCAAGTAACAAATTCCAGCACAGGGGAGAGGAATAACGAGAGACCGACGGAAGTCACGTGCAGCTGCATCGAGCATAGCTTGCAAATGATCAATCAATTTGACCCTTCGATCTTATTTCTCAATGTCCTTTTGGTACTCCAATCCAATCCTGGCGAGGGTGACATACACCCATGAGCAATAAGGGTAAATTCCAGCCAAATTGTCTACAATGTCAACCGCCCGATGGACAGAGCCAGACTCAACACTAGTAAGCGACAGTGACTGTCTAGGTATGAATTCCTGACAAATCATGAACTGGAAGCTTTCCTACTCCCTCCGGGGTTCACACTAAGCAATTCACACTCTGGCTTGAGGAGTGGAGCGGAGACGCTTTTGAGACGTGGCGCAAAGACGAATGTTGTATATGGAATGATGATTGCGCGGAATGGCTCATCAGATTACAAGCCTATTTCTCTTCTCAGTATGGCTCGTAAAATGCTGACAAAATTGCTTGCCAATAGATTGCAGAAGGTGATAATTCCTCTTGTGCACCAGAATCAATATGGGTTCATTAAAACCAGAAACATTCAGGATTTCCTAGCTTGGTCTCTTGAGTACTTGGACATTTGTCAGAAGTCAAAAAAGGAAATTATAATTCTCAAAATTGCTTTTGAGAAAGCATTTGACAAAGTTGAATATAATGCTATTATTTTCATGATGGAGCACTTGGGCTTTGGTGACAGATTTATTGGATGGGTAAAAGAAATTCTTTATTATGCCTCCACATCAGTCATTCTTAATGGTGTACCAAGGAAAACAATTAAATGCAAACGTGGGGTTAGGCAGGGGGATCCTCTTTCTCCTATCCTATTTGTTCTTGTTGGTGAACTTCTGCAACTTGTGGTTAATGCTGCATGGGCACAAGGAGACCTTCAGTTACTTGTGAACAATTCATATGGTCAGAAATACCCAATTATCCAATACGCGGATGACACCTTAATTATTATGCCAGCTAACCCATTGCAATTGGCTAAGCTGCAGGATATTCTTTTGGAGTTTTCTTCAGCTACTGGCCTAAAAGTCAATTTCACAAAAGTTCCATGGTTCCTATTAATATCTCCTCTGAGAGATGCAATGCCCTTGCTAATATATTAGGTTGCAAGGTTGAGAGCCTGCCTTTTACATATCTGGGACTTCCAATGGGAACTACGAGACCATTAATGACTTAATATATGTTGCTCATAGAATTGACAGGAGACTCTCTGGTATTGCATCTTTGTTATCTTATTCCAGTAGGCTCACTGTGGTAAAGTCCACTATCTTGGCTATGTCTATTTTTGCTATGTGCTCACTGAAAATCCCATTCACCATTCTTGATCACATTGAGAAATCATCCAGAAATTTCCTTTGGCATGGGAAAGAAATTCAAAAGTATGGGAAATGTCTTGCTAGCTGGGAGGTTATATGCAAATCCAAAGATACATGGGGTCTGGAAGTATTGAATCTGAGAATGCAAAATAAGGCTCTGATGATAAAGAATATCTTCAAGTTCCTTAATAAAATGGACATTCCTTGGGTCTCTTTGATCTAGCAAGAACATTATTCTGAGGGGAATGTTCCATGTGGCAGATCAAAAAAGGGCTCTTTCTGGTGGAGAGACTGCACAATATACATGGACAGCTTCAAGCTAATCTCTGAGGTAAAAGCAGGAGTTGGTGACACGATCCAACTATGGAATGAAAATTGGAACCCCATCCCAATGAGATGATTGTATCCTCATCTATTCTCCTTTGCTGTGAATAAGGACATATCCGTGCATAAGGCCAGACAGCAAGTGCAGTCCAACAGATTTAGCTTATTTCAGCTTCCCTTATCATTGCCTGCATCCAATCACTGTCTTGAATTGTCAGACAAGCTTCTATCTCAGCTCAGCCAGAATGATAAGGATGTTTGGACTTTGAGAGGTGGTGGCCTTTTCTCAGCAAAGAAATTTTACATTGCCTTGACTAAGGGTCCTCAGGCACCAAAACCCTTTAAATGGATTTGGAAATCTCGTTGCCTCTCCAGGCAGAATTTCTTCTTTTGGCTGCTGCTACATAACAGGTTAAACACCTATGACCTCATGCTGAGGAAGAACTTCTATGTGGAAAATAGCAATTTGTGTGTTTTGCGATATAGAGCCCATTGAAGATAGAATCCACCTCTCCTTCTCCTGTGATTTCAGTCAGAACTTTTGGTGGAAGCTGGGATTTGAATGGAACACTGACCTTGCATTCTTGGATATGCTAACAGATGCAAAAGAAAGGAGTAATAACATTTGCTTCAAGGAAGAAATGATCATTGGCTGCTGGTCTCTTTGGAATCACAGGAATAAGCACATTTTTGAGAATATTGCCATTGAGCTAGACTTATGTTTTCAAAGATTCAAAGAATACTTCTGCCTAGTTATGCACAGAGCCAAACCAAGTCTGAAGGAAGGGATGCAACAATGGCTTGATAAATTGTGAACTCCTACATTGTTTCGATCATTGTAAATACCATCTGTAAATCCCCACTTTTTATATAAATGAAAATAATGCCGTAGGGGATTTCCCCTACTGTTTATGCTCAAAAGAAATGTGATTGCGCGGATCGTCTAGAATCACAATGTCCAAGGCCCGGCCGAGCTCCGCTTGCGCAACCACGAAATTGGCATCCCACCGCTTGAAGTTTTCTTTGGCCGCAATCACCTGGCCTCGAGCCATTTCCATCATGATACACCGGGGGTGAGACGTGCGGTGGCATTGTAATAAGTTTTTGCCAATCGGTAGAACTTGATCACCAAATCGGAGTCCTTCTGCTCGCCATGCTTTAGCCTCAACATGGCAGCTGCTCCCAAGGACTGGCAAAGGCACACGGTGCAGTTGTTCACAAAGGAGTATTGCGGATGCTCTCCGGCGAGCGCTTGGGCGAGGGAAACTGCCTGGCTGAGGTTGCAACTGTTGTAGAACTCAAGAGCATCACTAGCGCTGGGAATGGGGCGGAATCCACCCTGAACCCACTCCACGCTGCAACAAATTAATATAATCATCCAACCCTATCCAAACCAATTTTGTTTTCTGTTAAGCCAAACCGCCCCGCACCAAATAATTCTTCCACCCGCACCCGCACCGATCCGCATGCAGAATTCGGTTTGAACCCACGGGTTCAGCCCGTGGATTGAACGCTGTTACGCTGGCCATGTACCTGCTGTATTGAACGTTGTCTGGGAGCCTTTCTTGCCTGTTGCATGCCTGCATAGACTTGCTGATTCCTTCTAGTGTACTGCTGTACACAGCATGCTAGTGTATACTTGCTCTGCTAGTGAAAAAATAAATCCTACTTTGCCATACGAGAATTCTTAGAAGCAACACAAATTGATTCTAGTAAAGCAGTACAAATTGGAGTAGCTGCCGTTAATATTGATTCCAGTAAACAACATTAATCCCAGAAGGGTATCGATGAAGGATTTTACATATAGTTTCTTGAGGTCAGTGTATGACTGTCCACAACCAACTAGCCAGAGGACATAAAAAGGGCACCATATAGACAATCTGACCATCATACTCCTGAGCTTGGACCTCCTCTCAAGCTTGGGACTCCTCCTGCGCGTGGAAAATGTAATGTATGGTAAGCATCAAAAATTGGATTTATATACAGACCTCTTAAAGAATAGTATACCTTCATTGTTCGGAATTTTAATAAGCCAGTCCTTTCCACAAACTAAAGCTTCAAGTGCATTCGGTTTCAACGAGGTTCGTGTATCTCCTAGAACTCTTCCACCGCAACTGAATGCCGACTCGGACGACACATGTCACATCCCAAAAATTCGTCCCTAATGTTAGTAATGTTTTTCTCCCGCCTGAAAAACTTTTTCTGTTTCCAAACTATTTTCTTCCACTTGTTGGTCTTTGAATTGACTTTGGTTTTGCTCACTTGGAGATTTCCCAATAAACCTTTATCTTATCAACCCCCACCATGTCCCGATGCCGCTATTTTCGTGGTCACCCATTGGTGCCACTCAAATGTTCCAAAACCCCTCCCCTCGATCCCACCAAAAGCCACCACCACAATTGTATCTTAAGATAAATTCTACCAATCCACCAAGTGGTTCCCTCATACATATACATCCATCCCATGGAGAAATATTCCATAGTCCAATGCAAAATCCCAAAGTTAAATCATATTCGCTATTATGCCATTTCCAATCCAATAGTTATTCAGACACATTCCACTCATCCAAAAATTCTACAATTTTGTGGATAGTCCTAATTTCACCTCCTGAACTTTTCACTCCATTGGCCCAACCTCATTTGAGCAATATTTGGGGTACTTCCTTTGTGATGCTCTTTTTATGCCTAATAGCAATTTCCAAAGCAAACCCTAGACACAAAAATCATTTGGCATTGGTGCCTTGCCAAGATGACAAACTCCCATATATAACCACATAACCAGAAGATCATGTCAAGATCATTTGAGGAGATGCATCTATCATGCCCATGCCAATAGGGCTCTTTTTGGACAACAAATTAATTGACCCACTTCCATATATCCAATTGAGTTCATACTCCCCAGACATACCCTATACCTCCATTAAAACCTACCATGAATTTTGGGAATTTTTCTGAGAGGTGTAAGGCCTTCATCATTTCATCGAACACCTGGTGTCACCTGCTGTTTTTGAATTTTTGTTCGGACAAAGTTGCAAACCAGCCGAAACTTTCAACTAGGTTTAGTTAGGTCTCTAAGTTTGGCGCAGAGTGACGCGATTGATTTCCATTTTGGAGCCATGTTCTGAGAGGACCATCTCAATGCCGATGTCGGCATGGTGGCTGGCATGGTCACCGATGGCATGTCCAGACCAGGCAGAGCCGCCCCTTCCTGCCCGACGCCGTTGAGCTCCACCCCGTTCCGTTCCGTGCCCAGCAGGTGACCCACTTTCCCCTGCACCTCCGGAAACCCCTGCTCGACACCTCACCCTCTCCAGCCCGTCGACGCTAGGCGACGCGCCATCAAAACAGTGCCGCCATGGGTCCCCGCCGTCCGAACCTATCCACTGCCCGGATTTCTCGTCGTCCACCTAATGGGACGCACGCTCGGCGACGCGCCGCTGCAACACCGTCGACGCGATGCCCGTCGTCCCGTCGCTACACCGACAGCTCACCGCCACCTCGCCGAGCTTATCCTCGCGATGTCCCCCTCCCGAGCCCTATAAAGGAGCGCCCGAGCTCTCTCGCGCGAACCGCACCTCCCTCTCCCCCCTCCTGGAGCCCCTCTTCTCCTTTAATTGCAGAATGGTGGAGCTTTGCTCCGTTTTGGCCGTGGTGGTCGCCGGAGGTCCACGGACCATGGCGTGCACTAGACCGATCCATTCCTCGATTAAATTCGTGGAGGGACTCCCCTTGATCTCCTCTCCCTTCCCGGCCAGGAATTTCGAGGAATGGTGGACCGTGCCCCCGACTCCGTCCTCGTCCGCCGGCGGCGAGTTTGTGGGACGCGTGGCCATGGTGGCGCCTGGAGCTCCCTGTCCCCGTGACCGTCCGCATCGGAGGAGGCGCAGCGGGCGGACCTCCCCACGCCTCGATGGCCGGCGGCAGGCACGGTGGCGGCGGCCAGCTCCGGCGGCCGGCCCTGCCCAGGCGCCTGCGTCGGGCCTTGGCCGCGTCTCCTCGACGCCAGGGTGGGGATGGCCAGCTGGGCAGCCAGCATGGCGCCCTGGTGCCGCCGACGAGTGGGCCCGGCCTGGCCCAGCGGCCACGTAGGTTAAGTGGAGGCGGATTCCAGCGAGTTACGCTTCCCCACAGCGAAGGCGTATTTTCGGAAATGCGCGACCAGTCCGGCCCGGTTCAGAAGCGGCCCATGCAGTTTTTTTTTGTCCCGAGTGAGCGGCAGATAGCTAAACGTCGCCGAGCCATAACTTTTGAACCGTAGCTCCGTTTGAGGTGATTCAAATTTCTAAATTTATGGTTTGAGAAGCTCTATCCAGTGGTATAGGTTTCACATTTTTGTAAAATGTTTATATGCTCAGCACCCGCGTATGCATGTATAGGTATTCCGTGGTACCGGCAAACCGATACCCTAAACCGCGACATGTCCGTGACCCTCAAGACAAATGGCGTCGATCTCCGGAGGCAAGCTAACCACTTGCTATGAACACTCAAGCGGTGTTTATTTGGTTGCATATTACCCTGTCATATCAGTGCATTTTATTGCTTATTATCGTCTGTCAACTGTGCGTCACGAGATATCGTGGCTTTGTTTACCTCCTGCCAACTGTGCGTCACGAGATATCGTGGCTTTGTTTTTATTCCTGCAATGCCAACTGTGCGTCACGAGATATCGTGGCTTTGTTTTATTCCTGCAATACGATAAACCCATCAAGTGTGGGTTGAGTTCCGGCCGGCGACTAAATACATGTTGGGCACCGCCCACGTGGATTGAATCTCGCCTACTTTCAGTATTATTATTTCATGCACCTTTACTTTCCCGCAATACGATAAACCCATCAAGTGTGGGTTGAGTTCCAGCCGGCGACTAAATACATGTTGGGCCCCGCCCACGTGGATTGAATCTCGTCTACTTTTCTGTAGAGTTGTGGCGTGCGTTGGACGGTAGCATGCACCACTCCCCATTCCGGCGACGATGGACTGGGAGAACCGCCGCAGTCAATGGAATGGTGGAACGGGATCGCGTGGACGCCTCCACTAACTTTTGTAGTCGATCTGTGGCTGCTACTGGCCGGAGGCATCTCCGCCATCGCCCGGTTGACGCTAACCAACTGTGCTGTTTTATTTTCTGTTACCCAACCTGTGGCCGTCACTGGCCGGAGGCATCTCCGCCATCGCCCGGTTGAAACTAACCATTGATTGAACTAACTACATATTGCTTGAACTATTGTGTGCAGTTCATTTCTGTTTCATGTTGATACGATATTATGGTTTTGTAGTGGACTAATCTGTTTCATTTGGATATGACATTATATTTATTATGTTGGACTAACCCTCTGTTGTTGGAGTTGTTGTTGAAAGAAACTGGATTAATTTAACCAACCCTCCAAACTTCGATAGGGTCAGTCCATAGTGCCACCAATCTGAGCATTGAACGCACTACCACTGTCGCCCAAATGGGAGAGCCATAACCTATGTAACCTATCAAGCCTCCTTGGATGCTACCCACTTGGCAAGTCTAGTCGGATACTGCATAGTTGTGGTCGGGGCTAGTCTTGGGAAGGTTCCGGAGCAAGGCGTCGCTCATGAGTTGGGGACGTGCCGGATTCACTTCGTCCTAAGACATAGAGTTATGTCGGTAGCTATACAGGGAGTGTCTGGGTAGCGTGAACGGTTATGTAAGTGTATCTTGCCGTCATGAAGCAAGGTGCATTTAGATGAGTGGTAACTGCAACCTCTCGAGAGTGTGTCAACTAGCAGCTAGCCTTGTTCCTAGGTTATGGAACAGTTCAGTGTCGGTCACACTATTGTCCTTTGTCGAGTCCGGAGGTTGAACTTAAGATCGGTTTGAAAGAAAGGTGAACAACCTAATTTAGAATAGGCTGTTGCAGGGAATATTACTTGAATCTTGGATGGATACCCGTGTTTGGGGTGACGGTGTGATCGTTGGGAGCCTAGAGTTAGGCCGAGCCAACATCAACCGTGCATGCCCAGGATGGAAAGTGAGGCCAGTGGGCCTAGCAGTTTGACAGATGTGATAAGGCCGTGAGGCCTAGTTGAGATGACAGGTGATGTTATAATATTTGGCACCAACGGGTACACCCGTTATTCGTCACAGGTAAGTTCTCTTGTGTGATCACCGGTATACGATCCAACCCCACCTGGCTTGGACTCTGTACTGGTGATACCCCTATTATTTGCTTATGCCATGATTTGTTGTGCTGCCTTGTTGCTACCCACTTGGACTGCCGTAAGTAGACACTTGCCATGTTTAGATTATTTTCTGTCGCTAGCTACTTGTTGCCTGATCGCTTGACTGTTCATGTCTTGTGGTTGTTTTCTTGCGAGTACGTCACCGTACTCAAACTGGCTTTTCATGTGGCCAGACGTTGAGAGGATTCATCTTCTACTATCGCAAGGAGATGGAGCAAGAGCGTGCTAGGATCAGTAGCCCAGCCAGATGCCTGTGGAATGGAGTCCCTCCAAGCCGTTGCCGAATCTACGACTTCCGCTGCCAGTTAAATTCTGTCCCGTGCCATACTTGGCCATGATATTTCTGATGGCCATGTAAACCATTTGTAGCCCTCTGGGTCTGATTGTGTAATGATATTTCTGCTATGTTGCATTGTCGTAACGTGCGTCCGGATATCCTGGGCTGGCGCACGGGGCGACCGCCTCTCTGGCGATATGTGTCAGAGGGGGGTGCCACAGAGCATGGTATCAGAGCACCAGGCTGGCTGTAGACTACCCTAGCATGGAAAGTCCACCCTTCCTTTACCCGACAATGACCCGATGGATTTGACCCCTTCCTGCCTAACCGACATGGCCGGTGTTGGTCAACAGTTGTTACAGTAGGGCTTGTCCCAATTTCTTTCCCCAGAAGACGAGCCGGCTTCTTCCCTGAGAAGCAGCCGACCTTACCCAGTGAACTTAAGACCCAGTCCTAGTTGCTTTATAACCCACCCTCGCCAGCTCTCCCTGGCAACCCAACTCTTTTGAAGTAGAATCCCATAGAGGAACCTCGCACCCTTATCCTCTCCAAAAATCTAGAACCCCAAGAAAGTCCGATGGCGACCCCTAAGGCCATCATGGAAACCACTGCCGAGGACAGTTCCAACTTCCCCATGATTCTTTGGAGGGTCGTCAATGTTGCCCTCGGAAGCTCCATTCGCCCCGTGTACGTGGTGTTCAAAAGATTAGTTTCTCTCGTGGGGAATGAATTCCGGGCAGAGGTGAAGATCAGCCCATGTCCTCGGGGCACAAATCAGCCCTATGTGATTCAAGGTGGAGGCATGCCTACCATCGAGCTAGCCATCCAGGTAGCAGCCTGGGAAAGCCTCGTCCGTCTTCGACACTCGGAAACTGTGTTGTCCAGCGACCGAGATTTCTACTTCCTCCCAGCCAGACCTCGGCCTGGTGCGGAGATCGTCCAAACCCCTATCTGGGAAGAACCTGACCCAGCAGTGTTCAACCTAGTCGCTTACGCCTCTGCAATGACGAATCTCACTCGCTTCTTGATGGAGGAACTCGTGGCCTCAAGAAGAAATCTTGGATTTGCCCGTCTGCAGCTGTCTCTAGGGAAGAACCCACCTGCCCCCACCAACAGGGAAGCTCGAAGTAGCAGACTTCCACTCCCAGAGTCCGGCCCGTCCCAACAAGTCCCAGAGCAGGGTCCGATCCTCGAAGGTATTCCTGTGTTTCTCGACCCCGTGGAAGAAGGGGACGTGGACACCACTCTCCGGCTCGGCCGCACTCCACCCTCGGGGAAGGACCGTCAAGCGGAGTAAGATCTGTTTAGTTTAGTCTGAGTGGCGTTAGTGAGTTGTGGGTTTGGTTGTAATTCCTATGGTTGCTTGTACGCGTGTTTGTGCTGTTTGCCTTTCTGCTTGGTGTGAGCCAACTCTGTATAAGACCTGGTGTTCTTAACCTCTAGTTAACCACTTGGTTGACACTTGATGGAATATCATGTTGTTTCCTTAGATTTAAAAGTATTGTTGGGTGTTTAGTAGTCGTTGCGTGCTTGTTAACCAGTATGGTTGAAATGATTGTGCCATGCCGCTTCAAGTTTTTGGGGCCATAAAATGCAGCGCTACTACCTAAAATGATGTTTTCCCCGAGTAGAAATTTTCTACTATCCATGTGATAGTGCCTCTGCAATTCCCTCTGCTGCAAGAACAGATCTGTGACAGCTAAGGAAAACCTCAATAATACAAATTTGGATCTAAACCATGAGAGGAGCCAAATTGGATACATCAACTGAGTTCAAGTACATAAGGGAAATTTCGGAAACAAAGGATACGAGATCTATCCCAACATAGAACCCTACCACTACCCCAATGCAGATACAGAAGAGCCCCCCCGAAAGAAAAATCCTACTCCCTCTCGCGCTCAGTGGCGTCACCTGGAGATGAACCAGGCTCACCCGAAGCCGATACTCGAGCTGGGCGACGATGACGACGGCGGACCGCTCGAGCTCCCAGCTCATCCCCCACCAGAGGAGCAGCCGCAGCAGCCACCGGGGACGTCCGCCAATCTCTCACCGGAGCCACGAGGAACTCGTCCACCGCCGCCGCAGCACCCCCGACAACGCCATACCACCAGTCGTGCAGGTGGCAGGCTGACCAGACCACCACCGTGAGCAGAATCACCAGCAGCCCCCCGATGGTCAACCCGAGCCACAGCACACAGAACAGGTGGTCGAGGAAGCCAGCTCGCTCCGGACCATAAGTGAAATCACAGAGAAATTGAGAGAAGAATCCCATGCTGGCGATGAGGAGAGAATCACCGAGGCCGCAATTTATAGCCTCAGCTCAGCCTCACGCGGGAAAAGAGGAATCGCGCGCAATGCTCGGCCAAAATTGGTGCGCGACCGTCGAGGCGCCGAAAGCCGTAATGGCCGATGCGTAGATGGACCGCACGCGCAACAGTGCCGCAGTGGAGTGCTTCGCGCACTCAGGGCCAGCCGGGTGCAGATGGAAATGCAGCGAGGAAGAAGAAGAAGAGAGAAAGAAAGAGGGGAACTGACAGGTGGACCCCGGTCCCACATGTCAGCAAGCAAGAAATAACCCTCTGTGTGTTTCTATCCTTTTCTCAGGAGATCAGTCCTCGTCTCTCCAGTGTTCCGTAGGAAAATGTTGGTCAAAATAACTTTGGAGATGGCCCTACCCCCACAGTGTCTGTAAGCCAATTATTGGTGACACAGATGTTTTCTTTTAAAAAGAAGCCCTGCAATTTTTTTTTTTTTTTTCCAAACCTGTGTATACTTGAAAAGGTATATACAGCTTTTCAAAAATAAATCTAGAACAGGGACATGTTTAGCGTATCCTTAACATTTTATTCTACAAAGCTTGGTAATCATTTGTCCATGTTGAATCCAGGTTATTGAGTGACGATCTGTGTGTAGATCTTGTTTGATATTGCCATACTTGTGTCTGGTTGAACTGAAAACCTTAGATTTTGATTTTCTTCATATAACCATAGTAGGAGGTCCCATGTTGATTGATTGTGTGAGCCCCTGCCATGCCATCCTTAGAATGCATTGAGTATGATAAAAATATCATGCCTTGGTAATTTTTTTTTCTAGTAAAATATCCTGCTGAGTGTTGATTCTTTTGTGTGTTAAACTCTAGTATTGCGTGAAAAAAAAAAGTTTTAAAATATTTTAAATATAGGGATATATCAAACCATACAAGAAATATCTTGTATAACCCCGGGAATATTTATTAGTCTCCGAATCTCGAGACGAGATTCTTTTTAAGGGGGGAAGGTTTGTCACATCCCAAAAATTCGTCCCTAATGTTAGTAATGTTTTTCTCCCGCCTGAAAAACTTTTTCTGTTTCCAAACTATTTTCTTCCACTTGTTGGTCTTTGAATTGACTTTGGTTTTGCTCACTTGGAGATTTCCCAATAAACCTTTATCTTATCAACCCCCACCATGTCCCGATGCCGCTATTTTCGTGGTCACCCATTGGTGCCACTCAAATGTTCCAAAACCCCTCCCCTCGATCCCACCAAAAGCCACCACCACAATTGTATCTTAAGATAAATTCTACCAAGCCACCAAGTGGTTCCCTCATACATATACATCCATCCCATGGAGAAATATTCCATAGTCCAATGCAAAATCCCAAAGTTAAATCATATTCGCTATTATGCCATTTCCAATCCAATAGTTATTCAGACACATTCCACTCATCCAAAAATTCTACAATTTTGTGGATAGTCCTAATTTCACCTCCTGAACTTTTCACTCCATTGGCCCAACCTCATTTGAGCAATATTTGGGGTACTTCCTTTGTGATGCTCTTTTTATGCCTAATAGCAATTTCCAAAGCAAACCCTAGACACAAAACTCATTTGGCATTGGTGCCTTGCCAAGATGACAAACTCCCATATATAACCACATAACCAGAGGATCATGTCAAGATCATTTGAGGAAGAGCATTTAGCATTCCCATGCCAATAGGGCTCTTTTTGGACAACAAATTAATTGACCCACTTCCATATATCCAATTGAGTTCATACTCCACAGACATACCCTATACCTCCATTAAAACCTACCATGAATTTTGGGAATTTTTCTGAGAGGTGTAAGGCCTTCATCATTTCATCGAACACCTGGTGTCACCTGCTGTTTTTGAATTTTTGTTCGGACAAAGTTGCAAACCAGCCGAAACTTTCAACTAGGTTTAGTTAGGTCTCTAAGTTTGGCGCAGAGTGACGCGATTGATTTCCATTTTGGAGCCATGTTCTGAGAGGACCATCTCAATGCCGATGTCGGCATGGTGGCTGGCATGGTCACCGATGGCATGTCCAGACCAGGCAGAGCCGCCCCTTCCTGCCCGACGCCGTTGAGCTCCACCCCGTTCCGTTCCGTGCCCAGCAGGTGACCCACCTTCCCCTGCACCTCCGGAAACCCCGCTCGACACCTCACCCTCTCCAGCCCGTCGACGCTAGGCGACGCGCCGTCAAAACAGTGCCGCCATGGGTCCCCGCCGTCCGAACCTATCCACTGCCCGGTTTTTCCGTCGTCCAGCTAATGGGACGCACGCTCGGCGACGCGCCGCTGCAACACCGTCGACGCGATGCCCGTCGTCCCGTCGCTACACCGACAGCTCACCGCCACCTCGCCGTGCTTATCCTCGCGATGTCCCCCTCCCGAGCCCTATAAAGGAGCGCCCGAGCTCTCTCGCGCGAACCGCACCTCCCTCTCCCCCCTCCTGGAGCCCCTCTTCTCCTTTAATTGCAGAATGGTGGAGCTTTGCTCCGTTTTGGCCGTGGTGGTCGCCGGAGGTCCACGGACCATGGCGTGCACTAGACCGATCCATTCCTCGATTAAATTCGTGGAGGGACTCCCCTTGATCTCCTCTCCCTTCCCGGCCAGGAATTTCGAGGAATGGTGGACCGTGCCCCCGACTCCGTCCTCGTCCGCCGGCGGCGAGTTTGTGGGACGCGCGGCCATGGTGGCGCCTGGAGCTCCCTGTCCCCGTGACCGTCCGAATCGGAGGAGGCGCAGCGGGCGGACCTCCCCACGCCTCGATGGCCGGCGGCAGGCACGGTGGCGGCAGGCCAGCTCCGGCGGCCGGCCCTGCCCAGGCGCCTGCGTCGGGCCTTGGCCGCGTCTCCTCGACGCCAGGGTGGGGATGGCCAGTTGGGCAGCCAGCATGGCGCCCTGGTGCCGCCGACGAGTGGGCCCGGCCTGGCCCAGCGGCCACGTAGGTTAAGTGGAGGCGGATTCCAGCGAGTTACGCTTCCCCACAGCGAAGGCGTATTTTCGGAAATGCGTGACCAGTCCGGCCCGGTTCAGAAGCGGCCCATGCAGTTTTTTTTGTCCCGAGTGAGCGGCAGATAGCTAAACGTCGCCGAGCCATAACTTTTGAACCGTAGCTCCGTTTGAGGTGATTCAAATTTCTAAATTTATGGTTTGAGAAGCTCTATCCAGTGGTATAGGTTTCACATTTTTGTAAAATGTTTATATGCTCAGCACCCGCGTATGCATGTATAGGTATTTCGTGGTACCGGCAAACCGATACCCTAAACCGCGACATGTCCGTGACCCTCAAGACAAATGGCGTCGATCTCCGGAGGCAAGCTAACCACTTGCTATGAACACTCAAGCGGTGTTTATTTGTTTGCATATTACCCTGTCATATCGGTGCATTTTATTGCTTATTATCGTCTGTCAACTGTGCGTCACGAGATATCGTGGCTTTGTTTACCTCCTGCCAACTGTGCGTCACAAGATATCGTGGCTTTGTTTTTATTCCTGCAATGCCAACTGTGCGTCACGAGATATCGTGGCTTTGTTTTATTCCTGCAATACGATAAACCCATCAAGTGTGGGTTGAGTTCCGGCCGGCGACTAAATACATGTTGGGCACCGCCCACGTGGATTGAATCTCGCCTACTTTCAGTATTATTATTTCATGCACCTTTACTTTCCCGCAATACGATAAACCCATCAAGTGTGGGTTGAGTTCCAGCCGGCGACTAAATACATGTTGGGCCCCGCCCACGTGGATTGAATCTCGTCTACTTTTCTGTAGAGTTGTGGCGTGCGTTGGACGGTAGCATGCACCACTCCCCATTCCGGCGACGATGGACTGGGAGAACCGCCGCAGTCAATGGAATGGTGGAACGGGATCGCGTGGACGCCTCCACTAACTTTTGTAGTCGATCTGTGGCTGCTACTGGCCGGAGGCATCTCCGCCATCGCCCGGTTGACGCTAACCAACTGTGCTGTTTTATTTTCTGTTACCCAACCTGTGGCCGTCACTGGCCGGAGGCATCTCCGCCATCGCCCGGTTGAAACTAACCATTGATTGAACTAACTACATATTGCTTGAACTATTGTGTGCAGTTCGTTTCTGTTTCATGTTGATGTGATATTGTGGTTTTGCAGTGGACTAATCTGTTTCATTTGGATATGACATTATATTTATTATGTTGGACTAACCCTCTGCTGTTGGAGTTGTTGTTGAAAGAAACTGGATTAATTTAACCAACCCTCCAAACTTCGATAGGGTCAGTCCATAGTGCCACCAATCTGAGCATTGAACGCACTACCACTGTCGCCCAAATGGGAGAGCCATAACCTATGTAACCTATCAAGCCTCCTTGGATGCTACCCACTTGGCAAGTCTAGTCGGATACTGCATAGTTGTGGTCGGGGCTAGTCTTGTGAAGGTTCCGGAGCAAGGCGTCGCTCATGAGTTGGGGACGTGCCGGATTCACTTCGTCCTAAGACATAGAGTGATGTCGGTAGCTATACAGGGAGTGTCTGGGTAGCGTGAACGGTTATGTAAGTGTATCTTGCCGTCATGAAGCAAGGTGCATTTAGATGAGTGGTAACTGCAACCTCTCGAGAGTGTGTCAACTAGCAGCTAGCCTTGTTCCTAGGTTATGGAACAGTTCAGTGTCGGTCACACTATTGTCCTTTGTCGAGTCCGGAGGTTGAACTTAAGATCGGTTTGAAAGAAAGGTGAACAACCTAATTTAGAATAGGCTGTTGCAGGGAATATTACTTGAATCTTGGATGGATACCCGTGTTTGGGGTGACGGTGTGATCGTTGGGAGCCTAGAGTTAGGCCGAGCCAACATCAACCGTGCATGCCCAGGATGGAAAGTGAGGCCAGTGGGCCTAGCAGTTTGACAGATGTGATAAGGCCGTGAGGCCTAGTTGAGATGACAGGTGATGTTATAATATTTGGCACCAACGGGTACACCCGTTATTCGTCACAGGTAAGTTCTCTTGTGTGATCACCGGTATACGATCCAACCCCACCTGGCTTGGACTCTATACTGGTGATACCCCTACTATTTGCTTATGCCATGATCTGTTGTGCTGCCTTGTTGCTACCCACTTGGACTGCCGTAAGTAGACACTTGCCATGTTTAGATTATTTTCTGTCGCTAGCTACTTGTTGCCTGATCGCTTGACTGTTCATGTCTTGTGGTTGTTTTCTTGCGAGTACGTCACCGTACTCAAACTGGCTTTTCATGTGGCCAGACGTTGAGAGGATTCATCTTCTACTATCGCAAGGAGATGGAGCAAGAGCGTGCTAGGATCAGTAGCCCAGCCAGATGCCTGTGGAATGGAGTCCCTCCAAGCCGTTGCCGAATCTACGACTTCCGCTGCCAGTTAAATTCTGTCCCGTGCCATACTTGGCCATGATATTTCTGATGGCCATGTAAACCATTTGTAGCCCTCTGGGCCTGATTGTGTAATGATATTTCTGCTATGTTGCATTGTCGTAACGTGTGTCCGGATATACTGGGCTGGCACACGGGGCGACCGCCTCTCTGGCGATATGCGTCAGAGGGGGGTGCCACAACACAGTACTAAGAGGCACCGCCAGAAAGTCCCGAGCCATAGATGAGAGCACGGGATATTTTTCCGAATTTGATTTCCACCATGCAAGAATATCAAAGCTTTCAACTGAACTTTCAATGAAATCCTCGTCGAGGTATGCGTCCAGCTCCGACCTTGGTTGGGTGTAGGCTCTCCTTTTTGACCTATATCGAGCAAACTCTTCTTCAAGTTTCCTTTTACCAAGAACAGGTGACCCCACATTAATGTTGGCTTCACGAGACACTGATTGCAAGTTGCTTCTCTTGACTTGCTCTTCGTACAACTCATAGTATAACTTCATCGACTTGGATACATCATCAATGCTCTTCTCAATGTCACCATCATGCTCACAGTACCTTTCATAGAAGAATTCCAAGTAATATGCCTTTTTCCTTGGATCTAGTAGTGTGGCGATGACAAGCACAGTATTCAACTTGGCTTCTTCCCAATACTTGTCAAACTTGTCAGCCATAGAAAGGGACAGATTCATCATCGTTGCATTAGCTTTCCACTGAGGATCGCTTAAGGCATTACGGATACACAATATCATATGCAAGAATTGATGTGAAGTTGGTTTTCTATCAGCTGAGACTGCCTTTGTAGCTTCTTCAAAAGCTCTAAGAAAATCACATATTACTTCAGCATTTGTCCACTCTTTCACATCAGGTGCAAGTTCACCATTCTCGCTTGCATAACTGTTTAAGACTGCCTTATATTTGATAGCTTCGACAAGCATGTGGAAAGTCGAATTCCAACGATTAGGAATGTCATGGAGGAGACCTGCTTTCTCAGGTAGTCCCTTATTGGTAGCAAGTGTGTTGAATGCCTGGATTCTCCCTCCCGAAGAATTGACGTGCCTAAAAAGGTCACGTATCTTCTCAATTGATTTGTGGATATGTTTCGTTCCATCTTGAACTAAGATGTTCAATATGTGGGCACAACATCTCACATGGAAATTTGCACCATCCAACAATAGGCCATGGTCTTGAGTTTGCAAAAAATTATTAACTGCCGCTGTATTGTTTGATGCATTGTCCAAGGTCAAAGTGAACAATTTCCGCTTGATACCCCAATCTGATAGGCACCTGCTAAGAGCCTCCTCAATGGCAACATTTGTATGTGGATACTTCACATCTTTGAAGGATATTATCTTCTTCTTCAAGACGAAGTTACCGTCAATATAGTGCGCCGTGACACACATATAGCCCAACTTCTGAACAGACGTCCACATGTCCGAGGTGAGGCAAATACGGGAATCAAGACTCTGGAGTTCGAGTTTCAGCTCGTCCTTCATCTCATCATGTGCAAGGATGCAATCATTACGAACTGTCTGACGACCAACTACTTTGAAGGTTGGTTGCATTGACTCCATCCATTCCTCGAAGTAAGGGTCCTCAAATTTCCTAAATGCAACCTCGGCGTGGATACAAAACTTAGTCATGAGTTGTCGACTTCTCTTGGGATCAAAGACAAATCCAACATCTGATGCCTTCTTCTTAAGTGTCGCTAGAAACTTAGCTCTAACCTCAGCCCTGATCTTTCGGCACGACTCAGAGATATGGCTCAAAAGGCTACTAGTTCCAGACCTTCTAGTGCAAGTCATCTTCATTGTACAGTACTTGCAAACAGCTTTCGGAACATCATCCACAATGACAAGATCTTGCTCAAAGTGTTCCCAAACTTTTGACCTCCTGCCATGTGGTGTCGCCGAACATGCATCAACAGCATCACCGGTTCCAGAGCTCTCCGACACATTGGCAGACATGTTAAGAAGCCTAGCTGCCATTGAACAAAATATCAAGTTAAATAAATAAATATAGAAAAAGATGACAATGGTCAATACGTAATGCACAAATCAAACACTCCATGACAAAGAATTAGCTATGCTACGACCAATTTTCACAGAGAACTGTATGGAACAATAATAGATGGTATTTTCACAGAGGACTGTATGGAACAATCATTGAGTAATTTATTTCTCAGCAAATCCAGCAAGCAAACTAATTTGAAAGGGAAAGGATTTATTTTAGTTGGTGGAGAGGAGCTGCTGGCTACTCACGTTGGTCAAGGGCAGGGAGCCAGGGAGAAACGTAGGAGGAGATTAGCAAGACCCGGCCGGTGGTGCAGGGCGGTGGCAGTGGCCAGCAGCTCCCCCGTTGCGAGCAGCTGAACAAGAACAGGGGAGTCTTCCTTCTCGAGCAAGCACAGGCGAAGAGCAATGGCAATCGGATCCCATCGGATGGGCGCAGGCCAAAGGACCCGTCGTTCCGCCTGGACTGCCGGTCGATGCGCGCTGCCGATGGACGTGGGGCGGGGAACTTGATGCGGCGAGGTCACGAGGATGGGCGCAGAGGCGGGGGACTTGGGGCGGCGACGATGGCGGCCGGCGGCGATGCAAGAAACCCTCGGAGGAGTGAGCACGAAGGGAATCGGGGATGGGGGACTTGGGGAGTGCGGTGCCGAAGGTGCGGGTTGACCCCGTGGGTTGAACCCATGGGCTTTCTCAGCCGCACCGCACCGTTCCAATCCGTTTTTTTCCTCAACCCGCACCGCACCGCCCCATTTTATTTTTCGATCCATTAGAGCCCAAAACATATGAAGCCAAACATGGACCCGCACCAAAATGCCCAAATAAGGCCGCACCATTCCCAGCGCTAAGCATCACACCGTCTTCGTCGAATGGATTTCGTAGGCAGGTTCTTCGTGAGCGCTTGACTGGGCATCACATCGCTTGCGCCAGACCGGGCAACGCGGGGCATGACGTCTCCTCCATGCGCCGTGGAGAGGATGGGGTCCACGCATGTGTAGGCCAACAATGCGCTATTGTAGCCAGGGCCGGTCCAAAGAAATTTAGGACCCGGGGCAAATTAAGCCAATATGTTTATACCAAACTCTTATACTTCCATATAACTTAGTTTTATTATATTACAATCTTATAAGTATATCTTCCCCATATATAATTAGAACAATTAACTCAATACAAACTTTTACTAATGTTATGTGTATCCTTCTTGTACCGTAATGTACATTCAAAATACATTTACCTTGCGTTGAATCTGTATAGTTTTGTAACCACAACAATATTAGTTTGCTATATAAACATATGTTGAAAATTAAGACTTAACTTTCTATAATATTATGGGAGACATATGTATTGATCATATTTTAACAAATATGTTAGTAGCAGTGTCTAGTGTATCGTTACATCACAAAGTTTATAAAAACTTCTAGAACATTCAACTTCTAGATTATCCAAGTTTTTTTCGGTCAAGTGTGCCTTACAAGTAACATTTCCCTCAATAGTACAATCTCAATAATTGAGGGACTAAAACGCGAAAGGATGATGAGAGAAATAAAAAGCGAGCATCTATGATTGACGGGTGGCATGGTGGGTAATTTTGTGGACTTGGGTGGTGCTTTCTAAAAAAAGAACAGATAGGACTCACGAGTGGCATCGTGGGTAATTTTTGTGAACTCCGGTGACAATTACGATGGTAAATTTGTTGTATTATGTGATTTGATGGGAGGGCAAAATGGTAAAATAAAAAACGAATAGGTATAACTTACAAGTGCCATGGTGGGTAATTTTGGTGAACTCATGTAACAATTTCGATGGCAAATTTGTTGTATTATGTGATTTGGTGGGAGGGCAAACAAGTAAAATATAAAACGAAGAGGTATGACTTACGGGTGGCATGGTGGGTAAATTTTGTGAACTCCAGTGACAATTTCAATGATAAATTTGTTGTATTATGTGATTTGGTGCGAGGGCAAAACGGTAACAAAGTATGACGCACCAAGAAACCTTACCGCTTTTATTAGTAGATATAGATCTCGAACATGTAATTTGGGTTGCGTTCACGGTTCTATTTAAGAGATATCAATTATAAATAGAGGCAATTTTTTGCCTCATCTCATTAATTAAGAAGAATATAATTCTCAGATAATTAGCAAAAAACCGAAACAAAAGCACCAACGTCGTCATGGAACACGGCCACATTGGACACCACCGGTAGACCTAGCCACCCACACGAAGCACACACATGTTTTTGAGGAGAAAAACGACTGTCGAGGTCACCATTGAGCGTCATCGTCATCACTCCTCTGCGAGCAAGCGACTTTGACTTCACCTTCGGCGACTATCAATAAAGACCTCGCCGCAACTAACATTAGAACTCATGCATTTCGGCCCATGCCAAACAGTCGGCCAACCACAGTAGCGACTCGACAGCTCCGACTCTTACAAAGAACACTATAGGGCAAAAACACTAAGCTTGTGCCGACAAAGCCTTCGCAACTGGACACCCCTCTAATACGTGTCAAATGTATATATAATTTTTGATTGTTCCATGCTTGTTTCATATCATTATTACATGTTTCTACCATCATTACTTGTGATTTTGGGGCATTTTATTTGACTAACCTATTACAAGATGCCCGGTGCCACTTCCTGTTTTCCTGCTATTTCTCATTTCAGAAAATCTCTTAAGGAAAAATACTCGGAATTGAACGGAAAATTGCGGAGATTTTTTATTCAACATAAAGAAGATACAAGACGAAGGACAGCCGGAGAGGAGGCCTAGGGGCCATATGCGGGTGTCGTGTGTGACTCTATGGATAATAGATTAGAGGAGAAAATTGCAAAAAAAACCACCACAATTGGGGCTATGGTTTAAAAAAACCACCAAGATGCGAATTTTTCGCAAAAAGCCACCACTATTCAATAACATCGTAGCAAAAAACACTAATCTGACATTCTGCATGGTATAATTTATTTTCTGACTGGTGGACCCTGTTATCAGGCTGACGTGGCAGGAGGAAAACGGTTAAATGAGACAGACTTTCGTTCTAGACTTTTTGTAAAATCGCAGGGCCACCGCTATCTTTGTGAAAAACAAATCGGTAGTTAAAAAAATTCGGCGACATCACATCTATGTTGTCTGTCGCCAGCGAGCACGAACGGTCTGTGGCGATCCATGGCACACACGTGGCGAGCAGTGCCGCTCTGTGCGCCGTCCGTAGCCTGCGTCACCGCCCTCGCATGCGCTGGCGACGCCACTCTCGAACCCACGGGGGTGAAGCCATCGACGCGATGGCGACCAGGGCGGAGCGCGACAGAGGGGCGCTTCGAGACACTGGAGAGCTCGAGATGGGAGGGAAATCTTCAAGGAGACAAGGTGAGGCAGGAGACACCCCTCGGACACGTCGGAAATAACCGACTATCAAGACTTAGCCGTGACCCAACTCAGATCGTCACCACCATCGTTGCACTCCCGCAAAATTTAGCGCTTCTGCCACGGGCTCCCGCATGCGACATTTAGCGGGCTTGGGATTGCGGCGCCACGGGTATCCCGCTCCCACCTGCACCCTTTTGCAAGACGCGCTACGGTTCTATCAAGACAACAACAAAGATAAGGACTTCAAGCTCATGCATTGCTTCGTGAAGATTCAAAACAACAAGTGGGAAGCCACCCGTTGCGATCTCAACGGTGGTCGCGTTCCTCATGGGCCGGATCACTACCTCGCCGCCTCGGAGGGACGCCCAGTTGGAAACAAGAAGGCAAAGGGCAACAAAAATGGCGCATCCTCATCGGCGTCCGTGCAAGCAACCATTGACAAGTGCCTCGCCGAGGTGACATCCATGTCAAAGCAAAATGCAAGCACTTTCAAAAAAAGTTGGTCGTTCTTGATGACCAAGCATGATGAGAAGGTCGCCGTGGAGAAAGAGAAGGTCACCGTTGAGAAATAGAGGCTCACCATCGAGAGAGAAAAGGCCCAAGCAGCTCTCATCGCCGCCAACATGGCAAGAATCAAGGCGCCCGCGAGGCGTCGCAATTTGTGGTCAAAAAGATGAAAGAAGACTCCAATATCTTGACCGCCGACCTCTCCGCCTACCCACCGCCAGTGAGAGCTTGGTTTTTGCTCTCTCAACAACATATCTTGCGTGAGATGGGTCTTCAGCGGAGCCGGGGACAACGATGGGCACGGCGGAGATGGCGGTGTAGATCGAGGCCAAGATGGAGACATAGAAGGACGCGTCGGCCATTTGATTTCCGGACGTTTGTAATATGATCACCGGAGCTGGTGATGCTTGTGTCTGGATATTTGAACCTGACCGTCGCTCTTTGTATATTTTTATATTTTGATGTAGAAAAATTATTGGAAGCGTCTATTGGAAGAAACAGGTGAGGAGCCACTTCCAATAGGGCGGCAACCTGTACCGTCGCTTCAACACTTGTCCGGCACAGTTGCCGGGCTCTATATTAAGAGCGCCGGATAGAGATGCTCGAATGTCGGTGGTTCACGAATAACTTCCAGGTACAAGGCGTAGTTTCCTCCTGGATCGACGGATCCGGTGAGGATTGGTGCTCTATGGGTGGTCGTCGTGGCGGAGGTGACGGCCAGCTTCCGGAGCTTTTGTCCCTCGCCCCCTTCTTCATCATGCGCTGGCTTCTCCTGGCCATGTCATGGGGGTGCTGGGGGTGCGACAGTGGGAACCTGGTGCCTGGCGCCGGTGTTTCCCGTCGCTTGTACAGGAGCGGGCTCAGTTCTTGCGGAAGCTCGCCAGCGACAACATCGAAGAAGATGGTGGCTTCAACTTCAGCGCGTTCGGCCTCCGTGGCCCCTTTCTTGGAGGACTTCCAGCTGCCGGCCTTTGCAAAGCTCCCCGGAGCGATGATGGCGGCACGCGCGGTGGCTGTCTTTCCCAAGGACCTTGTTGTAATTTTCTTGTTTGTTGGGGGTGTCTATACCGGTGTAATTTCTTAATAGATCTGGGTTTTGCGTAAAAAAAAATTCCATGTACAAGGCACGACATTTTTGGGATCGGAGGGAGTAGTACAACTTCTCTAGTTCGCTACATCTGTNTAAATGTAGATACAAGTCATAAAAAACAATGCATTGTACTACTCTTATGATAACGTGCTAAGAGACGCTGCATTGGCACAGGCCTAAGGCTGCTAAGGGATTTCTTCGGTTCCCCGCTATCAAAATTTTGACCTTTCATCGTCAACTATATGTCCGAGGCATACATATTTCGGAAATGTTAAAAAAAGCATGTGATTTGTGGGAGGGCGCGCTGCATCGTTGCTGTTGTCTACACGTGGCTAACGCGGAGTGCATCGCTGTGATTTCTCCCTTGTCCCCTATACAACACGTGGTGGCTGCAGAGAGTGTGGCATGGTCTTTTTTCTCTTTTTTCCATGGATCTGAATACGAAAAATAAAATATCTTTCGAACCGAGCATCCAAATCAAGATCCGTTTTCACGGCTAGCCTAGTCGCGATGAGATCTTCAAAACTAGATCACATGTTGATATGTTTCGACAAACTTTTTCCTGCACTGCCCGGAGCGTGTACTTTGCACTGTCTTTTCTGTTTTTATAATGTAGTGGAAAACCTTATCTTTTTGTAGTGCACTGCCTCGGATGGGGGCAGTGCACTGCCTTCTATTTTTCTCTTTTTATAGTGCATTGTCTCGGATAGGGCGGTGCACTGCATGCGTGCACTGCCTTCGGTTGCGCAGTGCACTGCCTTCGGTTAGGCAGTGCATTGGCTTATCCTTTTCACTTTTTATAGTGCACTGCCTCAGATGGGGCGGTGCACTGACTTCGATTGCGCAATGCGATGCTTGCACTGCTTTTGGTTAGGCAGTGCTTATCTTTTTCGCTTTTTGTTAGTGCACTGCCTCGGATGGGGCAGTGCACTTCCTGCACTGCCTCCTGTTGCACAGTGCACTGCCTGCACTCCTTTTGGTTGGACAGTGCACTGCCTTATCTTTCTCGCTTTTTGTAGTGCACTGCCTCAGATAGGGCGGTGCACTGCCTGCACTGCCTCTGGTTGCACAGTGCACTGCCTGCACTGTTGTTGGTTGGGCAGTGCACTGCCTTATTTTTTTCGCTTTTTGTAGTGCACTGCCTCGGATGGGACGGTGCGCAGTGAACTGTCTGCACTGCTTTCGGCGACGCATTGCACTGCCTTCGGTTGCACAGTGCACTGCCTGTACAGCCTGCACTGCCTTCGACGAAGCATTGCATTGCCTAAATTGGGTGCAGCTTAATAGTTGGCTAGAGACACAACTTTAGGTGCTCAGTTTTGTTTTTTTTTCTAATTTTTTTGAAGTGGCAATTCTCTTGTAAATAACTGTTGTATATATTGTTATAAATTAATAAAAATTGCAGTGGGGATCTTCCCACTGTTTGCCCTTCAAAAAAAATTTGGGTGCAGCCCGCAACACACATTACGACAGATGCATCGACAAAATATTATGGACAACGACTAATACATCCCTTCAAGATCTTTATTAATATTTTTTTCTCTTTTCTTTTTCAATCAAAATATTTTCAGCTAGCTAGCTACCTCTCATTTCTCTCATTTCACATCGTCGGTCGTATTCAGCTAGCTAGCTCGATCATACTCACTGTCACGTCCGCGATGCGTGCAGCTCCCGCGCTGCCGTCATGCCACGTGCAAGCCTTGGAGCGGATCGTTCGCTGCGCGCGACCTTCAGTTGCTTTTTTTTTGGTACAAAGGGTGCTGCATTTCTATTCAAACACGTGGCAGGTACAAATTACATTTAGGCCCTTTTCATCTAATGCCCTAGAAGACCAAGAATTCGAAGAAAAGGCCAGAATTCTTACACAAAACACCCTAAAACTAAACAAAGAAAAGCAATCAGGTCCTAGGGTGTCTCTGCCACCAGTCGCCGGCGACCTCCAGGTGCGGGAAGCACCGAGATCGGAGCACAGTGAGGCGCTCGGACTCTCCCTTCCGGCGAACGACCTCTGACGCCGGCAAACCCGACACAGCCGGGGACGAACCACTTGGCTACATCGAGAAGCCGAGCTCCGGCGTCGGATCCAGCAGGCCTCCGACATGGAGGTTGAAGTGTGGCCACCTTGTTGGCCATTGATCGCGGTAGTGAACAAGACCACCGCGTGTGGAGCTCTTGGGTGCAGCATAGTCCACTCCACCGATGAGGAAGAAGAGCAGCAGCAACGTCTTCCCTCTATGCCGCCACGGCCAGCCAGGAACAGGAACCACCACCAAATCCCTCGATCTGCAGAGAAGAAGATACAGCAAGCGATTTTATTGAAGCGGCTTTGACCATCTCCATCCCTGCAAAAGATCCACCATGGATCCAGGATGCAGAGAAGAAGAGATCCGGCCCCAGCGTCGCTGCGAGTCGCCGGGAGCCAGCCAAGGAGGAAGAAGAAGGAGAAAACCCGGGTATCCACCACGAGAACTCCAACAGCTACAACTACAAACCTAGATCTAAACCTACTACTACTAATTACAGCCCGCGCTACGCATCCTCGTCCACGCCGGCCGGCAACGCCGCTGGAGAGGAGAGGGGAGCGAGCCGGGGGCGAGATTTGGGAGCAGAAGGCGACTCTCAAAGCGGAGAGGGGAGGAGAGGAAAGGAGAGGAGAGCGTTAGGTGTCGGCTGGAAGTCACGCCCCTGACCTTCAGTTGCTTGACCAGCGCGCGCGCTTCACCTAGTCGCCCTCTACATATTGTTTGCGTTTCTTGCTGAAAATTGAGGGTGGATCGAACCTATCAAATTTAGTATATGTTAGTATATGCTAACAGAAAAACAGACAAAACAGATTCCACTTCGACTCATCACTCATAGGAGCATATACTTCCACCACCTGAAAAAGAATTTTAAAGTGTCAAAAAAATTGAAAACAAATGCTACTGTTCATCCGGATAATATATGTCTGCATGCAAAGTTTCGCGAAAAAATATATTTCATCACAAAAATGTCTTTTTAACGAAACTTTGTGTGTGAATATAAAATACGGGTTGTGCACCCAAAAAATTTGTTGTTGACATTTTAAAATTACTGCAAAATATAATTTCTATAATGAGAGCATATGCTTCTATTAGTCAAAACAGCGCCTCCCTACTACACCTCTTTTCTAAAACGAAGCAAAAACCAGCAGTCTAATCCTTTTTTTTAAGGGAGTATGCTCCAGCCTCTGCATTGAAACGACGGACATAGCCATTTTATTGAAAAGTTCAAAAAGATATGAAGAAAAAATATTCGAGGCCACTTGCATCGCAGCAGTGCCTTTACCGGGCTACCACTAACCCTATAGTACAAGACAAAAACAAAGAAAATAACAACTTCTAGGCGGAGCCTTCAAGAAGGAAACACCGCACGTCCGTCGATAATGACGAGTCCAACCTACGTTCGAGCCCGGGTTTTCATCCCAAAAGACGAGTTTCGAGACACCACCTTCAGCAAGGGTACGCTGCAAGTCAACATTGCCATAAATATATCCATTCAAGTGTGCAAATTCGATGCTGACAGTTCTACCATAATCATTTGTCTGGCTAATAACTCATCGCTAACCAGATGCCGATGGAGGACAGATGCCACATGGCGATGAAGATGCCTCTAGTGACGATTCCCCCCTCCTGTAGGGTTTTGAGATGGTGTAAGATTCGGGGTATGTATCGTGGAAAAAAATGGCAGCGCCTCGGTTTTTAGGTCGAGGGGATTTTATAGGTGAAGAGGGGAGTCGGGAGGTGGTCAGGACGGCAAGGGCGGCCTCTGGGGCGCGACCCACCTTCAGTTCGTGTCTGGGGGTCGCCTCCGACCCCTGGGCCTCCTCTCTGGCTTCCCTTTGGACTTCGTCTTCGTTTCGTCGAATAAAAACTCTTCGTAAATTATTGTCCAATTCCGAGGATATTTCCTTAATTAAGAGATTTTCTGAAACACAAAAATAGAAAAAAAAAGGAACTGGCACTCAGCATCTTGTTAATAGATCAGTCCAATAAAATTCCCTAAAATGATAAAAAAAGATGGTTGAAACATATGACATTGGTATGAAACAAGCTAGTAACATTCAAAAATTATTGATATGTGGGACACGTATCAACCCCCACCGCACACTCCTCGCCAACCAAACGGCCAAAGAGCAGGACCATCATGACCTCCACGTTGATCGCCATAGAGACACCCGCGCAGTCCACCTCCCAATGCTGCCGCCCTGACGTCCACGAACGCAAACCCCAAAGGTAACAACCATGCACCACGGGGCCAGCAAATTAGACAATGTACAATGGCAACATAACGAAACCCGCGTGGGCGGCAGAAAAGCAGTAAGCATGTGACGCCTGCCACCTGCCGGTCGCACTCTGGCCCCTGGCCGCGCAGCAGCCAATAGGAGGAGATATGTCGTCCTCCACCGCTAAAGGCGGTCGTCGACTAAACGCAGCTCATGGGCCTGTCAGGCCCAGATCAGCCCTCTCAGGCCTAGATCCAGCCCATATCAGGCCCGACTAGCACCGCCGCCGTGATGCCGCGCCAAGTCCACCACCGCCACCCATCTATAGAGCCACCGTCATCCCTACCACCTCCCATGCCTTGCTGCAAGCCGTCCTTAGCCGAGTCCACTCGAGTTCGCACCGCGAGGAATCACCCACCGCAGCTAGGAGGGTCGGCGCCGCCATCTCTCGCCCACACACCACCATCCAAGCTAGCGTGGGATCCCGTCATCAGCGCCCACCCAGACGTCGCCGCCAGCCGCACCGAGCCACCACTCCGCCGCCTACCACACCGTGGGGCAAACCGTCGCCAAGGCGCCCAGGACCATCATGGGCGAGCAACGCTGTCGGTCGGGACGAATCCACGTCATTGTGAACCGCCTCCGTATGGGAGAGCCCCGCACCTCCATCCTAGCGCATGGGGGAAAGCAGTCCCGCCGCGGCCGGCACCGCGCGGGATTTACCTGGCGGCAGCGGGGGATGAGAGGAAGAGGAGGGTTGGGGCCGTCGCCCGCGGAGAGCGACAGGAGCGAATCGTTTTTTTTTTCCGCCACCTTATATATACCTACCCTCTGAAGTTTCCGTCTATGAAATTTACTCTTTATCCTTAGATAAAAGGCCAAAAGGCCCGGCGTTAAATTAATAACGCCAACAACGGCGAAACACATACAAGATGCTGAACCCAGGTTACAAGGCAACACTACACACTCAGACAAGAACATGGCCTATCGGAGGCGCTACAAATGGAAACGCGAGACCGCCGGCGACTATTACAGAAGACTACGCTAGGGAGGAGCAAACGCTGGACATGCTGCGTGTTGGGCCGGCGCACACCGTAGCGGGCGAGCCAACAGCAACCAGTCAAGAAGACTCCACCTTCGCAGGCAACGCCACCAGAGGCCGACCACCACCAGGAATCGGCCGACGTCTCACAACCGAGCAGCAACACCATGGACCAGCCAGACGAGGAGCACCGAGATAGCAGAACACGAAGCAACCTTCGCCGAGGAGAATGGGGTGGAACCACCCAACCACCAGAGAGACGTTCGCCGTGGGACTCCAAGACGGCATCTTCAAGACGATTACGACGCCGAAGCGCCGCTACCGCCCGATCCGAAGATCTTGGGTTTTCACTCGGAGCACATAGACACGCCGAGCACCGCCACACGACGCCTTCAGGAAGGGAGCGACGTCCACGGACGCCGCCGTCGAGGTCCAAAGGACAAGGGTTTCCCCCGGCAAAGGCACTCAGCCATCCAATCCTCACGCCACGCGGCTCGCCGGCACCACGTCGTCCTCACGACCGTGGAAACCGGCCAGCATCAGAGCCCCTGGCACGCCTGCCAACCAAAAAGGCTCACAACCGTCCAGGACCGCCGCCCCGGAAACCAAGCTGAGCTCACCGTTACTGAATAAACGCCGGAGGCACCACCACGGGTCCCCGAAGACTGGCACGGAGGAGGTTCTCCTTCCAGATCGGCGACCTGCGGCCCCCATGGCCACCGACGTCATGGGATCTGGGGCTGAGATGGGCACGAAAAGGGGCCCAGGGCCCCTGCCCCGGCCCGATCTCAAGGCGGTCAGGAACAGCCGCCCTACCCATCCTCCGCCAGGTGCCTGCCTCGCGACCGCACGCCACCAGAAGGTCGCGCGCCGTCATCCCACCGCCAGAGGGCTCGCCAGCTCGCGTCGCCCGCTGCCGACGCCGCCCTGGAGCGCCGCCACTGCCGCGAGCACGCACTCACATGCAGCCTCCCCGCCGCCACGAAGCAGCCGCACCGCCGCTTCCCACGACCAGCGCTGTGCCCCCGCCGACCGCAGCCAGCCCGCGCTGCCACCGCCGCCACGCGAGGGGGAAAAAGAGGCCCCACCGCCGCCGGCTCCCCCAGCTTCGCCCGGAGACGCCCTCCGGCGGCGGCGAGGAGGAGGGGGGGAGCTGGGGAGGGGAGGGGGGGGGGGGCGGTGCGATTTAGGGTTCGCCCTGCCGCTCAGGTTTTTTTCTTACTCTTTATCCTTTGTAAAAGAATCCGCTATATTCTATTTATCTCTGAAGCATCTTTATTAGCACAAGTTTTTCAACGCTTCGTCATTCAGTAATGCTACCCCTACGGACGGATAACCTTACGGAGGTCTTACGCGCTGACGAGCGCATGCGACGTGCGTGGATAAGTTTGCTCCGTTAAAGGAAAATCAGTGAAGGAAATTAACAAAATAAATCCCCATCGCTCCCGGCCGTGCTGAGCCGCTTGGGCGGCGGCGCGACGACCTAACGCTCGCCAGCGGGGGCACGACGACGTATCCTCGGCGGCGGGGCCAGCTCCCCCTCGTGGCCTCGTCGGAAACAGAGCGGTGAGCTCTTGCTCGTAGCCTCGTACGAGCTCATTGTCCTCAAGCGTTATTGGTCGCTACGGGCGGCGCGGCGAGCTCGATCTTGTCGCCGTACGGGCCGTGCCGGCAGAGGGAAGCATCAACTTCCGTCGCTACGTTTTTCTCGTCAGCGCTATTAGTCTATTTGTCGTCATCGGCTGCCTGTCGAGCTCGTCCTATTCAGAAGCAGCTGTGCGACCTCGCCATCTCCGGCAAACGGTGGTCTGTCTGTTTGGACTTTGGAAGCAGTAGCAACTCTTGGGATCTCTCGTTGGAAACAACAGATTTTGATGTATGAGAAATTGATTGGCAAATGCTGTATTTTGTAGCTTTGTTCTGCCAAAGAAAGTGAGATATTGTATGGTGTGATTATGAATAAGAAACTTTGATTGGAAAATTTGCGTTCTGTTATCTTGATTGTCAAATGGGAGATAATGTATCTATCTTTACGGAATACAGTTTGAGTATCTGCAATGACTTTGTGAATAACCACGCATACTATGTTTGCGAATAACTTAGTCTGTAGTTATAACTGACAGTTAACATATATATTGGCCTGAATTTTTTTCGATAATAGCATCTGGGTTTAATTTTAGGGATAAAAAAATTCGGTAGATTTTCCTGCCCTTAATATTTTTTCGATAATAGCATCTGGGACTTTAGGAATACTAGTTCAATGCCCGTGCGTTGCTACGGTCAATCTCGTCTTATTTTGTAAGTGTATTGCCTGTTTACTGCATTCCTACTGTTTTACCCGGTAATACTAAACCTAAACTTACGGGCCAAACGTTACGGACGGACGTGTCCCGCTGTGATTAGTTCGTACCCTCCTCCAACCCCCCGTGAATTCTCCTCGGAGCCCAATCCCGTAAATTAGTCCGTAAGCCTACGTCTGTAACTGTAGCATCACTCCTTTTTTACCTACCTACAAGAAAAGACTACATGTTTTTCTCATCTACCCTGCTCCGTTGTCACATGTCCCTCTAAAAACAATCTGAAGAAATATGTTTAAACAATTGGCCATTCACAAGATTTTAAAGCCCATGTTTTTTCAGAAGACATTAAACTTACACAGAGAGATATTAATCAAGACAACATTATAATTCACAACATATTCGATACGTCGGTGTACTTGTGCATAATGACCAATATCGCCTTATACTTACTAAATAACAAAAATCAAGGTAAACCATACTCAAATTCTAGGTGAACATATTTATCATCATGATTCAATCTACGAAAATAAGTCTATCATGATGCACTTGACCAAATATTGAATGACTTGAGGGATATCGGTTCCGTAGCTGTGCCAACATCTGGTTCCGTAGGTTGTAGCCCTCCTGTCCACGTATTTTACATGTTCGATGGTACTCGCCACGCTCCAGGTTTGTCCTCCTGAAACCTTCAGCAAACAGCCTTGATATGGATTTATTGAATCGTTGCTATGTTGTCAAGATAAATTATCTGGCGGAATTTGTTACAATTTCTTTCTTACACACAAATGCATGCCAATATAATCACAAAGCCTTACTGAATCTTGCAATACATCTTATTTTTAATTGTTCCCATCTAACAGCCCTGGAAAAATATTCCAAGAGATGAGCTAAATTCTTTTATGGATTCTTTCCTTGAAGATGGTAAGTGCTTAAAGTTAATCAAACATCCTCTCAATTTCAGTAGATGGTACTGGATTTATGGATGCAAACACACCAGATTCAGCATTTCAGCTACTCAAGGCTAGCGTTATTCACACTTCTTGGGAGAGCATGGACAAACAAGGAATTTTGTAGCTAGGTTCACCACCATACAGTTCTGCTCAAAATTTGGAGGGTTGCTATTCGGATTTATACTTCTCCTAAATCAGGAATTTGGTGGGGAATCCAAGTTTAAATTGAAAATATTAATAAATAACATCAAACATTTGGAGGTTTGGTAGTGATAATGAGGCAATAGCTCTGCTCAATATTTGGAGGATTACTATTCAAATTTGTACTTATGCTAAATCAGGATACTTACAAAGTAGACACCCAAAAAATAGCAGATTTATGAAATACATCGGATCAAATTATTGCAGTCTGTCAATCACCAATGAGATGAAAATATTAAAAAGGAAAAGCACTAAAATTTGGGTCGTACCATGACTTGAAAAACAGCAGTATCAAATAAGAGAGTCCATCAAGATCACTACAAATTGATGGCAAGAAATAAGACACTCATGCTCCATCTGTCCTTTTCGTCAGCCCAATTTGTTCTTTTACATCAAGATCACTACAAATTTCGCTAATTTCAGATTAATCAACAAATCGAACAATCAAACTAATAGCCTGTTATTGCTGACTATACACTAACATAAATTAGGGAAATAAAGAGGGATTGAAGAATCGGTGTCAGTACACAATATGAAGCTAGGATTCTGAACAACCAATTAGATAAGCACTCACACGATGTAAAGAAAACATTAGTACAACTTCAACGTATATACAGTGTCTAATTTATCTTGCGAGATGGCCACAAACAGCTCACTACAAGGAGGCGGCGGCGCCCATGGTGAAGGCTGTTGGCCCTAATGCGAATCGCAAGAGTGAGAGAGAGCGGGAGAGGAGAGCACCGGGAGAGAGAAGGGGAGGTGTGTGGAATGAATCTGTTTGCCTCAATTTTCTCTTCTCTATTCCTCCCTTTATATAGCCGGCTGGGGCAAGCCGTTTACAAGAGTCAACTATCCCGTCACATCCGACTTGACGTGGCGGGTCCTACACTACATCATGCCATACCACCACTGTTCACGACGTCATGACACGTGTTCACTGTGGATGACGCCATAGACTCGTCTACACTGTAGGTGACGTCTAGCACGTCCTATCTACCTACACTATTGTACGAACTGTACAGTGCACCTGCCGGACCCGAAGACAACTCAAGTCCTGGTTACTAGTACTGTCGAGCCAGAACAGGCTCCGACTCGACGACTCGACCCGGGACACCCCCCGAGTCGGCACACTTGCCCGGGTCCCTCAGACCCGACAAACCGTCGACTCCTCTGAGTCTTCCCAGAACACAAGCCTATTCCAACAATCACTCCCTAGACTTGAGTTCCGGCGACACCTCCACCATGCCGATCCTTGAGCACAGCTCCGCTAGGCGAACTCGTCCAATTGGCTTGGTCAGCATGTTCGCGAGTTGATGTTCGGTGGGCATGAACTCCAACTCGATCTTCTTCGCCTCCACGCAGTCTCGAATGAAGTGGTACTTCAGCTCGATGTGTTTTGAGCACTCGTGGAAGACGGGATTCTTGGCGAGCGCGATTGTCGACATGTTGTCGACCTTGAGCACCACCTGCTCAGCTTCGCCGCTACTGAACTCGGCAAGCAGCCGAGAGAGCCAGATCCCCTGGCAAGCAGCCGTGGTAGCAACCACGTACTCGGACTCACAGCTCGAGAGAGCCACGGCCGACTGCTTCTGGGACTGCCAGGTCACTAGACTGCTCCCCAAAAAAGCGTGCCAGACTACTCTTGCGCGAGTCGACGTCCCCACCCAAGTCGCTGTCGCTGTAGGCGTGGTGCACCTGCACCTCTGCCATACCTACATCCGAGTCGAGGAGACCCGGTGATGTAGCGTAGGATGTGCTTCACGACCGCCAGATGCTCTTGAGTTGGTGCCACCATGAAGCGAGACACGAACCCAACTAAGAAGGTCAGATCCGGTCGAGTGTGCACCAAGTACCGGAGGCTCCCGACGATGCTCCGGTACTCGGTCGCATCCGTCGGTGGAGCCGTGTTGTTCTTGGACAGCTTGAAGCGCGGCTCCATGGGCACCTGGCTGGGGTTGGACCCGGCCATCCCTACCTTCTCCAGCAGCTTCTGGGCATAGGCCGCCTGCGAGATGTCGATCCCGCTTGGCCCTTGTCGGACCTCAATGCCGAGGTAGTAGCTCAGCAGCCCGACGTGGGACATCTGGAACAGGCTCTGCATCTCCAGCTTGAACTTGTCGATGTCGCTGGAGTCGGAGCCCGTGATCACCAAGTCATCGACGTAGACTCCGACGAGGAGTCGAGTCGGCATCGCGCCCCGCGCGTACATGCCATGCTCCGACTCGCACCTGGTGAAGTCGAGCTTGACGAGGCATGCGTCGAGTTTGGTGTTCCATGCCCTTGGCACCTGCTTGAGGCCGTAGAGAGCCTTGTCGAGTCGGAGCACCAGATGCTCCTTCCCCTTTGCAGCGAAGCCGGCTGGCTGCTGCACGTACACATCTTCCTCCAACTCGCCGTTGAGGAAGGCAGACTTGATGTCCATGTGGTTGACGTCCCAACCCGAGTCTGCGGCCACCGGCAGCAGGAGTCGGGCCATGGGAGCGAAGACCTCGTCGTAGTCGACCCGTGCCTCTGCACATAGCCCTTCGCCACCAGGCAAGCTTTGTTCTTAAGGACGTCGTCATGCGCGTCCTTCTTCACCTTGTAGACCCACTTCAGGCCGATCGTGCGGTGACCTGGTGGTAAGGTGGTGAGCCGCCAAGTCGAGTTGGACTCGATGGCCTCGAGATCCTCCTGCATCGCACGCCTCCAGCTGGCGTCCGACTTGGCATCATCGAACGAGCTGGGCTCTTCGGAGGCGAGGAAGTGAAGCTCCTCGTCCGGCTCCTGAGCCGGACCTGCATCGAGCACGTTATGCAGAGTGCGGAATTGGTGCCCGAGCTCGGTGTCGTCTTCTACATCAAGCATACTTGCATACCTTGATGGTGGCGTGACGAACTCGAAGCCAGTGACAGCCGGAGTCGGCGACTCGGTTGTCGGGTACCCCGGTGTTGTTGGAGAACCGGCTGGGGGCGACTCACTCCCGGCTCTTGGAGTCGGGGAAGTCGGACCTGGAGAAGGCGGCGAGTCAGGTCCAGGACCCGCACTCCCGTCCCCTGTAGTCGGCTGCGGCTCGAACACCATGTGCTCGACCGTGAAGGAGTCGGCTCCAAACGTGTTCACCGGAGAGTCCGGCGAACTCCATTCCAATTGCGCGTTCTTGTCGAACACCACGTCGCGGGTGATGGCGACTTGGTCTGTAGCCGGGTCATCGGCTTGCTGTGATCATCGAGCTTCTTCAGCCCGGGTCGCGTCTCTCTGACATGCACCATGCACCCGAACATGCGTATGTAGTGCACATCCGGCTTGCGGCAATGCCAGGCCTCGAACGGCGTCATGCCGTCCACGCTCTTGGTCGGCGACCTGTTCAAGATGAACATGACCGTCGACACCGTCTCATCCCAGAACTCGCCGGGGACTCTCTTGGCCTTCAGCAGATTGCGGGCCATGCCCACAGTCGTCTAGTTGCGTCGCTCCACGACGCTGTTCTGCTGCGGGGAGTAAGGAGCCATCAGGTGACGCTCCACTCCGAGCTCCGCGCAGTATGCCGTGAAGGAGCCGGAGGTGAACTCGCCTCCGCGATCCGTTCTCAGCGTGCGTAGCTTGCAGCTGGACTCCGACTCGGCTCCCGCCTGGAGTCGGATGATGGCGGTTGTGGCCTCGTCCTTCGTCACAAGAAGGGCGAGCCACATGTACCGCGTCAGGTCGTCGACAAGCAAAAGGAAGTACCTCTTGCCGCTTGGAGTCGCCGGGGTGATCGGCCCGCAGAGGTCGCCATGGACCAGCTCGAGTCGCTCCTTCGCCCGGAACTTCGCCTGCTTGGCAAACGTGGCTCGCCGCTGCTTCCCTACTAGGCAGGCATCGCAGAGCTGGTTCATGTGCTCTACCAGAGGGAGGCCATGCACCATGCCGCCTTTCGCGAGTCGGCGCAGGCTGTCAAAGTTGAGGTGCCCGAACCTCGCATGCCAAGTTCAGGCCCAGTCGGCACCTACGTGCACTGCCAAGCACACCGACTGGGCGACTCGCGCTGTCAGCTTGTACATCCGGTTCGGCTCCCGCCTGACCTTCACCAGGAGCTGCCGCTCCCTATCACGCACTCGGAGGAGCCCGTCCTCGATCAGCACCTGGCAGCCATTCTTGTCGAACTGGCCCAGGCTGATGATCTACGTGTTCAATCGGGGTATGTAGTACACCCCGGTGACGGCCCGGTGCTTGCCTGACTTGCAGATGAACATCACCGTCCCTTGCCCGCAGATGTCGACTCGCGAGCCGTCGCCGAACTTGACGGTTCTGATGATGCTGGTGCCGAGTTCTGCGAACGCGGCGCGGTCACCAGTCATATGATTGGTGGCACCCGAGTCGAGGTACCAGACGCCCTCCTTGGCGTCCCCCAGGTTGACCTGCACCTTCTCCTCCAGCAGGAAGAGGTTCGACTCCTTGCGAGTCTACAGGGCCGACTCCTCCTGAGTCGCCTTCTTCGGCTCCTCACTAGTAGGAAAAAGCCTACCAGGGGCGCACCTATTTTCCTTACGAGTGGCGCATCACGGTGCGCCACGGCTACCGCGTCACTGGTAATATTTACCAGTGGCACACCATGGTGATGCGCCACAGGTAGTTCAGTTACCCGTGGCGCACCTCATTTTTGTGCACTACTGGTAACAATTTTGAATTTTTTTTAATCATATACCCGTGGCGCACCCTATTCTGGTGCGCCACTGGTAACAATTTCCAAATTAAAAAAAAGTCGAATTCGTCCTCGATGGGGACGGCAACCGGGACAGGGACAGGGCGAGTCGGCAGGGGCTCGTCGGAGGGGTCCGGAGGAGGCCGAAGGCGGGTACGGGGACGGGACGAGGCCGGAGGAAGCAGGGACGACTAGGTCGGAGGGATATCGGGGTGGCGGCCATGGAGGAGGGAGGAGGAATGTCGGGACCCATGGAGAAGGAGGTAGGAGAAGGAGGGAGGTCGGGGCGGCGACCATGGAGGAGGCCATGGAGGTGAAGGAGGGAGGTCGGGGCGGCGGCCATGGAGGAGGGAGGAGGGAGGTCGGGGCGGAGGAGAAGGAGGGAGGTCAGGGCGGCGGCCATGGAGGAGAAGGAGGGAGGTAGGGGCGGCGGCCACGGAGGAGGGAGGAGGGAGGTCGGGGCGGCGGCCATGGAGGAGAAGGAGGGAGGTCGGGGCTGCGGCCATGGAGGAGGGAGGAGTAGATAGAGAGGAGGAGGGAGAGAGGAGATAGAGAGGAGAGGAGGAGGAGATAGAGAGGAGAGGAGGAAGAGGGGAGAGGAGGAAGAGAGGAGGAGAGGAGAGGTGCCAATCCATGCCTCTATCCTCTTGGCCAATCAGAAACAAGAAGAAAGGAGCACACGGATCGTGTGCTAGTTTAAGTCGATGTGAGCCGTCGGATCGTGGTGTTGCCCCCCAGGTTACCCGTGGCGCATCTCATAGTGGTGCGCCACGAGTATTACAACTACCCGTGGTGCACCATGCATCCCGTGCGCCACGGGTAAGTGAGGCCCTTTATAATTTTTTTGCCCTGAAATCTTAAACGTCAAAAAAGAAATAGTTCCCTTTCGAATTTGGGGATTCTGTAGCCCAAAAATGGCTCAAAAGGCCGTAGGCGATTTGGATTGGATGTGTTTTTTCTCTAGTTTTTTAAGGTATTATAGTCGAAATCCGAGTTCGTATGCAAAAGTTATCGCCGTTTTACTCTTCCATAAAGTGTTTTTGCAAAATACATCGAAATTCATGTTTGCTAATTTCCCTACCAAGTAGGGAACATAACATAACTAAATCTCAAAGGATTTTATTTTTTGAAATTTTTATCATTTTCTTTCATCCATTTTAAAACTAAAAAGGCGATCCACGGGGGGGGGGGTGGTGCATGTGAGCACAAAGTGCAGAAAAGTACCAGTGGCGCACTTGGGCCACATGCGCCACTGGTACCTCCCTTACCAGTGGCGCACCTGTGACACATGCGCCATTGGTAACATGGCCTGTTCTGTAGCCCTCGGGGCAGAACTTACCAGTGGCGCATTGGACGCTAGATGCGCCACAGGTAAGGTGCTTACCAGTGGCGCATGAGGCCAGATGCGCCACTGGTAAGTTACCAGTGGCGCACGGGTGGCTGGTGCGCCACAGGTAAGCACCTTACCTATAGGCTATTTTCCACTAGTGCCTCCTGAGCCGGCATGTATGACTCGGCGACCCAATGGATCCGCGAGTGCTCCTTCGGAGGAGTCGACACTCCCTCCGACTCCGCCACCGGTCGAGTCCCTGACTCTGCCACCGGTCGAGATGAGGGTGCCGCCTACGATGTGCCCGACTCCGCCTGAGTCGACGCTGGGAGTTGCGGGGCAGACGCCACGGTGCACGCCTGCATCATGAGCAGCGCGTCTTCGTTGTCGCGTCCACCATGCACGAGGTGGGCCTCGCCCTGCTCGCGCTTCTTCTTGCAGCAGTCTCGCGCCCAGTGGCCGACGACTCCGCAGTACCGACACGAGTCCTTCGTGTCTGTAATGTCCCGGGGTTTTTTCCCCAAATTAGATTTTTGTTTGTTATTTTTCTTTTGCATCATCATGACATCATCTTAGTGGTTGCATTTGTGGTTTTGCAAAAAATAAAAAAAAATAAAACAAATAAAAATGAATTGCTTTTCCATGCAATACTATTTTCTAAATTGCAAAAAACAAATAATCTAACAACCAAAAAACTATTTTGGACAAAGCAATTAAAAATGTTATTTTGGTTTTGCAATTTAACCAACATTTTATGTTGGGGAAAAATCAAAACCCTAAATTTTACTTTTGTTTTTATCCTTTTTCTTCTCTTCTCAAATTCTGTTAAAAAGAAAATAATCAAACAGGAAAAAAAAAAACTAGAAACTGGGCCGAGCCCAGCTCCCTCTCTCCTTCCCTTTCTCTTCCTCTCTCTCTCCCGCGCAGCCCACCTAGAGGCCCAGCCCACTGGCCTTTTGCCTTTTCCTGTTGCTCACGCACCCTCGCTTCAGTACGTCGCAGACGCCACGGCCACGCCACTCCCGACGCCACCCTGGCTCCGGCCTCCCCCATAAGAAGACAAGCAGGGGAGCCTCTCCCCCAAACCCTACCTCTCCACTACTTTCCCTCTCCGCCGCCAACTCCTCCCTCTTCCTCCCCTTCCTCTCCTGTTTCTTTCCCCGCCGAAAACATCCGAAGCCACCACCTTCACCAGCCGGAGGAGATCGACGCCATGGAGCTCGCGTAGGAGTAGGGGAGCACGTCGACGATGAACACACGCTGGAGCAGGAGCGGAAGCCGATCGACTACACGCGCGAGCGGAGCCGGAGCCGCCCGAGATCGTCTTCTTCGTCTACGTCCGTCCCTGAGGAGGAGCCCGTCTACCACACCTGCACGTCACCGTCGCCGTCCACCTCTCGACCTCGCGCCGATCTGCTTCTCCGACGCCTTGGGTGAGCACACCGCCGCCGGGCAACCCTTCTCTCCGTCCTCCCCTTGCTCTGGATGTCGCCGTCGAGCGCATCTTCCTCGCCGGAAACCGTAGTCGCTATGTTGAGCACGCGCACGTCCATGGGCTCAAGCTCGTGCTCGACCCCGTGCTCCTCTGCCCTAACCGTCTCCTGAACCTGCACCACACGCACCACACGCACAACGCAGCGCCGCCCGAATCTGGTCGTCGTCGGTCGCTGTTCGTCGCCGTCGTTCCCTGCCACCGTTGTCTCTGAACCTTGGGTTCAGACAAGTTCAGTTATCACCTACAGATCCACTTCATAGGCGACCGAAGCCCCCTTCTATCACGATCTGATCGCCAGCCCAGTGGTCACGTTCCCTTGCCAGCCCCAGATCGATCGCGGGATCGAATCCCCGCCCGGCCGAATTAACCCACCTTTTTCCCTCTTACGCCAGCCACTGACAAGTGGACCCCCTGGTCCCACCTGTCATCCTCTTGTGTAGTTTTCCACCCGGTGACAAAAGACCTAGATTTAGATCCAGATCCAGATCTGGGAATCTTGCCAGAAAAACCCAGTTTTCGAAATTCTTTTACAAATAGGCCCCTGCTAATAGTTTCTGTCCTGTTTTTAAATCATTTAATTTTTGGCCTTTTCGAATTCAAAAATTACAATAAAAATATGTTTTGAAATCAGAAAAATGCAAGGAATATTAATATGCCATTCATGTTTTTGTTGCATCATGTAGATTGCACCTTAATTAGGTTTTTCATATTCCACCTAAATAATTAAATATGGAATGTGAAGGGGTTAATTTAAATAATGTCCCTATTCCATTTAATTTTGATTAGCTCACCCATGCCTTGTTCCTCCTTGTTAAATCAACATTTAATTTTGATGTTTAGAAAAATAACTTGAACCATATAATTAAATGTCGGAATCTCGGTTCCGTTTAATTTGGTTAAGTTGCATCTCTCATGTTTTGCCATGTCATGCATACATTGCATCAACATGCCGGTTCTTGTGCCGTAGTAGTAAAATGCATCTTTTATTCCAGTGTTCGTTGCTTCTTCGGGAATAGGACGATGAGTTGATGTGAGCCACGACAGGTTCTGCTACCTCTACCGGATTGCAGGCAAGGACTACTCACTTGCTATCTTTGCTTGTTTTCTGTCTCTCACTCCTCCTATCTTTTGTTCCTTGCTAGCTCTATGTATCGATGCTTGTGTCTCGTTCCTATTAGCATGTTTACCTTGCAGCCATGATATAGCCACACCCCCACATCCTTTTAACCTGTTGTTTGTTAGCCTTGCGAGTCGTAGCGCATGCTTAGGAGTTGCTTGTGGAGTTCCAATACACTGTTGTTTAGATGGTATAATTTAATTAATGAAGACCTGTTATGTGGGAGAACTTATATAATAAAGATAAGGCACCGGCGGAAGGCCAGCTATGGTGATTTGTTCTGCTAGTGTCGCCTAGGAAAAACCGTTCTTTTCCGCTTATCCAAGAATGAGCGCCCTACCCACACGTGGGAAGACTTATGGAACCCCCCGCAACTCAGTACCGGATCTGCTATATTGGTTAGGGAGCCACAAAGTAGTTCGGGTGTTTACCATTTGGAGCATACGCACAATGCATGATGAAGATGAGAGGTTACAATTATGGGGGGCGCATATAGGTTTGCGGAATGGGCGTTAATCGCATGTGGAAGGAGAAGCAATCGTATGAGTGTTATCCTCCCGAAGCCGTTCACGCAACGTTTGGGCCCGCAAAGGAGTTTCGGCCGGGCTCCCCACGTGGATCAGTCTCAGATAGGTGGCTCTCTATCCAATGTAGTAGTGAAGGGAAAGGTCGTGTTGAGATACCTAAATGCCTCTGTGGCATGTGGTTGATTGAACGTGTATGGTTACATTTGGGCACCCCTGCAGGGTTAAATCTTTTCGAAAAGCCGAGTCCGCGGTTATGGACGACTTGGGTAATGTGCTGGCTAAAAAGATCATAGACATCACCGTATATACTAATTAGCTAAATTGACTAGTAAATAGCCATATTCAAATAATAACCTGCTAAAACTTGATCAACGTGTGAGTGTCCGGACTTCTTCCTCGTGGGAATATGATACGATGGAGTTGTCTTAGGACGGGTATTGCTTGGTGAGTAGTTTAGCCCAGTAGCGCAAGCGCTCTCTTCCCTTATTCTATTTAGACGCAAGTTGTAGCGTGTCTCTATAAGTTGTTAGTGCTGCTTGCCGCCGCCTCAATCGCTAACCCTCTTTCCCCGGAATTCCAGCTTTGATATCTTGTGAGTATTACTTGCCAGTACTTCTACTAGTACTGACCCCTTCGGGGCTGCTATTCCAATGCAGCTGACAGGTTTGAAGTCTGACGACGTTAGCTTGGGAATCCCTCCGGCTTGGCCTGGGCAGGGATATGGTGCCTTCGTTTATCTTCAGGACTCTTAGTCCAATTTGTATCTTGTCCGTAGCCGGACACTATTTCGCTTCCGTTGTTATTGAATCTTTGTAATGTATCCTTTATACTCTTGACTCGGTGAGTCGTTGTTGTAAATATAAGTTCTTTTGTGGGTTCCATCGTGAACTATTGTAATGATCATCACAATTCCACCCGCATAATGTGTGGGTTGCGACGTACACATTATGCCTGGTGGGCGTCCTAGGATCGTTATTATGCGGATTTGGCGGAGATCGCTCAAGTCTGCATAGTACCGATCCCGGGGCGTTACAAAGTGGTATCAGAGCTCTGGTTTTTTCGATACCCCGCGGGTCCGCTCTGCCTGTAGGATAACCTAGCTAACGGTCGTTGTTTGTAGAGTGTCAAAACTATTTTCTGTACTAAAAGTATTTTGAAAAGATCTCATTAGGAAATCTTGTTTATTCCTTACCTCTCTGCTATTCCCCCTCTTGCCTATGTGTTTTCATTCTTCTCTCTTATCTATGTTCCGAGTTATAGCATCTTCGTGGGTGGACGATCTCTTGCCTTTTACCTAATAGGTTCGGTCTTCGGAAGCAATCTCGAAGGATGAACACCATCATCGACGTGACCAAGAATCTCTTGTTAGTGGTGTCGAGAAGATCAAGATGACGTGAGAAGATTCGATAGAATCCCTAGCTCTTCTCTTCCCCCTGACGGTAGCGTGGATCTCGGGGCGAGATCCCTTGTTAGTGGTGTCGATTGTAATGTCCCGGGGTTTTTTCCCCAAATTAGATTTTTGTTTGTTATTTTTCTTTTGCATCATCATGACATCATCTTAGTGGTTGCATTTGTGGTTTTGCAAAAAATAAAAAAAATAAAACAAATAAAAATGAATTGCTTTTCCATGCAATACTATTTTCTAAATTGCAAAAAACAAATAATCTAACAACCAAAAAACTATTTTGGACAAAGCAATTAAAAATGTTATTTTGGTTTTGCAATTTAACCAACATTTTATGTTGGGGAAAAATCAAAACCCTAAATTTTACTTTTGTTTTTATCCTTTTTCTTCTCTTCTCAAATTCTGTTAAAAAGAAAATAATCAAACAGGAAAAAAAAAACTAGAAACTGGGCCGAGCCCAGCTCCCTCTCTCCTTCCCTTTCTCTTCCTCTCTCTCTCCCGCGCAGCCCACCTAGAGGCCCAGCCCACTGGCCTTTTGCCTTTTCCTGTTGCTCACGCACCCTCGCTTCAGTACGTCGCAGACGCCACGGCCACGCCACTCCCGACGCCACCCTGGCTCCGGCCTCCCCCATAAGAAGACAAGCAGGGGAGCCTCTCCCCCAAACCCTACCTCTCCACTACTTTCCCTCTCCGCCGCCAACTCCTCCCTCTTCCTCCCCTTCCTCTCCTGTTTCTTTCCCCGCCGAAAACATCCGAAGCCACCACCTTCACCAGCCGGAGGAGATCGACGCCATGGAGCTCGCGTAGGAGTAGGGGAGCACGTCGACGATGAACACACGCTGGAGCAGGAGCGGAAGCCGATCGACTACACGCGCGAGCGGAGCCGGAGCCGCCCGAGATCGTCTTCTTCGTCTACGTCCGTCCCTGAGGAGGAGCCCGTCTACCACACCTGCACGTCACCGTCGCCGTCCACCTCTCGACCTCGCGCCGATCTGCTTCTCCGACGCCTTGGGTGAGCACACCGCCGCCGGGCAACCCTTCTCTCCGTCCTCCCCTTGCTCTGGATGTCGCCGTCGAGCGCATCTTCCTCGCCGGAAACCGTAGTCGCTATGTTGAGCACGCGCACGTCCATGGGCTCAAGCTCGTGCTCGACCCCGTGCTCCTCTGCCCTAACCGTCTCCTGAACCTGCACCACACGCACCACACGCACAACGCAGCGCCGCCCGAATCTGGTCGTCGTCGGTCGCTGTTCGTCGCCGTCGTTCCCTGCCACCGTTGTCTCTGAACCTTGGGTTCAGACAAGTTCAGTTATCACCTACAGATCCACTTCATAGGCGACCGAAGCCCCCTTCTATCACGATCTGATCGCCAGCCCAGTGGTCACGTTCCCTTGCCAGCCCCAGATCGATCGCGGGATCGAATCCCCGCCCGGCCGAATTAACCCACCTTTTTCCCTCTTACGCCAGCCACTGACAAGTGGACCCCCTGGTCCCACCTGTCATCCTCTTGTGTAGCTTTCCACCCGGTGACAAAAGACCTAGATTTAGATCTCAGATCCAGATCTGGGAATCTTGCCAGAAAAACCCAGTTTTCGAAATTCTTTTACAAATAGACCCCTGCTAATAGTTTCTGTCCTGTTTTTAAATCATTTAATTTTTGGCCTTTTCGAATTCAAAAATTACAATAAAAATATGTTTTGAAATCAGAAAAATGCAAGGAATATTAATATGCCATTCATGTTTTTGTTGCATCATGTAGATTGCACCTTAATTAGGTTTTTCATATTCCACCTAAATAATTAAATATGGAATGTGAAGGGGTTAATTTAAATAATGTCCCTATTCCATTTAATTTTGATTAGCTCACCCATGCCTTGTTCCTCCTTGTTAAATCAACATTTAATTTTGATGTTTAGAAAAATAACTTGAACCATATAATTAAATGTCGGAATCTCGGTTCCGTTTAATTTGGTTAAGTTGCATCTCATGTTTTGCCATGTCATGCATACATTGCATCAACATGCCGGTTCTTGTGCCGTAGTAGTAAAATGCATCCTTTATTCCAGTGTTCGTTGCTTCTTCGGGAATAGGACGATGAGTTGATGTGAGCCACGACAGGTTCTGCTACCTCTACCGGATTGCAGGCAAGGACTACTCACTTGCTATCTTTGCTTGTTTTCTGTCTCTCACTCCTCCTATCTTTTGTTCCTTGCTAGCTCTATGTATCGATGCTTGTGTCTCGTTCCTATTAGCATGTTTACCTTGCAGCCATGATATAGCCACACCCCCACATCCTTTTAACCTGTTGTTTGTTAGCCTTGCGAGTCGTAGCGCATGCTTAGGAGTTGCTTGTGGAGTTCCAATACACTGTTGTTTAGATGGTATAATTTAATTAATGAAGACCTGTTATGTGGGAGAACTTATATAATAAAGATAAGGCACCGGCGGAAGGCCAGCTATGGTGATTTGTTCTGCTAGTGTCGCCTAGGAAAAACCGTTCTTTTCCGCTTATCCAAGAATGAGCGCCCTACCCACACGTGGGAAGACTTATGGAACCCCCCGCAACTCAGTACCGGATCTGCTATATTGGTTAGGGAGCCACAAAGTAGTTCGGGTGTTTACCATTTGGAGCATACGCACAATGCATGATGAAGATGAGAGGTTACAATTATGGGGGGCGCATATAGGTTTGCGGAATGGGCGTTAATCGCATGTGGAAGGAGCAGCAATCGTATGAGTGTTATCCTCCCGAAGCCGTTCACGCAACGTTTGGGCCCGCAAAGGAGTTTCGGCCGGGCTCCCCACGTGGATCAGTCTCAGATAGGTGGCTCTCTATCCAATGTAGTAGTGAAGGGAAAGGTCGTGTTGAGATACCTAAATGCCTCTGTGGCATGTGGTTGATTGAACGTGTATGGTTACATTTGGGCACCCCTGCAGGGTTAAATCTTTTCGAAAAGCCGAGTCCGCGGTTATGGACGACTTGGGTAATGTGCTGGCTAAAAAGATCATAGACATCACCGTATATCTTAATTAGCTAAATTGACTAGTAAATAGCCATATTTAAATAATAACCTGCTAAAACTTGATCAACGTGTGAGTGTCCGGACTTCTTCCTCGTGGGAATATGATACGATGGAGTTGTCTTAGGACGGGTATTGCTTGGTGAGTAGTTTAGCCCAGTAGCGCAAGCGCTCTCTTCCCTTATTCTATTTAGACGCAAGTTGTAGCGTGTCTCTATAAGTTGTTAGTGCTGCTTGCCGCCGCCTCAATCGCTAACCCTCTTTCCCCGGAATTCCAGCTTTGATATCTTGTGAGTATTACTTGCCAGTACTGTTTATAGTACTGACCCCTTCGGGGCTGCTATTCCAATGCAGCTGACAGGTTTGAAGTCTGACGACGTTAGCTTGGGAATCCCTCCGGCTTGGCCTGGGCAGGGATATGGTGCCTTCGTTTATCTTCAGGACTCTTAGTCCAATTTGTATCTTGTCCGTAGCCGGACACTATTTCGCTTCCGTTGTTATTGAATCTTTGTAATGTATCCTTTGTACTCTTGACTCGGTGAGTCGTTGTTGTAAATATAAGTTCTTTTGTGGGTTCCATCGTGAACTATTGTAATGATCATCACAATTCCACCCGCATAATGTGTGTGTTGCGACGTACACATTATGCCTGGTGGGCGTCCTAGGATCGTTATTATGCGGATTTGGCGGAGATCGCTCAAGTCTGCATAGTACCGATCCCGGGGCGTTACAGTGTCGCGGTTCCCGGTGCCTCTCGCACCCGGGTTGCCCTTGCCGCGTCCGCGCGGCTTGCCGCTGCCGCATCCGGCTTGGCTGGACGATGAGCCTCCATCTCGCAGCTTCATCCGCGCAAACCACTCCTCTTCAGAGAGAAGTAGCTTGCCGTCTTGCTTGGCCACCGGCTCCTCCAGCTCGTAGCGCTCAGCCGCCTTGAGCCGGCCGATGAGCTCTTCGATGGAGAGCGTGTCGAGGTCGAGCAGGGTCTCGATGGAGCATGCCATCTGCGAGAACTTCTTGGGCACAACGGAGAGGAACTTACGAACGACCTCCAGCTCGCCGACGGTGACTCTGAGTACGCCGAGCTGCGACACGAGGGACGACAGGCGCATGCCGAAGTCGTTGATGTCCTCGCCGTCCGCGAACTTGATGCACTGGAGCTGCTTCTTCAGCACCGTTGCCTTCGCGTCACGCACCCGGGTCACCCCGAGTCACATCGTCTTCACCGTATCCCAAGCTTCCTTGGCCGTCTTCTTCGCGGCGAGGATGGAGATCATCTCCGACAGGACGGAGCGCCGCAGATACTCCATCACTGTACGGTTCGTCTCACGCTCCGGTGTCCCGTCGCTGACGGCGACCCAGACCTGGCGCGCCTCCAACATGACCTGCATAAGGAGGGCCCAATCCGCGTAGTTCGACCGCGTGAGCATCGGCCATGAACCACCAAAATCATGGACAACTTGCTGGAGTACCACCAAGCTTCCGCCAGCCTTCTACTCATCCTCCGCGAGCTTGCCTGCCCCGGGGATGAGCGCGCCTGTCTCCGGTGCCATCTCCGGCGAGCTCTCAAACTCAAAAGGCTCTGATACCAATTGTTGGCCCTAATGCGAATCGCAAGAGTGAGAGAGAGCGGGAGAGGAGAGCACCGGGAGAGAGAAGGGGAGGTGTGTGGAATGAATCTGTTTGCCTCAATTTTCTCTTCTCTATTCCTCCCTTTATATAGCCGGCCGGGGCAAGCCGTTTAAAACAGTCAACTATCCCGTCACATCCGACTTGACGTGGCGGGTCCTACACTACGTCATGCCATACCGCCACTGTTGACGACATCATGACACGACTTCACTGTGGATGACGCCACAGACTCGTCTACACTGTAGGTGACGTCTAGCACGTCCTATCTACCTACTCTACTGTATGAACTGTACAGTGCACCTACCGGACCCGAAGACAACTCGAGTCCTGGTTACTACTACTGTCGAGTCAAAACAGGCTCCGGCTCAACGACTCGACCCGAGACACTCCCCGAGTCGGAACACTTGCCCAGGTCCCTCGGACCCGACAAACCGTCGACTCCTCCGAGTCTTCCCAGAAGCCTATTCCAACAAAGGCCAGGCGGTGGCCACCCGGCCAGTAGGGCGGCGCTCCGACGAAAGATCAGTGGCGGTGAATTCCTCCTGTGCGGAATCCTGCCGACATCTCCTGGCTAGGGCACTTCAGTTCGCCGGGATCATGCCCAAGTCTCCTGGCTGTGGTCGGGTGCGGCCAGGGTGCTGCAGCTCGCCGGTAGGAGGGCGGATGTATCTTTGGAGGCGGCGGCGAGCTCATGGCTTCGTCTTCTAGCTGGAGCGAGGTCGAACTCCTGGTGGCGGAAGGGATCAAGTACTCGATTTGCGCAACAGCGATGATGAACGAGCGTGTAGGGATCAATTCTGTTGTTCGGTCACTCGATATGGTCACCGGAGGCCTCGATTCGCCGACGGCCTGCGTGGATCGGGCGGCGGCGTGGGTGGAGTTGGGAACCGCAAGGGTTCGTGATGAGATTGATCGGGAGAGACCATGGATACGAGGCAGGAGAGAGATAGGCCCTCCGTACCGCTTCGGCCACTTAGCGGTGGCAATCCGGCGTAATTCTAGCATTCCCTGAAGATCGTACGGTGGAATTGGAGACGTTGAGAGCGATCGGATCGGACGGTCTACATGGTAGCGATGGTCTGCCGGGTTGATGTACCAACTCATATATTATAGTAGAGATTTTTCGATAATATTTTTAGATTATTTGCAGTGCACTGAACATTGGTGCATGCTAGTCCAACTTGGTACGATGAGACATGGGCCAAGTAGAGGGCCAGTGCAACTTGGTACGATGAGGAAATGGGCCAAGTAGGAGGCCAGTGCCACTTGGTACGATGAGACAGGGGAAGGACTTTTTTTTTTGCTTTTTTGGGCGGGGGCAAAGGAGGATATATGAGACGGACAATGCTGCTAGCATCTTGATTAGGATAGATGCCATAGCTAACTAGGGAAGAAACCACCGAAGCTCCTTCTTTCCTGTGCACGCGCCATGAACTAGCTATACGGAAGGGGGCGCGATGAAGACGATGCTGCTCGCGGTGGCCGCGGCGGCGGCGTCGCTTCTGCTTCTCCCGCTGCTGCTGCCTCCACTGCCGCCGCCGCCGCCGCCGTCCCCGCGGTGATCGCAGCCTTTTGCATTTCTTTGATCGCTGCCCCAAGTTCTTCCTGCATGCGCTTGATCGCGAGCTCGTACTCCTCTAGCATCGCCACGTCGTACTCCTGCGTGCCCTTCTTCATCTCATACTTGTCCAACATGCCCTTGATCGCCGCCTCGTGCCTGTCCATCATGCCCTTGATGGCCGCCTTGTACCTGTCCATGATGCCCTTAGAGCATATCTAACAGGGCCCTTATTCGGCCGAAACCCGTATAATAACCGCCAGAATACGGGTTTCGGCCGTTCCGCGCCGATTATCAGGGCCCTCAAAACCCCCGACCCGTTGGGAAAATTCCCAGGTCCGGCCCGGGTCGGCTCGCGAACCCGTAGGGGTGAGGGTTGGGCGGCCGAACCTGTACCGCGACCCGCCCACCTCCTCTTCACACCGCGCGCTGAAATTTCCCCGTTTCCAAACCCTTCCCCACTCTTCCGCCCGCGCGCCGCCGCCAGTCCGTTCCGCCGCCGCCGCCGCGGACCACGATTCCGACCGCCTCCGCCGCCCGCCGCACCCGCGCCGCACGTCGGCGCACCTCCGCCGCACCTCTGTCGCACGTCGGAGCACATCCGCCGACCGCGCCGCCGCGGTGAGTTCTTCTACCTTTCGCTCTTTGTTTTCGCCGGTACCAGCGTAGATGTTGATCTATATTTCACTGTGGTAGATGAGCTCGGATCTGACTATGGAGGATGCGGTTGATTCGTCGACCGATTGGTCGTCCTCGGATTCGGATGTTTCGGACCTCGACGACCTGCTCCACGACGACGACATGGAGATGATGATGGCCATCCTCGGCCTGAAAGAGGTCGAGGACCGCGCGAAGCTGCTGGATCAGAGGAAGGGGTCGACGATAGGGCGCATGTGCATCCCACGGAACCGCGCGCTCGGCCACGAATTGTTGATGCAAGATTATTTCGCCGAGGGTACCGACCTATCCTCCCCGCCTCTTCCGTAGAAGATATCGAATGCGTAGAAGTTTGTTCGAGACAATCGTCAAAGACTGCGAGGCCAATTCAAACTACTTCAAGCAACGAAGAAACAACGCCGGCACGATGGGATTTAGCCCATACCAAAAGATCTCGGCTGCCATGCGTGTGCTAGCATACGGTATCCCCGCGGATTATACCGATGAGTACCTTCGCATTGGTCAACAAACAACCACGGATGCCGTGCGTATGTTTGCCAAGATGGTGATCAAGTTGTATGGTGAGACCTATCTCCGAGCGCCGAACGAGCAAGATACAAAAAGACTCCTTGAGATGAATGCAAAGAGAGGTTGGCCGGGGATGCTAGGTAGCCTTGATTGCATGCATTGGACATGGAAAAATTGTCCTAAATCATGGCATGGAATGTATTGTGGAAAAAGCCATAATCCTACCATTGTGCTAGAAGCGGTGGCGTCGCATGACTTGTGGATTTGGCATGCTTTTTTTGGATTGCCGGGAACACTCAATGACATCAACATCTTGAATAGATCCCCGCTATTTTCAAGAATAGTGAGGGGGGATGCTCCTGCTTGCAACTACAAAGTCATGAACAATGAGTACACCATGGGGTACTACCTCACCGATGGCATTTATCCTGACTGGGCTACTCTTGTGAAGGTCATTAAAGAGAAACCAAAAAAGCCATTGACAAGACAGGAAGCTTGTTTTACAAAGGCCCAAGAGTCAGCCCGGAAGGATATTGAGAGAGCTTTCGGAGTTTTGCAAGCAAGGTTTGCCGTTGTTCGGGGTCCTGCACGGTTCTGGGACAAAGAAACCCTAGTTGATATCATGACATGTTGTGTGATTCTTCACAACATGATCCTCGAGGATGAAAGAGGGTTAAATTTGCCATGTTTCTATGACAATGTTGGCACCCGAGTGCAACCCGAGAGGAATCCTGATCAGCTTGAGGCTTTTCTTGAAGCGCATCGCTGTATTGAAGACGCACCGACTCATCATCAGCTCACCAAAGATCTGATCGACCACCATTGGATGCTGCATGGCCAACACCAATGATCTACCTTTGTTTCCTATTCTTGTATGTGTGAGATAAACCATTTATTTATTTGCTTGTCCAGGGAAACATTCATTATTTGTTTGATTATTCGATTCGAACAATTGTTTTCATTTGCATGAACCATTATTGTAATAACTGAGATGATTATTGTGAGCTTGAAGCTTTTATGTTATTCTTCATTTGGATGCAAAAATTGTCTAAAACCCTGTTTTTACGGGTTGGGTGTAAGGGTCCTGATATTTGGCACGCGTTTTGGACCCGCGAAAACGGAATACGGGGCCTCTCACAGGACCGATACGGGCCGAAATAATAAGGGCCCTGTTAGACATGCTCTTAATCGCCACCTCCAACTCAGTGCCGCCGCCGCCTTTCCTGCTTGGTGCGCATGTCGTCGTAAAACATGGACCCAAGATGGTACCCACGATGCCGCGCCGCCGCCCGCGCCTAGCCTGCTGGCCACCGTCACCGGCTCGCTCCAACTTCCCGTCTGCGCCCTTCATCGATCGATCGAGCCGGCCTGCAGACAACAACAAAGCCAAGCCAATAGACCGTAAGTACTAGAGAGAGTTGTGGATTTTTCCTTTGATTTCGGAACGAATTAGAGAAAGAAACGATTAATTCCCTTAATTTGGAATGTTTCTCTAACCTACTATATACGGTAATATTACTTTGACAAAGAAAGTATCTGTTTGGAAAGCAAGAAATTGCGCACAAATTTTGTACCAACTCGACACAGATTAGAGAAACCATAATGACGACCGCGGACATGCCACCGGTGGTAGGCTGGCTGGTTGCCATCCTTACTTTCCTTGCTCCTAGAGCGCGTCACGCGCAACCATCATGCATGGGTCCAAAATATATTTTATCCTTTTCTCTCCACTAAAGCTTAATTAAGACAAGCGTGGGTTCGAGAAATGCTCGTGGTCTGTCACTTCACGACCTGGAGGCGTACAAGTTTCTGACCTTGAATGCAGCCACACTTGAAGATTGACACAACCAGTTTGATTGACAGTCTAGCAATTGCATTGGATCGGAGCAGCATATAGGTGCTACAGCGACACATTATCTTTCTATTATGTTTCTGTCCTAGTTCCTCAGCTCGACTCTCTGCATGTTTTAGTTTCTGCAAAGATTGACGGACACTGCTTCACATTAAATTTTTACTACTAAGTGAGAGTTGGTGATGGTGGTACGTCGCTGGATACTCAAGCCTCGTCATCAGACGCATCTCTGTCCGATCTGATATCACACATGGTCCAAAACATAAGTTAAAAAAATTACTAATCAAAAAAATCGGGAGATTAGATGCCTTAAAAACGTCCAGTTAGTGTTTGTTTGGAAGATGACTAACCTTGAGTATGGAGATGCGTCAGATGACGAGCGTTGAGTATGCAGTAAAACAAATACTATCAAAACGAATCACAATTTAGACTAACAGGAACAAAAAATTGAGTACTTACGAAACAAGTTATAACTCTAGTAGAAATAAAAGTTTGTAAAATGGAACAAAATTTCAGCGTCCGTGGAACATATCCCGACTACAAGTAATATAAAGAAGTGATCCTAGATTACTCGGTTAGGGAAGTGGACGTACAATCAAGCCACCCAGATTCAAGTCCTAACGGACGAAGATTTGGTTTCTTATTATTTCAAAAAATATAACTGTAGGGGCTTCCCCTATCGTATTTCTTTTTAAAAAAACTATAAGTTGAACAAAAAAATTGGATCTAAATTTGTAGTTTTGTATAAAAGAATAGCGACTGAAAAGGAAACAAAAGTTTTAGAAAAATACGAAAAAATATAAATCATAAAAATAATCTAATATATGCGCTTTTGGCCTGACCTGGACCGGCCGAGAAGCACGCATCTTCTGCCCGACACGACACACCAAGGGACAGACTTAGGTAGACAATTGCTATGGGGCGTAGGCGTGCAAAGGTTTCCTTGGGCGAGACGGACATTAGTCCTCGAGTGCAAAGGAAGAAGGCAACTTGACTGCAAGACTCGCCCGTCGAGGAGAGATGAAAGTCGGCCTTCATGATTCGACGGTGTCGAGTGGAAGGGCCATCGCTCAACGGATAAATGTTACTCTAGGGATAACAGGCTGACCCAAGAGTCCACATCGACAGAAAGGTTTGGCACCTCGATGTCGTACCAGCGCAAACCTATTTGCCACGTATATTCCGCTCTGTACACCCCTAAGAGCCCCTCCTGTAAGTTTTTGTTTTACAGCTTTTACTGTTTTTTCTATTTGTTTTTCTTTTTCATTTTCTTTTTTTACTTGTATTTTCTATTTTCCCTTATCTTTTTATTTTTTTTTCTTTTGTATTTGTTCATGTTTATATATTAAAAAAATGTTTATGTTGTGGAAAAAATATTAGTTGTTATTCTTGGTTAAATAACATAAATATTCTTATTTAAAAATTGTTCAATGACATAAATATTCATATTAAAAACCCCTTCAACGAGGTTAATGTATTGAAAAACAATTTTAAATGAGGTAAATATTTGATTAAAAAGCCGTTAAAATAATATAAATATGAAAATCTTCCGAATAAGGTAAATGTTCTTATTAAAAAGTTCAAATCAAATGAATATTCTTATTTTCAACATTCATTCAAAATGAGGTAAATGTTCTTATTAAAAAAGTTCAAAAAGATAAGTACTCTTATTTTTTAAATCCGTTCAAATTAGATCTAGCCCTTCGATTCGGCGCCATCCTGGAACTGGAAGCCGTCGACGTTGTGCTTATCTATGCTAACACATTTCACCATTTAGACACTCGATGGGTTCGTCTCCAATGAGCATGGCACCGACTTCACCCGGCCGATCGAGCCTGTACCGCTGTACGGCAGCCGCCGGGGGAGCCTGGGCGTCCTGTGCTTGCCCTCAGCGCCGCCGCCCACCCTGCGCACCCGACGTGTTCGGAGAAATGCCGAAGCGAAGTGGCCGTTGCGGCGAGGTCCGGAGGAAGACGTGGGATGCTTTGGTAGCGAAGAGGCCCGCCCGCCCAGCCCAGCCCAGCCCAGTGGACGCCCGACTGAACCGCCATGAAGCTGGGCAGCGACGGCGACCGATGCGGACCATGATCCTCTGCAGTGTCCATCTTTGAGCACTGCAATCTCTCTGCTTCCCCGTGTCCAGGTACGCAGTTCCTTTGGCAACCAAAACTGAGCTCTAGGCTGGCAACCATTTCATATCAAAATTAAACTTGAACTCCAACATGATTTGAAATGTTTACTGTCGACGAAATGTTTGGTACGTACGTAATCAAGTTGTCCTGTGATGTTTCTGCAAATTTGGGTACCATGTGTCTGTGTTCTCATCATGCACCTGGCAAACCTACTGCTCCTCTGCAAGTTTGCAACTTGCACCAAGATTCTTATCAAGCCCACTTGAGCATGCATGCGTGCTACACAGTACAGTACCACGCCTCTTTCTGTATTTTCGTTTCTTTTCTCTTGATGGTTGTTTTCTCTCCTTCTCATTTGGGCATTGACTCCACGAGTCGTCTCCTACGTGTACTCTTCTTTGTCTTCACACTTCACAGCAACCTTGAGGTATCTTGGGTTGTTCACTTGTCTCAGCTCGTGCCCATCGATCAATCCTGATGCTATGGCAGAGGACGGCGTACACGTTCAGACTCAACCGGGCAGGAACGGTCATGCCGTGGAGGACAGCAAGCGGCCCGAGCCTGCCACCATACCGATGCTGAACAGCACGGCTAATTCGGAACCAGGCAATGGTCAGATGGAGGCGGCCATCGACATTAACGGGCAAGGTTCTCGGAGTGGCTTACCCAGCAGGTCAGCACCAGGCAGCAACCGTGAATGTAGAATCAAGGCTGATTTTGATTTCCTGTGGAGGTTGCGCTAGTATCTGCTACTTCTGGCCGTGCTAGCTGTGAGCGTCACTTACAATGCTGGATTGAGCCCGCCAGGGGGGTTTCAGATGGATCACAGCCTTCAACGCAGTGCCGTCGCCGATGATCCCCTCCTTCCTGTTCGATTCTTCCGACGATACGAAGCCTTCTTCTACTGTAACGCCACAGCCTTTGCCGCTTCTCTGGTCTTGATCATCTTGCTTCTGAGTAGGGGAGTGGCGAGCAGGCATATCTGGCTTCGATCCATGCTGATCACCATGATACTGGACCTTTTCAGTCTTATGGGGGCATATAAGGTCCTCTGTTTTCATATTGGTGCTAGTTTGTGCTGTTTTCGTCTATGTTGGGATTCATATTTTAGTATTTATAAGGGTAGTTCCAAAGGTGTTGAAAGAACGGGTGCAAAAAATCCGAGATCATGTTCTAGAGAAGCTGCGTCGCATGCTAAATCAGAAGCCACCAGATTGCCCCGTCTCTGATTGCGCGGACAGGCAAAGGAACTTCCGAGATGAGAAGAGAGAAATCGAGGAGGCTAGGAAGTTCATAGTGATGCTTGCGACTTTTGCTGCTACTATCACATACCAAGCTGGGATGAGTTCACCTGGTGGCTTATGGGGTGCAAATGGTCATGGATACCGCTCCTGGTACTTTTGTTCTCCGCAGGCACAACCTGCTCCGCTTCGATATTTTCACCTGCTGCAATGCCACTTCTTTTGTGGCATCTTTGGTCACTGTCATACTGCTTCTGAGCACGGAACTGAGCACTCATGGGATAAGTACTGGAGCTTTGTTTGTTTGTGTCGTAGTCGATCTGCTTGGCCTCATTGGCGCTTATGCCACAGGTTGCTCAAGGAATGTTGGAACATCGGTGGCAGTGATACTCATAATTGTTATGGTTTTAATCTGTCTCCCGGTACTTGTTATGTTGCTTCAATCCAAAACTGCAACAGTCTTGATAGATAAGGAGCTGAAGCCAGCATTTAACAAGTTTCTGAGCATGCTGTCATGGTGACGAGACAGTCACCTATCTAATTTGAAGCAAAATGGTTCTCAGAGAACTCACCAGCAAGATAAAGAGCATGTAAGTCGAGAGACAGAAGCAGAAGGCCTGTCCAATTTTCAATGCTACCATGCTGAGATCAATCTTGTATCCACCAGAGATGTGAGATCTGCAGCACCAACCACTGATCTGAATAGCATGTCCAATACACTGAATCAACCTCATGAAGCTGCAACGAAAATTGTATGCTCATCCTCAACAGATGCCATGACCACTGGCAAAGTTCCCAACGTGGAATTACAATCTGGTCGCAGTCAGCGGGTTGCAATCCCCATGGAACCATCTTCATCAAGCGAAAGTCGAAAGCACACACAAGATATTCTGAGACCGCAGAGTGCAGTGGACCAAAATGCATCTTGTGAACCAAGGATTTCTCCTACGATGGAGAAATCCTCTGAGGTACGATGTAGTTTACCGCACAGCCCTATGGGTAGTGAAGAATAGCATGCTTAGCCAGTGTCCAGTCACCATACTGTCAGGGAGATTGACAGCACGGACGTTGGTCAAGCCGGACAGCATCAACAGAGAAGTGGTTGTAGCGATAGAAATCCAGAGGATGTTCTTCTAAAGAAGTCCCACACTTACCTATTGTTTCTTGCAATTCTTTCAGTGTCTTTGACATATCAAGCTGGTCTAAATCCACCAGGTTGTTTCTGAATCCACCAGGTTGTTTCTGGACATCACATGCGACTAATCATTTGATGGTGATCCCATTCTTCAGGACAGTTACCATAAGAGATACCTTGCTTTCTTTTATTTGAATGCCACTGCCTTGCAGCCTCCCTTGTCATGATCATTATGCTCCTGAGCAGCAAGATGTGCAACAGGATTAGCAATGATAACTGACCTGCTTGCTCTAACGGGGGCTTTTGTTGCTGGGAGCTGCCGGGAGAAAACAAAAACAATTTGCATATCAGTGGTGATATTTCCTGTTGTTGCGTATGTCTGTCTTCATGTTTTAGTATCTGGGCTTATAATCCCTGGATGGAAAAGGATCAAGCAAGCACATCCAAAATCACCCCAGACAGATAACAAGTTAAAAGGTGATAATGAGAAGGAGCAAGAACCGCCAAAGTCACACCAGATAGATAACAAGTTAAGGAGTGATAATGAGAAGGAGCAAGCACCGCCAAAATTACCCCAGACAGATAACAAGTTAAGAGGTAATAATGAGAAGGAGCAAGCACCGCCAAAATCACCCCAGACAGATAACAAGTTAAGAGGTTATAATGAGACGGAGGAAGCATCGCCAAAATCAACACAGACCCAAAACAAGTTAAGAGGTGATAATGAGAAGGAGCAAGCACCGCTGAAATCACTCCAAACAGATAAGAAGTTAAGAGGTGATAATGAGAAGGACCAAGCACCGCCAGAATCACCCCAGACAGAAAACAAGTTAAGAGGTGATAATGATAAGGAGCAAGCACCGCCAAAATCACCCCATACAGATAACACAAGTTAAGAGGTGATGATGAGAAGGAGTAAGCACCGTCGAAATCACCCCAGGTAGATAAGAAGTCAAGAGATGGTAATAAGGACTTCGAGCGGAGGCGTAATTTGCTCTTTGTTCTTTCTAATCGTAACAAGCTGGCCTGAACCCTCCAGGAGGTGTTTGGCCTGATGAGAACAGTAAGGTTGGCAGACCAGGCAATCCAGTTCTTCAAGACAGCCACCCAAAGCGCTATGAAGTTTTCTACTACTCGAACGCTTCAGAACCAACATGCAACTCCTGTTAATCCAGTTATTTTCAACTATTATATGCTTCGTGAATGCTCACTGATGTTACACCTGTTCTGCCTAAGACCTTTTGAAGTTCTCTAGTTCAGTACCGAAACGGGTGATAGTACCTTTCAGGGCTAACCCAAAGGCAAAGAAGATGGAGAGCACTTGAATGACGGGGACGACGCCGACAACTCTCGTCAAATAAAATCTGGGTTCATTCAGCAAGTAGTTATTTTCAACTACTATATGCTTTAGAACCAACATGCAACTGCTGTTAAATTTCCCTGCCGTCGTGTATACTGTATACTTGTTTCCTGCATTGCCCTTTTCAACATTCTCTTTGCTGTGTGCATTGCAAAGTCACACTGTCAAAAAATCCATGGCAGATCATGTTCTGAAGGATGCTATGCTGCTAATACCTTGGTGTTCCATGTGGATTGCACATGCTACCCCCTTGAGTTGACAGACTTGAGATACTGAAGAGCTTTGATGTTGCCATCAAGAACTGAACACCGTAAGGAAGTCCTCCATGTGGCATGTGCTGTTACACTGTACCCTATGCATTTTCCTGTGTACTAGGGGTCTAGGGCTCACACAAGATCGAATTCATTTCAACTGGAAATCCGTAGTACCGGCACAGTGACATGGTCCCCTCAAATAGGCATTGCTAATCACAAACCATTGATCTAGCTAGAGAGGTCCAGAAGGCAAAAAAAATAAAAAAAAGAGTAGTTAATGCACCCAATGTAGAGTGGTTAATTTCATCATCGTAGCGTCGAAACTTGGTATTTTGGGGCAAGTTCAAATCAGTAGTGCCTCCTAGGCCACCACAAAACACTCTTTTAAAAAAACTGAACAGTAGGTTTCCCCACTGCAATTTTTATAAATTTTGGTAAAAAAGAATTTGTACAGGGGAGCTAGAGATGAGCAAGGACACAAAACACTTTTGCTGGTAGAGACATGACATAGGAAGGCATTGCTAACATATATATGTACGTGTTTGCATGCTCACCAAGTGATTAGATATAATAAATCCGCTTCATTAGGCCCCATCAACCACGTGTTCTTTGGCGAATCAGTGTGGATACATTGGATGCCTGCCTGACTCTAAAACTGTTGCATTCTCCCAGAGAGAAATTTGGCAAGATTCCCACTCCGATCTTCGTTAACTCCTGCAGAAAAATATTCAGGTCACATGGCTGGCTGGTTCACTCTCCTCTGAATAATTTTAGTGGTACTCAAACAACGGAGACAGAGAGTGACAGACACATGCTACTTGCCACACTTGCTTATTTACGCAATGTGATGTCTTCTTATGATACATGATTTGTGGTGGGTCAAGTTAACTCAATGTGGTCCATGCATGTCAGGATTTGTGAGTTACTAAGACGTAATTGAGCTGAGATTGAGATAGGCGCCATGATGCATGGGGTCACCCTCAACTCTAGCTGCTGTCGACTGCTATCATCACTGCCCTCCATCTCCATGACTATCATGTCGAACCTGCTTAATTCGCACATTGAAAGGCAACTCTACTTCATTGGGCCCAACTCAATGGACCATGTCATGTTGGCAACGACTGACGAGCAACTCTACTTCATTTTCATTTCGGTGGACCGCCCCCCACTGTGTGCTACTCGTATTGGTGATGATGTCTGAGATGCTCATGATCTTAGATCTAGGTTTGGAATAGTTGTATGTGTGAAGAACTTGTGGCCTTAATTAGGCAAGCTTCTTCCGTTTGTTTTATGATAATGATGATGAAAGATGCTTTTGACCTATAGGTTGATCCTCTCGTTTTTTTTACTCGGTGTGCCCGTTGTATGCTACTATTGGAATTCTTGTGGTATTATGTATTTTGAATAATATATAAATGGTGTTCATGTTTTTGCCACGACGTGTCTGATATGCATGGGCAGAACATAAACGGCATTCTTCAGGGCGGCCTCCGGGCCCGGTTACACTGTCAAATACTACAAAAAATCTAAACTGTTTTCTGTATAATACATTTGAACTTCTACATGGAGGAGAGTCCACTCCATGGAGAAACAATGAGTGGTGGATGAGAGAGCCAGTACGCTGCATAAAGTCTGTACTCATCCATACGGCCAAATTAGGATTCAAAAGATTCGAAGGAAGGACAGTAAAAAAAATGTAGTACATATCTAGGCCTGCAAAGCTCTGACCATGTCGAGCCAAATTTACCCGGGCATAGACTGCACCCCAAAGCTTCGTCTGCCTGCATACCCGATAATGTTTTCTACTACTATACATGTCTGCTCGTTTACTGTTTGCATGTGCTCTTTATATTTTACTTTCATGTAAGCTCCATCGGCTCCACTTGCTTGAGCTTTTTATTAAAAAAAAACTAGAGCTATTTTTTTATTTCGGGGCAAAAATAGAGTTATAGTTAGATCCCACTAGACACTTAAAATATATATTCTACTCCCTCTGTTCCATATTATAACTTGTTTTTGTTTTTTGAATCGCATGTATCTAGCTATGTTTTACTGTATAAATTTGCTCATTTTAGTCTATATCTAGTCCATAATAAAATAGATAAAACATCAGTAAGTACATAAACAATTTAAATTGTTCTCACTTTCTCTTTAATGAGATCATTAATTTCCTTTTTTTATCGACCACATGGAATTTCCTAGTTCTTAATTGAGACTATTGACGTCCTTAACGTTGAAAAGAAAAAAAAACATTTTCCAAAGTGTACAAGTATATTTCCATTTTTTCCAAGATGTTTTCTGCTTGACCATTGTGTATGGGTAAGAAACCTATAAAGAAAAAACTGAATTACACGTGGTTTTCAAGAAATGGGATCAAAATGTTCTTCTTCAGCCAGCGCCTGGCCGCGCAGACCGTCGGGGTGCGTGGGAAAACCTTGTCCTAGTCGTCAACCGGATCATATGGTGGCGGCGCCCATGGGTGCCACACCCTTCCCGAAGGCGTCGTCGAGGCGGTGCCCTCGCTCCTCCACCCGGGAACATGAGGGAAAATCCCAGATACCACGCAGGAGTCTTCGGCTTGATGTTGAGGTGTCGGATTCAGTGGCGGGGCTACATGCAGTTGGTCAAGCTACAACACAAAAAGAAGCAACAAAGCCCAGTCATAAATACACCGGAATTGTTCCCATTAATCCTAATATCTTGAAACAGGCTTTCGCCCCGCTTTATAAATAAAGCAACGACCACCATACAAATTCTGGATACAAACTCAACAGCACACATCCAAAGAAAAAAAGAAGAAACAAAATGACGACAAAGGCGGATAGACTAAGCTAGAGCGACCCACAACCGTTGCGCCCTCCGACGAAATACCACCGCACTCCTAGCACCGAATCGTCAAGTACCTTGAAGAAGGAAAGCACGCGCTGCTGCCCGAACCAGGGCCTGGTCCTAGGGTTTCCCCCGGCACACAGGGATGCAGACGAAGGGTAGCCCCGACGCCCTTCAGGAAGGAGAGATGCCACCCGCAGGCGGCACCGCGTCGGGGTCGGGCAAGCCGACAAGGATTTCTCCCGCAAAAACCCTATCTGCAATCCCGGACGATCCGTCGCACCGGAGCCCTCGAGGAAGCGCCTCGACCCACCAGACTGACCGCCCGCCAACATGCGCCACCACAGATGCGAAGCCACCATCGTCGTCTCCCGAAGCAACATCATGGGACTGCAAGACCGAGGCGAAGGTATAATGTACCGGGGTAAGCAAGACCGCGGCTGCGCGGGAGGGAACTACCTCCACCGCCGAAGGCGGTAGCCGACCGGATGCGGCCGCAGAACACACCAGTCCCCATTAGGTCCGGCCAGGTCCAACGGGCCCGTAAAGCCCCCACGAGGGCACACCAGTCCAGATAGGGTCCGGCCGGGCCCAGATCGGGCCCGTGAAGCCTGCCGCCACACTGCAACAAGCCGGTCGCCGTCGCCGCAGCCCCAACACCCTCCACCTCACCACCGGCTGCAGAACGCGCGGCAGGTCAGGCCGGCCCATCCGATCTGGGCCGCTGGAATCCTAATATCTACCAACGATGTAGTTTCTTTTGAGCTTTTACATCACTGGCTTGTAGTCCTAGACCCGCCACTCCTCGGATTGGTTGTCATAAGTGAATAAATACTCGGTTCTTTCGGGTCGGACCGACGCGTTTTGTTTTTGGTTATATATCAGTTTTCGGGTAGTTTTACTTATAAATCGGGCCAACCCTATTCTCCTTCTTTGTTGGGAAATTTTTGCCCTGTTTTTTGAGAGAAAAAATGAGATGGGATGGAGGGTATGATACTATCGGCAACTCAACCGTACCGACAGGAAGACTGGGGGGCATGTCAGAATCGGGCCGTCACGTCGTGTCCAGTCCCCATTTTCGACAGGATCGTCATCATTCACGTCCGCCAACGAACCAAATCCACACCCATTTTTAGGAGAGCGAAAGGCAACAAAGCTCTGGCCTTTCAGCGCCCGGCACGTCCATCTCCTCCCCCCTTCTTTACCACCACCACTCCCGCGGCCACCTCTCACTCGCAGCTCCCGAGTCGCGGCACAAGCACGGGCCAGTACTTCCTCGTCAGTCGGACACCCCGTGACCCGATCCGCCTCTTCCGGGCGCTTCTCCTCCTTGTCCGGTTCCCCGGCGGCGCGGCGGCGTCGTCAAGATTCATCACATCCGTATTCTGGTGAGATTTCCTCTCCCCCTCCTTCTTCTTCTTGTTCCATGGCAGCATTCCCCTCCCCTGCCCCGGTTCCTGGTTCTGTTTAGATCTGCGCCGCCCGCCTGGACAGGTTTCTGCACGGCAAACGCGACATTCCACGCCTCGGCAGAGACGAAAGCGGCGCACCCTCGCTTTCGCCCGCCGGTCTCATGATTTCCCCGGTGTTTCTTTTTTTTTCTTTCTCTCTGCAAAAATAGTTGGCCTTTCGATGTGACTGGAATCAAGTGGCGGTAAAGGATGCCATCGATTGCAATGCGCCTGCGAGCAACCAAAGGCCTCCTTCTGGGGCGATTGGGAGCTGCTTTTCGCTCTCTTTTTGGGGTGGGGAAAGAAAGATGCCGCCTTTGATAGGACGAGACCTCTTTGCCGATCCCCAACAAATGTTGTTTATTTGCAAAGTGGGGAGCCGCTCTATCCCTAGCGTCGCATGTATGTATGATTACAGTTAGTGGGCGGTTTTTACGGGTTCAGTGAAAGCTGACGAGTCCAACCGTGGAGATTGGTGGATCTGAGTGTGGAGGTTGTTTCTTGATTTTTTAGGTTGGGGACTGAAGGTTCACCATGGTCTTTTGCTCATTTAGCTGACGATGAGGACTCCTTTAGTCATGCATGCGATTCTTGGCTGCATCTTTGTATCTACAGATTTTAGCTTATAAGATCTACTTTTTTTAATGCAGATTTGGAATGCAAGGCTACTACACTGCACTACACCTCCAGTGGTCCACCCAAGCTCACACCTCTGATTGACCTGTACCATTGCAGTCTGGTCTCCACGTTCCAGCCATCAGAGCAATGGATTCAAAGGCATTGCCACAAATCGTCCCGACAATCCCCAACAAAGAAGAACGGAAGCAGTGTTCTCGGAATGATGATTCCTCCCTGGATATCACCAGTCCGAGTAAACCCGGTACAGCCTCGCCGAGGAAGTTGCCGGAATCAGCTGTCTCGAGCAGTCCAAGCAAAGAAACAGAGTCCGGTGACCAGAAACCATCTCCCAAGCTGCATGAGCCCGTCGATGCTATGTTTACCAAGGTTCCTGCAGATGACGGGAAGGAGGTCGTGGAAAATGTGAAATCAGACTCGACATTAATCAAGGAGAATGGTACAACAAATGCAATTGGAAGTGCCAGGCTGGTGGGGAGATGCGAGACCGGGGAACGAGGTGGTGTCAGCAGCCGATGCAGGCCGAGCACGGGCAGCGACGTAAGCGAGGAGAGCGCGTGCAGCAGCTTCAGCAGCACCAGCAAGCCACACAAGGCGAACGACTCACGGTGGGAGGCGATCCAGGCAGTCAGGAGCAGGGACGGGGTCCTTGGCCTGAGCCATTTCAAGCTGCTGAGGAAGCTAGGCTGCGGGGACATCGGCAGCGTGTACCTCTCGGAGCTGAGTGGGACCAAGAGCTACTTTGCGATGAAGGTGATGGACAAGGCGTCGCTTACGGGCCGGAAGAAGCTGCTTCGGGCCCAGACCGAGAAGGAGATCCTACAGTCCCTGGATCATCCTTTTCTTCCGACGTTGTACACGCACTTTGAAACGGATAAGTTCTCGTGCCTGGTTATGGAGTTCTGCCCCGGAGGAGACTTGCATACTCTTCGACAGAAACAGCGTGGCAAGTATTTCCCAGAACAAGCTGTTAAGTATGTCTCATCTATGTTTTACCCCGTACATAACATGCCTTACTCTCTTCTAGTCTATTGGATTCAGCATTTTGCTACTACTGTAAACTGAGGAAAAGTTATGGCATGTAGCAGAATGTATAGAATGTAGTCAGTGAATTAGTTAATTGGAATCTTGTGCAAATTGTCAACAAGAAAGCAACAGTTTGCACATTTAATTTGCCGTTTTAAGATTCATTTAATTCGCTGATAATTACATCCATGTAAAAGAACTAAACATGCACCAAATTAAATGAAGCAAATACAACATACAGCGATATATCCTTGCTATATTTGTTTCGATTAAAAAACGAGTACATCATTGAATTTAACTAATATGACAACTTAATTTTTTTTATAGTAAATAAAAACGAGGGCACACTAATCTGATATTGCATTTTCTTCTAATTGCAGATTTTACGTAGCAGAAATCCTCCTTGCAATGGAGTACTTGCACATGCTCGGTATCATATATCGTGATCTCAAGCCTGAAAACATCCTTGTTCGTGAAGACGGACACATCATGCTATCCGACTTCGATCTCTCCCTTCGTTGTGCAGTGAGCCCGACTCTGATCAGGTCATCTAATCCTGAAACAGAAGCACTTCGGAAGAACAGCCAGGGCTACTGTGTTCAACCAGCTTGTGCAGAGCCATCCTGCATGATACAGCCATCCTGTGCAGCCCCCACGACATGTTTTGGCCCCCGATTCTTCTCCAAGTCAAAGAAAGATCGAAAGCCAAAGCCTGAAGTTGTCAACCAGGTCAGACCATGGCCCGAGCTCATGGCAGAACCAAGTGATGCACGCTCGATGTCATTTGTTGGCACACATGAGTACTTGGCTCCTGAAATTATCAAAGGTGAGGGCCACGGCAGTGCTGTTGACTGGTGGACCTTTGGTATATTCTTATATGAGCTACTATTTGGGAAAACACCTTTCAAAGGTTCAGGAAACCGAGCAACACTGTTCAATGTCATTGGTCAGCCGTTACGTTTCCCCGAATACCCAGTTGTGAGCTTCTCAGCAAGGGATTTAATAAGGGGCCTACTTGTTAAGGAACCCCAGCAGCGATTGGGTTGTAAGCGTGGCGCCACAGAGATAAAACAGCATCCATTTTTTGAGGGTGTCAATTGGGCGTTGATACGCTGTGCGAGCCCTCCAGAGGTTCCAAGACCAGTTGAGATAGTGAGGCCTTCGAAGCAGCCCGTGTCGACATCTGAGGCTGCTCCTGCACCTACTGGTGCTACCCAGAAAGGCTCCGATAACTATTTAGAGTTTGATTTCTTTTAGCGAACACATTGTTTTTTCTTTCATTTGTTTGCAGCATCAGAAGTAGTAGGCTTTTCACACGTACGTGGCTGGCAGATGACCGGTATGTAGATTTTCGTCTGTGCCGCAAGTTTTTTCTTTTCTAGTAAACGAATTGGATGTTTCAAATTTATATTCATGCACAAGTTTTGGTGTGGCTAATCTTCTAGTGAGCTAAAAGCCCCTACTTTCCTGTGATGTGCAGAATAAAATACATTTTTGTACAGCTTCTGTCTGTCATAATAATTATTGTCAGCAACGGTACCGTCTCACGAAGCAGTTCTCCAGGTTATGGTGTCTTTACTGGCATGCCAATTATATGGTTGTTGGTCATAATTTCCGATGGCTGCATCATTATGTGCAAGATCTGAATGACATTCAAGAGAAAAAGTGTTACTGAGTAGTGTTACTTGTATTTGAACACGGTACTGATGACTTCATTCAACTACTGTTTTAGTTGATTAGCACATGATTAAGCAGCATTTTTAGCTTCCCAAATATAACTCACTGATTGTCCTAATAATTGTTCTAGTATATGATTCGCTATAACTTCTACTTAGTCATGTTCTCTGTAATCAAGCTTCCAGTCATTCATCTAGTACAAAAATCTTTCTGTAACCTTAAAATAACCGATATATTTACACTATCTGTATGTTTCCATTTGCATCTTCCGTGTAGCTGTACAGACATTAGAAGCAAACACAAGTCTTCTGTCGTGGTGGTTTCACGGCAGATGCCATATAGGCTTGATGTGGGGTCGATTGGACGCTGGAGGTACCGGGGAGGGCTTGCACGCACGGCGTACAGACACGAACACACACACACTCACACACAGACTCACGCGATTTACCCAGGTTCGGGGCTCTCGTGAGGAGATAACACCCCTACTCCTGTTTGCTGCTTGATTTATATGTGGATTACAACTAGTTACAAGCTTGCTCCTTGAGCTGTATGCAAAGAGCTGCAAGATCTAAGCCTCTACCGAGTCTGAGAATAGCTCTCTGGCTCTCCTCCAGTTCCCAGGAACTGCTAGGTATTTGCTCAGCGTCTCTGCGTAGCGTCTGAGAATCGTCCCTGTAAGAGGAGCCCCTGGTACCCCTTATATAGGGAAACCCAGGGTTATAGTGTAAAACATTGCTACTGGCGCCATACTCCTTGGTCTCCGGCCGGCACGGGCGCCGCTGCGCCATACCCAGACCGTGGCAGCGCTGGTCGCCACGGTCGCCGCTGCACCCGACAGCACGCCCAAGCCTAGGCCTAGCGCCACTGTGCCGCGCCGCACGCGTCAGAGGCGTGGCTGAGACTTGGCACGCCGTCCACTTGCAGCACGCCGCCGCCCTTGTTTCGCTCCGTGTCTCAAGGAGCTTGGACCACCGTCCGAGATGACCCCATCCGGCATAGGCATGCCCCATGCTCTTGACCCGGTTTAACCCTTCCTGCACATAAGAACAACAAAGGGGATTCCGACATATAATAATCATGATCCGACATAGGGATATGTCGGTTAACCTTTACCCGGATGACCCCGGATAAAACCTGTGTGGTATGTCGGTTTCCATTGACTCGGTCAACACCGAGTCAATCTTATTTTACCATATTGACCCCACTCGGGGGCTTCCCCCGACATCTTCATTACAAAAAGGATGAATTTTTTGCCCAAACAGAGATGTACTGAAAAAGCTCAAACACATGAATTTTTTTTCTCAATTTCACACAATAAATCGATAATACAAAAAATTATATCAAGGAAAAAACTGTTACTCACAAACATTTTGCTTTCTGAAAATGGCATACAGCATCCAACTGTGGCAGTGACTGAAGCATCAATCAGATGATAGATGACAGACACCTGAGAAATTTGGGAAGTTTCTTTCTTTCTCTGATTCTGCTATTATTTTGTTCATCAATTGCGGCTATGCTTTCGTAGTTTGGTGTAGATGATGGCGGCGTCGGATTGCGAGATGTGCTGCCGTTATTTACAGGGGAGGGTGAGAACGGCGGTGTCGGAGCAGTCGTCGACGCTGTAACTTCTTTGCCATCACAGATAATCTTGACTTCGCAGTAGAGAGGTGCCTTCTTCTGTACCTGTCCTGCTATTGTGTTCCCTTTCTTCAACTTTCTGTGTCCATTCCACGAAATTAAGTATATTTCTTAAGCTGTGCGATTTTTTTTTTTTTTGAAATATATATAGACCTCACCGCGAGTTGGATTTCGAAACTCCCAGCACTAGCTTCTTTATGGTGAAGACAGGAATAAGCTCGACGACGGCTTCAGCGACTTGGTCGCTCTCGATGAGGTACACATCGACGTTGACCTGAACATGTTTTCAAGAACGAAACTTTCTACTATGAAATCTGGGATGCAGAAGCTGCTAGCTCAAAGTTTTACTATGAAAAAACTAAAAAGGCTACTGCTATGCTAGCTTCAGCAGTTTACCTGAAAGTCGCGGCAGCGGTCCTCATATTTCTGCAGCATCTCTCGCCTCTTGGATCTCTCTTGGTTCATGTAACTTTCTACCTGCTGGGGTGTTGCTTGCCTCTTAGGCATCATTCCTACTATTTCGTAAAATCAATGCCACATGTGTCAGATTCCGCATAAGATAAAGAATACATTCAGACGGTTCTGATAGTCAGTCCATAACTGTTAAATTTCATGTCAACTATAGCAAATACAATGTGATGAAAGTAAACAAAATACACGCATATGTAAGTGCCGAAAGGCTATTTCTGGTTACGCGGCGTGTCGAAGAAAGGAAGCTAGCAGGATGGAATCTGAAATTGTTCGATCACACCTAGTAGTGATAGGCTAACATCAGTATGCTTCCTACTCTTCCTGCCACCTCACTACCTCGGGAACCTAAGCTGTGAAAATTGGCATCCTATGTACTCCACATATCCATCAGTATATATACTGATAGCTTAGGTGGAATATATGTACTGATGAGCATAGAATCTAATAGCTGTGAAGATTGGGCTCAAAACTTCTATCTGATAGATGAGAATATCTACCTATGAACATAGAATCCGTCCGGCACAAGCATCTGTTCTTAGTTTCTTCTGACTAACATTGGACATGTAAGGTGGAAGCTCTCTTTTCAGCATAAAGTGTAAATATGTAATGCTTCAAAAAACCTCGTGGGCCATCTAATCAGTGGGCTAATCAATCCAAGAACTCATATATAGGTCAGCATCAACACTTTAGGACTTTCTGCCTGTTAGCTTTTTTGTTGCAGCTTTGCGACCGGACAATTTTTTCAGGTTACTGCTCCAAAAACTCCTTGATAGTTACATGTGAGAGCGCCACCTTTGAAAGTTCCAATCACACGATTCCAAAAACATGGCCACCTATTGGTGCTGAACTCTTGTGTAAGGCTAGTTGATGGGACCCATTGGTGGTGGTCAAACAGCATGCTTTTTTTTTTTTGCAAATTGCAACATTACCAACTATATGTTTGGTTTCAGGATTAGCCTCTAGAATCTAACCATCTTAAATCTCTTAAAACAAGATTTTGAAGCATCTTAATTAATCCAACCCCTCGCTCTGATTATTTTTAACTTCTTATCTTGCTTACTATTGACGATTATTCTGTTTTATTTCAGACGATCATGATTGCTTTCTGATCAGTTGAAGAAGGCAGCAAAACATCACATTGAATAGCTTCATCATCCAGAACCAAAACCGAGGGTGTCCATGGTTGCTTACATGGGGTGGGGATGGTGGCGACGGCGGGGAAGACGTGGACGAGGTAGACGAAGCTGCGTGGGCTCGCGAGGCGGCGCAGCGCCCACGACAGCGCCGCCATGCTGGACCCGCCCTTGCCCACCGCCACGTACACGTCGTCGGCCACGGCCTGATCGGCTGGCGGTGCCGCGGCAGGAGCAGCAAGAGGAGACGGCCACTCAGCCACCTCCTCTATCTCCCACGCGCCATCGTCGTCATCGTCACCGCCGTTGCCGCGCCGACCGTCTCGGACCTCCTCGGCCATGTCCCCTTGGTGACTGGCGGGACAGTAGCTAGCTGCTCGCACGAGTTGGCGAGGGAGACGAAGGCCAGGAGAGGAGGAGGCTTGTGTGTGGTACGCGTGGGAATGTGGTCAGTTGGCGACGGATGGAGCAGGTCTGACCTTCTTCTAGTGGCATGTATAGAGAACATGTATTGGTTTTGAAGCCCGTATATACAAAGGTTATTAGTAGTAGTTGTATATTTGCTGGGACAATATTATTGTAGAGGTGGAGTGGAATATGCTGGGGATCCTGGTCGGATCCCTTTTTTGGCGATGGTGATGGCGGTCAAATCAAGATAATCGTACCGGAGGCGTACGATCCAGGGTCTGAACAGGGTTGATCGTTTCTCTTTGTGTCCCATGGATATAGTCATATACTAGCAGCAAATCGAAGTTGGAACGTGAGGGTGGCTTAACGAGTGTGCGAGGCGCGACGCTGTCACTAAAATTGAAGTGTTTTGCTGAGCGGAATCGCAGAATATCTGAAACTGAGAGAGAAAGAGAGAGGAGTGGGCTTTGTTCCCGGAGACGTACGTGACGTGCTCTGAGAACAAACGCGGCGCTGACCACACCAGCTGGACTACAAGTTTGAAGGCCCCCTTGTAAAAGAACTCTGTTTTTGTTAGAATCTATTTTTTCTGTACTATCTGCAAGCAATTGGTGCCAACATTTCCTTCATGTTCAGACTAGGTTCAACATTTCCTTCATGTTCAGACGTTCATATAAGGCCTTGGTGCCGAGGCATATTGCAGTAGTGAGATTACTGAACCGGCGTATTACGTCTTCATCTTCTTTTTCTTGGAAACAAAAGAAAATATATTCATCCACATGAACAACATGGAGAACCAGATTTTCAACTTCTTTGATGACTGAAATTACTTGATGACATGTTGAAATCCAGCCACAGTTACTTGAAATCCAACTTCAACAGCAGAAAATATCTAAGTATAAATGCTCGAAACATGTTGAAATCCAGCCACAATTTTTCTAGAAAATGCCAAAGATTTTACCTGAAATGTGTTCTCCGTCTGCTTTGCCTTTGCGTTAGCCCTGAAAGGTACTGTCACTCGCTTTGGTACTGAAAGGTCTCGGGCAATACAGATATAATAATATCAGTAAAACAAGAAAAACAATGGAAAAGAGGTTGCAGAATAAATAGTGCTCGAAAAATATTGAAATTCAACAGAGCCTTTCTACATGTATATGTAGAAAAAAAAATGCCATTACTCACCACAGATGCATTCAAGCTTGTAAGTAGCAAACTTTCTCTTGTGATCAAGATCTTATCACAAATTACAGAAACTGGTGGTGCCATTCTTCTCAAGATACATATCGACTATTGCTTCCCCTTACTAGTAAGAGCTTTACCAGTAAATAGATCAAGAGCACTCCTTGACTGACAAAAGAAATAGGAGACATTTTACAAACGCGACCATGCAAAAATATCCAATTCATTTGCTTGTGCGTGCACGCCACTCGTACTTCGCTGAAGAACACAAAAAAATCCAGGAGTTCCAACTTTTCTTCATCAAAACCAACCTACTACAAAAAGGATTAATAATTCTAAGCATGCTCAACCTCCAGAGCCACACATTAGTTAAGGAGATACTTCACTGCATGAAGAGTTCAAGAACCATGATGAATATATTAAGGAACAAAGAACATAAACGTCTGAATCCTGAATAAAAGGCATATGCCAAACATACAACTTAGATGCTACACTTACACGTCCCGTTTAAATTAGAGTACAGTAGACATTACAACTGCAAAGAAGAAAGACACTCAAACATCCTGTTCGACTGGCAGCGCGTGCGCTGCAGCGACATGGCTAGGACATCCCCAGCAAGGAAGCCACCTTCCTTCCATTTTCGTCAGCCATTTCGCTACACCACTTGACAAAACAACGACAATCAGAAGGCATACCACCACACAGCATACTACCACCAATACAAATATCGAAGTCCTCAACTTTCTGCAACTTCCAGCTGTGTAAGCCGTCAGCAGAGCCAACAGGTCCAGTATCATGATGAAGTGCAGTGCTTGGAGCGGAACCTTCTTCATTCTCACAGATTTACTCAGCAGAAGTAGGACAACGGCGATAGATGACGTGAAAGAGATGGAATTGGAGACAAAGAATACCATGTAGCGCGAGTGGTTTATCTCTTTAAGTACCGGGTTGCCAGCCTTGTAACCATTGGAAGCCACCAGGCGGGTTTAGACCAGCTTGGTATGCAATGGATGCAGCAAGGATCGCAAGGAGGCAGAATCTGGCGATCAGCTGTATGAAATACAGTTAAATAGTAATAATTTTACTGGAAATCTGAAGGCTGTTGAAATAAATAACGGCTACATTTCAGTGACAACGATACTGCCAGTACCTATAAGACTGCTGCGAAGAGTGCAAACCGGCAATAAACAAAAACCACAAAGCACAGGCGATCAATTTTCTTTTGTTTTGTTTCCCGTGTGATAAAAAGGTCTACATGTAATTTGTTAGTTCTTCCTTTGATAGGCGCGGCCATTGATCCTTTGGAGACTTCAGAAGATTGGCGTGATGAGATACAAACACGGTTTGTTGTTGTGCTTCCAGGGGTTGCACACTTGTCAGACCACCCACACAGACCTCGGGTTTCATGGTTGAGCCAGTTTGAGGTAAGATTGTGCTAATTTATTTTATTTTTACAGTCTTAATCAGCATATACTTATTGAGTTCTATGTGCAATGCAGATTCGAATTTAGATATCATCAGTACACGTAATTTCAGGTTACATTAGAGCATCTCCAACATGCGCGGTAAAAGCCGCCGAATTTGGATATCATCGGTACGTAATCAGGTTACACTAGAGCATCTCCAACATGCGCGGTAAAACCTGTCAATTTTAGGCAAGGGAGGCAGGCCGCGGGAAAAATAGCACGTGCGGGAAATAATTTAGCGTCCGCAGGAAAAAGCAGCATCATGCGCTGGATATTTTGGGCGCCGGCTCCCGCGCGTGCAATGATCCACCGCTCCGCGCTGGTCAACCGCCCCTGAAGAATTCCCCTCTCTATCCATTCCCCATTTCCCACCGCCCGCGCTCACGCCACGTCGCCGCTCCCGCCTCCACCCCCGTCAGATTCCACGGCGCTCCGCCACCCGCCGAGCCCCGCCACCGTGCTGCCAAGCGTCGCGTCCGCGCGTCGAGTCGGGATGCCTATGCGACGTCGCGGCCCCTTGAGCACCTCCGGCTACCGCGGCATGCGCGCGCGGCCGAAGGGACCTTCTACATCGAAATCCACGCGCGCCGTCGGCTTCGGCCTATCATTGGGCACGTACGAGATCGCACACGAGGCGGCTCAAGCGGCCACGCCGCGACATGAACTTCGACGATGTAGGGACTCACGACCAAGCGGAGGCGCTTGCTCCTCCACCGCGCCTCGTCTCGCGTGAAAACCAGCTGCGCCACCGGCAACAACAGCGCCGGCTCATCATCGCCGCGGACGAGCGCGCCATCGGGGCGTGGAGGCAAAAGTGGAAAAGTGACGTCCAAAAATAATGTTAGCAGACGGCATTTTTTGGCATCTGTTAGAGAAGCTTGACTCGGCATGGTAATTCAACACGAATCAATTACACGACCAACCAAATCGCGTCATTAAGGTTGCAGAGAAAATATCCCGCGCTCTTCACGGGGCTGAGAGACTGGCAGGTGGGTCCCGCGCTCGAAATTAACGGACCACTTTCCATCTCCAGGCGCTCGATCCCACTTCATAAACCTCTCTCCCCGTTCCCATTCATTCGAACTCCAATCTCCCGCACGCAGATCGAAACCCTAGCAGCCATGCCGCCCACCTCGCCCGAGCTGGAGCACCAGAGCAAGGTGGCCACGTCGGGGAAGAAGAAGAAGACGACCATGGCCAAGGCGCCGGTGGAGGTGGACGATGACGTGTGCGCCGACGAGCCCGACGAGGAGGAGAACGAGCTGGAGCCGGAGTTCGTCGGCGAGCCCGTGCCCCGGGACGAGGCGCTCAAGGCGTGGGCAGCGCGGTACCGGCGCAGCACGAGGTAATTAAACTTAATGCACGCATTATTGCCTTCGATCTTCCTGCTGCCGGAGATAAACCCCATTGTTTCATCTTCTAATCTTCGCTGGATTTCTAACTGTTTGGATCTGATCTCGGTTTTCTAATCCGACTTGATCGATTCTTGTTGGATTCGAGGAGATCGACGACATGGATGGTCTGATCCGAGCTGAATCTCATGTCGTGCAGGGGACAGCCGGACGACGAGGAGATGCAGGCCCGGAACCACTACCGCCGCGCCAAGGTTCATGATACGATCTACTGCCTCAACGACGATGTCTCTCTGAAGGTCGATCCATGGTTTTATCTTGTTCGATATCGTATCGTTATTCGTTCCGCCAATTGTATGCATATGTGCATGTGCCGCTGTGAATTTGTCGTATATCGGATATATAGTTTACGAATTACGAGGCTGTATGCATAATCTGGTGTGCATTAGTTTCTGTATGCATAATTTGTGTATCCATAATCTGTGTCATTTACATTAGTTTCTGTCGCACGAGCTTGCATACAGTAATCGAAAAGCTTCAAGCTTGCATGAAGCTTTCTCAGTACTACTGTGAGTGTTGTCAATATGCATGTGCAATCTGTTATTCATATTTTTTATTTATTCTGCATACCTTCATATGTGTGCTACTATATTTGTTGTATCGACATCTTACATTTGTGATTCCTGTTTGCCGTGTGTAGGCTGGGGAGGGGGAGTTTGATTTTGTCGGCAGGATAACCGAGTTCTTTGTGGGAATAGACGGCCGCCGGTATTTCACCTGCCGTTGGTTCTACAGCCCAGAGGAGATCGACGGTGTGTACTAGTAGTCAAATTACTTCGAGAACCTTCATACCAGTGAGAAATAGGGATGCCGTTTTTCCTTTGCTAATCTCGTTTCTTATTCAACCTTGCTGAAGTGCTAGTTTTCTTTGTGTGCCCAGGTTCCTGATTATGCCATGTCTTTCATCAAGGGAAAATCGCTGAAGTGAGTGTCTTAATCTGTTTTTGCCTTTTTGTAACATTTCAACTTCGATAGTGTCTGTAGTTACCCTACGATAATAATTCTGTTATAGGCCTTTTGGACGTCTTTCGTGGGATGAAACAGTTCCAACGGCTGTGACGAGAGCAGAGACGCACAACCAGGTCAGTATAGACATATTATTGTGTAAATTGCATATAACGTTTTCGCTGATGATGTTCTCTTTACCATCTTTGTAATGAATCTGAATGTTCTGGTCGTAGATTACATTGGAAGATAGAGTTTTCTCTATCCGTGAGAATGCAAGGATGCAGGTTTCTCCTGATTATTATCGGATGAAGTGAGTTTTATCGATCAAGTGTCTAGTTATGTGTTTGATCTTTGGTTTCCAGTGATGAATCAGAATCGCCGCTCAACATTTTTCTTTCTTTGTGATGATACTAGGTACACCCAGATGGGTAATCCTGGCCGTTCCTGACGCTCAATGGCTACTCTCTCGGTCAAGCATACCGGGGCCACTCGGGAGGGTATGACCTGTCGCTTCCCGACAACGTCACTTCTTTGGGGCAGGTTGTGGTAGAGTACTCAGGGATCGATTTGAGCTCTCCAGAGAGATATTTGCTGCTTGATTGAATGAGTGCTGTAGAATTTTATTGTAGTTCCAAACATTGCAAGCTAGAGTTTTGACATTATCTATTGCTTCATTCATATCAAAGATGACTCGGTATTGATTATCGATCACAGGGATCTCTTGATGCCTCCTCCTTCCTCTTCAATCAACGCCTCCAAATAAGAAGAAATTTTCTTGTGTGCCCAGCTCAACCGTAGTAGTTGTTAGGCAACACGGTGTATTAGAATGAGATAAAAACATTGTAAACTATGTAAAAACAAAAACAATAGTGCTGGAAAGAGCTATTGACATGGGATGTAAGATGAAAAAGGTAAATATAAATCCAATAGATGGTATGTATTTTAAAATATTTAATTGCAGAAAACAATGACGATTGCGACCACGAATGGCTACATGTATGACCTTGATCTCGACAAAGAAGAGAAAAGTACAAATATTTCAGGTGTAGAGTTGGATGACCTTGTCCATCGCTACAGTATAGAGTTCTGACCAAGGGGGCGCCGTTGGGAAAAGTTCTCAAAATCCCATCGGCAGCTCTCCGTGCGAGAAGGGAACCTCTGCTTACACTCGCCTCCGGCGTCCTTGGCCCGGCCGTGCGCTCCCCGCCGTCGAGCAGTACCCTCCTCTCCCTGGACACGGGCAGACGGGCGGACTCCTCTTAACTCAGCGCACTCCATTCCGAATCACCAAACTGGACGGCGGGCACCTCCCTCCCGCGCGTGAACCAGGGCGCCCGGCAGGTGCTCGACGAAATGGCCCAGCAGGACCGCGCGTCCAGTTCGTCTGCCTGCCACGGAACTCCTCTGCAGGGGGCACGCGTTACCTCGAGTCAGGAACTCGAGATAGAATTCAAGGGGCTCGGCATCAAGCAGGGCGAGTTCATATCATACCTACTGTACACACTCGGATTCCAGGTTTGTTCCCTAGTCATCGAGTTCCTGTTGCTTCTTGGCTTGTGTCAGCACAATGCATTGCCCATCTTGACATTCCTTGAACATGTACATCTCGGGTGTGACTGACGCGCACGATCCTGACAGCGAAACATTGAATATCTCTATGAGTTGGTACAGAAACACCGAGAAACTAGAGTCGTCTGATATCGTAATTAAACTCCCATTGACTGTAACTGGTAATGCTGCAAGCCAACAGAATGCTTGCAGTTACTGCAGAAAGCCGTAACATGTGTCTTGCTCTATCACAGAGACCAATGAAGAAGCTCGAAATGATAGCTTGGCATCGCTGAATTTTCTGTTTTACTATATGTTTGTAATCTTACACAGTGGCTACCAATGCTGAAACGAGAAGGTTCTTTTCCCATCAGCTATACAAAAACACATGGTTTTTAATACATATCTGTAGACTACCATATGGGAAAAAAAATACATGTGAAGAAGGAACTCGATATAGTGAAATACACATGCAACTCTTGCAGTTGAATCAAATCGAAAGCAGGCAAAACATCACACGACACCTTAGCTTTCCTCATCGCTAGCTGGTCGATGCTTTCTGACATTATTTCTTCTTATAGTGTGACCAGGCTGCATGGGCTGGAACATAGACCAGCGCAGGCACAACTAGAAAGATGACATTCCTGGACGTCTCCCAGTCCCTGGTGCTGCCTGCCGCGTAGGCAACCAGGAGACCGACCATGTTTAGCAAAATGGCTGTGTGCATTGGCCAGAGTAGCAACTTGTTTTTGTTGTGCAGAGCCTTTGGAAGAAGCAAGATGACGACAACAATAGAAGCCATAAACGAAGTGGAGTTGCTATAGAAGAAAGCACGGTACCGGCTTCTGTCGGTGTCGTGGAGGATTGAGTTGCCGGCAGTGTGTCCGTCGTTGTCTTCCCAGAGGCCGCCTGGTGGTTTCAGACCAGTTTGATATGTCACACTCGCGGCTAGGACTCCTAGCAGCATCAGGTACTCCCGCAAGCTGTTATCTTTTTCTTCATCTTGGGGCTCCTTCTCACCGTCTACTCCTTCCCAAGAGGATCCACTTTCAGGATCGGGGGACACACCGCTGCTGCTCCTGCTATCTTTTCCATCGCCTTTTTTGTTCCAGAATATGACCACTTGCAAGATTACAAAGGCAAATACTGCAGCAACCAATGTTATTACATAGATGGATGTCCGTAGGCTGCGGGAGCTTCCAGCAGCATAGGCACCCATGAGACCGAACATGCCTGCCACCATGCAAACATAGAGTGCAAAGCACCGTATGCCTGGCCGGTAAAGGTTCGGGTTCACAAGGAGGACAATTAGAGCTACGGATGCCATGAAGCTCATCGCATTGCAGTAGAAGAATGCCCTGTAACGCTTAGGGAAGTTATCTAGGAGAACTGGAAAGCCTGCATGGTGCCCGTCGTTGTCATCAGCAACCCAGAAGCCGCCAGGTGGGGTCAACCCAGCTTGATAAGTGAGTGCAGCAACCAAGATTGCCAAGAGAAGCAACACCTCGCGCCTATTATCCAATGTATCATCTTTCTGTTTGTCCTTGTTGTGGTCTAATGTGAAGAAGACGATATGAATTACCACATAGACAAGGACAGCTCCAGCTAAGGCGAGGACGTATATGGAGGTGCTTATATCCCTGCAACTCCCAGCAGCATATGCACCTATGAGACCGAATAAATCCAATAACATGGCTGCCTCCAGTGTATGGCGCTGAAGCATGGAACTACTCCGGACCATTGTGATGACAATTAATGATGCCACAAAAGCTGCCGAGTTACTGTAGAAAAACACCTTGTACCGTGTAGGGTCTGTTGTGAGAAGTACTGGGTCGCCAACCTTATGCCCCTCCAGGCCCTCCTTGTCATCCTGCCAGAGGCCGCCTGGTGGATCTAGCCCAGCACTGTATGTGATGCTCGCGACGAGAGTAGCAAGCAATATAACAAGATCACGTGCTTTTTCCAGTGCTTTTTTCACCTCGGCTTCTCCCGTTGCCTTGTTGGATTTTTCTGGTGCGTTGCCGGTCTTGGCCTGTTCCGGTGCTTCGGGTGCTTCAGCTTCTGCAGGTGCTTCGTTGTCCCTGGTAATTTCACAGTACAGAGTTAGACATAGTTATGCTGCAGGATACAAAGGGGCGAGAACTAGTGCTAACATACCTAGTAGTAGCATTAGTACCAGTGGGGCTCCGTGGCCCAACAAATAATCCCCTTATACTTTGCAGCCATGGGGGGGAACTATCAGTAATAGCTTTGGCAATAGCCAATTGCAGGAAGATGTATGCAAGAACCGCACCGATCAGAGAAACAACATAGATGGTAGTGTCAAGCTCCCTGCAGCTCCCAGCAGCATAGGCACCAACAAGGCCTAATAGCGCGATAGCGATGGATGCATACAGTGCAACAAACCGTACAGACTGTTTGTTTAGCTTTGAAGATAAGGAGAGTATCAGCTTCTTGTCAAGGAGAAGCATGATAATGAAAATGGATGAAACAAATGAGGTGGTGTTGCAGACAAAGAACGCCTGATAGCGGCTGGAGTTGCGATCCTGCAGAATTGGGTCACTGACACGGATGCCATCCTGGGGGTTGCTCCAGAAGCCACCTGGTGGGTTCAATCCAGCCACATATGTGATGGTAACAACAAAGGTCGCGAGTAGCATCAAGACTTCTTGCTGTTCTTGCTTCTCAGTTTTTACGGCCTCGTCTTGCTTCTTGGGGAAGACAGAGACGCAAAAAGCAATCAAGATGTAGAGGAGGACGGCTGACATTATCACCGCCGAGTAGATGGTTGTGAATGCATCACGGCAGCTCCCAGCAGCATAGGCCCCCATGAGGCCAAGTATATCGAGAACCATGACCACCCGCAATGCAGCTGGCCAGGCTTTGTTCGTGCTGTTCAGGACGAGGAGGATGAGGCATACCACAAGTGACGCGACGAAGGCAGTCGCGTTGCAGTAGTAGAACGTGAGGTAACGGTGGTAGTGGGTCTTATGAAGGATCAGGTCGCCGGCTTTGTGTCCATCATGTGCTTCCTGCCAGACTCCCCCTGGCGGGTTGAGCCCCGCCGCATACGTCACCGTCGCTACCAGAGTGGCTAGCAGAAGAAGGTAGTTCCTCAGCTGGTACTCCGTTGAACCTGCATCCTTTTTGCCCTTTGGCCCCATCGGATTGTGGGATGCTAATTGGTTGCTGGGTGGTATTTGGATGATGGGTGGTGGAGTGGAACATGAACAAGGCGACTTGAGGCGATGTGTGAAGATGTGCTGAGATGATCTCTTGATTTTATAGCAGCCGTGCAGGAGCATATAGCATCGCCGCACCTTGGCTTGCCATGATATTTTGCTGGCATCTGCCTGTTAACTGTTTACTAATCAGACTCCATCGAGTCGTCTTGTATGATTTTTTTTATTTATCAACTTGTCTGTCTCAAGCTTGTATTGCAACCGAACAATAATTTGTCAATTCGAGGAGTTGAAGCTGTCCGTATTCACACAGCCATGTTTCAGTTGACCATGCTGCAGTTTATTCACATCTCGGTAACTTATTTTCCATGCATGTACTTCAAGTTACAAAACTTGTTTTCTTCCGAGAGATTTTGTTTGAAAATTGCCTTAAGATATTATTGTGTACCAGTCATTAGCCTAATCTCCAGAGCTGATGGAGAATAGTCAATACTCATGTCTAATCAAGAGTGAGGTTGTGCGAACAGGACAATTGCTTTGTTTTTGTGACCAGTCAAGACTTTCCTATTATATGCCTTCTCTAGTATGTAGATTCGTTGAGCTCTGGCCCCGGGAAGATGCTTAGGCCATGTAGCTTCCTTGCACTAGCTGTATGCCAATGCATAAACATCAACAACACCCAAGTTGAACTTCGAAATGCACATGTTCCTTGTCTTCTCTGTGACTAACGCACTTCAATCATTCATATCAACTGCCGTATGTTATCCCATAATTTAATCAGGAGGCTAAGCTAATTCTTTGTATAATGATTTAGTTGTGTTGCATGAATACAGTTTAACATGTCGCGATGCTGATGGATGAAATATATTTTATAGCAGGCTGTTGGTGCAAGGCTTGTAATGAGCTTTCATTCGAGGTGGAACGTGTCTGGGGGGGAGTAAATTGGTTTGTGTTCGATGAAGTTCCCTGGATGGACTGCACATGTAGTGTCGGTGAAATGCCTTTCCGAGGCTATGCTTTAGGGAGTCTTGTGCAAGATCAATCATTCTGAGAGTGCAGGTCATAACCCCCATGGCTTGCCGGATCTTGCACAACATTTATGTTTCGGTAGAATACATACCTCAGGTACGTGCTACGGATCCTTGCATGTGTCTGGCTTTAGAATTATCTCGTATCGTTCTGCGCATCATGGTTCACTAAGCTGCTTGAACATGTTTCTTTTATTTTGTGACATTGGGAGTTTTTCTTAAATACTTGCCAAGAATTCCAGCAAACTAAAGTACTTGAAGTTCCTCATCCTTTGTCATGGCAATGGACAAAAAGGGAGGAAAGAATAGAGCAAGTTATATGTGGTGGAAATTTCCATAGTCGTAATGAAGGAGGAGCCAGTCTTTGTCCCATTAGTACCTCCAATTCGGTTGTTTAATAATGCATCTTGGGTTCATCAGGATAAAAGAAACATGTTCTTAAGAACAACTGGGTTAGAAAGATAGTTTTCTGTAAGAGAAAAAATATTTGGGGAAAATATTTGTGTGTTGAACCAGCTTTTGTAGTGAAAAGACATGTTGAGAACCACTTGTGTGGAAGGTTAAGTCGTAGGGAGATTCTGGCTTTAGTGTTTAATTGTCAAGTTCATGAAAGCTGGTATGTAACATAAGAAAGTACACATTCTGTTCATACTTCAGACCTTATATAGTGGCTAGTGGGAAACTATTCTTGATAGTTGAGTGCCCGTGCGTTGCCACGAATAACAAACTTAGATATAGACATGTATCAAAACGTCATTAGAAATTAGAATTTATATGAGTGTGTAGTTGCATGATTAATATTGGGCTAGACTTGCTTACCTTATAATTGGATCGCCAAATTGCTCTCAAGTCCATTTTTGATGTCGTTTATGTGGACATACTTTTGGGACATTTCATAAAAATCCGCATGTCAAAATATAATATTTAATCATCATACTACGGTACAAGCTACTAAACTTCTAAAATATAATAATAAATATATGTCTATTTTATAGTGTGACTCGGGAGTTAACATGCCGAGTGATATGTATCTTGGAGATGGTCTAGTAAAGGTCATATTCATCTGCATTGTGATCATCGCTGGGATAGATAATGTCGTTTTTTGCACTCCCAACCGTGCATCTTTTGAGCACCCATCTAGAAATCTGACCAAGAAATAGTAACACGGTGCCATCCAAAAATGCCCCATCTTGAATGTCCTAGACCTTTTGCAAAATTCAACGGGGCGGTTTGAGCTCGCGACAGATCACTACATGCAAAAATGTGCTCATATAGCCGGTCATGGTACCAACGTGTTAACCTCCCCTCACGACATGCAGAAATGTGCTTATATAGCCGGTCATGGTACCCAACCGTGTTAACCTCGCCGTTAAAAACCAGAAGTTGCACCAGGATGAAGTTACACGAAAAATGGTACAACACATATTCACCAGTAATAATTATATTTATGCTATACACTGGCACCATCATCACTCGAGTCAGGCAAGTATAGACTAAAGTTATCTCAAAAAATAGTATGGTCACATTTGGCAGAAAAAATTAAGGTCTACGCCACATTTTCCAAAAAAAGACGGTGCAAGACATATAAAATTTCCTCACTCTTCCCCTCCCATGCTCGTTCTCTCCTCCTGTATCGTCTCATCGCGCTGAGCGACCAGCCAGCACTCGCACAGCCCTCGCCCATCAGCACCACCGGTCCAAAAGCGATTAACATTATTTATGATAAAGGACCAATAAAAGTGAATTGGTAGGTTTCTCAAAAACAAAGTATGTGTTAAGCAAAAACTGTTTTATCTTAAGAAGAGACTACATATAAATGAGCTTAATAATCATCAACTGTAGCACCTGGTATCAAAGGTTGTAAGCCATGTGAAATGTAACATAATGAAGCGATAGGAACCAGATGCTACATGCACCATAAAAAGAAAACTTGACTTTGATTATGCATTTCAGTCCATGTCATACCAGTAACACAAGATAGCATTTAATTAGTCAATATTTGATGACATAAACAAAATTTTGTACTTTTTAAATACCTATTAAATGAAATTAGTAGTGGCACAATGACGATTGAGACTAATGGCTACATATATGAAATTGATCTCGGCAAAAAAGAGGAAAGTAAGAAAATTTCAGGTGTAGACTTGGATGATCTTATGCATGACTACAGCATATACAACTCCCTCCGATCCGATAAAAACATCGGCAGAAACCAACTAAGTATGTACAGGTCAATCGTATAAGTAGCGACACTTTTTGTCGATCAGAGGGAGTATCACGATCATATTGTAGCGAATTCAGACGGTGACAAAGACTATTATACAGTATTTGACAAAGACAATAAGGAAAAGTAGATGATTCATGAGCCAATTTATATTATGTAGAGCCTGTGAAACACATCTCAACTATAAGAGAAAGATTTTTTTTAGATTGAATGGAACAAAAGTTGAAAAAAAATAATGAATTAAAAAATAGAGATCTGACCAAATGGGGGCGCATTTGGGTACATGACCTGGCGTTCTCAAAATCCCATCGGCCCGTCGGATCCACGGGCCGCGGCCCACGTCGAGGGTTGCGACGGGACCGGAATGATGAGAGGCAGCAGCTCCTCTGCGCCAATCCTATACCCCGCGTACCGCGGGGCGTACGAAGCTCCGCGTACCCCCGGGTCGCAGGATGGGCCGGCCCATAAGAGTGAATTTGGTTATTTTGTCTGTGTTTCATTTTCGTTTTTTTTTTCTATTTCTTTTTTTTTCTTCTTTTTGGGTTTTTTGTTTCTTTTTATTTTTTGTCGTTTTTCTTTTATTTTTTCATTTTTTCTGTTTATATTTTTCGTTTTTCTTCTTTGCATTTTTCTATTTTCTTTTTTTAACGTTTTTTTTCTATTTTCTTTTTTTATATTTTTGGTTCTTTTTATTTACTTTTTCGTTTTTTCTTTTTTCGTTTCTTTTTTTGTTTTTCTTTTGTTCTTATTAAAATAAATAAATAAAAATCACTGACATTTTTCTGTTCATTTTTAAAAATTGTTCAAAAATAATTTTTGTTCACATTTAAAATCGTTCAAAGTTAGTTTCCGTTCATAAACCTTTTTCCGTTCATTTTCTAAAATCGTTTAAAAATAATTTTTGTTCACCGACTTTTTTTGTTCACTTTTTGAAATTGTTCAAAAATAATTTTCGTTCACTTTAAAATCGTTCAAAAATAACTTTCGTTCATAAAAAAATTATGTTCACTTTTTAAATCTGTTCAAAATAATTATTGTTTACCGACATTTTTCTGTTCACTTGTTAAAATCGTTCAAAATTAATTATCGTTCACTTTTAAAATCATAAATTGTTCAAATATGAAATTTGTTCATATTCAAAAAAATGATTTATATTCAACAAATTTTTAGATTGGAAAAATTTTTATATTAAAAAATTGTTAAAACTTGAAATTTGTTCAGATTCAAAATAAACTTTTGAAAAACAGAGGTGCAGCGATGATGGCGGAATTAACCGGGCGAGCGGCGGAGATACAAGTTGGAGAAGACGCGTACAAGAGGAGTGTAAACACGGTCAAAACTACATTACGAAATTATCTCGTATAAACACGTTCACATCTAAAAAAAACTATTCTAGATTAAAAAAATTGTTGCACGTTTTTTAGTCTCCAGTTTTGCTATTTTTCTGTTACGCATTATTTGTTCGAATAATATAAATGATATTTGGATGATTTGAACAAAACCAGACGAGATACAGTATAAAGGTTTTCTATTTTTTTTTTTGAGCAAAATGGTTACATTTTGAAAATGGTTCCAACTTCAAAAATTGATCCTTTTTTGAAAATGGTTCCAACTTCGTAATTGATCTATTTAAAAATGGTTCCATTTTGTAAAATTAGTTACTTTCTTCATTATTTGGTTTTGGTTTTTTCCTAAAAAGGTATCGTACTAGCAGCGCTAGCTAGTGATCGATCCATGAAACAGTTAGCGTGCGAGCCGGCGAACAGCGAACGCGAAACATGGGCCAGGCCCATCTAAGTGCGGGAGGTACGCGGAGCTATTCTAACGCACGCTAAACGCGTGATATAGCAGTCCCCGCTCCTCTGGCCGTGCGGGAAGTATAGCTGGCCAAACGGGCCGTGCTTCGCGGGCCGGCCCGAAGCACGGTTTTTAAAAGCATGGCACGGGCACGGCCCGGCACGGATCTTAACGGGCCGTGCCCCGGCACGGGCCCGGTCCGTGTCGTGCCCAGCTCCCATTTGAGGCACGCGGGCCGGCACGGCACGGCACGGCACGGCCCGTTTAGCTTTTTTTATTATTTTTATTTTTTTTACCTATTTTTATTATTTTTTTCAATTTTTAAGGCCATATTTACACTAAATGGGCCGTGCCTGACGTGCCAGCCGGGCCGTTGACGGGCCGCCGTGCCGTGCCACGAATTGATTCAAGGCCCGTGGGCCGGCCCGGCACGGCATGATTGGCTAACGTGCCTAACGGGCCGTGCCTTTCACGGGCCGTGCCGGCCGCGTGCCGGGCCGTGCCGTGCCGGGCCGGCCCGTTTGGCCAGCTATAGCGGGAAGGGAACCTCTGTTTTGTCGCCGCTTCCCCTCGCCTCCGGCGTCCCTGCCAGCCGCTGCCTCGCCCGTGCGCTCGCCGCCGTCGAGCTGCTCCCTGGACATGGGCAGACGGGCGGACTCTTCTTAAATTAACACGCTCCGTTCCGAATCACCAAGCTCGACGGTGGGCTGCTCCCGTCCGACAAAATGCCCGTGCAAGAACCAGGGCGCCCGGCAGGTGCTCGACGAAATGTTGCTCCCAGCAGGACCGCGCGTCCAGTTCGTCTGCAGGGTGGGTGGGGGCACGCGTCACCGAAGTTATGAACTCGAGATGGAAGGAATTCGGGGGACTTGGCATCGAGCTCACACATGGACTGCGCTCAGTTGTGATTCCAGGTATGTTCCCCTGCTTGTGTCAGTCAGTACAATGCTTGAACATGTGCATCTCGGGCGTGGCCTGCACTAGCTGAGCGTAAGCTTTGAATATCCGCGGGTTGGCACCACAGAAACACCGAGAAAGTATGTAGGATCGTTACGTTTGATGGTGATTTCAGTTGTGGTGCTACTTCTCCTGGCCCGACAAGGTCTTCCATGCGCTGTCTTCTCGAGGACACGCTATCAGGGATGACTTCGTGGTGCGGCGGTCGCAGACTACGAAATCTGCTCTGGGACCACAGTGGAAGGGCATGCTCCCTACTTGGTGGATCTGGAAGCAGAAGAGCGCAGTATTCTTCAATGGTAGATATCTCACAACTTCCGGACACCATCAGGGAAGAGGCAGAGATGTGGTTGTCCATAATGTCTGCACTCTTCGTTTGGGGAGGGGCGGTATAAATTCCTCTTCCTTCTTCGGGGTTCTATACATATAATTCCACATACATGGGCCTACCTGTAACACCTACACGGTTACACGCATAGAAAGTATACAATAGAAGTATCTGGGAGTGCTTCCAGCGAGCAGAATGCTTGCAATTGCTGCAGAAAGGCGCCATAAAGTGCCTTTCACAGAGACCAATGAAGAAGCCCGAAATCACAGCTTGGCATCAGTAAAATAAATTGTTTGACTATATGTCTGAAATCTTACACAGTAGGTAGCAATTCTGAAACTAGAAGGAATACTCTTGCCCTCAGCTAACAAAAAACATGATTTTTAATACGTATCAGTAGAGTACCATATGGAAAATACATGTGAAGAAGGAACTCGATATAGTAAAATAAACATGCAACTCTTGCAGTTGAATCAAACCGAAATCAGACAAAACATCACATGACACCTTTGCTTTCCTCATCACTAGCTGGTTGTTGTGGAATTTCCTTTCTGACATTTTTCTTCTTATAGTATGACCGGGCTGCATGGACTGGAACATAGACCAGCGCAGGGATGACTAGAAATATGACATTCCTGGACGTCTCCCAGTCCCTGGTGCTGCCTGCCGCGTAGGCAACCAGGAGACCGAGCATGTTTAGCAAAATGGCTGTGTGCATTGGCCAGATTGGCAACTTGTGGTTGTGCAGAGTCCTTTTAAGAAGCAAGACGACGACAACAATAGAAGCCATAAACGAAGTGGAGTTGCTATAGAAGAAAGTACGGTACCGGCTTCTGTCAGTGTCATGGAGGATTGAGTTGCCGGCAGTGTGTCCATTGTCGTTGTCTTCCCAGAGGCCGCCTGGTGGTTTTAGACCACTTTGATATGTCACACTCGCGGCCAAGACTCCTAGTAGCATCAGGTACTCCTGCAGGCTATTTTCTTCGCGATTTTGCACTTCATCTTGGAGCTCCTTCTGTGTTTTTCCTTTGAGGAGTCCAGCAAATTCAATATCTGTGTTGTGTGCTCTTATTTCAGAAGACTCAACACTGCGGACTCCTTGCCCAGAGGGTCCACTTGCTGGATCGGAGGACTCATCACAGCTGCTGCTGGTAACTTGTGCAGCGGGTTTTTTATTCCGGTTTTGAATCCAGAAAACTGCCACTCCCAAGATTACAAAGGCGAACACTACAGCAACCAATGTTAATACATAGATGGAAGTCCGTAGGTTGCGGGAGCTTCCAGCAGCATAGGCACCCATGAGCCCGAACATGCCTGCCACCATGCAAACATAGAGTGCATAGCACTGTATGCCTGGTCGGTATAGGTTTGGATTCACAAGGAGGACAATTAGAGCTACGGATGCCATGAAGCTTATCGCATTGCAGTAGAAGAATGCCCTGTAACGCGGAGGGTAGTTATCTAGGAGAACTGGAAAGCCTGCATGGTGCCCCAGGTCATCATCAGCTGACCAGAAGCCGCCAGGTGGGGTCAACCCAGCTTGATAAGTGAGTGCAGCGGCCAAGATTGCCAAGAGCAGCAACAGCTCACGCCTATTATCCAACAAATCATCTTTCTGCTTGTCCTTGTGGTCTAATGTGAAGAAAACGATATGAATCACCACATAGACAAGGACAGCTCCAGCCAAGGCGAGGACGTATATGGAGGTGCTTATATCCCTGCAACTCCCAGCAGCATATGCACCTATGAGACCGAATAAATCCAATAGCATGGTTGCCTCCAGCGTATGGCGCTGAAGCATGGAACTATTCCGGACCATTGTGATGACAATTAATGATGCCACGAAAGCTGCTGAGTTACTGTAGAAAAACACCCTGTACCGTGTAGGGTTCGTTGTGAGCAGTATTGGGTCGCCAACCTTATGGCCATCCTGGTCATCTTGCCAGAGGCCGCCTGGCGGATCTAGCCCAGCACTGTATGTGATGCTTGCGACGAGAGTAGCAAGCAATATAACAAGATTGCGTGCTTTTTCCAATGCTTCGTTGGCCTTGTTTTTTTCCGGTGTATCGTTGTCCTTGGCTTTTGCCAGTGCTTCATTGTCTTTTGCTTCGCTGTAATTGCATAGATACAGAGTTAGGCATAGTTAACTGCAGGCTACAAAGGGGGTGAACATGTGCTTACATACCTACTAGCAATGAGGTTTTCTCGTCCGATGAAAAATTCCCTTATGGTCTGCAGCTTTTCTAAAGCATTTTTAGTCATGGCTTTGGTAAAAGCCACTTGAAGGAAGATGTATCCAAGAACAACGCCGATAAGTGAAACAACATAGGCGGTAGTTTCAAGCTCCCTGCAGCTCCCAGCAGCATAGGCACCAACAAGGCCTAATAGTGCTACGGCGATGAAACCGTACAATGCAACAAACCGTACAGACAACATGTTTAGCATGTTTGCAGGTATGGCCAGTATCAGCTTCTTGTCAAGGAGCAGCATGATGATGAAAATGGATGAAACAAATGCAGTGGTGTTGCAGACAAAGAAGGCCTGATAGCGGCTGGAATTGTTATCCTCCAGAATTGGGTCACTGACACGGTGGACATCCTCGGAGTTGCTCCAGAAGCCACCTGGTGGGTTCAAGCCCGACACATATGTGATGGTAACAACAAAGGTCGCGAGTAGCATCAAGACTTCGTGCTTGTCATGAGTATCCTCGTCTTCCTTCATTCCATTATTTATGGCCTCGCCCGGCTTCTTGGAGTAGACATAGAAGCAGAAAGCAAACAAGATGTAGGCGAAGACGGCTGACATTATCACCGAGGAGAAGATGGTTGTGAATGCATCACGGCAGCTCCCAGCAGCATATGCCCCCATGAGGCCAAGTAAATCGAGAACCATGACCACCCGCAGCACAGCTGGCCAGGCTTCGTCCCTGCTGTTCAGGACGAGGAGGAGGAGGCATACCACGAGTGACGAGGCGAATGCAGTTGCGTTGCAGTAGTAGAAGGCGAGGTAACGGTGGTAGTGGGTACGATGAAGGATCAGGTCGCCGGCTTTGTGTCCATCCTTTGTGTCCTGCCAGACTCCCCCTGGCAGGTTGAGCCCCGCCGCATACGTCACCGTCGCTACCAGAGTGGCTAGAAGAAGAAGGTAGCTCCTCAGCTGGTACTCCGTTGAGCCTGCATCCTTTTTGCCCTTTGGCCCCATTGGATTGTGGGATGCTAATTGGTTGCTGGGTGGTATTTGGATGATGGGTGGTGGAGTGGAACATGAACAAGGCGACTTGAGGCGATGTGTGAAGATGTGCTGAGATGATCTCTTGATTTTATAGCAGCCGTGCAGGAGCATATAGCATCGCCGCACCTTGGCTTGCCATGATGTTTTGCTGGCAATGTGCCTGTCTGGTGTTTAACTGTTTACTAATCAGACTCCATCGAGTCGTCTTGTATGATTTTTTTTATTTATCAACTTGTCTGTCTCAAGCTTGTATTGCAACCGAACAATAATTTGTCAATTCGAGGAGTTGAAGCTGTCCGTATTCACACAGCCATGTTTCAGTTGACCATGCTGCAGTTTATTCACATCTCGGTAACTTATTTTCCATGCATGTACTTCAAGTTACAAAACTTGTTTTCTTCCGAGAGATTTTGTTTGAAAATTGCCTTAAGATATTATTGTGTACCAGTCATTAGCCTAATCTCCAGAGCTGATGGAGAATAGTCAATACTCATGTCTAATCAAGAGTGAGGTTGTGCGAACAGGACAATTGCTTTGTTTTTGTGACCAGTCAAGACTTTCCTATTATATGCCTTCTCTAGTATGTAGATTCGTTGAGCTCTGGCCCCGGGAAGATGCTTAGGCCATGTAGCTTCCTTGCACTAGCTGTATGCCAATGCATAAACATCAACAACCCCATAATTAAATCAGGAGACTAAGCTTAGTCATTCATATCAACTGCTTACGAATGCACTAGAAGTTAGAAATGTACATGTTTATTGTCATCTCTTTGACTAACGCGCTTCAGTCATTCATATCAACTGCTGTATGTTATCCCATAATTAAATCAGGAGACTAAGCAAATTCTTTGTATAATGAATTTAGCTGTGTTGCATGAGGACAGTTTAACATGTCTCGATGCTTGATGGATGAAATATATATTTTTTATAGCAGGCTGTTGGTGCAAGTCTTGCAATGAGCTGGCATTCGAGATGGAACGTGTCTGGGGGAGTAAACTGGTTTGTGTTCGATGAAGTTCCCTGGATGGACTGCACAGGTAGTGTCGGTGAAAATGTGAAATGCCTCTTGGAGGCTATGCTTCATGGAGTCTTAGTGCAAGATCAACCATTCCGAGGGTGCAGGTCATGAACCCCACGGTTTTCGCCTGGTTTTTCGTTAATTAACTGGACAACTCTCTTCTTCTTAATTAATAGATTGGAATAAAAAAATTGCCTCCATTTAAAAAAAAACTACCTCAGCTACATGCTATGGCTCCTTGCGGTTGCCTGGCTTTACAATTGTCTCTTATTATTCCGTCCATCACGGTCCATGATGCTGCTTGAACATGTCTCTTTTATTTTGTAACATTGGGAGTTATTCTTAAATACTTGCCACTAAGTTCCAGCAAACTAAAGTAGTTGAGAGGTCTCGTCATTTATTATGGCAAGGGACAAAACTGGAGCACAGATTAATGCAAATTGCATGTGGTGGAAGTTTCCACTATCCTAATGAAGGGGGAGTCGATGTTTGTCTCATTAGAGCATCCACAATGTGGCACTACATGTCAGCGACCAAGCCCAACCTATAGGGGACACAAGAACCGCAAGGCCCAAGAGGAAGAAGCAAGGGCTCAACTGGCTCACGAGTGGCAACTAGGTCACATAGGCCCATCTTCGCCGGCTGTCTCGACGGAGAGCTATTTATGTGAGGCAATGCGTAGTGTGTGACCATTGGTGAAAGAGCATGGTTGCCCCCATGTGGTGTTTTGGTAATTAATGACAATCTCTATGGACTAATGTTTGTATTAAGCTACTTGTAGGTGTGTCCATTTGCAGTGCTTGATCTCCATTTGTTGGAATCAAGGCTAAGGAAAGAAGAGTATTTGTTGATCAAGGCTAAGTGCGAGTTGATCAACACTCAAGTCCAAGTGAAGATATGCCGAAGAGTGTGAAAGGGCATGGTTCCCCCCATGTGTTGTTTTGGTAATTAATGACAATCTCTATGGACTAATGTGTGCTTTGAGTTATATGTGCAGTGTTGGTCCATAAGGAATGCTTGGACTCCATATGTTGGAGTCAAGGCTAAAAGAAGAAGATCATTTGTTGATCAAGGTCAAGGTGTCTCTCCATGAGCATGAATCAAGAGGAAGATTCTATGTTGCCCATGGAGGATGGCGTCACGTGGAAGAAGATCATTTGTTGATCAAGGTCAAGGTGTCTCTCCATGAGCATAAATCAAGAGGAAGATTCTATGTTACCCATGGAGGATGGCGTCACGTGGTGATCGTCATCAAGATAAAGGCCAAGTGAAGATATGTCGAAGAGTGTCTCTCCCATCTTGGTGTATGGGGGAGCAATTTGCGAGGCTTCACCGAGCGGAGCGTAATCAAGAAAGGTGATCCACTTGAGAGGAGATCAAGATCGTCATCATCTAGCTCAAGTGGAATGCGCAAGGCAAAGAAAGGTGATCCACTTGAGAGGAGATCAAGATCGCCATCATCTAGCTCAAGTGGAATGCGCAAGGCAAAGGTATGATCTTGATAAGGTTTCTATTTTACCGGTCTCGCGATGTAGTTGGGAGACCGGGTTTTAGGATAGGTAACCGTACTATCAAGAGGGGCTCTCAAGTGAGCTTTAGCGTATCGGTCGTAGAGAGCTCAAACCTTTGCATCCTTGCATTCTTGCAATCATCTTTATTGGTTCTTATTTGACTCTTATCGTAGTGAGATCTTGGTTCTTGTCGTGATAGTCATGACAAGATTAAGTCCTTCGAAAACGATATTTGGTTGCATCTTCTATTGCGTTTTCGGTGGTGGAGATTTTACCGATTCACTAGTGAGGAAAGGTTCACTCCTTCCTACCCATACCAAAATCTCCATTGCATGTTATTTGGCTTTCATCTATATGAGAATTTAGAGCTTTTGTTTATCTCCATACCAAGCTCTAGTTCATCACAAACGGATCTCATATGCATATCTTGTTGCGTTTTTTATGTTGGAGGTTTTACCGGCTTGTCTTTCCTAGAGAGGTCAAACTCTTTCCTTGTGACCTCCTCCTCACATGATGGAATATGATGTTTCTCTGCATGATCTTGTAGAGCTCTTCGTTGCGATTCCAACGAGCCCAAGATCATCGAAAACGGAGTCCGGATGCAAAAGATATCGCGTTTCTCGTGCGTGCTGTTTTACTCTCTGTATCCCATCCGGAATTTTCCAGGTCATTCCGGACAGCTCGGAATTTTCCGGATATATTCCGGACGGATTCCGAGGTGAACTAGTTTTGCTCTCTGTTAGTGTTTCGGAATATTCCGGACCATTCCAGACCAATTCCGGACGACCACGAAAACTGCATAACGGTCAGATCTTGTTGACCTATAAAAAGGGGGCTTCTTCCCCAAAGGTTCCTTAACCATTAGAGCTCTTTTTCTCTCTCTCCTCCATTGTTGCAAGAGCTCAAATCACATAGATCTCCCAATCCCTCCACCCAAACTTGTTGATCTTTGGAGGATTGAAGGAGAAGATCTAGATCTACATTTCCACCAATCCATTCCTCCTCTAAGTGAGGGGAACCTAGTAGATCTTGATCTTGGAGTTTCTTGGTGTTTCTCCTTTGTTCTTTCTCTCAAATCCCTCTCAAGCATTAGTTGCTTTGGTTGGATTCGGGTTGGAAGAACTTGACCACTTAGTGTGTTCTTGCCATTGCATTAGTTGCATCGGTTTGAGTTCTCCACGGTGATTCGTGGAAAGTGAAGTTGAGAAGCTTGTTACTCTTGGGTACTTTGGTGTCCTAGAGCTTGTTCCTCTAGGGCACGTTGGTACCCTAGACGGTCGTTGATTTCTCGGAGTCTTGGTGGCTCACGGGATTTGTTGGGAGCCTCCAATTGTGGAGTGTGGCTCAACCTTGTTTGCTTCGGAGCTTTGGTAGCTATGAAGACATTGCCGGGAGCCATCAATTGAGTTGTGGTGTGTGCCTCGGCCTTGGGCATCGAGTCTTGGTGGCTCGGTGCATTTGGTGAAGACCCTCCAACTTGTGGAGTGAGCTTCACCCTTGTAAAGGTTCTAGTTGTCAACCTCAACGGCAACATAGTGACAAGTGCCTCGCCACATTGGTGGTAAGACACAACGGAGATATGGTGTGCCATATCAAGGCTACTCGGTGTTTCACATTGGTGAACACCGCGCCGCTCCAACGGAGACTAGCTTCCATTGGGAAGTGAACTTCGGGATAAATCATCGTCTCCAAGTGCCTCGGTATTTCTATCCCGAGCTTCTTACTTATGCTATTTACTTTGTGATAGACATCGAGCTTAAAGTCATATATCTTGCTATCACCTAGTTGATCATATTGCTTAGCATAAGTTGTTGGTGCACATAGGTGAACCTAGCTAGTTTAGGTTTTGGCTTGATAAATTAAACGTTAGTTTTATTCCGCATTTATTCAAGCCTTAACCGTAATAATTTTAAATCGCCTATTCACCCCCCCCCCCCCTCTAGGCGACATCCGTGTCCTTTCAGAGTGCTTCTCCCATATTGGTGTATGGGGGAGCAACATGTGTGTCCATTTGCAGTGCTTGATCTCCATATGTTGGAGTCGATGCTAAAAGAAGAAGATTATATGTTGATCAAGGCTAAGTGCAAGTTGATCGACATACAAGATAAGGGCAAGTGAAGATATGCAAATGAGTGTCTCTCCCATATTGGTGTATGGGGGAGCAATATGCGAGGCCTCACCGAGCGGAGCGTAATCAAGAAAGGTGATCCACTTGAGAGGAGATCAAGATCGTCATCATCTAGCTCAAGTGGAATGCGCAAGGCAAAGGTATGATCTTGATAGGGTTTCTATTTTACCGGTCTCGCGGTGTAGTTGGGAGACCGGGTTTTAGGATAGGTAACCGTACTATCAAGAGGGGCTCTCAAGTGAGCTTTAGCGTATCGGTCGTAGAGAGCTCAAACCTTTGCATCATTGGCATCATCTTTCTTGTTTCTTATTTGTTTCTTGTCATGGTGTGGTCTTGGTGCTTGTCATGACAAGGCCAAGCTCATCGAAAACGGTTTTCATATGCGTCTTCCATTGCGTTTTCAATATTAGAAATATTGTCGGTTTGTCCTTGAGAAATTATCCACACATACATGTGTTGAGAATTTATCTCTTAGTTTTTTTCAAATATTTCCAAGGATAGCTACTATCATCCTCTTTCCAACAAAATTGGTTTCACCTCTTTCGGATTTCATTTGCAAAAGATATGACTGTTCCGGTTTGTAAGAGAGAGGTTTAACCTTTCCTCATTTTTTATTATAATATTTTGTTGAACTATGATGTTTCTCTGCATAATCTTGTAGTGCTCGTTGTGGTGATTCCAACGAGCCCAAGATCGTCGAAAACAGAGTCCGGATGCAAAAGATATTGCAATTTTAGTTTCGCCGTTTTGGCTAGGCCGGCATGGCCGGCCAAATGGCCGGCCCCATGGCCAGGGGCTCTCTGTTTGCTGGCCAGCCATCATGGCCGGGCTATGGCCGGCCTATGGCTGGGCTATGGCCGGCCTGGCCGGCCTTGCACGAAAATTGACTCAACGGGCAGATTTTTGGCCTCCCTTTTAAGGGGTCTTCTTCCCCAAGTGACCCCTAACCTTTTGCCAACTTCTTGAGCTATTTTCCCCTCCATTGTTGACCCTCTTGAGCTTGGCTATCTCTCAATCCCTCCGACAGTTCTTGCTAGTTTTTGAGGAAAAGAGAGAGGAGGTCTAGATCCGCGTTTCCACCGATCGATTTCTCCTCTAAGTGAGGGGAACACTTTGGATCTAGATCTTTGGAGTTTCTTGGTGTTTCTCCTTGTTCTTCCTCTCAAATCCCTCCCAAGCATTAGTTGCTTTGGTTGGATTCGGGTTGGAAGAACTTGACCACTTAGTGTGTTCTTGCCATTGCATTAGTTGCATCGGTTTGAGTTCTCCACGGTGATTCGTGGAAAGTGAAGTTGAGAAGCTTGTTACTCTTGGGTGCTTGGGTGCCCTAGAGCTTGTTCCTCTAGGGCACGTTGGTACCCTAGACAGTTGTTGACTTCTCGGAGTCTTGGTGGCTCACGGGATTTGTTGAGAGCCTCCAATTGTGGAGTGTGACTCAACCTTGTTCGTCTCGGAGCTTTGATAGCTACGAAGACATTGTCGCGAGCCACCAATTGAGTTGTGGTGTGTGCCTCGGCCTTGGGCATCGAGTCTTGGTGGCTCGGTGCATTTTGTGAAGACCCTCCAACTTGTGGAGTGAGCTTCATCCTTGTAAAGGTTCTAGTTGTCAACCTCAACGGCAACATAGTGACAAGTGCCTCGCCACATTGGTGGTAAGACACAACGAAGATACGGTGTGCCATATCAAGGCTACCCGGTGTTTCACATTGGTGAACACCGCGCCGCTCCAACGGAGACTAGCTTCCATTGGGAAGTGAACTTCGGGATAAATCATCGTCTCCAAGTGCCTCGGTATTTCTATACCCGAGCTTCTTACTTATGCTATTTACTTTGTGATAGACATCGAGCTTAAAGTCATATATCTTGCTATCACCTAGTTGATTATATTGCTTAGCATAATTTGTTGGTGCACATAGGTGAACCTAGCTAGTTTAGGTTTTGGCTTGATAAATTAAACGTTAGTTTTATTCCGCATTTATTCAAGCCTTAACCGTAATAATTTTAAATCGCCTATTCACCCCCCCCCCCCTCTAGGCGACATCTGTGTCCTTTCAATTGGTATCAGAGCGGGTTCTCTCTTTATAGGGCTTCACGGCCTAGAGAGTAAAGATGTCGTCTAGTGGTTTAGTGCACAATGCCTCTTTAATATTCGATGGCACTAATTATAATGATTGGAGAAATCGCATGATAAATTATTTTAGGGACATTAATCCATATATAGAGCAAATTCTAGATATGGGTTTTTATCCTCTAGAGGATGAGGAAAACTCTTATCTAGATGCTCAAGCTTCTAAAGTGGTTTTCATGTCTTTGAGAAATGCAGTTGCTTTGTCGGGTTCTCCTTATCGAAATGCTCATGAGTTATGGACCAAGCTTCAAGACAATTATGGTGTGTCCATTGATAGTGAGAATGATTGTTCTCCCTCCATCTCCGGGCATAATGAGGTCTCAACTTCTTCTACCTCACCTACATGTGGCAAGCCACAAAATAATGCAATGGTGAGTAGGGATAAACTTTGCAAAGATGATAGTGAGCTTCTTGTAGATGATATTTCATCTCTATCTAATTGCAATGATTTATCTTTGGACCTAAACACGTCTAGAACTATAAATGTTTCGTATGCTTGTGTTGATAGTCCTTGCATATCTTCTAAATCGTCAAGTAGTGATGATCATGACAATAATAATGATGATGAAGAAGATGATGCTTACTTTAGTAAGAAAGGCCTAATGATTCTTAATGCTCTTTCAAATAATAAAAATGCTTGTGAGAACCTCCATGAAATCATGAGCACCCTTGTTGAGCGAGGGATTACTATTGAAAATTTGGAAGCACGTGAAGATGAAAGTCTTAGCCGCGAACGTGATTATGCAAACACGATTGCGGATCTTGAGGAAGCTCTTGAAGAAGAACAAACCACCAAGAAATCTCTTGAGGAGACATTTACTCTAGAGTCATCTAAAGTAAATGAAACCCATGATAGAGCTCTCAAGGTGGCTAATGATTTTAAAATAAAAAATGAAGAGCTTGTTGTTGAAATTGTTAGACTTCTTGAGGCTAATGTGAAATTTGAAAAGGATGTCAAGTCCTTGGAAGATTCTCTTGCACATCTCACTAAGTCTCATGATCAACTCCAAGCTCAATTACTAAAAGAGCTTCCTACTTGTTCTCCCATTGCTATCAATATTGATGCTTGTGCTACTAACTCTATTTCTTGTGAAGCATCCATTTTAAAGGAGAATGTTGAGCTAAGGGCTCAACTTAAATTGCTAACTAGCAATTATGAGATATTGGAAGAAAGCCATGAGAAGCTCTCGAGCTCTCATGAAGATCTTCTCGTATCTCATGATAAGCTAAAGTTAGCTCATGAGGCCATTGCTACCAAGGTAATATCTAGTGAGCCTCATGTGGACAATGGCACAACTTCTACTAAAAATGCTACAATACCATGTGCTAGTCCTTGTAATTCTTCATCTCACACTAGTGCTAAATCATATGTTGAATTACATTTTGTGCCTAGTTGCTCTAATAATGAAGCTTCAACTTCCACTAGTACTTGTATAGCTACTAACCTTGTAGGGAAGACTAAAGAGCACAAGTCACAAGCCACTTCTTTGAAGAAAGATGTGGAGAAGCGTCATAAAGGGAAGGCCACATTTGACAACATGTTGAGTGTGCAAAAATCTCCCAATGACAAGAGTGGACTTGGATTCAACTCCAATATCAAGAACAAGTCCAAGAGTAGCAATAAGAAGGGCCAAGAACAAGTCAATCACTCGGCCAAGATTGTTTGCTCCAAGTGCAAAATTGAAGGGCATCATGTTAGGGATTGCCCAATGAAGAAGAAGCCTCTTAGTGAGAAGCAACTAGGGAAGCGGCCTATTGTTCAATCTCATGCTCAACCTCGGGTTGAACAAATGCCACCTCCTAAGAAGACTCAAGTCATTGCTCCTCAAGTTGAGGAGCCTATTAAGAAGAAATAAAAGAGTCGATATTGCTACTTATGCCGTGGGAAGGGCCACTTGGCTTCTTCATGCACAAACGGTACTCTATCCAACCCCATAATTATTGATGATGCTTATTCTCTTAGGAAGGATAGGGTTGGCAATGTGTTTGCCAAATATGTGGGAACTCAAAGTGGTGTCAAGAAAAGAACCATTTGGGTTGCCAAGCCTATTGTGACTAACCTCTTAGGACCCAACTTGGTTGGGGACCAACAAGCTCAAACTTGATCAATAGGTTGTGATGGAGGACATTGGAGACTTGGCTATCACTTGAAGAATTAAGGGATCTTCATGGTTATATCTCATTAGCAAAGTCAATTGGATTATCACATATCTATCTCATATCCAATGCTCCTTCTTGCGGTAACTTATATTTAAATTATATATACATTGAAAGTTGCTTGCTCCCTAGCATGTGTTAGTTTTGTTCCTATCATGTGCTTGTATATGTTGTGCTTATTACTTACCTTGAGCAATCAAGTTTGTGTATGTTAATGTGCGCTCCATATATGTGTAAACTTTGTGTTGAGTCCTTATTGGATCTTGTGTTGATTTCAATGGGCTCTTTTGAGAAATTAATGGACTATCCCATTTTGGGGTAGTGATATGCTTTGTGCACTTCACTAATCCTAAAATGTGTGTATATGAGTAACACCACCTAGTATTGATATATCAAGATTATCTAGTAACTATGTGGTATGTTATGCTCATGAGAAATTCAAATTCTATAATGTCTATTAATTATCTCTAGTTTAATTTTATTTGCCTCTTGTTAAGAAGAAATGAATTATCACATTGTGGGGGAGCAATACGCTATGTGCATATTACAATCCCATAAAATGTGAACATTTGAGGTTTTGCCACCTAGATTTGATATTGTAAATTATCTTATTTCTATGTGGCATATTAGCTCGAACAAGTTCCAATTTTCTTTTAGCTATCCTTTGGTTCTTGTTTGTGTGAGTTTGCTTGGTATGGTTTCTCTCTAATATGCATCCTATATATTATTTGAGAAACCATTTGCTTCCATATTATTCTAACCATGGCCTTGCCGGTTGGTTTGAATAGTTGGAACTACCAACAAACCTTATTTAAATATGGTGTTTTTATTTCTTATCTCTTGCCATATGTTTTATCTTGTGAGGATATTCTTGGATACATCTATCATCGGGAAAATAATTTCAAATGGTCACTGTCCTTGGACAATCCATATTTATGTTTGTGATAGAATACTTTTGATTATCCTTACATTGGCATTGCCTTTTATTTGCCCCATCTCTTGCCAAAATATTTATTTTGACTCCCTTTGACTTCCTTGCCTCTTGCATGGATCCTAAGTCTTCAAATTGGTAGTGTTTAGTGTTGTAAATAAAATATGAAGAGTAATGATCCCTTGAGCATGCATTTTGTATTCAAATGCAAATATCAAAATAATACATGAATCTTGGGGGAGCATTCTTTTTATTTAGAACACTATCCTATCTATCAATATTTGATCCTTTCAATTGGCATTTGATTTCTATCGTATGTATTTATGGAAGAAAAATCTTTTTCTCTTGATGCTTTGTGCCATCATGAAAAGTGTAAACGGTGCTTGGTTTATTTAGTGTAACCTTGCTCTCTCTTGGGAGTCTTGCTTTCTCATTTCTTGTTTTATGTTTATCCTATAGAATGAGAAAACCCTTTGAGCATGTCTCTTTCTTTCATCTTAGATGCTCATTGGCCTTGCCTAGGTACCTTCAATTGGTATTAATTGGAATTTAATATCTCCTCCATAGATATTTGTTTCAATTGATATTTATTGTGGAAATCTTGATACCTTATTACTTTATTTTACTTTACTTGATTCGGTCAAGTATTACCTCCTTTTGGTATCTTGTCTCATAGTTGGTATCTTATTTTTCAATTGGTGTCTTATCTCTCATGTGTTGTTTGATTTGATTCCTATTGATATCACACTTCATGTGTTGATGTGTTTTGGAATCAATCATATGTTGATTTGATTTTTCTCAATCATGTGTTGATTTGGATTTTGATATAATTTGGACAACCTTTTTGTGTCACACTTTGGTGTGCTCTCTTCTTGGTTTACTTAGTGGTTTGTCCAAATTGTATCTCATTCGTTTCTTGTAAGTCCATGCATGCATATTTACTAGTATATTTATTTTATGGCATGCTAGTCTTTCTTGATCCAATATATAGGGGATACTCCACCAAATCCTAAATCGGCTAAGATGTGCATGAAATTAAATTTCATATATATATGCACATATTTATATGGAGTGTTTCCTATGTATTGTAGTTCATCTAACTACTATGGGACCCAATGAGTTTGGGAACCATGTTGTACTTGAATTTTGTTTTAGGTACAAAGGAGATGCATTGGATTCTTGCCTCATTCATAAGGAAGGTGTTCTCACCATGTGATTATTGGAGTCAAGCTTTGATGATAAACAAATATTCGCATCTTCATCATCACCAATGCTATTTCGGTAACAAGTGTCTATCCCATGCATATTTTTCTTGTATTCAACCTTGTGTAGGTTGCCTCTTGGCATGAAAACTTTAATGTACAATTGTTGTGGTTTTGGATTATTTCCTTCACTTGGTATATCTTTGTGATATTTGTGATGAAATTGCAAAAACCCTCCTTCAATTGGTATTATTTATTTGTGATACTTGTTGCCTATCTGAAAGCATTTCCACTATCTATTGTTCCCTTAGTGATATGTGTGATGCATTTGATGTGTTTGAAGTTCATTTATATACAATGAGATAAATTTGAGCTATGTGCTATGCTTTTAAGCAATAATCTCTTCTTGTATATTCATGACTTCCTTTTGGTTACCATAGTCTCCTTTCTTCGACCATTTTATATGTGCAAGTTTCTTTGTCGATGAATATCATTGTCTACTTAGAAACCTATACATATGAGAGAGGTCACCTTTTATTTGGTATCCTACTTTCTTTCAAGCCACCTTGTCTTTTATCTATAATTCTTTGGTGGCTCCAAGTTTGTCTCGTGAGTGCTTGTCTTACTTCTATTCGCATCTTTGCGCACTCACATTTTATTGAAGATTCTTCTCTTCATGCTTATCACGGTGAGTATGTTGATTTTGTTGGCTAAATGTTCTCACTAGCTCTTGGTTTTTTTTTTGGTTTTAATTTCCAATTTGTATCCTTGAGCTTGTGAACATATTCTTTTTGAAAAATCTTCTTTGTAAGTTGTGTGTGTCAATACTTGATATATAACTTATCTCCATTTGATTAAGACTATGTGTCTTACCAAATTAATTGTCTTGTCACACACACACACTCTTGGTTGGGCCTTTATTGATAATTTCTTTTAATTGGTATCTCCTTATGGCTCAACCACATCTTTGGTGCAAGTGCTCGGTTTTGCTTTAATTTTTTTTAACCCTTTAACTTGGTTAGTGTTCTAGATGATTTTGGGGGAGTGAGGATTCCATATTTGTGCACTCCTCAATAGCGCATGAACATTGGGGAGCTTCTTTATTTTTATTTAGAACTCTCGGTTAGGATCTTCTTGATTGCTTTCTCCTTTGTGGAGATGTTTAGAATGATTTCAACCTCTTGCAATCCTTGGATCCTCAATATAGTTTGATTTCCTCTATTATTCGTTAATGGATACGTGCATTTGATTTCACTCATATCTTGAGAAATGCATACCTTGTGGAGGAACTCATATTATATTGGCCTTCTAAATTTTCTCTTCCCATTTCGGCAATCGATGCCAATGGGGGAGAAGTTTTAGAGGGTTTAAGGGAATTTGGTTTTATGCTTTCGCTTGGTTCTTAAGCATTCGCCTCTCATGCTCATGCATCCTTGTCTTGCAAGGTTGCTTAATTCATTATATAAACCCTCTTAAAAGGGATTGTCATCAATTACCAAAATGGGGGAGATTGAAAGAGCATGGTTGCCCCCATGTGGTGTTTTGGTAATTAATGACAATCTCTATGGACTAATGTGTGCTTTGAGTTATATTTGTAGTGTTGGTCCATAAGGAATGCTTGGACTCCATATGTTGGAGTCAAGGCTAAAAGAAGAAGATTATATGTTGATAAAGGCTAAGTGCAATTTGATCAACATACAAGATAAGCGCATGTGAAGGTATGTGAAGAAGAAGAATATATGTTGATCAAGGCTAAGTGCAAGTTGATCAACATACAAGATAAGGGCATGTGAAGATATGCGAAAGAGTGCCTCTCCCATCTTGGTGTATGGGGGAGCAATACGCGAGGCTTCACCAAGCGGAGCGCAATCAAGAAAGTGTTGGCCCGTATGGAATGCTTGAACTCCATATGTTGGAGTCGAAGCTAAAAGGAGAAGATTATATGTTGATCAAGGCTAAGTGCAAGTTGATCAACATACAAGATAAGGGCAAGTGAAGATATGCGAAAGAGTGTCTCTCCCATATTGGTGTATGGGGGAGCAATACGCGAGGCTTCACCAAGCGGAGCGCAATCAAGAAAGGTGATCCACTTGAGAGGAGATCAAGATCGTCATCATCTAGCTCAAGTGGAATGCGCAAGGCAAAGGTATGATCTTGATAGGGTTTCTATTTTACCGGTCTCGCGGTGTAGTTGGGAGACCGGGTTTTAGGATAGGTAACCGTACTATCAAGAGGGGCTCTCAAGTGAGCTTTAGAGTATCGGTCGTAGAGAGCTCAAACCTTTGCATCATTGGCATCATCTTTATTAGTTCTTATTTGTTTCTTATCGTGGTGTGGTCTTGGTGCTTGGCGTGCTTGTCATGACAAGGCCAAGCTCATCAAAAACGGTTTTCATATGCGTCTTCCATTACGTTTTCGATATTAGAAATATTGTCGGTTTGTCCTTGAGAAATTATCCACACATACATGTGTTGAGAATTTATCTCTTAGTTGTTTTCAAATATTTCCAAGGATAACTACTATCATCCTCTTTCCAACAAAATTGATTTCACCTCTTTGGACTTCATTTGCAAAAGATATGACTGTTCCGATTTGCAAGAGAGAGGTTTAACCTTTCCTCATTTGTTATTATAATATTTGTTGGACTATGATATTTCTCTGCATAATCTTGTAGTGCTCGTTGTGATGATTCCAACGAGCCCAAGATCGTCGAAAACGGAGTCCGGATGCAAAAGATATTGCAATTTTAGTTTCGCCGTTTTGGCTAGGCCGGCATGGCCGGCCAAATGGCCGGCCCCATGGCCGGGGGCTCTCTATTTGCTGGCCAGCCATCGGAGTCTTTGTGGCTCACAGGATTTGTTGGGAGCCTCCAATTGTGGAGTGTGGCTCAACCTTGTTAGCTTCGGAGCTTTGGTAGCTACGAAGACATTGCCGGGAGCCACCAATTGAGTTGTGGTGTGTGCCTCGGCCTTGGGCATCGAGTCTTGGTGGCTCGGTGCATTTGGTGAAGACCCTCCAACTTGTGGAGTGAGCTTCATCCTTGTAAAGGTTCTAGTTGTCAACCTCAACGGCAACATAGTGACAAGTGCCTCGCCACATTGGTGGTAAGACACAAAGGAGATACGGTGTGCCATATCAAGGCTACTCGGTGTTTCACATTGGTGAACACCGCGCCGCTCCAACGGAGACTAGCTTCCATTGGGAAGTGAACTTCGGGATAAATCATCGTCTCTGCGGTGACCCAGCACACCACTGCATGGTGTAGTGTGCAAGTCGTTGACATAATACTCACAGAAGGACCTATCCGTGAATATTACATCCCTCAGAGTGGCACAACAGAAACATAGCAGGTCCAAGGTAACACTATAGGATTACAACACTACTCATTACAAAACTTAGAGAACTTCCTCGATACATAGAGGGTACTCTCATGCAAATGAAATCCAGAACAAATCCAATTCGTATCACTAAGCTGGAGATCAACTCTAGCTCTAACTCCTAATCCACTACTGCTGTTGCCACCACCTTAATCTACTCTATCGGGAATAAGATTATCCGGACTTGTACGCGTTCCTCCAGTAAGTGTGGTCTCCTCCATTGGCAGTGTGATCTCAGCGTTGTCATTGCTCATGCGTTGTTACCATTGTTGTCATTGCTCCTGCGTTGCTATTGTTGTTGTTCTTCCGTTGATGAAGTAGCGGTTGACTCCTTGTTGAAGGTCTCAATATCGTGGTGCACCACCATCAACTCCTTTGATGGCTCCACAATTCTAAGCAGGGGGTCAAAAGGGCAAGGGTGAGTAATCAGCGTTACCCAGCAAGTTCATTATGTACGGTGGGAAGTTTGATGCACTAGCTACAGCTTTAGACTCCAGGGAGCCTTAGGCTTAATGCAAGGTTTTTGTAAACATTTCTTTAAGAGGTTGCTTTTATTTCTGAAGACTATGCCCGTCATCCTTCACAGGGCTAGAACTTTCATGGAGTTCCTTTCCTGCAGCGTTCGCAGCTCCTTCCCGGAACAGGGAGTAACATGTTACAATTTTTTACACTCTGCAGAGGTGCGTTACTTTACCCATAAGAGATCAAGACTTTGTTACCAACTAGGCGTACTTTCCTGTCCACACTCTCTTTGGTGTGGGGCCCAGTTTTTGATCCAAGTCATTCACTGTGCTTCTCCGCACAACGCATGCCCACCCTTTTGTAGGTTTGTCCTCCCCTAAATCTTTAGGCAGACCGTTCCAGACTCAAAAGTCCTCCCCTATGCCTAACAGATTGCCCGTTCCAGACATCCCTACAATCCATCATAGGCACCAGGTACTAAGGGCTCCCACCCATGTTGCGTGTAGTCCCGCAAGATCTACCGCGTACAACCCTGGTCACCCGTTGGCATGCATCCGGGAGAAGTACATATGGCATTTCCCGTCCATTCCAGGTCTTATGGTTAACGCGTCTTTACGGCGCAATCATTATGACGGCATTTGTTGTTATCCCTAGGTAATACTTTCCCTTGCAAATGGAACCTCCGGACCTATTCTTCTTACCATGGTCCCATTTGCCAACCATAATAGGTTACCACCACTCAGGTAGATAGCCAAATAGTCAAGTTATTAAAGAAATAAGTTTTATGCTTTCATTTGTATAAAGGTGATAGTATAATAAGGTTTTGCAAATAGTTTTCTAACAAATATTTCAAGAGATATGAGCAAGTGATGAACTTGCCTGTGATAGAGATGGCAGTTCATGCCCTTCGGGGTTCTAGGGTTGCGTCAGAACCCGGAGATCTGAAAACAGCAAAGTAGTCCGGGTAAGGACTACTGGAAACACTTGCAATATGCTATTATGCATAAATATGAGATGCATCGAATATAACCCAAAATACCCAAACTCACAAGTAAGCGCTTAGTGTTATTGATTACTTTGTTAAAGGTGAAATACTTTGAGTTGTTATCACATTCAGACTTAAGTGTTTGTTATGATTAACGAAGTAATGTTTTACATGATTAATAAACAACTTACAGGTGCTCAGCTAAGGATTGCATTTATTTCATAATTTTATTTTATTAAACTACTTTCAAAAGTAATAACACTAGAGTGACAGATTTTCAAATGAACTCCTTTTTGTGTGTTTTACCTAGGATGAGTAACAGGGTAATCATTTACACAAAGGTAATTGAAATCAAATTTTATGTTTTGAACTATATTTCAAAATTATTTTCTTTTAGAAAACTAGTTGTTTTGGAAGCTAGTACAAGACAATTCCACTTACTACCTTTGAATTAATTACATAAGAAAATTCTTTTCAAATAATTTATTTTAAAATAATTGAAATTATATCCATTTATGGATCATAGTAACATTCAATCAATAAAACCTTTTCAACAAATTGAATAAAAAAACATATTTGAAATCCTTATAAAATTTGGAGAAAACATATTTTTATTTAATTTTTTTAATTTTTAATCTTTGGAATCTAAATGGATTCAAAATTTTAAGTGATGCCTAAGTGGCATTTTGGTAATTCTAAACAACTTTTATTTTTAGTTGCTAAATTAAGAATGAATTTGTCATATTTAAGTAGGTTTCAATTTTTTAAGAATTTTGGTAAATAAATTATATTTTTCTGAATTACAAAACAAAAGTTATTAATTTAGTAAGCTTATTCACTTTCTGGAATTTTTAAGAAATGATTGAAAATCTGACAGGGGGTCCCACTCGTCAGAGTTTTATTAATTAACGAAAATATTTTCAGAAAATAAAAAGAAAGACTGACGTCATGATGACGTCAGCATTAGAGGCTGCTGCCTCTGCCGATCAAGAAAACGACGACGAGGAGGGCGAGGACCCGCGCTCGAGGACGCGCTGGACAAACGCGGACGCGCGCGACCATCTGGTGGCGGCGCCGCCTGGAGTTGGTCGCCGGAGCGTGACCGGCGACGGCGGTTAGCGGCGGTCGACGGCAAGCTTCGGCGCTGCAGCGATACAGAGAGGAAGGGAGAGGGAAAAGGGATCGTGGAGGACCAGTGGCTCACCCTGAGTACGGTGAAGGGCTCGGTGGAGGCGAAGGAGGTCGGACGGCGACGAAATCGTCCACACACACGGCGGCCGAAGTTGGGGAAGAGGGGGTCGATTCACCCGATTCCGTGCGTCCGAGCACGTACTGCTTGAGGAGGGAGTAGAGGACGTCGAGGCGGAGCTTCCGGACCTGGCGGCTTGGTCCATGACGGTGGGAGATGACGGCACGCATGACGGCGGTGACGACCGGCGTTCGGGACGTTGATTGCGTTCTCCGTTTGCAGACCACCCCAGCACACGCGGCTTCCACCTAGAAGTCGAGGGCGACGAGACGGAGCTGCTGGACACGGTGGCGAAGCTCAAGGTGGCGCCGGTTACCGGCGATTTGAGGGAACGGCGGCGGCAGTACGTTGGCTAGGGTTAGGGTTTTCGACCTCACTGCAGAGAGAGAGAGGGAGAGAGAACCAGGTCGGGGCGAGTGAGGAGGAGAGGGAGATGGGGACGTCTCCTCAGCGTTCTTATCCCCTCAAGCAAGGAGACAAGGAGGAGGTGGCACGGCGGCATCCTTCTGGCCGGAGGAAGAAGAAAGGAAAATAAAAGGGAATTTTGCAAATAACCCCCTGGGCCTTTCTGTAATCACTGAAACTTTAAAGCAGGAACTTTAGTAATTTATTTAGAGCACTTAAGAAGCTCCAAAAATAGAGAGAAAATTTATGTAGGCTTCTAATATTATAGAGAAGCTCCACCTATTTTTATATTGAACTTTTGAAACTTATTTGTCACATTTTAAAATAGAGAGAAGTTTTAGCCATTTGAGTTGTAATTACAAATTCTCTTGTGGACCTTTAAAAAAATAATTAAAACTTTGCTATGAAGTAATTATATATAGAGGGAATTATAGAGTTGTTACTTTTGTTTCTCAAGAATTTATTACTTGCACACAAGAGTTGGGAAAGGTTTTTAAAGAAGAAATAATTAACATTTTCTTAATCAATTAATTTATTGAGGACTTGTGGTTTTTAACACAAGGCTAACATTCTTATTTGAGATAAAATTCATTTAGGGCAAAATTATTATGTGGGTACCTTAATTTAATTAAACACTTGATTGGATTAGAGGAGTAGATAGATTTCCTTCTTGGCAGATACATCCCTGTTGCTCTTGTCCCTTCTCTTGTATGGCCAAATGTTGCTCCTATTCTTGTTGCCTGCTTGACTTGAGATGATCCAAGTTTGCTCCATAATCTCTTGTCTCCTTTGAAGCAATGCTGATCTCTTTAATCAAAGTTTGGATATTAGGTCAAGATCCTAATATTTAATAGTTAAGCTCCAAAATTATATTGCCTCACTCTTGTAGTGAAGGCAAACATTTAAATCAAAGAACACTCTCCATCTGACCAGGTAAACTCTTATTTGAAATTCATTTGCTTTAATGCATACAAAAGAAATCTGTTAACAAGGTTGCATAGCTTGTTACCAAACTACTTCTATATAACACAAAGCCTTTAAACTTCACCCCGAGTTTCTTCTTAATTAGCTTTGCCTTGCAGAAAAAGAGTTGGAGAAGATTTGGAGATAAGAAGCTAAGATCAGATAAGAAGATCAAGCTTAGATTAGTAAGATAGGATTACTTAAGCATTTGTATGAACTTTTATGGTTGAGGCCATGTAAACACAAAGCTTTAATATACTCAACCAGTTATATTGATTACTTGGTCTTAATATCTCTTTGGATTATGATAGGTTTTAACACAATTTTAATTTGGTATCTACTTATGAGTTGTTTACTTAATTGTATAGATGTGTATAACTTTATTAATCATTTCTATTAAGATTTCCAAAACAATATTATTTGAGTATCCAATTAAATCTACATTCCCGCAACCAGAAAATGCCTGGAGGTCATATCGAGATTCACCACATTCACCTGAAATGAGCTAAACCCTAATTCATTAAGGTGATTGAACTCTAATCACTCCAGGGTTTTATTTTGCGAAAAAAATTAATCAAGTTTTCAGATACATGCATGCAGATGCACAAATTCATATTTCTACCCTTTGCTAGGCCCTAAATGCTGGGGTATTACAGTCTCCAAGTGCCTCGGTATTTCTATCCCGAGCTTCTTACTTATGATATTTACTTTGTGATAGACATCGAGCTTAAAGTCATATATCTTGCTATCACCTAGTTGATTATATTGCTTAGCATAAGTGTTGGTGCACATAGGTGAACCTAGCTAGTTTAGGTTTTGGCTTGTTAAATTAAACGTTAGTTTTATTCCGCATTTATTCAAGTCTTAACCGTAATAATTTTAAATCGCCTATTCACCCCCCCCCCCTCTAGGCGACATCCGTGTCCTTTCAGATTTTTTATTGAACAAATGAGGAAGGGAGCCAGAAGGGCGACTCCAAGGGACCCACATAGGCCAGGGATGGACCCCTCCCGTGGCCTAGGGCCCACCCACGGGTGGGACCCGCCCCTGCCCTGTGGGCACTCCCTCGGCTGCCTCCGACGCCTATAAAATCATCCCCGATGCAAAAACCCTAACCCCCGAAGGATTTTCCCAAATATGCAACAGAGCTCCGCCGCCATCGCCGACAAGTTTCGGGGGTCGACCCCTGCCGGGACGGGGATCGACCGCTGGGGCCATCTCCGTCAACACCGCTGCTTCCCGCGATGAGGAGGGAGTATTCCCTCACCGGGGCTGAGGCTTATACATGTAGCTATGTGGTTATCTCTCTCTCCCATGATGTGATCTCCGTTGTGATCATCAGCTTTGTTAGTGTAGTTGAATACATGATATTTCCCTATGTGTAATGGATATGATGTTGCCCAAGTGGTGTTATTTAGTACAATTTCCGGAGCCACCATTGTGATCATGGTACCTCGGTGACAGGATGGGTGCCGTGTGTGACTCTATGGATAATAGATTGGAAGGATCTTCATCATGAGTTTGTTCTTTATTTGTTGGATTGAATAGATCATGAGGTTTCTTGATGCTTGTGTTATTGAAGAATGAGACTATTCAAGAAATAGGTTGTGGTGTTTGTTAGTACTATCTTTGGATGCGGATAGTGACAACATGAAGTGTCCATAGATGTGGAATACGAACTTTAAGGTGTGCTTTTCGTAGCCCTACGCAATTCTCATCCTATTTGATCCACAAAAGAATGATCTCCGAGTAACGTCTACCACGCATGTATTTTTGTGGGAACTATCATGTGTTTAATTATGTTAATAATGTTGAGAGTAGTCACTAGTGAAATTATGAAGCATAGGCCTTGTTTCCAAGCATTGATACACTTTTTTTAGTCACTTTTGTCACTTGTTTGCTTGCTGCCATTTTTATTACAAAATCACCTTTTACCATCCATATCACTTGCATTTTACCATCTCTTCGCCGAACTAGTGCACCTATACAACTGACAATTGTAATAGGTGTGTTGGGGACACAAGAGACTTCTTGTATCTTAATTGCAGGGTTGCTTGAGAGGGATATCTTTGACCTCTACGGAGGCCCAACAAGTCCACAAGAATAGAAGTGTGTAGTAGACATCATCTTCTTTCTCCTTGGTTTCACCACTGTCCAATGTTTGGGCTGATTTCTCAGATTTGCATTGCGCGGAGGAGAATTGTGAGTTATATTTATATTTTGCTTAAGCTGCTCTCAGGTTCATTCAAGTGAAGACGTAATCCATCAACACCGGGTGAAAGGGGGGAAATGACCTCGCTTGTCACAAGTTATATCTAGCTCTCTACTGCTCCCTCATGAGCTTAAAAACAGAGGCACAAAGAAGAAGTATTTTGAATTTATTAAAGGTAGCACATGACAAATTTACTTGGAATGGCAAGAAATACCATGCATAGGTAGATATGGTGGACTCAACTTGCAAGAAAGTTTGGCTTCGGGAATTGGATGCACGAGTGAACCATACACTCAGTACAGGGCTTTAGGCTAGAAAGGCTTTAAAGCAAACAAACAGTGTTGACAGATGTAAATCAACTATGCTATCAAAAACAATATGTCAAACATGCAACATAAAGCTTATCATCACTGTCAGAAATAAATCTAATACAAAGGTGTATGAGCTGGAAGGTTCACAAGCATGTAAGACATACAAAATAGTGTATTTGTAATTAAATTCTTCTTCTCTACTCAAGCACCAAAGCAATTATTGCAATTTAAACGAAGCCATGCTTATCAATACTGAATAAACTTCTACTCATGCAAGTTATCATCTGCTTTATATTAAAGAGTTATGTGAGTTGTTTGAGATTGCAGGTGTATCAAGAGAGGTAATCATGAGGAAATTATTTTCCTTATCACTTAAGGAGAAGGCATTGGAGTGGTATAGGCTTCTAGACAATTCTCACTTGTTGGATTGGAGGGAGCTTATGTCTCTCTTTTATTCTCAATTTTATCCTCTTCATGAAATTCATCGAGAGATAGAAATTATATCTACAATTTTTGGCCACATGTCGGAGAGATCATTGCTCAAGCTTGGGGGATATTGAAATCATTAATGCTTAAATGTCCTAACCATGATCTTTCCAAGGATATTATTGTTAACAATTTTTATGCAAGACTATCTCGTCATGATAAGGAAATACTTGATGCTTCTTCTATGGGTTCTTTTACAAGTAAGAAGATTGATGCTAAATGGGATCTTATTGAAAAGATTCAACAAAACATTGAAGATTGGGAGATCGACAAAGGTAAAGAGTCAGGTATAAATTATGAGTATGATTGCATTAAGTCTTTTGTTGAAACTGATAGTTTTAATAAGCTTAGTGCTAAGTTTGGACTTGACTCTCATATAGTTGGTGATATCTATAAATCTTTTGCTTCTCATATTAATATCCCTAAAGAGAAATGGTCTAAGCATCATGAACCTTTCAAAGACATTTGCAAACAAAATGAAATTGTTAATGATGATTGCAATAGACATGATCCAATCTCTACAAATAATGTTCCATATAAGCATGTTAATTTTTGTGGAGTGCATAGACTTTGTGAAAGCACTCGGGTTGAAGAAGATAAATATTGTAAGCAACATAAGCATGAAAGAACTAGCAAATGGCTTAAGGATTTATATAAATTTGCTAGAGAATTAAATGACCTCTATCCTTTTATGTGTGAACTTTGCAATGAAGAAGGTCATTTTAATTTCCAATGCTCATACTTTAATGATAGAATTATTAGCCAGTTTTGTGATAACATGATCACCTCTAGTCTTTATGATGAACTTAAATTATTTTTGGGGTGTGAAGAGTTATCAGAAAAAACTTCTTGGTTAGATAGTAGTACTTTTGGGAAAAAAGCATTCTCAAGGGAGCTTATCATTATTGTGTTGTGAATTGCCGTGACAATGCTTACATTGCAAAAATTAGAAAGAATATCACTTCACCAAAGTATAAAAGGACATATGTTTCTTATGTTGCCAATAATGAAAGGGAGAGATTCTCCCAAGTTTCTCCTGTCTTTTCTAATAATGAATCAGATTATGTGGAGAAGCTCCCTTTCCAACCACTCCCTCCTAAGGTGGTGAAGAAGAAGAAGAAGAGAGGGAGGAGTAGAAATAAAGAGGAAATGGTATCATCCCCTAAGCATATTTCTCCCATCATGGTTGTTCCTAATGAGCATGAATCAAAAATTATTGAAGATGATCCACTTAATTGTATTCATTATTATCTTGATGTTAAGTCTATAGGCACTATTGAAGAAGATTATGTTATGCCTGTTACTTATTGTGATGATCATGATTGGGAAAATAATACTACTTATGATGTTGAAAATCTTTTTGGCACCAATTTTGAAAATGATGATATTGATAATTTTTATACTGTTAGGAATATTCATGTTTCTTCTAATCATAATGTGGAAAACCCCAAGCTTGGGGATGATGGGTTTGAAAATCCTTTTGGTATTGAAAGTCATGATGATTTGTTTAAAAAAATATATGCTTGGAAAGATGACTATCCGCTTGCTTATGATGATATTATGCCTCCAATTTTTTATGATTACTGTGATGATAACTATGCCATAAAGAATGATATTAATCATCCCTACGAGACTCGTCATAATTATTACTCTCCTACTAAACATCATCTTTCTAATACACAATTAGTCTATCATGTCCAAGTTCTATATGATAGTCCTACTCTCAATGCTACTAATAATAAAGATTTTACTTATGTGGAGAGTAATAATAATACTTTTATGCATGTGAATCATGAGAAAAATGCTTTATGTGATGGTTATGTTATTGAGTTTTCTTATGATTCTACTGAAAGTTATTATGAGAGAGGGAAGCGTGCTTATATAAATTTTCATCTTATGAAGTTTCCCCTCTTTATGTTGATGGTTTTAATGTTGCACTTGCTTTGCCTTCCTATGCTTAATGCTTTATGCTCTAATGATTTATTTTCTTACAAGATGCCTATGTATAGGAAGATAGTTAGACTTAAATGTGTTTGATATTTTCTTCATGATGTTCTCTTTTACGTTCCAAATCTTATTCTTATGAGAGCATCATTAAAATTATCATGACTAGCTAAAAGGCTTAAAAGAAAAGCGCTTGTTGGGAGGCAACCCATCTTTTACTTTCAGTTTGTTTTTGTTTTTCTTGAGTCATGGAGTTGTTGCCTCTGTAGCAACTTCATTGTATCTTTTTATTTTGGTTTGTTGTGCCAAGTTTAGCCTCTAATGCATTGAAAGTGCGAGGTGTTGTTTTGCTGTCCAGAAACAGATTTCTGTCCTTCACTATTCGAAAATCTAGAAAATCCCTGAATTTTATCTTTTTCTGATAATTTTAGACAGCAAGACAGATACTTTTATATATCTTTCTTTAGTTTTGAGTTTTCTGATTTGAGCAACAGAAGTGCTTCGAAAAATTCAATCTTTACAGACTGTTTAGTTTTTGACAGATTCTGCTTTTATTTTGTATTCGTCTCTTTACTATCGTCAAATGTGATACTATTGAGGAGGAGTGCCACATTGAGGCTTAGTAAACAGTAGCTAATACCCAATAAAGTTGTTTGCAATTTGTCTTGAATTGAACACATGTGCATTTTAATTTAAGAGCACTAACCCTCTAATCAAATTATGAGAAGTTTTGTGTGAAGGGAGTTTTTAAGTTCCAAAGGAGAGGAATATGAAGAAATTGAGGATGGGTCAGTGCCTAAGCTTGGGGATGCCCCCATGGCATCCCCTCTGAATATCAAGAACCATCAAGAGTCAAAGCTTGGGGATGCCCAAGGCATCCCCTCATCTTCATCGACTATCATAAGGTCGTCTTCGTTGAACTTCAATTTTTATCACTTTACATATTATGTGCTATGCTTGGAGCGTCTTTTTACTTTCAGTTTTGTTTTGTATGTGTGGGAGAGAGACACGCTCCGCTTTTTCATTTGAATACTCCTTTGCTTCGCTTATATCTTGTTGAGTATTCTTAGCTACTGTTTGTTTGCTAGTAAGCTCTCGCTTTTAGCTTTTATCTTGTTTAGAGCTGCTAGTAGTTGTTGTTAAACTCTCATGTTCTTCACTTATATTTGTTGGAGAGTTGTTATTGGTAAATTGCTTGAATTGTCAAAGGGACAAAATGCTATTCATGTGATATTGGAATGAAATGAAAAGCCTGCATAGTATTGTAGATCATTGTGTGGATACTTGATACTTCTCATTTGTTTTGAGATATTAGGATGAATGCTTAAACTTGCTGGTTATTTGAGTGGAATTGATTAGTAAAGAAATACTGTTAAAAACTTGAAACTATGTGGTGTTTCGTAGTTGTTAATTCTTTAAGCTAATCTTTCCATCAAAAGAATTGTTTGGTCAACATTGGAGACGGTGTGGAGCTTTTATGGTTATGATGGATAAATGTCTTATGCTACTATGTTACCGGTTAATTTTATATGTTTGCTTCAAATACCTTCTTTGCTAAGCCCAAAAATTCGTACTGAGTGTATGGTTCACTCGTGCATCCAAATCCCAAAGCCAAACTATCTTGCCAGCTGAGTCCACCATATATACCTATGCATGGTATTTCGTGACATTCCAAGTAAATTTGTCATGTGCTATCTTTAAAAATTCAAAATACTCCATTTTGTGCCTCTGTTTTTAAGCTCATGAGAGAGCAGTAGAGAGCTAGATATAATTGTGACGAGCAAGGTCATTCCCCCCCCCCCTTCACCCGGTGTCGATGGATTACGTCTTCACTTGAATCAACCCGAGAGCAGCATAAGCAAAATATAAATATAACTCACCATTCTCCTCTGCGCAATGCAAATCTGAGAAATGATCAGCTCAAACATTGGATAGTGGTAAAACCAAGGAGAAAGAAGAGCGTACTCGCTCCTCTAAAAACCAGCTGCTCTCACAAGTCTAAAAAAACCTTGCTTGTTATGGGGGACTAGATAGCTTCTCTGTTGTGAAGTTGTTGACGAAAGCATGCATATCTCAAAATTGTTTTACTTCTGTTTCATAAAAAAAACAAAAAGCTCTAGCACATGACTAATCCCTACTTCCCTCTGCGAAGGGCCTTTCTTTTACTTTTAATGTTGAGTCAGTTTTCCTCTTCCTTATATCTCCACCAAAGCAAACATCTAGCATTGACCCTGGGTATCATTGATCATATTGCATTGTCAGATTAAACATGAATCTTCATATTGACTTTACCGTTGGAAGTTGAAGCTTTTTGCTAAAACTTGCATCTTCTTTGTTTTGATTCTCAAACACTTTTGTCATGGAATTGTTAACTTTGAGAATTAGTCAAATATGTGGATCACATTGATTTCATGTCTTTACGTACTATTTATGAAAGGTTTTGCTTGATTGATTCAACTTGGTTATTCATTGTTTTCTTGCTATCAACTATAGATAATTGTTTTGTATCACTTCATTCACATCCTATGCTTTACATTAGTATCTTGATCATGTTTATGTTGGTTGCATGTCTCATCAAAAATTATTTTGTTATCACTTACCTACTCGAGGACGAGTAGGAGTTAAGCTTGGGGATGCTGATACGTCTCAAACGTATCTATAATTTTTGAATGATCCATGCTAGTTTTGTGAAGTTGTCACATGTTTTTACTATCATATTACATCATTTTTATGCATTTTGTCGGACTAACCTATTGACAAGATGCCCAGTGTCAGTTCCCTGTTTTTGTCATGTTTTTATTGCAGAAAGTTATTTCTGAAAATATTCTCGGAATTGGACGAAAATTTACGGGGATTTTTTAGTGAGCAAATGAGGAAGGGAGCCAGAAGGGCGACTCCAGGGGACCCACACAGGACAGGGGTGGCCTCCTGCCGCGGCCTAGGGCCCACCCGCGGGTGGGACCCGCCCCTACCCTGTGGGCACTCCCTCGGCCGCCTCCGACGCCTATAAAATCATCCCCGATGCAAAAACCCTAACCCCCGAAGGATTTTTCCAGATACGCAACAGAGCTCCGCCGCCATCGCCGACAAGTTCTGTTCCGGCACCTGAAAGAACAAGCTATGCCCGGATGTCGTCTAGAGGGGGGGTGAATAGGCGATTAAAACTTTTTCTAATTAGGGGCTTGATAATTGCGGAATAAAACTATGTGTTTAAATTAACAAGCCAACAACCTAAATTGCTAGGTTCACCTATGTGCACCAACAACTTATGCTAAGCAATAAAAGCAACAAGGTGATAGCAAGATATGAACTTCAAGCATGAAGGCTATCACAATGTAAATTGCATAAGTGAAAGGCTTGGGTATAGAGATAACCGAGGCACGCGGAGACGAGGATTTATTCCCGAGTTCCTCCTTGTTAAGGGAGTATGTCTCGTTGGAGGGGTGTGAGCTCGCCACAAGAGGCCTACTCAAGATGCCACAAAGGCCTCACCCTATTCTCCGATGAACCTCACCCAAGGGATTGGTTCACCTTCCACTATCGGAATCCTTCGAGGCGGATTCCGGAGCCCTTTACAACTTCTCTTGGGGCACACACCCACAACTCAATTGGGGGCTCCCAAACTCATGCCGAGGCTTCACAACTCGAAGTCTTCGCGGCACCTCCAAACCGTCTAGGGTACACAATGCACCCAAGAGGCACAAAGCTCTTGGGAACACAATGCACCCAAGAGTAACAAGCTTCTCAACGTCGATCCTCACGTATCACCGTAGGGAGAGCAACCCGATGCAACTAATGCAAGAGGCAAGAACACACAAAGTGGTCAAGTCCTTCACTCTCAAATTCCAACCAAGCAACAAATGCTTTGGGGGGAATAAGAGAGGCAGAACAAAGAGGATGAACACGAAGCAACCCTAAAATCTAGATCCACTAGGTTCCCCTCACTTAGAGGAGATTTTGATTGGTGGAATGGTAGATCTATATCTCCTCTCTTGAATCCCTAAGTTTGGGCAAGAATCATTGGAGGGATTGAGAGGAATCAAGCTCACAAGGTTAGCAACAATGGAGGAGAGAGGAAAGCAAGTGAGCTCAAGATGTTCAAAAAGGTTGAAGAACCGTTGGGGAAGAAAACACATTAAATAGGTGCCCTGGGAAATCTGGCCGTTGGGCTCAGATTCCCGCAGGGCCGGAAGTACCGGCCCAAAGGGCGTTACTACCGCCCTATACAAAAAGACTCACCAACGGCTAGAAGAGAAAGCCCGCGGGACCGGTAGTACCGGCACAAAGTGCGGTACTTCCGGCCCACCCAATACAGCTTACCAAAGGTCTTCACAAAGGCTCAACCCGCCGGGGCGGTACTTCCGCAGTTAGCACAGGTAGTACCGGTACACCGGTACTTCCGCTCGGAAACAGAGGCGATTTTTTATAAGCGGAACTGGCTTCTGGAAGTAGCCGCGGAAGTTCCCAGCGGTAGTTCCGCCCGGAGGGCCGGTAGTACCGGTATACCGGTACTTCCGGGGTTACTTCCGGTGCCACTTCCACTCGAAAACAGAAGCGAATTTTCATAAGCGGAAGTGGTATCCGGAAGTAGTCACGGAAGTGGCCAGCGGTAGTACCGCCCGCGAGGCCGGTACTTCCGGTCACAGAAGAACAGCAAAACCTGAAACTGAATAACTTTTGCGTGGAAACTCCGAATCGAGTGAATCCAATTTTGTTGGAAAGAGGACGACAAGAGCTTACACTACAAGCAAGGGAGATTGTGCAAAGGGTTGGAAAGGTGAAACCTTCCAAACGGATGAACCGGCAAAATCTCCAAAACCGAAAACGCAATAGAAGACGCATAAGAAAACCGTTTTCGGTGAACTTAGACTTGTCGTGACAGGCACGACAAGCACCAAGACCACACCACGATAAGAGCCAAATAAGAACCAATAAAGATGATAGCATGGATGCAAAGGATTGAGCTCTCCACGAATGATACGATCACGATACTCGGTCGAGAGCCCCTCTTGATAGTACGGCTATCTATCCTATAACCCGGTCTCTCACTAAACATCATGAGACCGGTAAAATAGAAACCCTAGCAAGATCATACCTTTGCCTTGCGCTTAAACCACTTGGGGTCGATGAAGACGATCTTCAACTCCTCAAGACGCACCACATTTCTTCATTGCGCTTCGCTTGGTGAAGATTCACATGTGGCTCCCCCATACACCAAGATGGGAGAATCACCTCTTCGGCATATCTTCACTTGGCCTTTATCTTGATGACGAACACCTTGGCCTTGATCAACAAATGTTATTCTTCCCTTAACCTTGACTCCAACAAATGGAAACAAGCAAGCTAATGGACACCTAAAAATATAGCTCAATGCAAATATTAGTCCATAGAGATTGTCATTAATTACCAAAACCATGCATGGGATTAACCATGCACTTTCAGCACCCTGCCGGGACGGGGATCGACCGCCAGGGCCATCTCCATCAACACCGCTGCTTCCCGCGATGAGGAGGGAGTAGTCCCTCACCGGGGTTGTGGCTTATACAAGTAGCTATGTGGTTCTCTCTCTCTCTCCCATGATGTGATCTTTGTTGTGATCATGAGCTTTGTTAGTGTAGTTGAATACATGATGTTTCCCTATGTGTAATGGATATGATGTTGCTCAAGTGGTGTTATTTAGTACAATTTCCGGAGCCACCATTGTGATCATGGTACCTCGGTGAAAGGATGGGTGCTGTGTGTGACTCTATGGATAATAGATTGGAAGGATCTTTATCATGAGTTTGTTCTTTATTTGTTGGATTGAATAGATCATGAGGTTTCTTGATGCTTGTGTTATTGAAGAAAGAGACTATTCAAGAAATAGGTTGTGGTGTTTGTTAGTACTATCTTTGGATGCGGATAGTGACAACATGAAGTGTCCATAGATGTGGAATACGAACTTTAAGGTGTGGTTTTCGTAGCCCTACGCAATTATCATCCTATTTGATCCACAAAAGAATGATATCCGAGTAACGTCTACCACGCATGTATTTTTTTTTTGTGGGAACTATCATGTGTTTAATTATGTTAATGATGTTGAGAGTAGTCACTAGTGAAAGTATGAAGCCTAGGCCTTGTTTCCAAGAATTGATACACCGTTTTTAGTCACTTTTGTCACTTGTTAGCTTGCTGCCATTTCTATTACAGAATTACAAAATCACCTTTTACCATCCATATCACTTGCATTTTACCATCTCTTCGCCGAACTAGTGCACCTATACAACTGACAATTGCAGGGTTGCTTGAGAGGGATATCTTTGACCTCTACCTCCTGTGGATTCGATAAACCTTGGGTTACTCACTTAAGAGAAATTTGCCGATGTCCTACAAACCTCTGTGCTTGGAGGCCCAACAAGTCTACAAGAATAGAAGTGTGTAGTAGACATCAACAGTCCCATCCCCTGCATAACTATTACTCATAACATGATCAATAATACCCATAGGTATTTTAAATGGATTAATTTAAGAGGGTGGAGGACTCTTCTCCACCATGAGTGTGGTGGTAGAATCACTCCCAAACAACATACTAAGTGAAGAGTGCTCCATAACGAAGCAAAGTAACAAACAGAAATAAAAACAACACCTACAATAAAAGCGTTCCTTACCAATTCCACTTACCAATAGCGCTTCACTCCCCGGCAACGGCGTCAGAAAAGAGTCTTGATGACCCACAAGTATAGGGGATCTATCGTAGTCCTTTCAATAAGTAAGAGTGTCGAACCCAACGAGGAGCAGAAGGTGTTGACAAGTGGATTTCAGCAAGGTTTTACTGCAAGCACTAAAAGAGAAATGTTTTTGGAGTTTTGATATAAAGAACAAATAAAGAACAAGTAAATAAAAGAGTGCTACAATAATTGCAGCAAATAGCCCAATCCTTTTAAGCTCAAAGGACAGGCCGGTTGTGTTACTTATGATGATTAAAACGTTCTCGAGGACACATGGGAATTTCTGCCTAGCCATTTTCATTGCACGCCGTTGATTAATCTTCAATGTTGTGATAAAGTGTTGTGTGGGTGAACCTGTGCTAATGCACCGCCCTTACTTGGACAAATACATACTTGTGATTAAACCCCTTGCAAGCATCCGCAACTACAAGAAAGTTATTAAGATAAAAACCTAACCACAACCTTAAACTCCGAGATCCTACACTCCCTAGTGCACTAGTTCGCGAATTGGGGTTTAGGTTTCTGTCACTCCTGCAACCCTACCATAGGCAAACTAAATACACGTGCATTTCCCTAAGCCCTTTTAAAGGTGAAGTATCATGTAGTCGACGTTCACACGATACCACTAGAGGAATAACACCACAACATATATCAAACCATTAAATATTACTCAACATTATGCAATTACTAGCAACTAGGCTTTCCCCATGTCCTCAAGAACCAAATGAACTACTCACAGGACATCATATAGATCATGATCAGAGGTGATATGAATATGGGTAACAATCTGATTGTAATGATAATTCACCGATAAAACTCTCAAATATCAACTACAAGTGGTAATCAACACCTGGGATATGATTCCAATGAACTAATAACAACACAATGACAATTGCTACAGCGGGATGAGACGGGATGGCGGTGGTGATGATGGTGCTGATGGTGGAGATGATGTTGATGATGATCCCGATGATGCCCGACGTGATGGCGATGACGATGGCGGCGATTCCCCCCTCCGGGAGGGAAATTCCCCGGCAGTTTTCTCCCTGCCAGAGCTCTTATTCTCTCTGTCTGGTTTCCGCCTCGTGGAGGCGGCGAAAAATTTCGTCGATCCCCCCCGATGTTTTTAGGTCAAGGGGTAATAGTACGCCAAAGGGGAGCCACAGGGGGGTCCCAGGGGGCAGGGACCGCCCCCAGCCGCGGCCAGAGGTGGGGCCGCGGTGGGCACCCACCCCAGCTCCTGGAGGCTCCCCTCTGGCCCATCTTCTGGCTCCGTGGGTCTTCTCTGATAAAAATGAGTTTCTGAATTTTTTGAAATTTTTGGGGCTTCCGAAGTCAGGTATCTGACAGGTACTTTTCCAGCTGATTCCGGTCTCCGGCAGATGCATCCCCAATAATTGCAAAACATGCAAAATAAGGTAGAATAACATAAGTATTGCATCATAATATGAAATATATCGATAAATAAAGATAAATTATGATGTAAAATAGTGATCCAAAATGGACGTATCAACTCCCCCAAGCTTCTCCCGCGCTTATCCACGCGTGCAAGTGTCAGACCGACTTGGCCAGGTTTGAGCCCCACACGACCTGGCTACACGGAAACGGCCGATTCGGCCGTTCCTCGTGGGCCTGTCCCGAGGGGCAACCAAACACGCACTCGGTGCAGCTGGCGGGCCTGGCCTAGGGCGTTGCAGCCTACCAAACACGTCCTAACTGTTAGCTCTAGCGCTGGGAATGGGGCGGAATCCACCCCTAACTCACTCCACGCCGCAACAAACTAATCTAATCATCCATCCAAACCTATTTTGTTTGCTGATAAGCCGAACCGCCCCGCACCGAATAATTTTTCTCTTAACTCACACCGTTCCGGTCCGTTTTTTCTCTTAACCCACACCGTTATTCTTTAGACCATTTGAGCCCAGCCCATATGGAACCGAACAAGGACCCGCACCAAAAAACCCACATAGAACCGCACCACTCCCAGCGCTAGTTAGCTCGATTAACTCGATTGTTAACTTTCCCTAAAAAAAAACTTGATTGTTAACTCGTCTCCTTGCCAAAAAGAAAAGAAACAAAAATTGCTAAAAGAAAGGAAATTTTGCTGGGAATCAATTCGCTCCTCGCCAAAAGAAACAAAAAACTGAAGCTACCACGTAACGAACGTACGTCAGCATGACGTACGCGCGGTGATTGCTTCGTCTTCCGTCCCGTGTGAGGACACGCCACACGCACGCCAGCATCTCCGGCTTCCTTCCAACCATCTCCTCCTCATCTCCCGCCCAAACCCTAGATAACCCCTCCCAAAAAATGGCGGAGCCGCCCGCCGCCGACGCCCCGCTGCCGCCACCGCCACCGCCCGCCGACGATGCTCCGACGCCGGTCGACCGCGATCTGTGGCTCGCATGCGCGAACCCGCTGTCCCGCATCCCCGCTGTGGGCTCCCAGGTCTACTACTTCCGACACGGCCACTCCGAGCAGTGCCCCGTGCCCCCGCTCGCCTCGCTGCTCCCCGACATCTTCCCCTGCACCGTCGCCGCCGTCCGCCTCTTCGCCGACCCCAAGACCGACGAGCCCTACGCCATCGTCTCCCTCGTCCCCGGCCCCCACCGCGGCCCCGCCGACGCTGCCCCCTACCTCGACCCCGCCGACTTTCCCCACAACCAGGACCACGCGCAGCGCGGGTTCTGCTACTACGCCAAGCAGCTCACGCAGAGCGACGCCAACAACGGCGGCGGCTTCTCCGTTCCCAGGTCCTGCGCCGACCTCGTCTTCCCGCCGCTCGACTTCGAGGCCGACCCGCCCGTGCAGACGCTCCGGATGCGGGACCTGCTCGGCGCGCGCTTCGATTTCCGCCACATCTACCGCGGGACGCCGCGCCGCCACCTGCTCACCACCGGCTGGAGCAAGTTCGTCAACGCCAAGCTGCTCGTCGCGGGCGACGCCGTCGTCTTCATTCGCCGTGCCGACGGGGACCTGCTCGCCGGGGTGCGCCGCGCGCCCAGGTACCCCGCCGCCTCCCAGTGCGCCGCGGCGGGCCAGCGCGTGCGTCCCCACAACGCGCGGGCGCGGGTGCCGCCGCAGGAGGTGGATGACGCCACGCGGCTTGCGGCGGAGGGGAGGGCCTTCACGGTCACATACTACCCGCGGCAGGGCGCCGGGGAGTTCGTCGTACCGAGGAAGGAGGTTGAGGACGCGATGGTCACCAAGTGGGAGCCTGGGTTGCAAGTGCGCATGAAGTTCCTCAACGCCGAGGAGCGCCGATCCGAGTGGATCAACGGCGTCGTCAAGACCGTCGATCGGGGGATCTGGCGCATGCTCGAGGTCAGTATATGATCCATCGAATTGTTGCGTTTATTAATTTTTGAAGCCGCAATCCTGATCGATCTCTGCTTGGTTCAGTATATACTGTATTGCCAATTTGCCATCATGTTTGGTTCAGGTGTTTTGCTAGGTTATCCATGATTCATGAATGAATGAGGAGTGACAAGCAATCTTTTCTTGCAACTAATTAATAACTTTGTTTGGCCACTTGTATTTTAGGCTTAATCAGATTTGCTGCATGCATAGCATACGGTTGCTATCACTTGTCTGTTGCAAATAGGAGCAATGCACTTTTGCCTTCTGCTGAATTTTAGTTTATTACTTTGTAAACTTACTGTTATTAGCACAAAAAGTCATGCCATGTAACGAAATCAGCAGTAAGTCCTTTTATTCGACCCTGAAAAATGCAGAGCTTACTTCAGTTAAGCAGAGTATATGGCATTCAGAACTTCTGTGGTGTACGACAGTTTTGTGTCCGATGTATGCCCGACGAGTAATCCGGTGGTTTGCTATACTTTTGCCACACGTATATATGGATGGTTGGGTGGTGTGTATCATACACAAATCATACTTATGTCATTAGCTCTTCACAGTCATGAATGCCCAAGTCAGAGCTGTCTTGTTTCATATGAGTGCACCTTAGTCTTTCGAAAAATATGACTGCACATTTGGTCCCGACATCTCAAGAGAAGTGTTTTATGTTGTCTATTCCATCAGTTCCTTGATTTTCAGTTTGTCACTAAACCAATTGATCTTATATCTTCATCTTGTTTTTATACGATTACGGTCTTCCAGGTTTCTTTGCTTACTTGTCTGGTGTTGCTCTGGTTGTGTCAGACCTAATTGTATGTGATCTCTAATTTCTCAAGAACAGGAAGAAAATAGGAAAATGTCTTTTACTGTATTGCAGATATATTGTTTGTATTTGAGTTACAGCTCATAATTCGCATAATAGTTACAGCCAGCAACTGATAGATAGGCTTATATAGAAGGACAGCTACAGGTAATGACAAATGGCGGCAAACGGTGAAGTAGCTAGGAGAGTGACATGAGCCGTTGATCTTGAGCTTTCATCTCCGGTGTCGGTTAACTGAACATGTCGCTTAACAGTCTGAACTTGACACTTGGGTCTGGCAGTTTGTCCTACAATTTCATCGCCTATTTTTTATCTGACTTTACTGCTTGATGCATTTTCAGATAGACTGGGATGAATCTTCGCCGGTGCCATTAAGAAACAGACATGTTAATGCTTGGCAAGTTGAACTCGTTGGGTTCCCTCCCATCCTGAAGAAGTTCAAGTTTACTGAGACCATTGTTGCACCTCTAGGTTCACCTGTTCCTGCTGGCATGCAGGGAGCCAGGCACATTGGCCTCACTGATCAGTTGCCCTCTTCATCTAATACTGTGTTCACAACTCAGCTGTTGTTCACACAGGATCGTCAGGTTCCGCCGAGTTCCAGTGGCGGCTCCTCTGAGGTTGTGAATCCTGAAGAAATAGGTGGATCTCCACCCAACAACTCAGTGAACATGCCTCCTTCTGAATCCCCTGAAAAAGTGAAGAGCATACAGCTGTTTGGCGCCACGATCACTTCACCTGTGCAGAGTGCAACCAACCGTTCTTCAGAAGAAGTGAACCAAGTTCCTGAAGCTACTGTGGTCCATGGAACTGCTAATGAAGACGCTTCTTCCACAAGATCACTTGACCTCCATCTTGGTACCTTTGATGGTCCCAGCCAGAATGATTCTAGAGAAGAAGCCTGAAGTGGCATATATACACTATACTGGAAGGTACTGTCTCATTAATATCCCTTCTTTCTCTTGCAATGATGATGCAGAATTTGTTTTTACATGAACATTCTGACCTAATTCTCAAAGGCGATGTAGTGATGATGCCTATCGGACCATCCAGAACAGCTTTAATATAAATTGGCTATCGTCGCTTTTGATGATGAATGATGTCTTCATCTTAATTAGCGAAACAATGAGCATGCATTCTCAATGAACGATATGTTCCTCACTTCCTCTTAACTAACTAAACAATGAGCATGCATTCTCGATGAACGATGACCCTCTTAGTTAATGAAACACCGAGCGTACATTCACCTATTTGTTTATTTTTGTCAATGTAGTAACGATATTTTTGTCAGTCCATACAAACCTTCGACTGGCATGCTGCGTACCTGTATGTATCGATGTTTCAGCAGAACTATCATCCATCTTTCGAAGGATGCATGATTTGGCCTATCCATAGAGGCAACACTGGTAGTTGAAACTACTCCCGCTTATAGTGATGGGAAACCGGTGGCAGACTGACATGGATCTAGGAGCATAAGCATAAAAATGAAATGAGAAAACTAAGACTACCATTTTTTATTCTGTAGAATTTTTAATTTTGTTGTTAGTGTCCATTTAACAAGTTCTACTTTGTTTCAGCTAGATTATTTAGCCATTTATTTTATGTTCCTGTAGTGAAATCAAGTTGGACGAGGCTGCTATTCTGCGTTACACTTCAGCAAGGGATACTTGTGGCTGGCTGCAACCTAACAAGTTAAAGTTTGATGCTGCACGCGCATGTTCGCTGCTGCATGACCATAGACTGCTATGTTGTTTCTTTTACTTTTTTCTAATAGTTTGGCTGCGTGCATCCTCTCATCATCTGAACAAGAAAACATATGCACCATGTTATCTCCTAGGGTTCCCAGTTATTCTTGTCGGATTCAGATTGTTCATTCTTCCTTTGAATCTAAGTTTTGTTTTGTTTTGTTTCACCTGATCGGTTGAAACTCATGCAGTTGGTGTATTCCAAATGTTTTGTTCTGTTTAAGGTTCCATATTTCCATCATTCGTTAATTCTGGAATCGGTGCCTGCATTCATCGAAAGGCAGTCAAAATGGTCTTTTTAGTTTTTCCTTTTTTAACTTGAAAGGAGATATATATGATCTCTCTGACTTTGTTAAAGTGCTGCCGCTAAAGGGGAGAAGAAATGTTTGATGTGGAAAAATAAAGTAGTACAGTACTTTACTTACACAGGAGGGGCGACCCCGATTAGATTACCAGCCGACATGTAGAGGGTGCACATACAATGTAATCTGTCGATCCATCCGTGTTCAAGGATGACTCGTTAATTACTTCAGTAAGTAACAGCAGCAAAACAAAATAAGCATTCCTAAATCTTCTTTTACTTGCAATTAACCCACTGCCGAAATGGTACTCGATAATGCAGTTAGATGGATTGTGTGTGCGCTCAATTCAGTTCAAAGGCAATTTCAGAGTAACACTAACATCTCGTGCAAACGAATAAAAGGAACACAAATATGTACAGCTCAAGTCGTCTTTTTTGATTGTCAGGACTCACGAGCAAATTCTCTTTCTCCGAGAGAGAATGTGAGCACTTTATTGATCAAGAAATATCAGTACATAATCTCGGATAACATCAACAGAAATATTACGAACTCATTGCTCACAACTACGAGATAAAACATGCGCCGCTGCATTCGTCTTATGATCATAGTGTTTGAAAGGAGCTTGAGTTAAACCCAGCTGCCAAAGATTTGATATCTGCCACAACCGAGCCGACAACCAATCAATCACGTACTGGTGATAAGATGCGTTGTACCATTGATAGACAATCAGAGGCCAAAATAATGCCATTGAAACCATTGTCGTGAGAGATAACCAGCGCCCACTAGATAGCCAATGCCTCGGCAAGTTCAGGAGAACTCAAGCCAATGGGATGTAAAGAAGGTGCAGCGGGTTTTCTTTCCGGTCGACGCTGCAGCTATTCGGAGTATGCCTCATCCACGTACAGTCCAGGAGGATTTTTGGGCGTGGGCGTGGGAGAAGACCGGTGTTTTACGGTCAGATCAGCGTACAGGGCGTTAGTCCAGCAGGAGGGGCGCCCTGAGATGGCAAGTTCTTCTGATGGTGATGAGAAAACTTGGAGATCTCTTTGGAATCTGCGGGTGATGCCGAAGATCCGAGTGTTTTGGTGGAGAGTCGTGAAGAACTTGCTGCTTGTGTTCCGAGCTACAGAGACGACACGTAAAGGAAACACGATTTTGTCCACTGTGTGGGCATGATGATGAGACTCTATACCATGCACTGGTGGAGTGCGAGCATGCGAAAGCATTCTGGAGGACGGCACAGGAGTTCTTTGAACTGAAACTACCTCGACTTTATCCGCATACATGGTCCCGTGATATTCTAGACAGTGATATTATCTGTAATCGGGAAGCTGCGGTGGTCGTCTCGGTGATGTGGACAATATGGGGTGGCCGCAACAGCTACAACCATGGAGAGGTGAAGTATCAGCCTAAAAAATCTGTGGAATTGCTGAATTAGCTGATCACATCATTGGAAATCCCTTCGAAGAATGCGATGAATACAGCACTACAGGACGTACAGAAATAGGTGAGACCTGAGGAAGGGTGGGTGAAACTGAATTGTGATGGCGCTCTGAACTCCCAGGATTGTGTGGCGGGAGCAGGAGTGGTTGTTCGAGATGATACGGGTGAATTTATGCTCGCCGAAGGCCGCAGATATGACCATATTATTGATCTGGGGACGGTAGAGCTCCTTGCATGCCGTGATGCGATCCTGCTGGCACGAACGAGGGGATGGACTCGCATTGTTGTCGAGACGGATTGCCAACTCATTGTCAAAGCCTGCGAGAATGGCAAGATGCAGAGATCGGCGGTTGATCCAATCGCCCAGGAGATGAAAGCTATTGTCTCCGATTTTCAGGGTTTTAAGTTTTGTTTTGTTAAGAGGGAGGCTAATAAAGCGGCACATGCTTGTGCTCGTGCGACTCTCGTTGCAGATACCCTCTTTGACCTTATCCTTGATTTTCTGATTGAGCTTGTTCAATCAGAAATTTTGTCATCAATTTAATAAAAGCCTGATGGCGAAACTTCAAAAAAAAGGGGGGAGGTGATGCCTTCGATTCTTTGAGAACAAACAAGTTTAAGCTGATCACTCAGATCCCAGCTCACGATCTCCATACCCATCTGATGCTCATTGGTAAAGAGGCAACATCAACATTCACACAAACAAAACCTGCAAAACACATAACCTGCAAATAGTGGAGTCCACAGTGATATATTGAGAAAGTACTTGTCTTGTCAAGCATGTGCAAACCAGTTTTAGAACTTGCAATCGGTGGTACCGCGATACTGAAACTTGTGTTGCGGATTGGTATCAGTCTTTATCTTTGGATTCTTATCTAATGACCCCGGACGGAATCCTGGGCGCGAGGAGTAAAAATTCCATTTTTTTTTTAATTTTTTCTTACAAATTGGATTTGTTTCGTAAAGAGCGGCTATGGAGCCGACACGTGTTAGGACACGTTGGAGACGCGTCTCAGCTTGAATAATTGTAGAAAACCCCTCATGTTAGGTTGAATTTACATGAAAGATCCTCATTTCCGTTAAAAGGAACATACCGATCGATTCACACCGATTTCGTAATCCCTAACCCTAGAAACCCCACGGCGGCGCTGGTGAGCGGCAAGGCTTGAGATTTTTGGAGATTGTTGATGTCGGTTGGGCACGGGGAGATGTGAAAACCTCCGATTCAAGGCACATAGATGCTGCAATGCGAGGTCGGTGGAAGATCGGTGGCGATGGCTGGGGCAAGGTGAGGGGTCGTCTACTGGGACCCGAAAGCGGCTTCACAGGTGAGCAGAGCATGAACTTATTCCGCTAATTTTGTAAATTGAGCAGAGCAACTCGTGAGCAGAGCGCAAGTCCTCTTCTTTCGAGCATTTCGTCCCTCTCTGGTGGAGACAATGACAAAAAACTACCACAATTGAGGCGACGATGACAGAGAACTACCGACTTTGCATAATTTGTCTGAAAACTACCGATATTGGGGCTGATCGTTGACACATAGCACTGATTCAGTAGTTTAGTCAGCTTAAACCGTTTTCTGACAGTTCGGTCCCACTTATCAGGTCTACGTGGCACTATGTTGACTGGTCAAATATTTCTTTTTCTTTTTTATTTATTTTCTTCTCACCGCCCTCCCCGCACCTCCATCTGTTCGTCGGCCGCCTCCTCCCACCGTCGTCGAGCCGTACGCCTCCCCCTCCCTGCACATCCAGCTCGCCGTCCGCCTCCTACCCCACCTCCAGCTTGATGGCCGCCTCCTCCCCCTACCTCCAGCTCGCCGTCCTCCGTCCAAGCTCGCCGTCCGCCGCCTCCCCCAATCTCCAGTTCGCCGTCTGCCGCCCGCCCCCACCTCTAGCGCCGCCCCCGTCGCGGATGACATCCGGCGTGCCGCCGTCCCCCGTCATGGAGCACCTCCGGGCGGCGCGCGTGCGCAGCACCTCCGGGCGCGTGGTCCCCGTCGTAGAGCACCTCCGGGCGGCGCACGTCGTCCCCGTCGCGGAGCACCTCCGACGCGCGGCGCGGCGTCGTCCCCGTCGTGGAGCACGGGCGGCGCGCGTCGTCCCCGTCCAAAGCACCTTGGGCGCGTCGCCCCCATCTAGAGCATCTCGGGCGCGCGGCGTCACCCCCGTCCAGAGCTTCTCGGGCGCGCGGCGCGGCGTCGCCCCCGTCCAAAGCATCTCGGGCGACGCCTTGTGCTTCTGCCTGCTTCGGTGCCAGACGACGGCTCCCCGTCCACCGTTCCCACCGCCGCGCGGCTCCTGCCCCGGGACACGAACATGTACGGCGTGGTCCGCGGGCACCGGCTCTTGCTGAGCACCAACCACCCCAGCCCGGCGGTGTCGGCAGCTGTTTGGATTAGTTTTATTATTTGTTGAACTGACAGGGGGGACCCACATCAAGTTGACTATTTGACCAGTCAACATAGTGCCAAGTAGACCTGATAAGTGGGACAAAACTGGCAGAAAACGGTTTAAGCCGACTAAACTACTGAATCAGTGCTATGTGTCAACGACCAGCCCCAATATCGGTAGTTTTCAGACAAATTATGCAAAGTCGGTAGTTCTGTGTCACCGTCGCCCCAATTGTGGTAGTTTTTGTCATTTTCTCCTCTCTGGTGTCATCAAGTTTGGCGAATATGCTCATGTCATATTCGATCAATGTGACGATATTCAGTGTGCATTTTGATAGCGGCGGGACGCTCGCGTGCCCGACTATGTGTGTCATGTTTTCCGGCTTCCGGCGCCTTAGAGCATCTCTAACAGAGCCCGTAAACACACGAAAACCGAAAAATAACCGCTAGTTTACAGGTTCAGTTTGAAATGCGGCCCAGATCAGTGACCGTAAACCAGGCAAAACCGAAAAAATGTTTTCGGGCCGAGACCGAAAACCCAACTCGGCCTGTATTTGTAGGGGTCCAAAGGGCGAACCGAACGCGACCCGGACAGAACCCCTAATTCGCGCGCGACGGACTTTTCACCTTGATACGTCCATTTTGCATCACTATTTTACATCATAATTCATCTTTATTCATTGATATATTTCATATTATGATGCAATACTTATGTTATTTTTATCTTATTTTGCATGATTGGCAATTATTGGGGATGCATCTGCCGGAGCCAGAAATCAGCTGGAAAAGTACCTGTCAAGATACCACGTCGGAAGCTCAGAAAATTCCAGGAAAATAAGAAAGTCAATATTACGAAGAATAAGTCACGGAGCCGAAAGGGGGCACGGAGGCGAGCTCCCAGGGGCAGGGGCGGCCTGCAGCCGCGGGCCCACCCTTGGCCGCGGCAGGGGCCCGTGGCCCCTCTCCGTCTCCCCTTCGGCATATTATTGACCCTTGACCTAAAAACCTCGAGGGCATCGACGAGGAATTTTTCTGACGCCTCCACGAGGCGGAAACCAGACAGAGAGAAGAAGAGCTCCGGCAGGGAGAAATCTGCTGGGGAATTTCCCTCCCGGAGGGGGGAATCGTCGGCATCGTCATCGCCATCACGCCGGGCATCGTCGGGATCATCAGCAACACCATCTCCATCATCAGCACCATCATCACCGTCACCGTCCCATCTAATCCCGCTGTAGCAATTGTCATTGTTTTGTTATTAGTTCATTGGAATCGTATCCCGGGTGTTGATTACTACTTGTAGTTGATGCTTGAGAGTTTTATCGGTGAATTGTCTTTACAATCAGATTGTTGCCCTAATTCATATCACCTGTAACATCCCAAAAGTAATCCCCAAATCCTTTCCATGTTTGTTTTAATTATTGCATCATCATGACATCATCTTTGTTGTTGCATTTGTGGTTTTGCAAAATAAAAGAAAAACAAACAAAAAGAATTTGTGTTTTTATGTGTTATCACATGCAATACCTAATTTCTAAATTGCAAAACAAAAATAATTAAAAAACCAAAATTATTTTGGACAAAGAAAAATCTTAATGTTATTTTGAATTTGCAAATTAACAAAATATTTTGAGAAAAATCAAAACCCTAGTTTTATTTTGTTTTTCGCTTTTTCCTTCTCTTTTATTTTCTCTGAAAAAAAGGAAAATTGCAAAGGAAGAAAAAACAGGAGCTAGGCCGAAGCCCAGCTCCTTCTCTCTTTCCCCTCTCTTCTCTCCTCCCTCTTCCTTCTTCCCGGAGCAGCCCATCTACGGCCCGGCCCAGCTGGCCTTTTGCCTTTTTCTCCTTCTCCCGCACCTCGCTCTCGTACGTCGCCCAGCGCCATCGCGCCACTTCCGCCACCGCGCCACCACGGCCGCATCTCACCTGCTCCCCCTCCTCCTATAAAGCAGCACCAGGGCGCCTCCTTCCCCATCCAAAACCCTAGCTTCCCTCTCCTTCCTACCGCCGCCGTCCTTCTTCCTCTCTCCCTTCTCTGTCTTTGCTCCACCGAGCCACCACCACCTTCACCAGCCGGAGAAGAACGCCGTCGCCATGGGGTAGCAGCGGAGGAGCTCGTCCACTTCGTCGTCATGACGCACTAGATCCAGGAGGTAGACCCAAGGGCGGCTTCCTCTTCTTTGTCTACCTCGGGCCGGACGTTGTCTACCCCCTGCACCACCGGACGCTCATCTTCCCCGGCCCCGATCCGCTTCCCTTTCTCTGGGTTGGACGCCGTCGAGCTCCACCATCCCGTAGGCCGCCGCACGATGTCGAGTTCGTGCTCGACATCCTCCACCACGGGCACGGGCACAAGCCCCTCTGTCCCGACTACCTCCTGCACAATAACCCCGCATGCACCCCTTTGCAGCCAGTAGATCGCGTCGCCCGTTTCTGGTCGTCGCCGGCCACCGGGACGTCGCCGTCGTTCGTCTGCGTCGGTCACCTGAACACTGAACCTTGGGTTCAGTTAAGTTCAGATAACAGCGAAGATCTGCCTCTTAGGCCTCGATCCCCTCTTGTGAACATGATCCGAGGCCCAGCCCAGTTGGTTCTGTTCCCTGCACGCCGGATCCGATCCGGGTTCGAGTCCCAGACTTGGCCGAATAAAAGCCCCCTTTTTCCCTCTTTCTCCGGTCACTGACAGGTGGGTCCCCTGGACCCACATGTCATACTGATGTGTAGATCCACCTCCGGTGCAGATGTAAATCCAGATCCAGATCTGAAAATTCTTGCACCTAAGCCCAGTTTTTGAAAATCTTTTACAATTAAGTCCCTGCTTTAATGTTTCTGTCTTGTTTTGCAATAATTAATTAACACATGAATCTTTTGCCAAAAATTACAATAAAAATATGTTTTCAAATCATAAATTCGAATTCTAACCGAATATGAATTTTGTTTGAATTTTAGAATTTATTTAAATGTTTTAAATAATCAAATCTTTGCAAATAATTAAAACTTCTAAAATTCATAACTTTTGAACCACACCTCCAAAATTATGAATTTTATATCAAATTAAAGCTAAAATTGCAATCTGTCCAAATCTATTTTTTTGCATGCATGAATTAAATAATTTAATTTTCGGGTTAATGGAAAATGCAATTAATTGAATTAATAAAATGCCCTAAATGCCTAATTTGTTTATTAAATTGCTAAGCCCTAATTGTAACTTGCCTAATAAAACGTTTAGCACTTAAATTGCTGCATATTTAAATTTGACATGTCATCATACTTGTTTGAATGCATTTGTATTGATTTGCCTTTTGTTATGTTTTGGGGTTATCCGTAGACGACGACGTTGCTGAGTACCCCGACACCTCCGAGGATCTAGCCCAGTACCAGGCTACTGAGCCAACAGGCAAGCAGCCCCTCCCCAACTTTCTCATGTGATGCCTATTCCTGTCTTGCATGCTTTAGGACTTCCGTTCTGTTGTGTCTTACGATTCCTATTAGAATTGCATAGCCTGATAGAAGTCCAGATATTCCTAATATGCCTACCTATATCCTATGCTTGTTTTCCAGTTACTATCTACTAGTATGCTTAGGAGTTGATTGTGGTCTATCACATGTTTAGCTGGTATATCTTAATAATTGAAGACTTGCTATGTGGGAGTCACTTTATTATATTAAAGATAAGGCACCGGCGGAAGGCCAATTATGGTGATTTGTTCTGCTAGTGTCGCCTAGGAAAAACCATTCTTTTCCGCTTATCCAAGAATGAGCGCCCTACACCACACGTGGGAAGACTTATGGAACCCCCCGCAACTTAGTACCAGATCTGGTATATTGGTTAGGGAGCCACAAAGTAGTTCGGGTGTTTACCATTTGGAGCATACGCACGATGCATGTTGAAGATGAGAGGTTACAACTATGGGGGACGCATATAGGTTTGCGGAATGGGCGTTAACCGCATGTGGAAGGAGGAGCAATCGTATGACTGTTATCCTCCCGAAGCGGTTCGCGCAACGTTTGGGCCCGTAAAGGAGTTTCGGCCGGGCTCCCCACGTGGATCAGTCTCAGATAGGTGGCTCTCTATCCAATGTAGTAGTGAAGGGGAAGGTCGTGTTGAGATACCTAAATGCCTCTGTGGCATGTGGTTGATTGAACGTGTATGGTTACATTTGGGCACCCTGACAGGGTTAAATCTTTTCGAAAAGCCGAGTCCGCGGTTATGGACGACTTGGGTAATGTGCTGGCTAAAAAGATCATAGACATCACCGTATATCACGAATAGCTAAATTGGACTAGTAATTAGCCATATTTGAATAATAAACCTGCTAAATTTGATTAACGTGTGAGTGTCCGGACTTCTTCCTCGTGGGTATATGATACGATGGAGTTGTCTCAGGACGGGTATTGCTTGGTGAGTAGTTTAGCCTAGTAGCGCAAGCGCTCTCTTCCCTTATTATAATTAGACGCAAGTTGTAGCGTGTCTTCTATAGTTGTTAGGTGCTGCTGCTGCAAGTCCACATACAGCCCCTTTTCAACCCCAATGCATGTGCATCGTACCTTCTTTCCTCTTGTGCGTTAGACTTGCTGAGTACCCCCGTACTCATACCATCGGGTGTCCGGTGCCCGTGTTTTCACCTAATGCAGGAGCGACAGTAGAGTTCGACGATCCAGATGGTGGCTACTACGTAGAGTTCGACGCTGACTACGACGAGTAGATCGAGATACTAGGCGACAGCCTGAGACCACCGTGGGCGGGTCCTCTTTTATTTTCCGGCCTTTGGCCTTTGATGTAGTCTGTACTCAGACGAGTGATTGCTTCCGCTGTATTCGGGGACGTATGATCCCCTGTGATGTAATAAAAGTATTTCGAACTATGTTTATTTATCTTTTGTGTCGTACTTGTGCATGTGATGTAATCCAAATTGTGGTTCTACTTGGCGAAATGTTTATTTCCGCTAAGTGTGGCTTACATCACCTCTGATCATGATCTATATGATGTCTTGTGAGTAGTTCGTTTAGTTCTTGAGGACATGGGGGAAAGCCTAGTTGCTAGTAATTGCATAATGTTGAGTAATATTTAATGGTTTGATTTATGTTGTGGTGTTATTCCTCTAGTGGTATCGTGTGAACGTCGACTACATGATACTTCACCTTTCAAAGGGCCTAGGGGAATGCATAGTGTATTTAGTTTGCTTATGGTAGGGTTGCAGGAGTGACAGAAACCTAAACCCCAGTTTGTGAACTAGTGCACTAGGGAGCGTAGGGTCTCGGAGTTTTAGGTTGTGGTTAGGTTTTTATCTTAATTACTTCTTGTAGTTGCGGATGCTTGCAAGGGGTTTAATCACAAGTATGTATTTGTCCAAGTAAGGGCGGTGCATTAGCATAGGTCCACCCACACAGCATTTTATCAAAACATTGTAGGTTAATCACCGGCGTGCAATGAAACTGGCTAGGCAGAAACTCCCATGTGTCCTCGAGAACGTTTTAATCTTCATAAGTAACACAACCGGCATGTCCTTTGAGCTTAAAAGGATTGGGATATTTGCTGCAATTATTGTAGCACTCTTTTATTTACTTGTTCTTTATTTGTTCTTTAAATCAAAAATCCAAAAACATTTCTCTTTTAGTGCCTGCAGTGAAACCTTGCTGAAAACTACTTGTCAACACCTTCTGCTCCTCGTTGGGTTCGACACTCTTACTTATCGAAAGGACTATGATAGATCCCCTATACTTGTGGGTCATCAAGACTCTTTTCTGGCACCGTTGCCGGGGAGTGTAGCGCTATTGGTAAGTGGAACTGGTAAGGAACTCTTTTATTGTAAGTGCTGTTTTTATTTTTGCTTGTTACTTTGTTTCGTTATGGAGCACTCTTCACTTAATATGCTGTTTGGGAGTGACTCTGCCATCACACCTGTGGTGGATAAGAGTCCTCCGCTCTCTGAAATTGATCCATTTAAAATACGCATGGGAATTATTGGTCATGTTATGAGTAACCGTTATGCAGGGGATGGAACCATCCATCCAGGTTATCATTTGCTTTATATTAAAGATCTGTGTGAGCTATTTAAGATTGCAGGTATGTCAAAAGAGGTAATCATGAGGAAATTATTCTCAATATCACTAAAGGATAAAGCTATGGATTGGTATATGCTTCTGGATAATTCTCACTTGATGGATTGGAAAGAGCTTATGTCTCTCTTTTATTCTAAATTTTATCCTCTTCATGAAATTCATCAAGATAGAAATTATATTTATAACTTTTGGCCACATGAAGGAGAAAGCATTGCTCAAGCTTGGGGGAGGTTGAAATCTTTAATGCTTAAATGCCCCAATCATAAGCTTCCTAATGATATAATTGTTAACAATTTTTATGCGAGGCTGCCTCGCTATGATAAGGATATGCTTGATGCTTCTTCTCTCAGATCCTTTACAAACAAAGAAGTTAATGCTAAATGGGATTTAATTGAAAGGATTTATCGCAATGCGGAAGATTGGGAGACCGACAAAGGTAAAGAATCAGGTATAAATTATGAGTATGACTGCATTAAATCTTTCATGGAAACTGAATGTTTTAATATGCTTAGTACTAAGTTTGGGCTCGATTCTCAAATTGTTGTTGATCTTTGTAAATCCTTTGCTGACCATATTAATATTCCAAAAGAAAAGTGGGCTAAGTATCATGAACCATTTAAAGATGTTTGTAAAACAGATGTGCTTGCTAGTGATGATGTGCCTGTTCAAACAGTTGAATCTGTTTTACCTGATGTTTACTTTGAAAAACCACCCTTTCCTATAAAAATTAAAGAACACTCAATCGTGGCTAGTGTGGTTAATAAAAGTGAAAGGAAAGCTTATGAACCTGATGAACAACTTGAAATTGCCTCTCCAGTAGCTTTGGTTAAAGATCTTGTAACTGAGAACGTCGATGGAAGTTCTATTTATTGTTGTGAAGCTACTACTAACATTGTTAGACAGGATAAAAGTGCAAAAGTTGTTGGTACTCATGTTGTCTCTGTCAAGATAGGTGATCACTGCTATTATGGATTATGTGATATGGGTGCAAGTGCAAGTGCTATTCCTTATACACTTTATCAAGAGATAATGCGCGAAATTGCGCCATGTGAGCGTGAGGATATTTATTTGGAGATTAAATTGGCTAATAGAGATGTCATCCACCCGGTGGGAATTGTCAGAGACGTTGAAGTCTTATGTGGTAAGGTAAAATATCCAACTGATTTTCTTGTCTCGGGATCGGTTAAAGATAAATTTTGTCCTATCATATTTGGTAGACCTTTCTTAAATACTTGTAGTGTTGTTATAGATTTTAAGAAAGAAAAGGTCTCTGTTCAATTCGCTGGAGAGCCGTATGAATTTAATTTTTCCAAATTTGCTAGACATCGTTATGATAAAGAATTACCTAATGAGGATCTTATTATTGAAAGAATTGCTTCTATTGTCGTGCCTCCTAATGATCCTTTGCAGCAATATATGGAGGAGCACGAGAATGATATGTTTATGCAGGAAAGAGAGGAAATTGATGAAGTCTTCTTTAGACAGACGGCTATTCTAAAGCATGATCTACCTGTGGAGTCTCTAGGGACCCAGACACCTCCAAAGGGAGATCCGGTTGTTGAATTAAAAGCTCTCCCAGACACTCTCAAATATACATATTTGGATGAGAAGAAAATATATCCTGTTATTATCAATTCTAACCTTTCAGTGAAAGAGGAGAAGCGATTATTGGAGGTCCTTAGGAAACATCGAGTTGCATTGGGATATACTCTAGATGATCTTCAAGTGATTTCTCCATCTATTTGTCAACATACAATTAATCTTGAGCCTGATGCGAAGCCCGTTGTTGATCATCAACGAAGATTGAATCCAAAGATGAAGGATGTGGTAAGAAATGAGATACTCAAGCTTCTCGATGCAGGTATAATCTATCATATTGCTGATAGTAGATGGGTTAGTCCTGTCCATTGTGTTCCCAAAAAGGGAGGTATGACTGTTGTTACTAATGATAATAATGAACTCATTACTCAAAGAACAGTTGCAGGGTATAGAATGTGCATTGATTATAGGAAACTTAATAAGGCTGCTTGAAAAGATCATTATCCCTTGCCTTTTATTGATCAAATGCTTGAAAGACTGTCTAAGAATTCTCACTTTTGTTTCCTTGATGGTTATTCTGGTTTCTCTCAAATTGCTGTTAAATTTGAAGATCAAGAAAAAACTACTTTTACTTGTCCTTATGGAACTTATGCCTATAGACGTATGCCTTTTGGTTTGTGTAATGCACCTGCTACTTTTCAAAGATGCATGTCTGCTATTTTTCATGTTTTTTGTGAGGAAATTGTGGAAGTCTTCATGGACGATTTCTCCGTCTATGGAACTTCTTTCGACAATTGCCTCTTTAATCTTAACAAAGTTTTGCAGAGATGCGAGGAGACCAATCTTGTTCTCAATTGGGAGAAGTGTCATTTCATGTTAAATGAAGGCATAGTGCTTGGACATAAAATTTCTGAAAGGGGGATTGAAGTTGATAAAGCCAAAATTGAAGCAATTGAGGAGATGCCCTATCCAAGAGACATCAAAGGGAGCTGATGGAATCTTGAGGAGATGTATTCCTGAGCATGAACAGGAGGAGGTATTGAGGAAGTGCCACAATAGTGATTATGGAGGACATCACGCAGGTGAAAGGACTGCACATAAGGTTCTTCAATCAGGTTTTTATTGGCCTACTTTATTTAAGGATGCTAAAAGGTTTGTTTCATCTTGTGATGAGTGTCAAAGGGTCGGTAACATTAGTAGACGTAATGAAATGCCTCTGAATTATTCTCTTGTTATTGAACCTTTTGATTGTTGGGGGTTTGATTTTATGGGTCCTTTTCCCACTTCTCATGGTAATACTCATATTCTTGTTGCTGTAGATTATGTTACTAAGTGGGTGGAAGCTATACCAACTAAAAGTGCCGATCATAAGACCTCCCTAAAAATGCTTAAAGAAGTTATTTTTCCTAGGTTTGGTGTGCCTAGATATCTTATGACTGATGGAGGATCTCATTTTATTCATGGAGCTTTTAGAAAGGTTTTAGCCAAGTATGATGTTAATCACAGAGTCTCCTCTCCGTATCATCCTCAAACTAGTGGGCAAGTTGAATTAACTAATAGAGAAATTAAACTGATCTTGCAAAAGACCATTAACAAGTCTAGGAAGAATTGGTCTAAAAAACTTAATGATTCTTTATGGGCCTATAGAACTACTTATAAAAACCCTATGGGTATGTCTCCTTATAAAATGGTTTATGGGAAGGCATGTCATTTGGGCTGTTAGAGAACTTAATTCTGATCCTAATCTTGCCGGTAAAGCTAGGTTGCTTAAATTGAATTCCTTGGATGAGTGGAGAAACGAGGCTTATGAAAGTGCTCGTCTGCTTAAGGAAAAAGTAAAGAGATGGCATGATAAGAGAATTTTGAAAAGAGAATTTAATGTTGGTGATAAAGTGCTTTTGTATAGGTCTCGTCTCAGATTTTTTGCAGGAAAATTGCTATCAAAATGGGAGGGACCATTCATCATTGAGGAAGTTTATCGCTCCGGAGCTATAAAGATTAATAATCTTGATGGGGACAAACCTCAAGTGGTGAATGGTCAGCGACTTAAGCACTACATCTCCGGTAATCCCTTGGAAAAGGATGCTGATGTTATTCAAGTGGTCTTTCCAGAAGAACTCATCGAAACCAAATACCGGAAGACTCCAGAATCAGCAAATGAATAGGTAACTATTTCGGTAAGGAAAGTATCTCGGGAAATTTCAGAAAATTTATATTATTTATTTTTCGAAAATTAGGAAAATTCGGAGACTGGACGGAGTACGAGACGGGGTCCAGGAGGCAGAGGCGGCCCTCTGCCGCGGCCCCACCCCAGGCCGCGGTGGGGACCCGCCCCTGGCCTCTGGACACCGCCTCCGACTCCGCCTAGTCCCGTCGTCTTCTTTTATTGCAAAATATTTTGCTATATATTTCCCCGATTTTTTTGAGAAGCGTATCCTATGTTTTCGTCGTGTTCTTGTTTCGAGTTTTCTCTTACCAGGGTCTCGAAAACTCTCCATCTAGATGTCTTCTTGCGGATCTAGTAGGGAAGATTACGCAGCAAGGCGCCTTCGTCGGATCCAACAAGACATTAATCATGGGGACTTCATGAACTGGGCGACCGATGAGGAGACCGCCGCTAGGAAGGTGGAGCTGGAGCGCAACGTGCGGGAGGAAGTGAGAAGGGTAGCATCGCGCCAACCGGGAGGAAGGGCAGAGAATCCAAGGCCAGGCAACACCACTTTTGTGGGATCCATTAACCCCCGACATGTTTATTCTCATGATGTTCCAGGGACAGTGCCGCAGCAGCAGGATCCCCATATTGCTCCATTGCTGTCGGAAGCTCATAGAGTGGCTGATCAGTTCTGCGAGCAGTTCCGTTGCTTGAAAGCAGAAGTTGCAATACTAGAGGCAGAGAATCTGGAGCTTCGCTGACGTCTTCAGTATTTCTTGACACCTCTGGCTGTGGTGCCGCCATCTCCACAGCGGGAATAAATTCGAGCACTATGGGTAACGGCACTCCCTTGGCTTGTTCCAAGCTTGGAGGAGTGCCCCGGTATCTTTATCTTATGTCTTTTATTTGTCGCAGTCTTGTGAGTCGTATCATGAGTAGAGAAGTTATCTTGTAGTATGGTTTTGCATTTTGTCTTGTCACTCCTTGTGAGTCCTTTGTATCCGTTGGTGTGTGGTTTTCTATAATGGAATATAAATGAGAAGTATCTTTTATTCTTCTACACTTTATATTTTATTATGGCAATCTCTCTCATTTGCTGATCTTGTGGTGAGTAATGATTTGACATTGGGTGCATGAGTAGAAGTTTATTCGGTATTGATAAGCATGGCTTCGTTTAAATTGCAATAATTGCTTTGGTGCTTGAGCAGAGAAGAAGAATTTAATTGCAAATACACTATCTTGTATGTCTTACATGCTTGTGAACCTTCCAGCTCATACACCTTTGTATTAGATTTATTTCAGACAGTGATGATAAGCTTTATGTTGCATGTTTGACATATTGTTTTTGATAGCATAGTTGATTTACATCTTTCAACACTGTTTGTTTGCTTTAAAGCCTTTCTAGCCTAAAGCCCTATACTGAGTGTATGGTTCACTCGTGCATCCAATTCCCAAAGCCAAACTTTCTTGCTAGCTGAGTCCACCATATCTACCTATGCATGGTATTTCTTGCCATTCCAAGTAAATTTGTCATGTGCTACCTTTAAAAAATTCAAAATACTTATTCTTTGTGCCTCTGTTTTTAAGCTCATGAGGGAGCAGTAGAGAGATAAATATAACTTGTGACAAGCGAGGTCATTTCCCCCCTTTCACCCGGTGTTGATGGATTACGTCTTCACTTGAATGAACCCGAGAGCAGCTTAAGCAAAATATAAATATAACTCACAATTCTCCTCCGCGCAATGCAAATCTGAGAAATCAGCCCAAACATTGGACAGTGGTGAAACCAAGGAGAAAGAAGATGATGTCTACTACACACTTCTATTCTTATAGATTTGTTGGGCCTCCAAGCGCAGAGGTTTGTAGGACAGCGGCAAATTTTCTTTAAGTGAGTAACCCATGGTTTATCGAATCCACGGGAGGTAGAGGTCAAAGATATCCTTCTCAAGCAACCCTGCAATTAAGATACAAGAAGTCTCTTGTGTCCCCAACACACCTAATACAATTGTCAGTTGTATAGGTGCACTAGTTCGGCGAAGAGATGGTAAAATGCAAGTGATATGGATGGTAAAAGGTGATTTTGTAATAAAAATGGCAGCAAGCAACCAAGTGACAAAAGTGACTAAAAACGGTGTATCAATGCTTGGAAACAAGGCCTAGGCTTCATACTTTCACTAGTGACTACTCTTAACATCATTAACATAATTAAACACATGATAGTTCCCACAAAAATACATGCGTGGTAGACGTTACTCGGAGATCATTCTTTTGTGGATCAAATAGGATGAGAATTGCGTAGGGCTACGAAAAGCACACCTTAAAGTTCGTATTCCACATCTATGGACACTTCATGCTGTCACTATCCGCATCCAAAGATAGTACTAACAAACACCACAACCTATTTCTTGAATAGTCTCTTTCTTCAATAACACAAGCATCAAGAAACCTCATGATCTATTCAATCCAACAAATAAAGAACAAAATCATGATGAAGATCCTTCCAATCTATTATCCATAGAGTCACACACGGAACCCATCCTGTCACCGAGGTACCATGATCACAACGGTGGCTCCGGAAATTGTACTAAATAACACCACTTGAGCAACATCATATCCATCACACATAGGGAAACATCATGTGTTCAACTACACTAACAAAGCTCATGATCACAACGAAGATCACATCATTGGAGAGAGAGATAACCACATAGCTACTTGTATAAGCCTCAGCCCCGGTGAGGGACTACTCCCTCCTCATCGCGGGAAGCAGCGGTGTTGATGGAGATGGCCCCGGCAGTCGATCCCCGTCCCGGCAGGGTGCCGGAACAGGACCTTCTGAACCCTTGAAACTTGTCGGCGATGGCGGCGGAGCTCTGTTGCGTATTTGGGAAAATCCTTCGGGGCTTAGGGTTTTTGGGTCGGATGTGATTTTATAGGCGTCGGAGGCGGCCGAGGGGTGCCCCACAGGGCAGGGCGGGTCCCACCCGCGAGTGGGCCCTAGGCTGCGGCAGGGGGCCGCCCCTGGCCTATGTGGGTCCCCTGGAGTCGCCCTTCTTGCTCCCTTCCTCATTTCTTCAATAAAAAATCCCCGTAAATTTTCGTCAAATTCCGAGAATATTTCCAGAAGTAACTTTCTGCAATAAAAACATGATAAAAACAGGGAACTGGCACTGGGCATCTTGTCAATAGGTTAGTCCGACAAAATGCATAAAAATGATGTAATATGATAGTAAAAACATGTGACAACTTCATAAAACTAGCATGGATCACTCAAAAATTATAGATATGTTTGAGACGTATCAGCATCCCCAAGCTTAACTCCTACTCGTCCTCGAGTAGGTAAGTGATAACAAAATAATTTTTGATGAGACATGCAACCAACACAAACATGATCAAGATAGTAATGTAAAGCATAGGATGTGAATGAAGTGATACAAAACAATTGTCTATAGTTGATAGCAAGAAAACAATGAATAACCAAGTTGAATCATTCAAGCAAAACCTTTCATAAATAGTACGTTAAAGACATGAAAGCAATGTGATCCACATATTTGATTAATTCGCAAAGTTAACAATTCCATGACAAAAGTGTTTGAGTATCAAAACAAAGAAGATGCAAGTTTTAGCAAAAAGCTTCAACTTCCAACGGTAAAGTCAATATAAAGATTCATGTTTAATCTGACAATGCAATATGATCAATGATACCTAGGGTCAATGCTAGATGTTTGCTTTGGTGCAGATAGAAGGAAAAGGAAAACTGACTGAACATTAAAAGTAAAAGAAATGCCCTTCGCAGAGGGAAGCAGGGATTAGTCATGTGCTAGAGCTTTTTGCTTTTTTTTTATGAAACAGAAGTAAAACAATTTTTATACATGCATGCTTTCGTCAACGACTTCACAACAGAGAAGCTATCTAGTCCCCCATAACAAGCAAGGCTTTTAGACTTGTGAGAGCAGCTAGTTTTTAGAGGAGCGAGTACGGTCCTCTTTCTCCTTGGTTTCACCACTGTCCAATGTTTTGAGCTGATTTCTTAGATTTTCATTGCGCGGAGGAGAATGGTGAGTTATATTTATATTTTGCTTAAGCTGCTCTCTGGTTGATTCAAGTGAAGACGTAATCCATTGACACAGGGTGAAAGGGGGAAATGAACTTGCTCGTCACGAGTTATATCTAGCTCTCTACTGCTCCCTCATGAGCTTAAAAACAGAGGCACAAAAAGGAGTATTTTGAATTTTTAAAGATAGCACATGAAAAATTTACTTGGAATGGCAGGAAATACCATGCATAGGTAGATATGGTGGACTCAGCTGGCAAGATAGTTTGGCTTTGGGATTTGGATGCACGAGTGAACCATACACTCGGTACGAATTTTTGGGCTTAGCAAAGAAGGTATTTGAAGCAAACATCTAAAATTAACCGGTAACAGAGTAGCATAAGACATTTGTCAATCATAACCATAAAAACTCCACATCGTCTCCATTGTTGACCAAACAATTCTTTTGATGGAAAGATTAGCTTAATGAATTAATAACTACGAAACACCACACGGTTTCAAGTTTTTAACAGTATTTCTTTACTAATCAATTCCACTCAAATAACCAGCAAGTTTAAGCATTCATCTTAATATCTCAAAACAAATGAGAAGTATCAATTATCCACACAATGATCTACAATACTATGCAGGCTTTCATTTCATTCCAATATCACATGCATAGCATTTTACCAATCTAACACATTAACCAAGCAACCAAAACAACTCTCCAACAAATATAAGTGAAGAACAAGAGAGTTTAACATCAACCACTAGCAGCTCTAAATAAGATAATAGCTAAAAGCGAGAGCTTACTAGCAAACAAATATTAGCTAAGAATAATCAACAAGATATAAGCGAAGCAAAGCAGTATTCAAACGAAAAAGCGGAGCGTGTCTCTCTCCCACACAAGATGGTTAGGATCCAACATGAATATGACCAGCAAACAAACAAAACAAAACTCAAAGCAAAATAAAATGACACTCCATGCATAGCACATAATATGTAAAGTGATAAAAACTTAGTTCAACGAAGACGACCTTATGATAGTCGATGAAGAGGAGGGGATGCCTTGGGCATCCCCAAGATTAGACGCTTGATGGTTCTTGATATTCAGAGGGGTGCCATGGGGGCATCCCCAAGCTTGATCTTTGATCCATCTTCAATTTGTTCATTATCCTCTACTTTGGAACTTAAAAACTCGCTTCACACAAAACTTCTCATAAACTGATTAGAGGGTTAGTGCTCATAAATTAAAAATACACATGTGTTCAACTCAAGACAAATTTCAAACAAATTTATTGGGCATTAGCTACTGTTTACTAAGCCTCAGTGTGGCACTCCTTTTCTAGAGTATCACATTTGACGATAGTAAAAGAGACGAATACAAATAAAAGCAGAATCTGTCAAAAACTGAACAGTCTGTAAAGATCGAGTTGTTCGAGGCACTTCTGTAGCTCAAATCAGAAAAGTCAAAACTAACGAAAGATATCTAAAAGTATCAGGCTTGCTGTCTAAAAATTTCAGAAAAAGATAAAATTCAGAGGATTTTTAGATTTTCTAACAGTGAAGGACAAAATTCTGTTTCTGGACAGCAAAACAACACCTCGCACTTTCAATGCATTAGAGGCTAAACTTGGCACAAAAAACCAAAAGAAAAAGATACAATGAAATTGCTACAGAGGCAACAACTCCATGACTCAATAAAAACAAAAACAAACTGAAAGAAAAGAAAACACGGGTTGCCTAAGAGTTGGAACGCAAAAGAGAGCATCATGAAGCAAATATCAAACACATTTAAGTCTAACTCTCTTCCTATGCATAGGCATCTTGTAAGAAAATAAATCATTGGAGCATAAAGCATTAAGCATAGGAAGGCAAAGCAGATGCAACATTAAAACATTCAACATAAAGAGGGGAAACTGAAAGTGCATGGTTGCCCCCATGCATAGTTTTGGTAATTAATGACAATCTCTATGGACTAATATTTGCATTGAGCTCTATGTGTAGGTTGTCCTTTAGCTTGTGTCAAGATCATTTGTTGATCAAGGCCAAGCTTGCTTGTCTCCATTGGTTGGAGTCAAGGTCAAGGTTAGAAGATCATTTGTTGATCAAGGCCAACCTTGTCTCCATGTGTTGGAGTCAAGGTGCTTTGGCCAAGCTTGTCTCCATGTGTTGGAGTCAAGGTGCTTTGGCCAAGCTTGTCTCCATGTGTTGGAGTCAAGGTGCTTTGCTTGATCTCCATTTGTTGGAGTCAAGCTCAAGGGAAGAAAAGATTTGTGTTGATCAAGGCTTAGTGCGGGTTGATCGACACTCAAGTCCAAGTGAAGATATGCCGAAGAGTGCTTTCCCCATCTTGGTGTATGGGGGAGCGTCATGTGAATCTTCACCAAGCGAAGCGCAATGAAGAAAGGAATGAAGAAAGGTGGTGCGTCTTGAGGAGTTGAAGATCGTCTTCATCGACCTCAAGTGGTTTAAGCGCAAGGCAAAGGTATGATCTTGATAGGGTTTCTATTTTACCAGTCTCATTATGTTTAGTGAGAGACCGGGTTATATGATAGATAGCCGTACTATCAAGAGGGGCTCTCGACCGAGTATCTTGATCGTATCGTTCGTGGAGACCTCAAACATTTGCATCCATGCAATCATCTTTATTGGTTCTTATTTGGCTTTTATCCATGTGAGAATTTAGAGCTTGTGTTCATCTCCATACCAAGCTCTAGTTCATCAAAAACGGATCTCATGAATATCTTCTTGCGTTTTTGATATCGGAGGTTTTACCGGTTTGTCTCTTCTACGAGAGGTCAAACTCTCTCCTTATGTTTTCCTCCTCACATGATAGACTATGATGTGTATATGCATGATCTTGTAGGGCTTGTGATTATCTTCGAAACAAGCCCAAGATCATAGAAAACGGAGTCTTAATGAAAAGCTTGTGCGTTTTTGGTGTTGGAGATTTTGCCGGTTCATCCGCTTGGAAAGATCTCACCATTCCATCCCTTTGCACAATCTCCTCTGCTTGTTTCAATATTTTTACTTTTTGTAGTGTAAGCTCTTGTCGTCCTCTTTCCAACAAAATTGGATTCACTCGATTCGGAGTTGCCACACAAAAGTTATTCAGTTTCAGGGTTTGCCAGTTTTCTCTGCTGGCCGGAAGTACCGGTCCCTGGACCAGTACTACCGCTGGGCACTTCCGGTGCCCAGTTCCGGTCCCTCTTCCGCTTATTTTTCCCAGGTACTGGAACCGTGAGTTCCCCCGAAATTTGGACCGGAAGTAGAACCGGAAGTACCGGTCCACCGGAAGTACCGGTGAGCTTGGCGGTACTTCCGCTACCTACTTCCGGTGGAAATTTCCGGAGGAACTTCCGCTTATTTTTTCAGGTACTGGATGTCTCGGAGTCTCCCAGTTGATTGACCGGAAGTAGCCCCGGTACTACCGTGGCACCGGAAGTACCGGCCGCCTCAGCGGTACTTCCGGTCATGCGGGATGGAGCGCGCCTGAAGTGAACCGTTGGCTGAAGGAAGAAGAGCAGGCCGGAAGTACCGGCCCTCCTGGCGGTACTTCCGGTGCTGCGGGTTTTGAGCGGCTGCCGAGACCTCCAACGGCCTTTTTTCCCAGGGCTCCTTTTTAAATGGGTTTTCTTCCCCAACGGTTCTATGCCCTTTTGTGAACCTTTTGCTCTCTCTCTCCTCCATTGTTGCACATCTTTGAGAGCTTGATTCCTCCACTTCCCTCCAATGATTCTTGCCCATCTTTAGGGAAACAAGAGAGGAGATCTAGATCTACCATTCCACCAATCAAATCCTCCTCTAAGTGAGGGGAACTTAGTGGATCTAGATTTAGGGTTGCTTTGTGCTCTTCCCTTTGTTCTTCCTCTCAAATCCCTCCATAGCATTAGTTGCTTTGGTTGGATTTCGGAGTGAAGGACTTGACCACTTTGTGTGTTCTTGCCTCTTGCATTAGTTGCATCGGGTTGCTCTCTGCACGGTGATACGTGAAGTTGAAGGTTGAAGAGCTTGTTACTCTTGGGTGCATTGTGTTCCCAAGAGCTTGTTGCCTCTTGGGTGCATTGTGTACCCTAGACGGTTTGGAGGTGTCGCGAAGACTTCGAGTTGTGAAGCTTCGACACAAGTTTGGGAGCCCCCAATTGAGTTGTGGGTGTATGCCCCAAGAGAAGTTGTAAGGGCTCTGGAATCCGCCCCGAAGGATTCCTATAGTGGAAGGTGAACCAATCCCTTGGGTGAGGTTCATCGGAGAATAGGGTGAGGCCTTTGTGGCATCTTGAGTAGGCCTCTTGTGGCGAGCTCACACCCCTCCAACGAGACGTACTCCCTTAACAAGGAGGAACTCGGGAATACATCCTCGTCTCCACGTGCCTCGGTTATCTCTATACCCGAGCTTTTACTTATGCACTTTACATTGTGATAGCCTTCGTGCTTGAAGTTTTTATCTTGCTATCACCTTTTTGCTTGTCTTGCTTAGCATAAGTTGTTGGTGCACATAGGTGAGCCTAGTAATTAGTTTGTTGGCTTGTTAATTTAAACACATAGTTTTATTCCGCAATTATCAAGCCCCTAATTAGAAAAAGTTTTAATCGCCTATTCACCCCCCCTCTACGCGACATCCGGGCATTGTTTGTTCTTTCAGAAACTTCATAAGATGAAAATTTATATAACCACACTTCCCTCTCTCATAATAACTTTCAGCACAATCATAAGAAAACTCAATAACACAGCCATCACATAAAGCATTTTTCTTATGATTCACATGCATAAAATTATTGTTACTCTCCACATATGCAAAATCTTTATTATTAGTAGCATTGAGAGTAGGACTATCATAATCATCATTGTAATCATCATAAATAGGAGACATATCATAATCATAATAAACTTTTTCCTCAATAGTAGGTGGACTGAAAATAGCACATTCATCATGATAATCATCATATATAGGAGGCATAGTATCATCAAAGCAAATTTACTCTTCCAAGTTTGGGGGACTAAAAAGATCATATTCATCAAAACCGGCATCCCCAAGCTTGCAATTTTCCATAGCATTAGCAACAATGGCATTCAAATAAATCATACTAATAACATTGCTACTAGCATGATTGTTATGATTCAAGATAAATTTTATAAAGCTCCCTAATTTTTTTGTTGTTTTCCATTAAGCCTAACTAGTGAAATAAAAACAAGAAACAAAAAGATTTAATTGCAAGATCTAAAGAAGATACCTTCAAGCGCTCACCTCCCCGGCAACGGCGCCAGAAAAGAGCTTCGTTGCCGGAGTGTGAGTGCCGTTTACCTTACGTCCCCGGCAACGGCGCCAGAAATTAGCTTGATGTCTACTACACACTTCTATTCTTGTAGACTTGTTGGGCCTCCAAGCGCAGAGGTTTGTAGGATAGCGGCAAATTTCTCTTAATTGCGTAACCCAAGGTTTATCGAATCCACGGGAGGTAGATGTCAAAGATATCCCTCTCAAGCAACCCTGCAATTAAGATATAAGAAGTCTCTTGTGTCGCCAACACACCTAATACAATTGTCAGCTGTATAGGTGCACTAGTTCGGCGAAGTGATGGTAAAGTGCAAGTGATATGGATGGTAAAAGGTGGTTTTGTAATTCTGTAATAAAAATGGAAGCAAGCAAACAAGTAACAAAAGTGAGTAAAAACGGTGTATCAATGCTTGGAAACAAGGACTAGGCTTCATACTTTCACTACTGGCTACTCTCAACATCATTAACATAATTAAACACATGATAGTTCCCACAAAAATACATGCGTGGTAGACGTTACTCGGAGATCATTCTTTTGCGGATCAAATAGGATGAGAATTGCGTAGGGCTACAAAAAGCACACCTTAAAGTTCGTATTCCACATCTATGGACACTTCATGCTGTCACTGTAGCACTCTCACTTTGAAAAGTAAGAATACCTCGTGAATTGCTAGGCCCTGGATCGAGTATGGCTAGCATTCACCAACAGGATGTAATATCATGCATAAATGTTAAACGTTATTACATCGCAAGTACGAATGATCCAGAATAAAGTACTTTATTACAACTTTGCATAGCCGCAGCTAGCTTAAAATAAATATAGTTCCACAAATATTATTCAGAGTTCAAGCAGCATAAATAAAGTAGCACTGAGCTCCATCATCTCCATGTGCCACTGGCGAACATGTTGGTTGTAAGCTCGAAAGAATTCAAACGTCCTTACTCCTCATCTGAACAACCTGCAACATTAACGTTGCAGCCCAGAGAATTTGGGTCAATACCTTGTGACAGGCTGGCAAGTGTCATACTATGGTGGATATTAAATGGCAAGACTATTCTACATGCTTATTTGGCTTGTGGAGTTCAAGGCTCTTGCGCAAAGCAAATTTTATCCTACACTTGTAAAATTCATTTCTTTTAAAACCAGCTAGTTATGAGATAAACATGGCATGAAAACCAATATCTCTTCTACCCTTGTTCACCCATCAAATTTTATTCTGAAATTGGAATGAATGAGATTCTTCTGTCGACCACCTTGCTTAGTTACTCAAATTGTCCATAACCGGGGACACGGCTAAGATCTTAGTTTTATTTACTCTCGAGAGTTTGTGGCACTTTCCCCACTAGACTCGATCAACCCATTCCATCCTTAACCCTCATTTAGTGAAAAGGAAAGGAGAAGACCAAGACGAGACCTTTCAGAAGCATTTTCCCAACCCAACGGCTTGACCCGTTCCACCTACAACCCCTACATCAGCTTGTCAAGCCGGGTCGAGTCCACACAACATACTTAGTCAAGACAGAGCCCATATGACTAGTGGCTGCACTGGAAGTAAGCTAGACATGGAGTGACATGAAATCTCTAATACCCTGGGTGGCGAGCACAAGTGCACGTACTCAGGTACCCGCAGAACTGGGCCTGAGCAGCCACTCAACTTTGACCCACCAATACAACTCCAAAATCCACCCAGGTGATTGATTAATTTAGTAGAATTTTCTTAAGTCATTTACCACAAAACAATAATTTTTGCAGCAAGCAATCTACTAAATTAATATAGGTCACTAAATCAACTAGTCATGTGGCTAACCTAACAGGTTTGCATAGCATATAACTTTATTAAAAACAGCCTATCATGCATGCTACTGGAAAATAGTCTAAGGTGCAATATAAAAACATAGTAATAGGTCATTCATGAATTGTGTATGCACTTGCCTTGATAGTTGTTCAGGTTGCAACACTCACAGCACTCCTGGCACTCTTCACAATCTAAACAAGCAATTGCAATAATTCAATACACAGGCAAATAGGCAATACAATAAAATATGTATGCATGATGATTTACTAACAACACAAATCAAGATTAAACAACAAAATAAAGTTATTATTTTCTGTTATTTATTATATGCATGATGCTCATGATTCATATTTTAAGTGGCTTTACTAATTTAAAAACAATTACTATAGTCAAAATGCCACTATTTGAGTTTTTACAAAACATTATCAATGCATGATGCACAAGTGCAAACTAAAATATCTACTGGACAGAGGACACTAAAAGACACACTTTTGCAGAAGAAAACAATTTAAAATAATTTATAGATTTAAAGTTATGCCAAAATTACTCAAATCCCTCATTTGAAATTTGAATAATTTTAAAGTTGGCAAAACAGAAAACTAATGGTTCTAAAATATTCTACAGGTTATAAGGTTTTCAAAAATATAAAGTTCATTAAATTTGGCCGAGCCATTAAAAAGATATGATGGTTTTAAGATGCAGGGGTTTTTCTGCAAAACTGCCAAATTAAATCAATTCGGCCGAAAATACAGAAAATGGGGCTGACGTGGCGCTGACTAGGCGCTGACTCAACGCTGACGCGGCGCGATCTAACTGGCCGATACCGATTCGGTTTAGGAAATAAAACGGAGCCGCTGGATCGGAATCCAACGGTCCAGATCTAAAGGGATGCGGCCGGCCGGAGCTAGGGTTACGGCGAGCGGCGGCGGACGGCGGCGACGCGTCGGCATGCGGCGTTCCCGACGATCGGTGGTGCTCCAGGACGCGCGGATCTCACCTGCGTGATCAGCGTGACGCGGCGATGTCGGTGGCGAGTGGTGCGCTCCGGGGCGGTCTCCTTCTCCGGTGATTGCTCGCCGGAGTTGCGTATCGCGGCGGCCCGAGGCGTGCGTGGACGCTCTCGTCGATCTGGAGCGGAAAAAATTGAGCGACGATGTCAGAGAGGTGCGCACGATGAGATGAAGCGAGAGGGAGAGAAGAGAGGAGCTGGGGACGCCGGAGAGCGGCCGGAGGCGAGAGTTACCGGCGGCGGGTGCAGCGGCGGCTCGAGCTCGAGCACGGCAGCCTGGCGGCGGTCTGCTAGGGTTTTTGGGGTGGAGAGGACGCGGTGATGGTGGAGATTAAGTAGAGGGGCTCGGGGGCTGCGGATAAGTCCGATTTGTTGGAGATTTTCGCGGGATTTGGATTCGGTTCCGGTTGGTGTTCGTGAAGAACACGACGTCGACGGGGAAAAGGAGAGCGAGGGGAGAGGGGCCGGTCGGGGGCGCTGCTGGGCTGGTCCTGGGCCGGCTCGGGTGGGCTGGCTCGGGCTGGCTCGGCTGTTTTTCTTTTTTTTTTTTGACAGAACTTTTCTTTTTTCCTTTTCCCTGGTTTAAAAACTGAAAATAAAACCATAGCCAAACTTTTCATAAAAATTGGCAAAAATACTTTTTGGAAAGCTTGTCTATTTTAGAGTATTATGGCATTAAACTTGCCAATAAAATAAATTAAAATATTTGAAAAACATGGCTAGGGTTACTTAGCACCCTTTATTCCCTTGTTTGAATAAATAAAAACAAAATCAAATTCAAGCCACCTAAATTAAATGCACAAACAAATGCATATGATGACATGGATGCATGCTCATGCAAATTTTGAAAATTGGGATGTTACAAACCTAACCCCCTTAAGATGAATCTCGTCCCCGAGATTCGGATTGGTTAGCAAATAGGTGCGGGTGTTCTTCTCGCAGGTCATCTTCCCGTTCCCAGGTAGCTTCCTCTTCAGTATGATGGCTCCATTGGACTTTGCAGAACTTGATTGTCTTGGTACGAGTAATTCTCTCTGCAGTCTCCAAAATCTTGATTGGCTTCTCCTCATAAGTCAAATCACTCTCCAGTTGAACTTCCTCCAAGGGCACAGTATCACGTAGTGCTGTCTCAGCCATCTCAGGGTGACACTTCTTCAACTGGCTAACATGGAACACATTGTGAACTGCTGATAATACCTCTGGCAGTTCCAGCTCATAAGCTACTTCTCCTTTACGAGAGAGAACCTTATAGGGTCCAATGAATCGAGGTGCTAACTTTCCTTTGATTCCAAACCTCTTCACACCACGTAGAGGTGAGACTCTAAGGTATGCTCTATCACCTACCTCATAGGTGATTTCCCTACGCTTGGAATCCGCATAACTTTTCTGCCTTGACTGTGCTATTTTCAACCTGTCTTTTATCAATCTGACCTTCTCTTCCGCTTCTTGAATAATGTCAGGTCCAAATAAGCTACGCTCACCTACACCACTCCACAGTAATGGTGTAGTGCATTTTCTTCCGTACAATGCCTCAAAAGGTGCCATCTCTATACTAGCTTGGTAGCTATTGTTGTATGAGAATTCTGCATATGGCAAGTTATCATCCCAGCTAGATTTATAATCCAGTGCACATGCCCTAAGCATGTCTTCCAGAATCTGATTGACTCTCTCAGTCTGTCCATCAGTCTGTGGATGAAAAGCTGTACTGAACTCTAGTCTTGTTCCTAACGACTCATGCAGTTGCTTCCAGAAATGTGAGGTAAATTGGGTACCTCTATCAGATACAATCTTCTTAGGAACACCATGCAAACTCACAATTCTCTTCATGTAAATATCTGCTAGCTTTGCACTGGTATAAGTAGTTTTCACAGGAATAAAGTGAGCTACTTGGTCAGACGGTCAACAATCACCCATATCGAATCATAACCCGACTTGGTTCTGGGTAGTCCTGTGATGAAATCCATGCCAATTTGCTCCCATTTCCATTCTGGCACTGGTAATGGTTGTAGCAGTCCAGCGGGTTTCTGATGTTCTGCCTTCACGCGGCTACACACGTCACACTTGGCAATATATTCTGCGATATCTCTTTTCAAACCATTCCACCAAAATCTCTCCTTTACATCCATATACATCTTGGTGTTACCCGGATGTATGGAGTAAGGTGAGTCATGTGCCTCTTGTAGTATTAGTTTCCTAAGATCCTCATCTTGTGGCACACAAATACGGTTCTCGAACCACATCGTACCTTGTTCGTCCTCCCGGAATCCTTTGGCTTTGCCTTCACTCAGATTGGTCTTGATTTCTTCCATCACTTTATCTCCCTTCTGTGCTTCTCGTATCTTATCCATCAACATTGGTTGCACCTCTAGTGCTGCTATAAAACCATCAGGTACCACTTCCAATCTAAGGTCTTTAAATGCATTGCATAAATCTTCTGGCAATTCTCCTGCCGTTAATCCATTAACATGAACCTTACGGCTTAAAGCGTCAGCCACTACGTTGGCTTTTCCAGGGTGATATTGCAAGCTCAAATCATAATCTTTTATGAGTTCTAACCATCTTCTTTGTCTCATGTTCAGCTCCTTCTGGGTGAAGATATATTTGAGACTCTTGTGATCGGTGAAGACCTCACACCTTTTTCCCATCAGATACTGTCTCCAAGTCTTCAGTGCATGAACTACTGAAGCTAACTCTAAATCATGAGTAGGATAGTTGATTTCATGCTTCTTGAGCTGTCTAGAGGCGTAAGAAACTACTTTGCCTCCCTGCATCAATACACTCCCTAAACCATGACGCGATGCGTCGCAATATACTTGGAAATCTTTTTCTATATCTGGTAGACACAAGACTGGTGCTGATACTAACCGCTTCTTCAAATCTTGGAAACTGGTTTCACAAGCTTCATTCCATTCAAACTTTTTATCTTTCTTCAATAACTCCGTCATTGGTTTGGCAATCTTCGAGAAATTCTCAATAAACCTCCTATAATAGCCTGCCAAGCCTAGAAAACTACGGATTTCTCCCACGTTCTTGGGTGGTTCCCACTCTGTCACTGCGGACACCTTTTCTGGGTCTACTGCGATCCCTTCCTTAGACACCACGTGTCCTAAAAATCCAACTTTCTCCAACCAAAATTCACACTTGCTGAATTTGGCATATAACTTGTGCTCTCTCAACCTCTGCAACACTATGTGTAGGTGTTCCTCGTGCTCCTTGTGACTCTTGGAATAAATTAAGATGTCGTCAATGAAAACAACAACAAATTTATCCAGAAAATCCATGAATACCTTATTCATCATATTCATGAAGTATGCCGGTGCGTTGGTCAGTCCAAAAGGCATCACTGTGTACTCATACAGACCATACCTAGTGGTAAATGCGGTCTTAGGTATGTCCATCTCCCTAACCTTCATTTGGAAATACCCTGATCGAAGATCGATCTTAGAGAATACACATGCACCTTCCAACTTGATCAAACAGATCATTGATCTTGGGTAGTGGGTACTTATTCTTGATAGTCACCTCGTTCAGTGAACGATAATCTGTAACTAGCCTCTGTGTACTATCCTTCTTCTCGACAAATAGTATCGGAGCTCCCCATGGTGAAGAACTCGGACGAATGAATCCCTTCTGCAGATGTTCATCTAACTGTTTCTTGAGTTCCTTCAATTCATCTACCGCCATTGGATATGGCCTCTTGGCAATGGGTCCTGTCCCTGGTACTAATTCAATGAGAAACTCCACATCTCTATCCGGTGGCATTCCCGGTAATTCTTCTGGAAATACATCAGAATATTCTCTCACTATGGGTACCTCTTCAAGGCTAACCCCCTTAAGAGAATTTAGCTTAACCTGCTTCAACTTGAACTTGGACTTGAATTTGATCCTCTTGCCGTCCGGGGTTGTCAGCGAAATGGTTCTATTTACACAATCGATCACTCCCCCAAAACGTGTCATCCAGTCCATTCCCAGAATAACATCTAGTCCTTGGGAGTCTAAGACTATCAAATCCACCGGGAAACAGTATTTCCCTATGTGTAGTACTAACCGTCTACACCCGGCATTTACTATCATCTCGCCACCAGGAGAACTGACTTTCATAGGTTTTCCTATGGTTTCTACCGGCAATTCATGTTTTCTAACAAAATCTCTTGATATGAATGAATGAGATGCCCCGGTATCAAATAAAACCAATGCTGTAAAGGAGTTGAGTAAGAGCGTACCAATCACAGCGTCAGGTTCCTCATATATTTCCTCCACGTTGACATGATTCACATGTCCCTTCTGGAATGGATTGGGCTTGGCGGCTTCCTCGGCCTTCCTTTCTGGGCACTCATTTGAGTAATGTCCCTTGTTCTTGCACTTGTAACAGGTCACTTGACTGATGTCTCTCTTGTGTTCATGACGATGCTGTCCATTGCCATTACTGCTCCCCTTGCCATGATTGTGTCCGTTTCCATTCCCATGTCCATTTCCTCCTTTGTTTCCATTGTTATGGTTATGGCCATGGTGGTTATGGCCATTCCCATGCTTGTGAAAGTTATGTCCTCCACTGTGCTCATGAAAGTGCGGCTTCTTCTGTATGGGTCCTGAATTGTACTTGCTACTGTTGCCACTATACTTCCTCTTCCTGGTCTCTTCTTTCCTGATGTTGTCATCCAGTGTGATGGCTTGATCCAGAAGTGCTTGATAATTTGGTGCATACGCCACTGACAAAGGAATTTTCAGTTCACCACTGAGTCCCTTGAGAAATTTATCCTTCCTCTTAGCATCAGTATCAATGTCCTCTGGAGCATAGCGTGACAGAGCACAGAAATCATCCATGTATTCCTTCAGAGTCCTGTTACCTTGCCTCAGATTGCGGAACTCATCTTTCTTCAGGTTCATGATTCCTGAGGAAATGTGAGCATTGCGGAATCCTTCCTTGAAAGTGTCCCATGTGAGTCCAGCTAATGGGTGAGTAATCTGGTAGGTCTCCCACCACTGTGCTGCTGGTCCCTCGAGTAGGTGAGCAGTGAATCTCACCATCTCAGCATCAGTGCACTCACAAGTGACTAGATCCTTGTGCACAGAACGTAACCAGTCATCAGCTACAATGGGTTCAGTGGCTGTAGAGAACTTATTGGGTCTAAGTCTCAGAAATCTAGCAAGCCTGTCCACTGGGGGTGGTGGTGGTGGTGGCGGCGGCGGTGGAGGTGGCGGTGGTGGTGCGTTCTGCTGGTTCGCCAAGAATTGGGCCATCATGTTCATCAGTTGTGTCTGTGCTGTCATCAACTGCTGCATCTGGTCGTTGTTGTTGTTGTTGTTGTTGGTGGGATCACGGCGAGGAGGCATCTGTGTTTATAGCATAGATAAGCATAGATAGAAAGGTCTAAAGAAATATTTCTACCCATACAAACAATTATCAACAACAACAATAAACAAACAAACACATATCAAAACAAACACATATAAAAGCAAATTCGAAAATTAAGGTTTTTAAAACTTTAACTAACACGATATAGGTTCTATCACAAGCGTACTAGTACTGCCATACCACATTTTGATAGGTCAATACTTTAAAAACGATACGAAACTAAAGATACTCGCATACTATGATACTAATACTGGTGGTCACACTATAACTACTACTTGAACAACTTCCGGCTGATGGTGACTCCGATGACTTTACGCTTGTGAGAGCGAGTGTTCCTTGCAGGGGTGTCATCCTTGTCCTCCACAATCATCAACAACTCTCCATCTGGTGTCACTATAGCGCGCTCCTCTGGGTCTTCTTCTTCTTCTTCTACTTCTTCTAGCATCTCTTCATCTTCCTCCGCCATCTCTTCATCACTGTAATCTTGGGGCGCCTCCTCTTCTTCATCTTCAATCTCCGGAGTCAGAGTTGCGGAGTCCTCTTGAGTTGGTGAAGTAGATCCCTGCGCCAGTTGCTTCTCAAGTTCATCTATCTGCTTGAGAAGGACCTTCTTCTGTTCCTCAAGAGCATTAATCTTTGTCTCCTGTAGATCCACCACGTTCTCCAGATGCAGGTTGCGGTTGTCCAATCCTCTGTTCTCCACTTGAAGCTTCTGTCTGTTGTCACTGATCCACTCTAGGGCTTTCTCACAGCGATCTATGTTGGCGTTGGCCTCAATAATCTTGTCCCTTGCATGATCAAGATACCTCATAGCATCCCTCATCAAGACTTCCATACGTGCAGAGCTCACTTCCCTGTCAACCAAGTACCTCTTCACTGAATACAGCTTGCCCAAGCCCTCAATGTATTCCGCTGGAGTACCATCCATATAACGCTGTCCAAAGAATAGAAAAGGACTATTCTCAGGAATAAACTTACGGTACTTCATGCGGATTCGTGCTATAGCTCCCTGCATGGCTATCTCCACACTGTGCTCCCAGTCAGGGTAATCCTCCTCATAGACAAACTCCTCAGAATTTGGGTCACCAATACGACGAGGGATCGTGGTCTCGATTGTCCACTTCTCAATGTCTCCCTCCTTCCATACCAGCTTGCCTCTGAAAGTAGGACTATGGATGCCCACTGTGCTTGCCAAGTCTGCTAGCAGCGCACTGAAGTGCAGGGACGACTGAGGGACAGCTATCACCTCCTTGATGATCCCAGACATCTATAAGTTGAAGAGAAGAGGATTATTAGATCAAAAGAACATGATAAGAAAATTTACAAGAAGGAAATTACTTAAAATAATTAAAGTAGAACTTTAATAACTTAAAATTCGAAATAGCATAAAGGGGTAAACCTAATACTTCTAAGCCAAACCTAGGGTTTTCGAGCCTACAGGCAACATTACGCTCTGATACCATTCTGTAGCACTCTCACTTTGAAAAGTAAGAATACCTCGTGAATTGCTAGGCCCTGGATCGAGTATGGCTAGCATTCACCAACAGGATGTAATATCATGCATAAATGTTAAACGTTATTACATCGCAAGTACGAATGATCCAGAATAAAGTACTTTATTACAACTTTGCATAGCCGCAGCTAGCTTAAAATAAATATAGTTCCACAAATATTATTCAGAGTTCAAGCAGCATAAATAAAGTAGCACTGAGCTCCATCATCTCCATGTGCCACTGGCGAACATGTTGGTTGTAAGCTCGAAGAATTCAAACGTCCTTACTCCTCATCGAACAACCTGCAACATTAACGTTGCAGCCCAGAGAATTTGGGTCAATACCTTGTGACAGGCTGGCAAGTGTCATACTATGGTGGATATTAAATGGCAAGACTATTCTACATGCTTATTTGGCTGGTGGAGTTCAAGGCTCTTGCGCAAAGCAAATTTTATCCTATACTTTAAAATCATTTCTTTTAAAACCAACTATTATTGAGATAAACATGGCATGAAAACCAATATCTCTTCTACCCTTGTTCACCCATCAAATTTTATTATGAAATTGGAATGAATGAGATTCTTCTGTCGACCACCTTGCTTAGTTACTCAAATTGTCCATAACCGGGGACACGGCTAAGATCTTAGTTTTATTTACTCTCGAGAGTTTGTGGCACTTTCCCCACTAGACTCGATCAACCCATTCCATCCTTAACCCTCATTTAGTGAAAAGGAAAGGAGAAGACCAAGACGAGACCTTTCAGAAGCATTTTCCCAACCCAACGGCTTGACCCGTTCCACCTACAACCCCTACATCAGCTTGTCAAGCCGGGTCGAGTCCACACAACATACTTAGTCAAGACAGAGCCCATATGACTAGTGGCTGCACTGGAAGTAAGCTAGACATGGAGTGACATGAAATCTCTAATACCCTGGGTGGCGAGCACAAGTGCACGTACTCAGGTACCCGCAGAACTGGGCCTGAGCAGCCACTCAACTTTGACCCACCAATACAACTCCAAAATCCACCCAGGTGATTGATTAATTTAGTAGAATTTTCTTAAGTCATTTACCACAAAACAATAATTTTTGCAGCAAGCAATCTACTAAATTAATATAGGTCACTAAATCAACTAGTCATGTGGCTAACCTAACAGGTTTGCATAGCATATAACTTTATTAAAAACAGCCTATCATGCATGCTACTGGAAAATAGTCTAAGGTGCAATATAAAAACATAGTAATAGGTCATTCATGAATTGTGTATGCACTTGCCTTGATAGTTGTTCAGGTTGCAACACTCACAGCACTCCTGGCACTCTTCACAATCTAAACAAGCAATTGCAATAATTCAATACACAGGCAAATAGGCAATACAATAAAATATGTATGCATGATGATTTACTAACAACACAAATCAAGATTAAACAACAAAATAAAGTTATTATTTTCTGTTATTTATTATATGCATGATGCTCATGATTCATATTTTAAGTGGCTTTACTAATTTAAAAACAATTACTATAGTCAAAAATGCCACTATTTGAGTTTTTACAAAACATTATCAATGCATGATGCACAAGTGCAAACTAAAATATCTACTGGACAGAGGACACTAAAAGACACACTTTTGCAGAAGAAAACAATTTAAAATAATTTATAGATTTAAAGTTATGCCAAAATTACTCAAATCCCTCATTTGAAAATTGAATAATTTTAAAGTTGGCAAAACAGAAAACTAATGGTTCTAAAGTATTCTACAGGTTATAAGGTTTTCAAAAATATAAAGTTCATTAAATTTGGCCGAGCCATTAAAAAGATATGATGGTTTTAAGTTTCAGGGGTTTTTCTGCAAAACTGCCAAATTAAATCAATTCGGCCGAAAATACAGAAAATGGGGCTGACGTGGCGCTGACTAGGCGCTGACTCAATGCTGACGCGGCGCGATCTAACTGGCCGATACCGATTCGGTTTAGGAAATAAAACGGAGCCGCTGGATCGGAATCCAACGGTCCAGATCTAAAGGGATGCGGCCGGCCGGAGCTAGGGTTACGGCGAGCGGCGGCGGACGGCGGCGACGCGTCGGCATGCGGCGTTCCCGGCGAACGGTGGTGCTCCAGGACGCGCGGATCTCACCTGCGTGATCAGCGTGACGCGGCGATGTCGGTGGCGAAGTGGTGCGCTCCGGGGCGGTCTCCTTCTCCGGTGATTGCTCGCCGGAGTTGCGTATCGCGGCGGCCCGAGGCGTGCGTGGACGCTCTCGTCGATCTGGAGGCGGGAAAAAATTGGAGGAGGTGTCAGAGAGGTGCGCCACGATGAGATGAAGCGAGAGGGGGAGAAGAGAGGAGCTGGGGACGCCGGAGAGCGGCCGGAGGCGAGAGTTACCGGCGGCGGGTGCAGCGGCGGCTCGAGCTCGAGCACGGCAGCCTGGCGGCGGTCTGCTAGGGTTTTTGGGGTGGAGAGGGCGCGGTGATGGTGGAGATTAAGTAGAGGGGCTCGGGGGCTGCGGATAAGTCCGATTTGTTGGAGATTTTCGCGGGATTTGGATTCGGTTCCGGTTGGTGTTCGTGAAGAACACGACGTCGACGGGGAAAAGGAGAGCGAGGGGAGAGGGCCGGTCGGGGGCGCTGCTGGGCTGGTCCTGGGCCGGCTCGGGTGGGCTGGCTCGGGCTGGCTCGGCTGTTTTTCTTTTTTTTTTTGACAGAACTTTTCTTTTTTCCTTTTCCCTGGTTTAAAAACTGAAAATAAAACCATAGCCAAACTTTTCATAAAAATTGGCAAAAATACTTTTTGGAAAGCTTGTCTATTTTAGAGTATTATGGCATTAAACTTGCCAATAAAATAAATTAAAATATTTGAAAAACATGGCTAGGGTTACTTAGCACCCTTTATTCCCTTGTTTGAATAAATAAAAACAAAATCAAAATCAAGCCACCTAAATTAAATGCACAAACAAATGCATATGATGACATGGATGCATGCTCATGCAAATTTTGAAAATTGGGATGTTACACCTAGCCGCACCCCACCCTAAACCCTAGCCGCCGTGCGCCACCTCTCTCCCCGGAGGGCTGCCGCACTCCACCTCTTCTTGGCGCCACCCCTCCCGTAGGGCTGCCGCCATCTCCTCCACCATAGATGCTGCACCACCCCTAGCCGTAGGGCTGCTGCACCATGCCCTCCTCTCCCTCTCCTCTTGCTTGGCTTGGCGAAGCCCTGCTCGTGGAGACTACACCATCAACGCCACCACAACCGTCGTGGTGCCGAGATCCATCTAGCCATCTCCACCTTGCTTGCGGGATCAAGAAGGAGGAGATCTACATCGAGCCGTACGTGTGGATACCGCGGAGGTGCTACCCCTTGTGGCACTTCATCGGATTGGACTTCGAGGAAATACATCTCCTCGCGACTAGATGAGTCTAGTTGCGGGGATCGACTAGCCAACCCCTGCACCGACAAAACGCGTTTGTTGATCTTCAAGGGTAAGAGATTGGATCTCATCTTCGCTACCTTCGTCTAGTAGATCTAGATCCTTGGGGTTTATTCCGCCTGTTGCGTAGGAAAATTTTTGTTTTCTATGCTGCGACCCCTTCAGGTATATGCGGCGGAATATTGATGACGAATACCCTCTTCACTAAGAAACTCATTGAGGGTGTAGTTCTTGAACTCGGAGCCATTATCACTCCTAATAGCCAATATGGGGACATTGTGTTGTCGTTGCATTTCGGTGGAGAAGTCGATGAAGGTTTGTTGGGTCTCACTCTTCAACTTGAAGAAATAAACCCAAGTGAATCTTGAATAATCATCGACAATCACCAAGCAATATTTCTTCCCACCAAGACTTGCTTCGGGCACGACACCAAAAAGATCAACATGGAGAAGCTCCAAGATCCTCTTGGATGAAATGATTGTCTTGCTAGGGTGAGGAGAATCATGCATCTTGCCTTCAACACATGCCCTACAAACACGGTCCTTGGCAAAAGAGACATCTTCTTTTAGTCCGAGTATGTGGCCACCCTTGTGGAGACTTTGCAAAGTTCTCATGTTGACATGGGCTAGGCGGCGATGCCACAACCAACCCTTGTCGGCCTTTCTGAATAGGCACATCGAATTTGTAGTGGTTTTCCCCGAAAAGTCAACCACAAACAAATCATCCTCGACGTACCCAACGAAAGCGACCTTTAGAGTCTTGCTCCACAAGATGACCACAACATCAACATCAATAAAAACGGCAAAACCCATCTTATTAAGAGCATGGACGGAAGGTAAATTGTAACCAAGGCTTTCGACAAGCATGACATTTACTAAGGTGACATCCTTAGCAACTACCACCTTGCCCAAACCCGTTACCTTAGAATTTGATCGGTCTCCAAATGTGACGGTTCCTCCATTTATGCTTGTTCTCAACTCCGTCATGATCTCTTTGCTTCCGGTCATATGTTTAGTGCATCCACTATCAAGCACCCATTTTGACCCGCCAGAAGCATAGTCCTACAAGGAATCATTGCTTTGATTTAGGTCCCCATTTTTCAATGGGTCCTCTTTTGTTAGCAACAAGGGTCTTAGGAACCCAAATAGAGCGGTAAATAGGCACATTTCTAGGACCAACGAATTTCGCATAGACATCCCCATAATAATCAACAAAGATAATGTAATAGGGGTTAGTCTTTCCCGCAAAGTCATCACTAGTAGTTTTGCCCCTTGTGGCACTACCACTAGCAATGTTGACCCTTTTTGCTTGAGGGGCACTAGGGATGTTGGCCTTCTTTGCTTGAGGTGCCCTAGCATCTTTCATGAAGGACTCCTTCTTCTCCTTCTCAACGAAACCAACACCACCTCTCCCCTCCTTGGAAGGGACAAACGGTCTCTTACCACGGGAGATGTCATTAGCAAGGTTAACTTTCAACCTAGCATTTTCCTCAATAATATTTGCATGATCACAAGTAATAGGAGTAGAGGAGCTAGAAACATCAATTTTAGATGGTTGAGCTTGAAGTTGTTCATACGACTCTTTGAGGGTGGAGAGCTCACTCTCCAAAGCCTTGTGAGCCTTAGAGAGATTCTCTAACTCCTCGGTTAGTCTAGAATGACCAACGCCAAGCTCGACCTTTTCTTTCTTGCAAATTTTATATTTTGCTCTAGCATGATCACGTTCCTTAATGAGCTTAGCAACAATTTCATTATTAGTTTCTTCTATGGATTCTAGTTGTTCTTCAAGAGAAACTCTAAGCTCATGTTCTTCTTCAAGGTTATCTTTTAGAGAAGCAATTTCCATGGCATCATCTCTTTCTATTTTACCTTTTACCTCTAGCATTTCAAGAGCATCATCATATTGACTCATAAGAGTCTCAACATGCTTCTTGGTTTCACCTTGCATGTTAGATATAAAGTGATCCAAGGCAACAAGTTCCTCCTTAACTTCAAGGCTAGTAGGATCATCTACATTACTCATGGCTTTGGAAGTTAAAGAAGATGATACCTCATTGGCCTTGGCCATAAGACATCTTGCGGAAGAGGTTGAGACATTTTCATTGGGGGATTCAAAGAGAGATGGAGTTGATGCAATGGCAATCCCGGCCACTTCACTCTTGGTTTCTTCTTCTTCTTCTTCTTCCCCGGATGAGTATTCCTCTTGAGCAATCAACACCATCCGTTGAGGTTTCTTGTTGGTGGGATTCTTCTTGAAGAATGGCTTCTTGTTGGGCTTAACCTTACGGACAAGTTTGCCTCCATGGTGTTCACGGTTTTCAAAGGGACATTCGGCTACGAAGTGATAGCGATCTTGGCAATTGTAGCACGAACGCACCCTTTGGCCACCATCCTTCTTTCCACTTGACTTGTTCACAAACTCTCTTGCCTTAGATGGACTCTTCCAAAAATCCTTGTGCGAGTGAGACAAAGTGAGAGCCGAGTAGTCCTTGAGGGTGTCCTCAAGCTCCTTGGGATTCCAATGAGATACATCTTCTTGTTCTTCATCATCACTATCTTGTGCAACCATCTTGGCCTTCAAAGCTAGGGGAGAACTCTTGTGCATTCCAATGGCTCTAGCACGAGCATCTTCGGCGTTCTTGGCGGCCACTTTGAATGCGGACATCTCTTGCATGACTTCCATTGATGACATAAGGTGATAGTTGTGCCTCCCTTGGAGACTCTTCAAGTCGGATGACTCAAAGGGCCATAGAGCACTCACATACTTCCTCTTGATCCATGCATCATCCACATGAGTTGCCCCAAGTGACCGAAATTGAGTGGCAAGGGTCTTGAGTCTTCGATACATGTCTTCATGCTCTTCACCTTCTAACATGAAAAAGCTCTCGGCTTGGTTGCTCAAGGACTCAAACCTATTCCTCTTCATGCTCTCATTGCCGATGAACTCATTGGTGAGAGTCTCCCAAGCTTCTTTGGAGGTGGTGGCAAGCTCGATGTGGGACATGTGCTTCTCCCCCACGGCGGTTTGTATCATGTTGAGAGCCAATTCATTGAGTTGAAAATCAACAACCTCTCTTCTTGTCATGTTGTTGGGGTCGTGTGCCTTGAAGCCAACCTCGATGATCCTCCAAAGCTCGATTGAAGCACTCTTCATATAAGATCTCATAAGAAATTGCCAATTAGAAAAACACGATGGATTAAACTTGGGTGGGTCACCCCTATTGTTTATATGAGGATGAGGGATAGGTGGGTCGGGGGAGTATATGTGAGGAACCTCACTATACGTCTCCTTCCCACTAGCATTTTTAGATGGGGATTCTTTAGTTCCATTAGTACCCTCAACCTCCGATGCTTGCGCGGCAGAAGAATTTACCTCTAGCGGTGGTGGTGTGGGTCCTACTCCCTTAGGAAGGAGTTGCGCGATCATCTCACGCAATTCCTTCATTTGAGTGTCCATGGTGGATCTAAGACGTGTTTCCAAGTTATCAAGATCCTCCATGGTCACCCCGGGTTTAGGATCCGCATCATCACCGGAGGTACTCATACTCTCTTAGGCGGTGAAGCCTAGATATAGAGACAAGGCTCTGATACCAATTGAAAGGGGATCGTATGAGCACCTAGAGGGGGGGGGGGTGAATAGGTGCTACCCAATTTTTATTTCTTTTTCAATTTAGGCTTGACACAAAAGATAAATTCTCTAGATATGCAACTACGGTGAATTTATCTATATGACAAGGACAAAAACAACTAAGCAAGAAACACAATACGGAGATAAGGGAGGAAAGAGATAACCGAAATGGAAGCACGCGGAGACAAGGATGTATTCCCGAGTTCCTCCTTGTTAAGGGAGTACGTCTCGTTGGAGGGGTGTGAGCTCGCCACGAAGGCCTACTCAATGCCACAAAGGCCTCACCCTATTCTATGATGAACCTCACCACAAAGGCCTAGTTCACCTTCCACTATCAGAGTCCTTCAAGGCGGAATCCGGAGCCCTTACAACGTTCTTGGGACACACACCCACAACTTAATTGGGGGCTCCCAAATCAACAACTCTGTTACAATTACAACAACAAGTGAGCACAAGAATCTAGGGTAACACAAAGCTAACCCTAGAAGAGAAATCCCTCAAGTTAATGAGGGGGAAATGAAAAACGGCTTGGTGAAGATGTAGATCGGGTCCTCCTCCTTCAATCCTCCAAGAATCAAAGCTTTTGGTTGGAGGAGTTGAGAGATCTTGCAATTATGAGCTTTTGCTTTTAATGAAGAGAGAGGGTGCAAGAGCTAGGGGGCTGGAGGTAGGTGGAGGGGTATTTATACCCCTCCAGGATTTCTAGCCGTTACAGGAGTCGGGAGGCCAGAAATTCCGGGTTAAAGGGCCGGAAGTTCCGGCCTGGGGCCGGAACTTCCGGCCATAACACCGGAACTTCTGGTAGGCCGGAAATCTCCGGGGAGAGTTTCCGCCCACAACCTCCGGGACCCCTCCAGAGAGGGTTCCCCGAAAAGACTTAGTCGAAATCCCACAGAAATTTCCAGGGGGCCGGAACTTCCGGCCAGCAGGCCGGAATTTTCGCCCCTACGGAAATTTCCGGGGGGAACCTCTGGATTAAAGTTCCGGGACCCCTCCAGAGAGGGATCCAAAAATGACTTAGCCATATTTCCGCCCGAAATTTCCACGGGCCGGAACTTCCGGGGGAAAGTTCCGGGACCCCTCCAGAGAGGGATCCCAAATATGACTTAGTCGTTTTTCCACCCGAAATTTCCACGGGCCGGAACTTCCGGCCAGGTGGCCGGAATTTCCGCCCCACCGGAAATTTCCGGGGGAACTTCCGGGACCCCTCCAGAGAGGGATCCCAAGATGACTTAGTCGATTTCGCTTTGGGGCCGGAACTTCTGCCCGTAGGCCGGAATTTCCGCCCACCGGAAATTCCGCCAAGAGGGCCGGAACTTCCGGTCCTGAAACAACAGAAACCCTATCCTTCTTCTTCGACGAGGATCATAACTTCGATCTTTTCACCAACTGGGTCTAACCACCTAAAAAACCTGTCAACACACTTAACCAAATATGATTAGCCCATAATATGTGTTGTCATTAAATCACCAAAACTAAGAGATGTTCTTTCACTCACTTCTATATAAATTGATGGTATAGGCATAGCCATCAGTCAGAATAAGGCTATAGCTAACAGACTAGAGTAGCTCGGGGTCACTAGCAAAAAAAAGGCCAACTGTTACTTTGCAATGGTTCAATTGGAAGTATATTTTTTTAAAACTCAGATGGATTCTAAAATCTTAAGAAAATGTTAGACCTCTAAAAAGATCGGGAATTTTCAATAAAACGAAAATTATCTTTAAAAAATAACAACCTTATTTTCTTCAAAATTTCAACCAAATTTCCAAAAATTAATGTAGAAATATAAAGATATAAAGATGGCCTACTGAATTTACAAACCAATGTTTCAAATGAATTGGGTTGACAAAGAAGGGCTTCCACAAGTGTAGGTTTTAGGAACAAAGTTCAATAATCTTCAAAAAAAATTAAAAATTGAGGAATAAGCTTAAATTTTCTTCACAACCCAACACAAGAAAATTCAACTATGCTTAAAAAAAATCTTTTTTCGCACCCAAACACACATTGAAGATGATGCCCTTGCATTTGCAAGGACAACCTTGCTAGTTCACTGAGCAGTGAAAGACAATTTCATAAAATTACTCATTGAGGTGGTTTTAATGAGTCACCAATCTCTTATTTTTTGAAAGGCAATATCGTAAAATTAATCTCTCTCTCTATTTTTAATATAATACCACATGATCAAAAATACAATTTGCGGCTACAAGACCATTATCTTCTACCGAGAAGAATTGTTTAGGTTTCTATCTCGTACTATGGTGCTAACTGATGTGAACATTACATGTAGCCATAGAGAAAGAAGCACCACATGCAACATGTTTAATTACTCCGAATCACGGAGAAACTTTTACATTGTTAATCATGCAATTTACTATTAGTTTGTTTTGTTTTTCTTGATATCTGGAAATTCAGATGCTGGCCTTGTATATAAAACCGGAGAGAGTACAAGTTTTGTGAAGTGAAATCCACTATGGTTCCCGGGTGCATGGGTGCATATGCCCTCGGTTTAAAAAAATCAAATTTTGAATTATTGAAAACTTTTCAAAATATTCGCGGATACATATTCACATTTTGTGTGTTCACAAATTCGTTTTGCGAAAATCCGATATTTTTTATGGCATGTGTAAAAAGATTAAAAAAATGTCTAGAGAAAAGGCTTATTTGACCTTCAAATTTTGTTGTTTTATACAAACCACAAAACATATCGGTTTTTCGTGAAATGAATTTGTAAATATATAGTATGTTATCTATGCATAACTGTTTTTTGACATTTTAAAATATCAAATCCATTTTAAATAAAAGGTAATGCATCCGTAGACAAAATACCTCATTTTTTTCTCGTCACTCGCTTTACCCGTTAAACACACCGCCACTCCCGTGGGTTCCACCTCCAACCTCCGCGGCGGCCACCGGTCAAATCAGTCTCCCTCCCGTCCTCACCACCGGCGACGGCCGGTCACCCTTTCCTCGACTCATCGTCTCCGTCTCGTTTGGTTTCGTCGGGTTGGACTCCATTTCTCGCACACAAAAGCCTCCAATAATTAGCATCAGGTGAGCATCCCGACCTCCGATTCGGTCCCAACTTCTAGGGTTGCGCCCCAAGTACTCGCAGACATCCCCGGGGTTTGGCTGTCCCGATTAGGCCTCGTTTGGTAGGCCGGGGTGGGCCGGTAATTGGAGGGAAAATCCTCTAGTGGATTAAAACCCCCAAAATTCCCCGACGGCCCGTTTGGTAGACCGGTTGGGGTTGGGCCAGCCCGGTCAACCCGCCCCGACCCACGCCAACCCACGCGTCTATTACGCCTCGAGGGGGCTCCTGTTTCCCGCGTTACGCGGAGTAGACATCCGTCCGCGTACCCTTCCTATGCTTGCTGATGCTACGTGGGCCTGGCCCATGTTTAGCGACTCGTACGTTCGTTCGTTTACTCGTTCCAGCTAGCACGGATCATCGTCTAGCACGCTCGGTCGGTCGCTTTATATGCGTTTGGCTGCTAGTGTCAACAGAAGTTTAGTGTGGTGCACATTTTATATGCGTTGTGCACTGTTCGAACTACTTTAAAATAAAATAATGTGTACACGAAAATTATTCGTCGTACATGAGTAGGTTCCATTCCTGTACTCTGTTTCGTGTTTCGTCGACTGTGACTTCTCAATTTTATATCGATGTTTGAAACTTTTTAGCCGAATTTTATCAATTTCCTCGCACTCGGTTGACCATTTTGAAAATGAACATTTTCAATATATGAACCATTTTGAAATATGAACATTTTCAAAATATGAACCATTTTCAAATGTGAAAAGTTTCAAAGGATTATCAAAAATAAGAACTAAATTGAACTTTTTTCAATTAGAACATTGACCTCATGTGAACGGTTTTAAAAAGTGAACGGAAAATGACGGTGAATGGAAACTATTTTGAAACGATATTATAAAGTAAACAGAAAATTGCGGTGAAGAAAACTAGTTTTGAACGATTTTAAAAGCGAACAAAAAAGGTCAGTGAACAAAATCTATTTTCAAACGATTTAAATGTGAAAAGAAAAAGTCTATGAACGGAAATTATTTTTGAACGAATTTTTAAAAGTAAACAAAATAGGTTGGTGAACGGAAACTAATTTTGAACGAATTTTAAAATAGTGAACAAAAAATGGTCGGTGAACAAAAATTACTCTTGAACGATTTTAAAAGTGAAAAAAAAAGTTGGTGAACGGAAACAAATATTGAACGATTTTAAAAGTGAACAGAAAAAGTTGGTGAACGGAAACTAATTTTGAACGAATTTTAAAATAGTGAACGGAAAATGGTCGGTGAACAGAAACTATTCTTGAATGAATTTAAAAGTGAACAAAAAAAGTTGGTGAACGGAAACTAATTTTGAATGATTTTAAAAGGGAACAAAAAAAAGTTGGTGAACGGAAACTAATTTTGAACGAATTTTAAAATAGTGAACAGTAAATGGTCTATGAACAGAAACTATTCTTGAACGGTTTTAAAAGTGAACAAAAAAAGTTGGTGAACGAAAACTAATTTTGAACGATTTTAAAAGTGAACAAAAAAAGTTGGTGAATAGAAACTAACTTGAACGAATTTTAAAATAGTGAATGGAAAATACATAAGATTTATGTCATTAAACGATTTTTCAAAATATAAACATTTTTATGTTATTGAAAAATTTCAGAACATTTATGTTATTAAAATAAAGAAAACTACTTAGTTTTTCCACAACATAAAATTTTATTTAATATAAAACAAAAAATACATAAGATAAAAAAGAAAATGAAAAATAAATATAAAATAAATAAGAAAAAGAGAAAAAAGAAATGCGAAGAAGAAAACAAAAAAGGAAAGAAATAGGAAAGAAAAAGAAAAGGGAAAAGGAAACCAAAAATATTAAATATAAAGTAAAATAGTTAAAATAGAAATATAAGAAAAAATAAGACAGAAAAAACGAAATAGAAAAAAACAGAAAATGAATATTTATCTGAATATTTGTGTTTTGAATGATTTTCTCAAACAATAAGAAAGTAAAAATAAACAGGGAAAAAGAAACCAGAAAAAAGAAAGAAGCAAAATCATAGAAAATGAGAAACATGAAAAAAAAAAAGGGGGAAACGAAAAAATGAAACCAAAAAGGGCACGGCGGACAATGGAAACACAAAGAACCGGTAACTGGTAGCGACTCACGGAATAGGGATCGTGCAAGAATAAATGGGCCTGGCCCAAACAGCGTCGAAGGGTACGCGGATGCTGGTAACACACGCGTTACGCGGAGCATAGGATTGACCGCCTCGAGGGCTCACGAGTGGATCGACCGGGACGCAAAGAGAGCGAGACGCCGCCGTCGCTGCCTCCTCCTTCCTCACCACAGTCGCCGCCGTCGCCGCCTCCTCCCCGTCCGCGGCCGCCGCCTCCTATCCGTCGCCGGGCGCTGCCGACGCCTCCTCCGCTGGCTTTTTCCCCGGTACGGCTTCCCTCCCCTTCTTTCCCCTCTCCAAACTTTCCAATCTTGGCTTCAGTTCTTCTTCGTACTGGAGGAGGAGCTCTCTCCGATGGAAGCACGATCTCTCTCTGAACTATAGGTTCACCTTGCCTGCTTGCTTCCGGGATCAGAATCGCACGTACACCACCGTTGATATGTGATCCGCGTCAGTCGTCGTGTTGGATCAGCGAGCTCAGGATCCATTCTCACCATACTATTCACTAGACTAGTTGCCCTGTTCGGAGTCTCGATCATAAGTTGCTCGGAAGTAGAACCTCTTCTCATGGAAGTAGTGATTAACTGCTTATCCTGTTGGTGCGATGCTTATCGTGTTGCATCATATGTTCTCCTGACAATCAACCTCTGTTGCCTTTTTTAGAGGAGGCTGCTAAGGTCAAGGCTGCTTCCAAGGTATGGTACAAGGCGATGATGACAACATCTAAATTATGTTGCGTTTCATGTCAGACAAAAACTACATTGTTTGATTGAATTTGATTACCTGTGTCTGTTCCAGCAGTATCTCATGTGTTGTATTGTTCCATCAGTAAATCATGGGTTGAACTGTAATTAAATGGGTGAGAAATCTTTTTGATGCTGGGAATTGTTGCATGTTAATTTTGGAACGGTGATGTTCATGTGCTGCTTTTAGAAAAATTGTCACGAACATGCTTCAAATGCTGCTGTAAAAATTATGTGGAAAGAATCTGGATGCTTGGAATTGTCGAATGTTGATTCTGAAACGATGTTGCTCCAGTGCCGCTATAAAAAATTGAATCTGTTTAGAATCTTTGTTGATTTGCTTTAATAGCTGCTTGAAATGCTGATATTTATTTGTATACCAAACCCTGCCTACCAAATTGCAATTTTGAACTAGGGGGTTGTAGGGGATTAGGCTGGAAGAGGTTTTCAGAGGTTTTGAGGGGATTGGGTGAGTGGAGGGGTTTCACCCAAACCCTGTGGGGATTATCCCCACTAATCCCCTCAAAACCTCTAGCACCAAACAAGGCCTTAGTTCGTTCGACGGGGTTCCTGCCGTGGATTCGATCCGCGCAGTCTCTGTCCCGATTATTTTACAGAATGCTTAATAGAACATATATGTTGCCTAATTTTTTTTCAACTTTCTCTAATCAGTTTGACTTTTAACTTCAAAATTTAGATGACTGTATTCGTTGGTTCTTGACCGGATGAGACTTTGCTTCCCAAGTCACTGAGCTCCTGGTCCCGTGGTCCGCCCCAAACAGAGGAACCAGGCGGCGGGAGCTAGAGAGAACGGCTGGAGGCGAGATCCAGGTAAAACAGGGCAAATCGGATGCTCCCAAAGTAAAACGGGTCAAAAAAATCAAATTCCCCCGAGAAGACGGGGCTGCTCAGATCGGAGTTGCATCGCGGCCATGGCGATTCGACACTACTGGCCGATGGCTGCGGCGGCCGTCGGGTTCCGCCTCGTTCTGGTGCTCTTCGGCGGGGACCTTCACCTTTCCTCCCGCCCGGAGGTCTCCACCCCCCTCACATCCCTTCGCCGCTGTAAGCACATCCTCACTCTCGATCCTCCCCCTCCAGTACCCAGCTCCTCGCAGTAATTGGACCTCTCCTTTGTTTCCTGTGAATGTTGCAGTGGCTGAAGGCTACTGGCTGAAGCAGGCGTCCATGTCCCCCTATTCCGGTAGGTTACTCACCTCTCCTCCTTGCTCGTTTTGCTAACTTTTAGCACTTCACGTTTGCATCTGAACGAACAAACTTTTGAGGCCAGGATAGTCTGATGCGAGGTGGTATTACTATTAGCTAGTACAAAACAGTTTTTAAAATGTTTGAATGGGTTTCTACTGAATACTAATACACGCCATTTAACGTGATAACTTGAGTACTGAACTACCGATTTCGTGTAATGAAATAGGATAAGAATCCTATGTAGCATCAGAGGCCCAGATGCTTGTTGCAGTTATATTACACTAGATAACTCCCCGTGTATCCAATTACTTCTAATCAGATTATCCACGTCAATTTTAATTTAGATGAAAAATTTAAGTATCTTTCACCTACATGTAGGCTGTAGCTTTAAGGGATGTAGTAAAGAAGCTTAAAAAGTTGAATGGAGAGAGAGAAAAACCTAGCATGGAGATGCAATCATCTGTCTTATACGCTAGCAGGTTTGTTTTAGAATATTAAGACCTGGCATCAACATATAACCAAGATGTGGCAATTAGGAACCCTCTTTTATTGGGCGTGCGTACCTTTTATAGTGATTTGGTCAAATAAGGCTCAATTTGGTTACAAATATAAAAGCTCGAATTTCCTCCGGATGATTAAATTTGTCTTAACCCAAGCCAATTGCAGATTACATTGTTTTTTCCGTTAAATGCTGATGACATGACACTAATCCCTGACATTGGGTGAAGAAAAAAGCAGAGACAATTGGTAGTTGCAATTTCACTGCACCTGGCCTGGGATGGCGTAGTCGTTGAGGTATTAGTTTCAAACTGTGGCCACCTCTGCGCACACACAGTGCGATCAATAAGTATTTAGTGAGATTCAAAGATTCATGCCAGTCATAGTCAGTTCTAGCTTGTGGTTAGAAAGGAGTACCTATGTTTGTGTGGTTTGGAGATTGCGTCCTCCTACTGACATCTTGAAGCTTTTGAACTAAGAATGTAACACACTAACTATTTTCTGAGTTATGACATGCTCCTGGTTTTTACCCTAAAAAACGCCCATGTGTGTGCGCGCACGTATGGTGTGTAGAATGCATGTGTGTTGGAGTCTGAGTTAAGTGTCCTAGCAGAGTCTAAACTCGTAGAGTATTCTAGTGTACAAGTTAAGGTGTAAGCCTAAGTTGAGCTATATATAAGAGGGTGGTGGAGGTCCAAGGGACCTGCCTATCCAGAAATTTCTCACCAAATAAACATGGTATCAGAGCTAGGCTCCTCATAACCCTAGCTACCATCATTCCACCACTGCAGCACCCACTCCGGCTCTTGTCGTCAACATCACCACATTGTAGTCACCTACGAGGCGGGAGGCCGCATCCATTGCTCTGTGTGGGCGGCATCCACCTCATGCTGCGAAGCCTATCGCGTGAGCCTTGGCTGCTGTTCTGCACGGGATGTTGCTCAGGAAGCTAGTTAGAATGGTGTAATTGAGGTGCTGATGGGAAGATAACAAGTTAGGGATGTTGGATTTTGGGAAGAAGAGAGTATGGAGGCGGAGAGCACCGACCTGGTCGGAGATGGTCAGACCTAACCGGAGTACCTCTGATCTGGCCGGAGACGGCAGATGCGTCGGTCAGTGTGCTGGTGGAGCTTGGTGGAAACGAAGGTGAAGCTGGTTCTGCTGTGGGCTTAAAGCCATGTAAGAGCAGAGGGGAGCTGAGCGTACGGAGTTTGGTGAGAGGAGCAAGAAAGGATCGCTGTAGCATCTAGGGGGTTGATAAAAGAAGTGCAACCGAGAAGAAGAGGTGTGGCTTGCTCCTTGCTGTATCGGGCATGTGCTTCTTCCATTCTAGTGTTATGCTGCAGGAGGATGGTCTGGGAGAAGAGTAGAGTGTTGCAGCGGAGGAAGGGAAAATGGAGTGGAGGCTCTGGAGCTGAGATGGAGTGGATCCGAGAGGAATAAGAGTGCTGTGATTCAGTGCTGGTTGTGCCACACAGAGGAGTTGACCGGTGTGGGTTGTGCTGAGAATAATGCTTGCTCTTAATTTCTCTGTCTGCTGCTGTGTACATGAGCATGGGAAGCAGAGGAGGGCAAGGAGGAAGATAAGCTATTGACATGTTGCAGCTGTGAATAGTCCCTGCTGTTGTTTGGCTGTTTTGGTGGTGCTGCTGCTTTTTAGTGCTTGCAGGAAGGTGGAGATATGATGTTGTGTGTTGACCTGCAGAGTTGGTCATGTTGCTGCTTGTGGGAGAAGACATCAAGATGATCAGGTCATGTCGCAGTGAAGTCATGGAAGATGCTGCTCAGGGCAAGGTGGGCCCTGAAACAGGGGCATATGATTGCTATGGTGGTGAAGTATGGTGACCGGGGAGCCCGAGGGGGAGATGGTTGAGGCCAAGATGGCCGGGGGTTTGATGGAGAGAAGGTAGAGCCGTAGATGTCATGGTTGGGGGTGTATTGGACAGGTGGAAGACGAGTGAAGGACAAGAGAAGGCCTAGAGCTGGGAGAAGCACCGCACAAGGAGTGTGCTAGGTGAACTGGCTGTGGTTATGTAGGTGAGGCAGCCGTGGTTCTGTGGGAACTGGAGTTTATGAAGAGGCAATGACGATGCTCAAGGTGAGAAGGCGCATGGTTGGAGAGGCAACGGTGGCCCAACGCTGAGTGGTATTGGAGGTGGCTAGCTTGATGCAAAGTTTTTGCACGGTGCCAACGATAGCTTGATGCAAAGATTGAATGGTGAGAGTCGGGTGGTTGACGATCGACGGAGAACGACCGAGGGAGCAAGAGCTAGGGGAAAATGCTCTGATGTATCCTGTTGTGCTTGTAAGCTAGATTTGTAGTGGTCGTAGTAAGTGTCATGAAGTTGTAGCAAGATGGCCATGGTGGTGGTGGTTAACCCATGCCCATCTTGAGGGGGAATGTTGGAGTCTGAGTTAGTGTAGTAGTACTCTAGTAGAGTCTAGAGTATTCTACCGGAGTGTTGGAGTTTGTGTTAGTATAGTTATAGTGTCCTACTAAAGTCTAGATTGTTCTAGTGTATGAGTGAGGATGTAAGCCTAATTTGAGCTATAGGAGGGTGGTGGAGGTCCAAGGGAACTGCCTATCCAGAAATTTCTCCCCAAATCGATAATGTGTTTCATCTTGTAACAAGTATGTACTTGCTGGACCGATGTGCACATATCCCATTCCGTATTTGATATTATTCATTTTAGAACAACTTTCATATTTATATTGTATTGATAGATGTGGTGGAGTGTAATCTGCCATATTTTTTTTAGAGGGCAGCTGGACATTACAACCATGCCTCCTTATTTGAGCCCATCAAAGTTCACTCCCATGCCCTTTGAATGATCCTCGTTGGCCCATTCACAGCCCACATTCTTAGCCCGTCTGATTGTGCTTGGGCTTTTTTTAGAATTAATTATGCTTGCTCTAAAACGTCTCAATTATTAGGCCTGATCGGACCACTGTAATTGGCTAAACCAGAAATCTGACAGCTGAACTACAGCTAGGTGGGACAAATTAAAATGCTATTCCCAACAACTTTTATACATAAAGATGGTTTAGCAGTGATATTCTTTATTTGGCTCTTTGTAATGTTGATGTGTTACAGTAAGAACTTGTAAGGGATGATCCACCCTGATGAATGATCTGTTTTTCAGGTTCGATGTACCATGGTTCCCCTTTGCTGCTATCGGTTCTTGGTCCATTAACCAGCAAAAGGTGATTGGTCCCTTCGTTTTGATGCTTCTGTGATCGTTTACTTGTTTTCAACTCTGTTGCTATGCCTCTTCATTTGATCAGATCGTCATATGAGGTGTTAGCATTCTAACACTCCTTGGTGTCGCAGGTCAGATGGACACCATGCCCATATATATTGCAGGTAAATAAGTTGGTATGTACCTTTTCATTTAAACCAGTATCTATTTGTCTAAGATTGACAACTTGTTCATGTCTACCTGATTTTCATAGAAAAAAAAGTTTCAACAGGCTTTGCTTATATTTTTTTCCTTGCTATGTTATCATTCAAACAGAAAATATGTATCCTTAAGTATTTTCCAGAAGTTATGCAATTTGCTGGCAGTCATGTAATATATTATACTCATGAATGCACCACACAGTTTGGTTTTTGTGGCTGTAGATTTTATAGCTGCTATGCTCATTCGATCAACTGGGCGCACACTCCAAATGGCACGCAACAAAATCTTGAAGTCTCTTGACCTCACAAAATCAGTAAATGCTTCAGGTGAGTCTTGGTAGTTGACTTTATTCTTCAGATGTGCTTTATCAAATCTTGAATCTTGAGAGCTAAATTGACCTTTTGCTTGGCATCACTCTCTACTTGTTTTAGCAACTATCACACATAGCTCCTCACAACATAGAAGAGTTTGAATTTTTTATACGTAACATATAAACTGCAAAAGTGAAAACTTAGAGATGTTTTATTCATAAAAGTAGTGGTTGTCATTCAGAACTTTTGATGTTTGCTGAGAGAAGGAAACCCACTTTTGTGATTTTTCCTTAACATGGAATATAAAAGAAGTTATCGATTAGCCTCATGGATTAAGGTGTATATTCCTCTGCTTCCCTGATGGTGCTAATTTTGTTGTCGGTAAGCCAAATAATATAGTACTGTTTAGTCTGGAAAGGTGTGGATGAGATATTGCTCCCTTTTAACTAGATGTTCCGTCTTATGATTGCTTACAAATTGTTCTACTGCTGCTTATCATTTTTATTGATACTTGCAGTGAATGTAAGCGCGGGAGATACTGCTTCTCTAATATATTTGTGGAACCCTTGGACAATAATTACATGTGTAGGTTCATGTACATCACCAATTGAGAATTTAATGGTTGTGATAATGATATATGGAGCCTGTTCGCGTAAGTGGAACTTGCTGTGCTTGCCTTCTCTGTTTTCTAAGTTAATATCTCTTATATTACTTTACTGTTTTATCGCTCGTTTTGGTTTTGTTTCTGGCCTTTTATTTGGTAAACTGTCAGTTAGTAACATTTTCGTAGAAGATAATACTATATTATTTTTGAGTTAAACATCCTTACAATTTTGTAGGTCTTCCGCCACTTGCTGCCTTTGGATATGTTATGGCAACACATCTTTCTCTTTATCCTGCAATTCTCATTCTACCAGTACGTGCCACAACCATTTGGTTTCTATGTTCATTCGTGCATGCCATTTATCTGCAATGCTGGTCTCTAACTATCAGTTTTTCAGGTTACTCTTTTATTGGGTTATGGTCCAGATATTCCTCCAACTAAAGTATTTCTCCAAAAAGGCTTGAGTGACATGTCAGATAATGGAAAAACTACTAGTCAAAGAGGTTTTGGACAATTCTCATGGAGACCAGTACTCCACTTCATATTGTGGCTGTTTATCTGGTCATGTTATGTGCTGTTATTGAACAGCATTATTCTGAATAGAGTGGGTGGCCTTCAGGAGATGTTTGAAAAGTAAGATGCTTGACCACTTTTTTCTTTCGTAGCCATCACATTCATGTGAAAGTGTATAATGGTTTCCGTTAAGACTTAGCCCATTCAAGATAAACTCTGCGAAATGAATACAGCTCTTGTTTATGAATTCAGTTTTGCATATTTGTTTAGAGTGATCAGGATTTTTCGCCTATCCCCTCCATTTCTCCAACATGTCAACTTTGTTGTCGGGCCTCATTTCGTCAAAGTCATCTTAGTTTGCAATTGACTGGATTTTATCTGTTATCGTATGCCTAGTATTGACTTGTTCCGTCCATTTGCAGGACATATGGTTTTATCCTTACAGTGAAGGATTTATCACCAAATATTGGTGTGTTATGGTAAGTTGGTAAAAAAGTATAATCACAACCGAAGTATAATTTCACTGATCTCATTCGTTTGAGAATCAATGCAGGTATTTCTTTGCCGAAGTCTTCGACTTCTTCAGAAGCTTCTTTCTTATAGTATTTAATATGAGCATTATCTTTATGGTCTTGCCGTTGGCTATCCGTTTGAAGCATCGACCATGCTTCCTTGCCTTTGTTTACACAACAATTGTCGCGATGTTGAAATCTTATCCCTCGGTGAGTATATTTTATGTGCTATTTCTGATGAACTTAATCTCTGGGCTGCACAAGTTAATGTTTTAATTCCTATTTCATGTTTTTCTCACTGTTTTTATTCCTAAATCCATCTATTCTTGAAGGCTGGAGATTCAGCTCTATATCTAGGACTTCTGGGGCTATTTGCCAATGAATTAGCAGGTAGCTAGAATGTTGTATCAATTATTTTGAATTACTCCCTCCCTCCCAAAATATAAGGCGCCCTTTAATTTCGCTGGTCAACGACTTACAATTTTGACCATGATTTGTACTTATAATATGTCCACAAAATTAGTATATAGATATATGAAATGAAACAATTTTGCAAGACGACCAACGGTACCATTTACACATTCTTAATCCTTATAATTTGTTATACTACTGGTCAAAGTTGAGCATCAAAAACCAACACAAAAATAGCACGTCTTATATTTTGGGACGGAGGGAGTACTGTCTAATATTCTAAGAAGTTAATGTTTTAACTTTCCATCTTGCAGAGATGCAGTTTACCTTCTTCTTGTTTTTTGGGTATATTGGAGTCTCTCTCCTTAGCCCTGTCATGCACAACCTGTGGATCTGGAGGGTCTGTCTCTCCCTCCCTCCCTCATTCCCATCCTCTACACATGTAGTGTACTGTTACTAACATGACTATGTTTACAGGGTACCGGTAACGCAAATTTTTACTTTGCCACCGGTTTGGCTTATACTTGTCTACAGGTAACTATCCCTTTGTGATCATGCATCAACTGTTACAGCAAACAGCTCAGCTAAAATACTTGTGTTTTCCGACTTCTCTAGAATGTTGACTGATTGTAGTATATAAAATTTCTCTAATATATGCATACCATTTTTGCATCTTTATTTTAAATTCTTGTTTTTTCATTCTTTTGCAGACTGTGTTGATCGTAGAGACTGTAAGTTCGATGATCAAGCATGACAGGAAACTAAGGCTGCTTACAAAAGTTTAACTTTATTCCTCAGAAGTTCAACATTCAGATGGTTTTCTTGCTGGTTCTGTAAGATGCAAAGTTGCAAATGGTTCGCCAATCTGGGATTATTGAGTAGATGTAGATCATGTTTTGATTGTATTGTATCTCCCACATTTGTACTACATATTGGCCAGAATCTTATTAACCAAGATTACAGAAAGAGTCTAGGTTTATCCTTGTAACTATAGTAGATACTGAGTTTCTCTATGGATCCTGTGATTACTTTTTTTTTTATCTGGCATGGTGAAATTAATCCATGGTACAATCTGTGCCATCTGTTCAGGTCGAAACGAAAATTAACGTATCATGGGCTGCCTTTGGATAAGTCCGCGTATGTTGTCAATCCCATATTTTTTGGGATTTCTATTTTTGTGGGAGTGGCGTTTCTACATCCGGGCACACCAACTCCTGTTATTTTTTCTAAAAAAAAGTAAAACATTATAAAAAATTCTGAAATTTTTTGGAGACAAACATAGAAGAGTTTTCCACATGCCTGCAAAATTTCGGAATGAAAATATATTGCCTGTGCTCTGTACAAAAAAGACAAAATTAGTTGTCAGAATGAGATCTAACAACACATTTTTTTAAACACTGATTTTGTCTTTTTTTTGCACAGAGCTCAGAAAATGTCTTTTCATTTCGAAATTTTGCACGAATGTGAACAACTCATATGTGTGTCTCCAATTTTTCATAATGTTTTACTATTTTTTAATATTTTTCTAAAATAACAGGTGCATGTGAGCTCGGATGTAGAAGTAAATTTCTCTATTTTTGTTTCCTACTTAGACTGTCCCATGGCTTTAGTTTTCGTCACTTTTACCCCATTTACTTCACTCGAGCCTTGGCTTAGTACTACTCAGTGGGATTTCTATTTCCACTTTTTCGCTTAGTACTTCTCAGTTTTGCCTCAGGCCTTAGTTATCCCCCATTTTGGCCCCACATGCTCCACTCGAGCCTCACAAATGTCCAAACGGAGTGTTTTTGTTGGGTCAAACTTGTTGACCGCTACTGCGTCTCTCGCTGCTGAGTCACATGGTGTGGGACCGTCACTGCACTGACAGGTGGGACCTTGAAATTAATTTCTTTAAAACTTAAACCAAATTTCCAAAAATTAATGTAGAAATCTAAAGATACACATATGGCGTCTTGAATTTACAAACCAGGGTTTCAAATGAATCGGTAAGACAAAGAAGGGCTTCCACAAGTTTAGGGTTTAGGAAAAAAGTTCAATAATCTTGCAAAAATTAACAATTGAGGAATAAGCTTCAATTTTTTTACAACCCAACGCCCAAACAAATTAAACGATGCTTAAGAAATCTTTCTTTCGCACCCAAACGTCACACTAAAGATGATGTCCTAGCACCCTGCTAATTGGTTGAATTTGAGATGGGCATATATCCTTTCTAGTTTCTTCACAAAATTTGTTTGTGGCATGCACGTAGTGTTTGATTAATAGCAACCTAGAGGAGAGAAGTGCTCACTTCTAGATACATTGATGGTTACAAACCAAGGTTTCAAATGAATCGGGAAGAAGAAGGGCTTCCACAAGTTTAGGGTTTAGGGACAAAAAGTTCAATAATCTTGCAAAAATAAAAATTGAGGAATAAGCTTATAAAAAATTAGAACCCAACGCAAGCAAATTCAACAATGCTTAGGAAATCGTTCTTTCACACCCAAACTACACATTAAATATGATATCCTCGTTAACAGCAAAGCAAAAGCTTTATTACGAACTCACATTAGGCAAATCGCCTGGAATATTTGCTAGGAGATCAGCATCCCACACATTCATCATGCCAGAATTACAAAGAAGCCCTATTTGAGCTAACTCGTGAGCTACTCCATTAGCCGATCTTTTACATACAATCACAGAGCATTTGGAGAACCAATTATGGCACTGGATCTTCAGGTCCTGAATAACCGCTGCCGTAGGGGAGTAGTCTTCACGTGCATTATTCATAGCGAACATCACCAGCTGGGCGTCCGTTTCAAAAGTGACGCGGATCACTCTCAGGCTTGAGCTCGCACCCTGCTAATTGGTTGAATTTGAGATGGGCATACATCATTTCTAAAAAAATTCACAAAATTTGTTTGTGGCATGCACTTAGTGTTGGATTAGTAGCAACCTAGAGGTGAGAAGTCCTCACTTCTAGATAAATTGATGGTATAGGCATAGCCATCCGTCAGAATAAGGCTATAGCTAACAGACTAGAGTAGCTCGGGGTCACTAGCAAAAAAAAAAAAGGGCAACTGTTACTTTGCAATGGTTCAATTGGAAGTATTTTTTTTAAAACTCAGATGGATTCTAAAATCTTAAGAAAATGTTAGACCTCTAAAAAGATCGGGAATTTTCAATAAAACGAAAATTATCTTTAAAAAATAACAACCTTATTTTCTTCAACATTTCAACCAAATTTCCAAAAATTAATGTAGAAATATAACGATACAAAGATGGCTTACTGAATTTACAAACCAATGTTTCAAATGAATCGGGTTGACAGAAGGGCTTCCACAAGTATAGGTTTTAGGAACAAAGTTCAATAATCTTCAAAAAAAAATTTTTTTTGAGGAATAAGCTTAAATTTTCTTCACAACCCAACACAAGAAAATTCAACTATGTTTAAAAAAAATCTTTTTTCGCACCCAAACACACATTGAAGATGATGCCCTTGCATTTGCAAGGACAACCTTGCTAGTTCACTGAGCAGTGAAAGACAATTTCATAAAATTACTCATTGAGCTGGTTTTAATGAGTCACCAATCTCTTATTTTTTGAAAGGCAATATCGTAAAATAAATCTCTCTCTATTTTTAATATAAGACCCACATGATCAAAAATACAATTTGCGGCTACAAGGCCATTATCTTCTACCGAGAAGAATTGTTTAGGTTTCTATCTCGTACTATGGTGCTAACTGATGTGAACATTACATGTAGCCATAGAGAAAGAAGCACCACATGCAACATGTTTAATTACTCCGAATCACGGAGAAACTTTTACATAGTTAATCATGCAATTTACTATTAGTTTGTTTTGTTTTTCTTGATATCTGGAAATTTGTAGCGCCCCGACCCCGGAATTATACAGAGAGGCTATGTAACCCACAGGCTATGCTACACAATCGAAGGCCATGGGGTTACCGCTCCCACGCAACACCTCGATCATGCCATAAACACTGGCATAGCTATCAATGTATAATAAAGAGATCAAGACTTGTGGAACAACTGGCACATCACAGACTCTACGACACAAAGATCATATAGCAACTCATATAACGAGAAAGATATAAATTACACAACAGGGGTCACAGACCCATCAGTACAGCATGCGGAAGCGAAGTAGTTGTCTAATACAACAAGATCCAAAATATGGCCTAAGAGGCCTACAGTTAAACATTCCCAGCCAGCTTGTTCCACGACGTCCCAAGCTGCCACCTGGGAACCTCAGACTACTCGTCGATGTCAACGAAGAACCCACCTGTCTGCTCGGTGACGTCCTCCTCTGAAACAATTAATAATCAACAAAGAGAGACTGAGTATGACGTACTCGCAAGTTTAGTAGGGCGATATAGGCCCAATGATGACATGGCTCTAAAGCTGTATAGTAGTTGTTTTGCATAAAGCTAGTTTTCATTTTTAAATACATAACTCAAGGCATCGACTACTCAGAAGGTTTTTCTCAAAGGGGTAAGATAGTAAACATCGTTCTTCGGTTCACCTTGAACCACAAGTAGCCAGAAATCACCTCTCAACTCAACCAAGGCACTCCCCCGAATCACCCTCGAGGAAATGAACCTTTTAACACACGTTGAGTTGCAACCTTTAGTTGCCAAATTTTAATTAAGTTTCATGTTTACTATGATCCGTAAATCCATTCCCAAGGCGTCCATAACCGCGGACACGGCTTTTCGAAAAGATTAAACCCTGCAGGGGTGTACTAATTTACCCATTGGTACCGTTCGGCTCGCCTGATTAGCTCTCTTCCGGGGAAAGCTGGCAAGTGGGCGCGGTTAAACCTTTACCTCGCGTGAGACTATCCAAGGATCATCTGTGGCGACAGGACAAGTTTATCCAACCTATTTCAACCCCTGCCCCCATCGTCACATCCTAAACACCACCACACCCTCTTCGCGCCATCCTCCACTTGCAACGCACACGCAAATGGAAAGCGCAAACTAGAGGATCCTTGGATACGCCCGCATAAGTTATTCAGTTAGTAAGGAGCCCATACTCCCACCGATGGCAGCACGCTCAAACCTTGGTTCCGAAGACAGGAACTCGCACCTAGGGGCAAGAATGAGGCAAAACACCATCCCCGATGGCAACTCATCCAAGCCTTTTAAGCATCTTAATTAAGAAACCACAAGTATCCACCATGTCCGAACATTCCATCAACATCATAATTATGGAAATAAATCACCGGACAATTTAGCATTTGACTAAGCATGGCTAAGCATATATATACAATAGTTATATCCTTAACTCAGGCCGTCACATCAAACCTATGGTTCATAGGAGGGGAAACATGTGATTGTTTAGGGAACATGCAATTCATAGGATACGCTATGTTTTGTCCAAAAATTGACAATGGAATCAAATGCAATATTATGGTGGATAAAATAATTGTATAAAACAATAGGATGCTATATGCCAAGAAGGTTAGGTTATCTCTTGCCTTGCTGACGGGGCGTGTAGTACGGATCGTCGGGGTAGGTAGGGGAACCCTCGACTCCTGAATCTATCGATACCCAAACAATCACAGAAGAACAAATAAATGAACGAACATGGCATGAGTAGATAGGTATTGCTTTACTGATCGTTTTGGTATCTTGTTTGGAATTTTCCGAGTACCGATGAATAAATAGTGAAATAAATGATTATTTGAATTTAATTCTTTTAACGAAATAAGAAATAACATCAAAGGAAAATGTGTTGTCATGATGTGATATTAGCATGATTAGATAGCATTTGAAATGCTGAGCACTTTGATATTTTATTCACAATTTTTGGTTAATTATTTATCAAGTTATGATTTTTCCCGATACTGTTATTACTTTTGTCATTTTAATAAATTCTTGATAAACATCAAGGATATAGTTTCAAAAGACCATTACAATGACACTAACATGTAGAGTTTGTTTTTCTAAACAATTTGGTATTTTATTTGCTAAATTTGAAGCAATAATCAATTAGTTATTAATTTTTTAATTTTATAAAAAAAATTCCAAAAAGAAAAACAAAACTGGCAGGCCGGCCTCCAAACCGGCCAGGCCAGCCCACAGGCCGGGCAACCACCCGAGGCAGCCAGCCTTTTTGGCCGGCCCAGACCGGGCACTCAGGCCGGGCTAGTACCTGAGGCTGTCGTCCTCCTGGCCGGCCGGGACGGTCCCTAGGCCGGGCATGCACCCGAGCCTGCCGGCCTCTTGGCCGGCCCGGACCGGCGCCAGGCCGGGCACACGGGGACGGCGATGGTCGGCGGTGACTAACGTCACGGTGGCGCATGGCGGCGTCCATTTGGCGCACGAGGGAGCGAGCTGAGGGTCGCATTCGACGCGGCATGGGGTGGGCGACCTAAAACTGGCGGCGCCACCCATCTAGGGTCACCGGAGCTCGCCCGACGATGAGCTCGAGCGGCGGCGTGACAGCGAGCTACGGCGGGATCTAGCTACGGAGGGGAAGGGAGAGGGAGATGATGTCTCGGAGGTGGCCCAGCTCACCCTGAGTACGATGGCGCGGACGGCGAGGTCGGGGGAGGCCGGACGGCGGTGCTGCGGTGCTCGGAGGCGGCGGCCGGAGGCGGAAGGGAACGACGGTGCTCTCGTGGTAGAGGGCGCCCCGGCTCGATTCAACTGGCGGGGAGGGAGTGGACGACGCGGCGAAGGAAATGGCGGCGTCGGTTTGCTTCGGGGCTGCCGGACTCGACGGCGTCCGTGACGGCGGCGGCGGCGACAGGAGCTCGGGAAGGCCTAGGGTTAGGGTTTTTGTGTGAGAGAGAGAGGGAGTAGGCGAGTGCAGGGTGTCAGGGAGGGCCTCCTTATCCTCAACCAGCCGCAGGGCGAGCAGCCACGCGGGAGGGAGAAGGTGAGTGGCGCGGCGCGGCATGGCGCCAGTGCCATTCCTGGCGCCACAGTGGGGAAGGACGACGTCAGTTTGCAAAAACCCCCCTCCTGCCTGTTTTCCATTTTCCAAAATTTTAAACTATCAGGGCTTTAGCTATTTAATTAAGGCCTTTAGACATTTTATAAATTCTGGAAAAATTCATGTAACCTCCCCTTGACAGGTAGAAGCTCCACAAAAATTTGTGCTCCAAAATATAATGTTTTGATCAACCTTTGTTCATAGGGTTTAAATTTGGTTATTTTTTATAATTCCCTTGCAACATTCATATTTGATTTTATGGAACTTCCTGGACAAATATGATAGTTCAAATGTAAATTTGTTTGTCCAACCTCATTCACCATCCTTGATTTATTAGTTAAAGCCAAAGCATTATTTCATGTTTAAGCAATTTAAATAGGGATGCCATGATGCAATATGAAATGCAAAAGTGGAAAATTATTTATATTTTCATGTACCAAGATGGGGTTGTTACAAATCTACCCCCCTTACAGGAATCTCGTCCCAAGATTCTAGGCTTGAGTGAAGAAGGCGGGATATTCCTGACGAAGACTAGTTTCACGCTCCCAGGTTGCTTCTTCTTCAGAATGGTTCGACCATTGGATCTTGAGGAACTTGATGGTTTGATTACGAGTCTTCCTTTCCGCTTCATCCAAGATGCGGACATGATGATCACGGTAAGTCAGATCCTCCTGAATGTCCAACACTTCATGATCAACCCCACGAATAGGATCCTTGAAGCAACGACAGAGTTGAGAGACATGGAACACATCATGCACATCCGGGAAATTCTCTGGGAGTTCCAACTGGTAGGAGAGATCACCTCGCTTAGCTAGGATAGTGAAAGGACCAACAAAGCGAGGTGCTAGTTTTCCCTTGATCCCGAAACGACGAACGCCTCGGAGGGGAGAGACTCGAAGATAGGCTTTGTCACCAATTACATAGTGAACCTCCTGATGTTGTTTATCGTAGTAGCTCTTTTGTCTGGACTGGGCAACCTTCAGATTCTCTCAAATAATGCGGACTTTCTCTTCAGCCTCATTGATCACATCAAGACCGAAGAGTGACCTTTCTCCGGTTTCAGACCAATTCAGAGGAGTTCGACATTTTCTCCCATAGAGAACCTCAAAGGGAGCCATTTGCAGACTAGCTTGATAACTGTTGTTGTAGGAGAACTCGGCGAGGGGGAGATACTTTTCCCAACCTTTACCGAAAGAGATGACACATGCCCGAAGCATGTCCTCTAGAACTTGGTTTACCCATTCAGTCTGACCATCAGTCTGAGGATGATAAGCAGTACTGAAGTTGAGACGGGTTCCCAGAGCATTTTGGAAGCTCTGCCAGAATCTGGATACAAATAGACTCCCACGGTCCGATATAATCCTTAGAGGGACACCATGGAGAGGAACAATCCGGGCAATGTACAACTCAGCAAGTTGCTTCGCGGTTATATCCTCACGAACGGGAAGGAAGTGGGCGACCTTGGATAGATGATCAATGACTACCCAAATGGCATTATTACTTTTTTGTGACCTCGGGAAACCGGTAATGAAATCCATCCCCACTTCATCCCATTTCCACTCGGGAATGGCTATGGGGCGAAGAGTACCCGCTGGCCTTTAATGTTCAGCTTTCACACGGCGACAGACGTCACACTCAGCAACATACTCGGCAATCTCTCGCTTCATGCAAGATCACCAGAATTGACGGCGGAGATCTTGGTACATCTTGGTACTACCTAGATGAATGGAAATGGGTGATTCATGAGCTTCTGAGAGTATCAACCCTTTTGTATTCCCACTCTTGGGCACCACTAGACGGTCACCAAAGTAGACAACACCGTTGCCATCAACAGAGAAACAATTGGCTTTCCCACTAGCTATTTTCTCTTTGATTTCAAGGATGTCAGCATCTTGCTGCTGGGCTGCCTTGATCTCATCCTCAAGAGTGGACTTGATCTCTAAGTTTGCCAGAAATCCGGAAGGAACAATCTCCAGATTCAATCGAGCAAATTCCTCATGGAGAGCAGGTTGGGCCTTTTCAATTATCAAGGTGTTGCAATAAGCCTTGCGACTCAGAGCATCTGCCACGACGTTGGCCTTGCCAGGCTGATAGTTGAGGGTCACATCATAGTCTTTGATTAATTCCAACCATCTTCTCTGTCTAAGATTCAGATCTGGCTGGGTGAAGAGATACTTCAGACTTTGATGATCCGAGAAGATTTCGCAACGGTTGCCCAACAAGTAGGGCCTCCATTGCTTCAGAGCATGAACAACGACAACAAGCTCTAGATCATGAGTTGGGTAGTTGTGCTCATGCGGTTTGAGTTGACGAGAAGCATAGGCCACCACATGGCCTTCTTGCATTAGCACACAGCCCAAACCTTGTAAAGAGGCGTCACAGTAGACGACAAAGTTCTTGTCTGTATCTGGGAGGACAAGCACAGGAGTGGTCGTGAGTTTGACTTTTAGAGTTTGGAAGCTCTCTTCAGCCTTGTCTAACCACACAAATTTCTTATCTTTCTTGAGAAGGTCAGTCAAAGCCTTGGCGATCTTGGAAAAGCCCTCGATGAATCGGCGGTAATAACCCGCCAACCCAAGGAAGCTACGGATATCTTTGACGGACTTGGGAGTAGGCCAATCCAGAATTGAATGAATCTTGTCGGGTATAACAGCCACCCCAGCAGCTGACACCACATGACCTAGGAAGATGAGCTCCTTTAACCAAAACTCACACTTGGAGAACTTGGGATAGAGACGATGATCACGTAGCTTGGTCAGAACTAGCTGAAGATGCTCAGCATGCTCTTCTTCGGTTTTGGAGTAGACAAGGATGTCATCAATGTAAATTATGACGAACTTGTCGAGGTACTCGTGGAAAATGGAGTTCATAAGCCTCATGAATGTTGCCGGGGCATTGGTGAGACCAAAGGACATGACGGTATACTCATATAGGCCATAACGAGTAGTGAAAGCCGTCTTCGGAATATCCTCCTTTCTGATTTTGATCTGATGGTAGCCTGACCTCAGATCCATCTTGGAGAATATAGTTGCACCAGCTAGCTGATCGAATAGGTCAGTTATTCGGGGAATAGGATACTTGTTCTTGATGGTTACCGCATTCAAAGGGCGCTAATCAACAACAAGACAAGGAACATTTGAATCCCTCTTCTTGACAAAGATGACCGGGCAGCCCCAAGGTGAGCTACTAGGCCGAATGAACTCCTTCTCCACCAACTCATCAATTTGTTTCTTCAGCTCAGTCAGCTCTTCCGCTGGCATGCGGTAGGGCCTTTTGGAAATTGGAGCAGTTCCCGGAACCAATTCAATGACAAACTCCACACTTCGACCAGGTGGCATGCTAGGCAATTCCTCAGGAAAGACATCGGGGAAATCACACACCACCGCTACCTCATGCATTTCAGGTGGGGTGGTTCCTTCCATGAAACATAGGCTGATCTCCGGAGAGAGAGGTGTGGCAGCGGATGGAACTACGGATGAAGGGGACCAGTAACGCACTAGCTCGTAGGTTGGGTGGCTCACTGTGACAGTCTTGGCAGCACAATCCAAGTTGGCCTGATACTTGACTAGCCAATCCATGCCCAGAATGGCATCTATTCCATCGGGCTTCAGAGCTATCAACGAGAACGGAAAGGGTATTGACCCTATAGAAACCTGAACCTCAGGAGCGATCCATTTGGTGTGCCAACTATAGCCTGGTGTCTTGACCACTAGGGGGGAGTCCATGTTCACAAACGGTATTTGATGGTTGTGTGCATATGCTATGGATATGAATGAATGCGATGCTCCAGAATCAAACAAGACTGAAGCTGGATATTCATTTATTCGAAGCGTACCCATGAGAACTCCGGGGTCCTCTTCCACTCCTTCAGCTGAGACGTGGTTCAGGCGACCACGGCTGACAGTCATAGTCTTGGCCGCTGGTGTAGAGGGAGCTGGTGCTGGTGTTGCGGTAGCCGGTGCTTTCTGGGGACACTCCCTGGAGTAGTGCCCCGGCTGGCCACAGCTGTAGCAAGTGGGCCTCGGTGGTGGTGGAGGCAGCTGAGGGCGGAAACCACTTCCAGCCGCACCCAAGGTCGAGGTAGCTGGGCGAGGCAGAGGTGGCCGGTACCCTGAAGGCCTAGGCACGAAAGAAGCACGAGGCACATCACTGAAGGGCACAAAGACCCTGCGCTTCTTGCCCTTAGAAGAAGAGGAGCTCTGATTGTCCATTGGAGCTGGCCTCTGGAAGACTCCAGCTCCTTCCTACCTTGCTCCATAGTGAGAGCCTGGTTATAGAGCTCCTGGTAGGACTGGAAATTGAAGGGGCAGGAGCTCATATCGGAGCCGAGGTGCAAGCCCCTTGCAGAACAGATACTGCTTGTCCTCATCATTGGTCACGTCCCGAGGGGCGAAACGGGAGAGGTGGTTGAACTCACGCCCATAAGATTGGACGTCCATGCATCCCTGGGTCATATCTAGGAACTCCCTCCTCTTGAGGTCCATGATGGGCTTGGGGATGTACGTCGCACGAAAGGCGGTGCGGAACTCCGCCCAGGTGAAGACATGGCCAGCGTGAAACATTGACACGTGGCTCTCCCATCAGGAACCAGCGGCTCCATTCAGAAGGTAGGTGGCGAAGTTCACTTGTATCGCCACCGGAACATGCAAGGCGGCGAACTTGCGCTCGAGGGAACGAAGCCAGTCATCCGCATCAAGCGGCTCTCTAGCTTCAGAGAAAATGGGAGGTTGGGACCGCAAGAACTCAGTGAGAGTGTTACAGTCATTGTTCCTCCGTGCCCCTTGTTGCACCAACTGCTCGAGTAGACGCTCATTGCGCAGTCGGTTTTCCTCAATAGCCATTAGAACCTCCGCCATTGAGGGTGGCGGCGGTGGCTCAGGATCGCCTGGGTAACCACGACGAGTAGGATCCATTCTGAAGATTTGGAACAAGAACATAGTTAGTAACCATCTCCGGATAGTTAGGATAGATCATTAGAGTCCTTCCTGATAAAGAGATTTAAGATGGCACTAACACGAATGAAAAGAACAAAACAACCACGTGTGACACCACATCAACGCGGCGGTAGCAAACAAAAGTAAAGGACTCGAGACGAACACCGGACGGTAAGAACCCAACCCCGAGAACCCAAAACCTTGACACAACGGTTAAAACAAATAGAGATAAGATAACTCAGAGTAGAGCGAGTTGGGTAAGGAGTAAAAAGAATCCTAAGAGGGTTTTCACAACTCATTTTTAGGTTATAGATAATTTTCTCGACACTAGACTCGACATCGACCAATATAATGGGTTTCTTACAGGCAGTCCTGCTCTGATACCAACTTGTAGCGCCCCGACCCCGGAATTATACAGAGAGGCTATGTAACCCACAGGCTATGCTACACAATTGAAGGGCATGGGGTTACCGCTCCCACGCAACACATCGATCATGCCATAAACACTGGCATAGCTATCAATGTATACTAAAGAGATCAAGACTTGTGGAACAACTGGCACATCACAGACTCTACGACACAAAGATCATATAGCAACTCATATAACGAGAAAGATACAAATTACACAACAGGGGTCACAGACCCATCAGTACAGCATGCGGAAGCGAAGTAGTTGTCTAATACAACAAGATCCAAAATATGGCCTAAGAGGCCTACAGTTAAACATTCCCAGCCAGCTTGTTCCACGATGTCCCAAGCTGCCACCTGGGAACCCCAGACTACTTGTCGATGTCAACGAAGAACCCACCTGTCTACTCGGTGACGTCCTCCTCTGAAACAATTAATAATCAACAAAGAGAGACTGAGTACGACGTACTCGCAAGTTTAGTAGGGCGATATAGGCCCAATGATGACATGGCTCTAAAGCTGTATAGTAGTTGTTTTGCATAAAGCTAGTTTTCATTTTTAAATACATAACTCAAGGCATCGACTACTCAGAAGGTTTTTCTCAAAGGGGTAAGATAGTAAACATCGTTCTTCGGTTCACCTTGAACCACAAGTAGCCAGAAATCACCTCTCAACTCCACCAAGGTACTCCCCCGAATCACCCTCGAGGAAATGAACCTTTTAACACACGTTGAGTTGCAACCTCTAGTTGCCAAATTTTAATTAAGTTTCATGTTTACTATGATCCCGTAAATCCATTCCCAAGGCGTCCATAACCGCGGACACGGCTTTTCGAAAAGATTAAACCCTGCAGGGGTGTACTAATTTACCCATTGGTACAGTCCGGCTCGCCTGATTAGCTCTCTTCCGGGGAAAGCTGGCAAGTGGGCGCGGTTAAACCTTTATCTCGCGTGAGACTATCCAAGGATCATCTGTGGCGACAGGTCAGATTTATCCAGCCTATTTCAGCCCCTGCCTCCTGTTGGGAATATGCCCTAGAGGCAATAATAAAATGGTTTATTAGCATATTCATGTTTATGATAATAGTTTATTCTCCATGCTATAATTGTATTAACCGGAAACATAATACATGTGTGGAATATAAACAACCAGTTGTCCCTAGTAAGCCTCTACCAGACTGGTTCGTTAGTCAAGAGATGGTTAGAGTTTCCTAACCATGGACTTGTTATAGTCATTTGATAACGGAGTCATATCATTAAGAGTAATGATGTGATGGACAAGACCCAAATGATAAAGAGTTGCAATTGATTGTGTCACACAGTTTCATTGCCAACACTTTTAGTATGCCAAGTATAGTTTCCTTAGACCATGAGATTATGTCACTCCCGTTTACCGGAGGAATACTTTGTGTACATCAAACGTCACTTCGTAACTGGGTGATTATAAAGGTGGCTTTCAGGTATCTCCGATGGTATTTGTTGGGTGACATGAATCAAGATTGGGATTTGTCCTTCCTTGTGACGGAAAAGATATCTCTGGGCCCTCTCGGTAATATAGCATCAGAAAGGTTGCAACCATGTGATTAAGTGTTAATCACGGAGATCCTATATTATGGACGAGTAAAGAGAATTTGCCAGGTAACGAGATAGAACTAGATATGGAGATATCGACGATCAAATCTCGGGCAAATTAAATATCGGTGAGACAAAGGGAATCGTATACGAGATTAAGAATCTCCGGCATCGTGGTTCAATCGATAAGAACTTCGTTGAATATGTAGGAGTCAATATGGGCATCCCGGTCCCGCTATTGATTATTGATCGGATCATGTCTACATGTTCTCGAACCCGTAGGGTCACACACTTAACACTCCGATGTAGCTAGGGTTAGCGATGAGATAATTGATGGTTTGAACGAATGGTGATTCGGAGTCTCAGATAGGATCCCGGACGTCACGAGGAGTTCCGGAAGAGTCCGGAGAATAAGATTCATACATGGAAAGTGGTTTCCGGAGGTATCGGAAAAGTTCCGGGAATTTTCCAGCAGAGTACCGGAATATTCTAGAAGGTTCTAGAGGAGTCTAGAAGTGGGGCCCATAGGAGTATGGGGCCCACATGGACCAAAGGGGGTGCAGCAACCACTTGGGCTGCGCACCACCCAAAGGCCCACATGGGCCTAGCCGGCCAAGCCAATGGGGCCCAAAGGGGGGGCGCTCCAACTTGAGGGGCAAGAAAGCCCTAGGCCGGCCGGCCTAGGGTTTCCCCCTGGCCGCCACCTATATAAAGGGGGGTTGGGGTGCGGCACACCCTGATTTAAGGCTTGCCCTAGACGCACCCCCTTCCCTTGGCCGCCGCCTCCCTTTGCCCTAACCCTAGTGCGCCACCCCTCCCCGTAGGGCTGCCGCCATCCTCTTCACAAAAGCTGCCGCACCACCCCTAGATGTAGGGCTGCTGCTGCGCCTCCTCCTCTCCCTCCCCTCTTGCTTGGCTTGGCGAAGCCATGCTCGTGGAGATATACACCATCAACGCCACCACAACCATCGTGGTGCCGAGATCTATCTAGCCACTCCCTCCTTGCTTGCGAGATCAAGAAGGCGGAGTCTACATCGAGCCGTACGTATGGATACTACGGAGGTGCTACTCGTTGCGGCGCTTCATTGGATTGGATCTTCGAGGAAATACATCTCCTCGTGACTAGATGAGTCTAGTTGCGGGGATCGACTAGCCAACCCCTGCACCGACAAAACGCGTTTGTTCGATCTTCAAGGGTAAGAGATTGGATCTCGCCTTCGCTACCTTCGTCTAATAGATCTAGATCCTTGGGGTTTCTTCCACTTGTTTCGTAGGAAAATTTTTGTTTTCTATGCAACGTCTAGGCCTGGAATTCGAGCCGAGCCGGCTCGGCTCGGCTCGCTCAAACTCGGTCAAGTGACGAGCTACTCGAACTCGGCTCGTTCAACAAAACGAGTCCAGAAGTTAAGCTCGGCTCGGCTCGCTGAACTCGCGAGCTACTCGCGAGTAGCTCGTTAAAAGCAGATGGGGGCGACGAGTGCACGACCGGCGACCGGCAGTGACGAGGACGAGCACGACCGGCGGCCAGCACTGACGGGGACGAGCACGGCCGGCGGCCGGCGGGCAGTAGGGATGGGGACGAGCATGACTGGCGGCAGGCATGACGGGGACGAGCAGAACCGGCGGCCGGCAGTGATGAGGACGAGCACATACGGCGGCCGGCAGTGACGAGGATGAGCACAACCGGCGGCCGGCACTGACGGGAACGAGCACGGCCGGCACTGACGAGGATGAGCACGGCCGGCAGCCGGCAGGGATTAGGAGTAGGGACAGGGACAGGGCGCCGCCGGCCCGCACTGATCGATTGGTCTGGGAATGAATAGGTAACCCTAGTCCTGTCGTGCATTTGTTCAGGAATAAGTGGACTTGGGCCTAAAAGATCTCTAGTTGGGCCGCTTGGGTTAAATTAGACAAGCAGGAGGCATTATAATTCTAATTTTAAGCGAGCTAAACGAGCTAAACGAGTACTCGTTAGCTCGGCTCGTTTAGCTCGAACTCGTTTAACAGAAAATCTGGAAGCTCGGCTCGGCTCGTTTATTTCCGAGTTCGAGTCGAGACGAGTCGAGTCGCGACTTGATCATTTAACTCGCGAGTTTCGAGTTTTAGTTCCAGGCCTAGCAACGTCCCCATCAGTGGTATCAGAGCCTAGATCTATTCGTAGATGTTGGTGCGATTAGAACACAAGGAGTTGTGGGCGTTGATATTTTAAGTTGCTACCTTCTCGCGTGCACTTTGTATCTTTGCGGTATTGTGAGATTGAAGCGGCCCGGACCAACCTTACTCGTCCACGTACGAGAGACCAGTTCCACGACAGACATGCAACTTGTATTGCATAAGTGGCTAGCTGGTGTCTGTTTCTCTTGCTCTAGTGAAGATGCAATTTTCAATGGAAGGCCTTTCAAAAGGATGAGTAAATAAGCAACTACTATATCACCGTTGTGGTTTTGCGTAGATTAGAACGGTTCTATCTCGTTGACCCAAGCCACGTAAAAATTGAATAAACAAAGTAGAGGACGTCTAACTTGTTTTTGCAGGGGGGGGGGTCATGTGATGTGGTATGGCCAATGTGTGATTTGTGATAATGTATGCAATGATCATGTTTGTAATCTTTCACGACTTGCATGTCGATGAGTACGACAACCGACATGAGCCATATGGTTGTCTATTATTTTATGTGACCTGCGTGTAACAGCCCCAGATTAGCACCCTAAAATATGGGCCAATTTTTTTTTCACTTTTTGTTTTGCATTGCATCATGGCATCCATTTAAAATTTGCTAATCTAAATAAAGCAACACTTGGAAATTAAAGGCTAGGGAAGCAAAACCTTTCGTCACATCTCCAAACTAAATGCATTGCCAAAATGGCCAAACCAAATGCAAAGCTCAAGTTGGCAAAATACATTATTCTTGCTTCCAAATTGTTTAGGAAGTTCCAAATTTTGCTTCTTATCCCCAATTCTCAATTTCCAAACTTTGTCAACTGAGAAATAAATATGAGGATTTAAATTGGCTTCATTCCATTTCTAATTTTGGAACCAAGTTAAGTTTTCCACAAATTCAAACTAAAATCATGGGGAGTTTCAATATGATTGTGAGAATCTCCATAAATATTTTCACTATTTTTGGAAATGCTTAAGTCCTCCAAATAAATGAATTTGGGAAATTATGAAAATTGCTTTTAGTAAACCCTATGACCAATTGTGGTGCAAACCTTTTTATTTTGCCAAACCAAATTTTGTGGAGCACCTAAAGGTCATTTGGAGACTATATGAATTTTTGTGGAATTTATAAACATCCTTAAGTGTCTCTTTTAAATTGCTAAAGTTGCTACCGGACCTTTTTGTAATTTAAATAATTGGTACCAGGGGGTTTTTCGCAAAAGTCTTTCTCTCTCCTCTCTCACAGTGGCGACATGGGCGCTGGCGCCATGCCGCGCACGCGGTCGTCGCCCCACCTGCTCCCTTGGAGGTCCAAGACCACACCGAGTGCGCCCACTTGCACCCCTCCTACTCTCCTCCCCTTTCCGCCCGCTTTTTCTGGATCGAGGTCGCCATTCTTCTCTCCCCCGAGCTCCTCCACCGCCGCCACGTTGCCGAGCTCGCCTCCGTCGCCTGGGACCTCCCCGCACGAATCGAAGGGCGCTCCTAGCTCCGCCGCCTCGTCCTCTTTCTCCACACCCACGGAATTGAGCTGGGGTCGCTCGGTTCGTCGCCTTCGTCCTCAACCGCGGTCGTCGCCCGTCAGTCCCGCTTCCGGCATCCTCGACCACCCCGCTGTCGTCGAGCAACCACGAGTCAACGGAGGTGAGATCCTCCTTCTTTTAAGCTTCCTCCCGCGCCCCTCCCCCTCTCCTCACCGCCGGTCACCTGGCGCCGTCGCCGTCGGTCGCTCTCCCGCCGTTGCCGTGCGCCCGGCCTGGCGCCCGGCCTGGACCGGCCGGGAGGCCGGCAGCCTCTGGCGCTGCCCCGGCCTAACACCCGGACTGGGCCGGCCTCGAGGCCGGCCTCCTCTGCCTCCATCCCTGCCTGAAACCGGCCTGGGCCGACCTGTGGGCCGGCCCGTACAGTAAAAACAGAAAATGGTTTAAATTGAAATAATTCATAACTTTTCAAATATTGCTCCAATTTTAGCAAATCAAATACCATTTTGATCAGGAAAACAAACCCTACAATATGAAATCATTGTGACATTATTTTGAAACCATATTTTTGCTGTTTATTTAAGAATTCCTAAAATGGGCTAAATAATACCGATTTTGAGAAATTCATAACTTATTAAATATTGATCCAAAAATTATGAATAAAATATCAATGTGATCCACACTTCAAATGCTATCCAATTATGCACTTATCACATCATGATCACAAATTCTTATTCGATATTATTCATAATTTGTTTAAATGAATTAAATTCAATTATTTATTTAATTTGCTATTTATTCATCGGTACTCCGAAAATTACAAATAAAGTACCAAAATGATCAGAATGACAAACCCTATCCAATCATGTCATGTTCATGCATATTTGAGCCACTTCTCTAATAATTTGATAGTTTATGAAGAATGTGGTCACTAAGAAGAATATGGGGTTGTTCCCAAATAATTGCACTAATTATTTGGAACTCCATTTAATTTGTTAGATAAATTAAATGCTAATATCTTTGCATCAAATTGACATGTCATCATGTGATTGAGCATTGCACCTTGTGTTCTGGTGATTTATTTGTTCTTTGTATTTCTTTTGGGTATCGATAGATTCCGGAGTCGAGGTTAATGCTACTTACCCCGACGAGCAGTACTTCACGCCCGGGCATCAAGGCAAGAGATAACCTAACCTTCTTGGCATTCTAGCATCCTATGATTTTATCAACTTATTTTATCCACCATAATATTGCATGCGATTCAAATGTTTCTTTTGACCAAAACATAGAGAATCCTATGATTGCATGTTTTCCCCGAGCCAATCACATGTATCCCTACCTATGAACCCTAGTGTTGATGTGTTGGCCGGGTAAAAAATATAATTGTTGGTTATATGCTTAGCCATGCTTACAAATGCTTAGTTGAAATACTAGTTATGTCCGTTGTTAATTCCATAATTATTGATGTTGATGGAAGGATTCGGGCCTGGTGGATATTTGTGTTGCTTAATTAAAATGCTAAGACGGCTTGGGTGAGTTGCCATCGGGGATGGTGTTTTGCCTCACTCTAGCCCCTAGGTGCGAGTTCTTGTCTCTAGACTCAAGATCGAGCGTGCTGCCATTGGTGGGTGTATGGGCGCCTTACTGACCGAATAATTTGTGAGGGTCTTGTCAAGGGTCCTCTAGTTTGCTATTACCATTTGTGCGTGAGTGGTGTGGGTGGAAAAGGAAACGAGGATGGTGGTGTTTAGGATGTGGCCGCGGGGCAGGGCGCTGGGAGCGCTGAACCTGTCCTTCCGCACACTGATGGTCCTTGAGTAAGCCTCATGCATTGTAAAGGTCTAACCGTGCCCGCTCGCCGGCCTTCCCCGGAAGAGGGCCAACTAGGTGAGCCAGACGGTACCAATGGGTAAAATAGTACACCCCTGCAGGGTTAAATCTTTTCGAAAAGCCGTGTCCGCGGTTATGGACGACTTGGGAACGGATATACGAGACCATAGAGAAAGTTAACCTAATTGATATAGCAGCTAAAGGTTGCATGACAACGTGTGACCAAAGGTTCATTTCCTCGAGGGGGAGTCGAGGGAGTGCCTTTGTGTGAGATGAGTGGTGATGGTTACAAGTAGGTTCGACGAGAACCGAATATGAAATGTTACTCTCTTGTCCCCTTTTTGAAAAATATTCTGAATAGACGATGCCTTGTGTCTTTACATCTTTTAAATGAAAATCTAGCTTTATGCAAAATAGCTACATATTACAGCTTTAGAGCCTCCGTCACTCATTGGGCCTATATCGCCCTACTAAACTTGCGAGTACATCGTACTCAGTCTCTCTTTGCTGCCTTTATAATTGTATTTCAGAGGAGGAGGACACCGAGCAGCTAGGTGGGTTCTTCGTTGACGTTGACTACTAGTTTGGGGTTCCCAGGTGGCAGCTTGGGACCGTGGAACAAGCTGGCTTGGGTGATGTTTATCTGTAGGCCTCTTAGGCCATATTATGCATCTTGTTGTATTAGACAACGCTACCCGCTTCCGCTTGATGAATTGTTGGTCTGTGACCTTTTGTTGTGTAATATTTGTATTCTTCTCGTTATAAGAGTTGCTATATGATTTCTGTGTCGTAGAGTCATGCAATGTGCCAGTTGTTCCACAAGTCTCGGTCTCTTTACTATACATGGAAGCGATGTCTAAGCTTATGGCATGATCGAGGTGTTGTGTGCCGATGATCCATTCCGAGCACACCTGCCAATGAGTTTTGGCCTGGGATTGGTAAACCCAGTAACCCTCGATTGTGTAGCATGACCGGTTACACATCGTTCCACTGTATAGTTCTGGGGTCGGGGCGTTACACTGCGTGTCATTGAATCACCATGTAATTGCTTACTTTATTGCTAAGAGTAGCATTAGTTGTAGTTGCAATAGTTGGTGGGCAACCATGGTGATGGCGCCACAATGATGGAGATCATGCCAGTGCTTTGGAGATCGAGATCAAAGGCATAAGAAGAAAGGCCATATCATATCACAATTATGAATTGCATGTGATGTTAATCCTTTTATGCACCTTATTGTTATGCTTAGATGTGATCGCGACGGTAGCATGATAAGGTGATCTCTCATGTTAATATCAAGATGTGTTCTCCCCTAGTATGCACCGTTGCCAAAGATCTTCGTTTCGAAGCACCACGTGATGATCGGGTGTGATAGATTCTACGTTCACATACAACGGGTGTAAGCCAGTTTACACATGCGGAAATACTACGGTTTCCTTGACGAGCCTAGCATGTACAGACATGGCCTCGGAACACAAGAACCGAAAGGTTGAACACGAGTCATATGAATGATATGATCAACGTGGTGACGTTCACCATTTAAGCTACATCATCTCACGTGATGATCGGTTGTGGTGTAGTGGATTTGGATCGTGTGTCACTAAAACAACCTGAGAGATGTTGAGTTTAGTGGGAGTTCATGTAGTAAATTTGATTAAGATGAACTAAAATTATCATAAACAAAAGTCCTAAAGATATCTTTGCAAAAATTCCTTGTAGATCATGGTCGACTACGGTAGTCTGATCGTTGCTGAAAAACTGCGTCTCGATGGGTCAAATTTGTTGGGTAGTACATGCGTCTGAGATAAGTCCTACACACCAATGCTGAGCTCTACGTGTTAGATGAACCATTAGAAGAATACCCAAATATTTCTGCAAGCTATGAAGAGTACATGGAGTGGTTTTGAACCACCTACTTGAAAGTCAAGTGGATGATGTGCACCTTCATGAATTCTGACCTAAGTAGACAATTCAAGAACTTGACTGCAATGGAGATTGTTGGTGAGCTAGAAAATAGATTTTCAACACAAGTTAGAATTGTAAGGTTCGAATGTCTGAACGGTTTTCTTTCACTCAAGATGGAAGAGAACACTTGCTTGGAACAACACCTGAGGATAATGCATGAGATACATCATCGTCTAGTGCTTGTTTGGAACCACGAGCTGAATGACGATTTCGCGATAGATGGAGTGCTACACTCGCTTCTCCCCAGCTTCAAGAATTATGTCAGAGACTAGGTCATGGGAAGGGATTTGATCACTTTCTATGAATTTGTGTCTCGGCTGCGTCATGTCAAAGCGGAACCCATAGCAAGAGAAGTTGACAATGCAGAAAGTATATAGTGATATACAAGTTATAAATGTTTAAAGTCCAAATTGCAATTGTGGCGGTTTTGATAAGTATTTGATACTCATTCTGGTTTATGAAAACAGAACCTGCTGCTTAAGATTTGCATAAAGGATCTGGGAAGACATTGCGGAATGGTGGCAATCAATGAGTTGATGCTGGCAACGATCTCTCTCTACATTTATCGTTTTGATTAGAGGATTTGAATAAGTTTTGTAATCGAATTAAGTGTGATTTTAATTAGTGTGTCTTGCTTATGTGAGACGGTTATTCATGTTGAAGACAATGGTTGTTCTATTTTCATGAGTGATGCTTTTTGGAAATCACAAGTTTTCGATTATAAGTGTACTATTCTTATTATAATCTAGATGATAAATTGCTTGAACATTTATAAATAAGAGACATACTAAAGATATCCAAAACTTAATAATGACAATTGTTTTTAGTCGTGCTAAAGATTGAATAAACATTTTGATGTTTTATCAATGCGCCTTATTGAAGGAGTATGAATAAAATGCCACCCTTTGGAAGTGTGTCATGAGTTGCCGAAAATAAAACACAAGTATTGGTTGTATTTTCAGCAAATGTTAGATGTCATTATTTTGTGCACTCCATCATAAATGATATGAGTAAATAGATGTATTTTTTCAAGTTATGATATTTGATGAGATCAAATAAAATTCTGGAGTTTAGGATATTAAGTTAACAAGAAAATTGAGTCTTTGTGATTTGATCAAAAGAGACGAAATATTTGAGTTATATGTTGGTATGTGGACTTGTGACAAGTGTTATCACAAACTACAATGTTTAGAATATTTCAAAGGCGTTTGATATATCCTAAGATATCGTAATCACGCACTATTCGATATTGTGTGGTCTCAAAGAAGGGTTTTTACTTCGGGGTTTAATAATAGCATTTAGATTTATTTGATAAACACTCTGTTTAGAAATAAGGGTCTATATGTGATTCGCATAAATTTTTCATATGAGTTATGAGAAAAGGTGGTTTCATTAATTATGAGATAATTAGAGACTATTGCGAATAATGTTGTAGTATATTCATAAGTATGACTATGAATGTGATTCCACAATATGAGACTAAAAGGGGCAAACCAATTTGTTGGTTGTGCTAAGTATTTTAGTGGTTTATCGTGAAAAGGTTTCATTGATAAAAGAATTGATGGAATAAATGGAAAAGCTAAAACCTTGCTTGTTTATGTATCAAGTGGCACATATGTAAAGTGCTATGTTGGTTAAAACTTGACACATGAAGGAATTAATGATGGTGATCATTGAATTTCGGTTTGGCTTGTCTAAAGAAAAGTAGGATTCAAGAATATTAAATTTTGTCAGGTTACAAAATAATATTCATGATTTACTTGTCATGTTTGAGAAACAAGACATACCTACGAAACTACAAGGAAGAAATAGAAGCCTTAAATACGAAAGTGACTAAGAGTCATTCGATGTTAAGTTTAAATCACAAAGTAATTGTTGCTTGATTTTGTGAAAGTGATGTTTCACATATTTATTCCTCAAAAGGGGTTTTGTAGAGAATAAATAAAACTTAAAGCTAGTAAAGTACTAGCGTTTCGTATATGAGTTCTCGAATTTTAAAAGTTAATTAAGAATTTTGGAGGTGTTCAAAATATCGATAAAGTGCATAAGAAACAGAGTGGGATCTAATTAAGATATGTGGTGACATATGTTAAGTTAGAGCAGAAACTATTTTCCATGATCAAAATATGTGGTGACATATGTTTGAGTGGGATCTAGTTAATCATGGTCAAATATAGAACATATTTCTGAGTGGGAGCCAAAGTGGTTTCACAATTTAATATGTGTATGGTGTATATTTGAGTGGGAGTTTACAACATCTTGTTTGTGTGAAATGGAGATTTCACAAATGTTGTAAATAAGTCAGGAACCAAGGTATAACTTGTGAAGTTAGAAATTGAACATCAAATATCTATGGAGATAGATGTATCTATGGTGGATAGATATGTTTGATAAACATTATGTCAGGATGTTTAACCTAAGTAAGATTTTGAAGGAGTTCAAAATGGAACAAGTGAAGAAAGGTTCATTTGCTTGTGAGAAATAGGTGAAACATTGAGTTGATAACTCAGTACAAAATTGATGGTTGGAGGATATGTTGGTATTCACTATGAATTGTTCATAGGACTAAAACATATAAAGAACCATGTGTTTGTATTTGACGATATGTGACCCAAGTTCTTGGTTAGAAGAACATGTTAAATGAGGAGTCATTTTTCATGGAGTTGAGATAATAGAATCTAGATGTTGGTAGACTTGGTTGAAGTCATAAAACCAAACTAGATTGGAGATCTCTTAAAGTTAGAAGCGCAGCGAAAGCGTGATCGGAAATATCGAAGTGACATGGGTGCACTGTCGACTTGTTGAGTCTACAACATATAGGAGTATATGATTAATTCAAGGATTAAAAGATATAATATTATGGTTTGAGAAATTTTGTTTCAAGATTGAGTGAGTTCCGGGTGCACATGCTATGTGAAAGTTCCTTTTGACTGATCATACGTTATGTAGGCATAATGGGAAACAAAAAATCTCACTCTTTAAACAAACATATTATATTCATCATATGATGATGAGAATTATCATGTGATGATAATAGGTTTATCATGAGATGATAAAGTAATGTCAAATTAGGTGACATTAACGTTTTGCAAAGAACATAAAGAACTGTATAGTACAGAACACGGACAGAACCTCTTCCACAAGCAAACATGATCAGCGCTGAGACTCCATGAGTGTTAGACACCATGAGTGTTGGATCAAGAAAATGTAAAATAGATTATTGACTCTAGTGCAAGTGGGAGACTATTGGGAATATGCCCTAGAGGCAATAATAAAATGGTTTATTAGCATATTCATGTTTATGATAATAGTTTATTCTCCGTGCTATAATTGTATTAACCGAAAACATAATACATGTGTGGAATATAAACAACCAGTTGTCCCTAGTAAGCCTCTACCAGACTGGTTTGTTAGTCAAGAGATGGTTAGAGTTTCCTAACCATGGACTTGTTATAGTCACTTGATAACGGAGTCATATCATTAGGAGTAATGATGTGATGGACAAGACTAAAAATGATAAAGAGTTGCAATTGATCGTGTCACACAGTTTCATTGCCAACACTTTTAGTATGCCAAGTATAGTTTACTTAGACCATGAGATTATGTCACTCCCATTTACCGGAGGAATACTTTGTGGACATCAAACGTCACTTCGTAACTGGGTGATTATAAAGGTGGCTTTCAGGTATCTCCGATGGTATTTGTTGGGTGACATGAATCAAGATTGGGATTTGTCCTTCCTTGTGACGGAAAAGATATCTCTAGGCCCTCTCGGTAATATAGCATCAGAAAGGTTGCAACCATGTGATTAAGTGTTAATCACGGAGATCCTATATTATGGACGAGTAAAGAGAATTTGCCAGGTAACGAGATAGAACTAGATATGGAGATATCGACGATCAAATCTCGGGCAAATTAAATATCGGTGAGACAAAGGGAATCGTATACGAGATTAAGAATCTCCCGGCATCGTGGTTCAATCGATAAGAACTTCGTTGAATATGTAGGAGTCAATATGGGCATCCCGGTCCCGCTATTGATTATTGATCGGATCATGTCTACATGTTCTCGAACCCGTAGGGTCACACACTTAACGCTCCGATGTAGCTAGGGTTAGCGATGAGGTAATTGATGGTATGAACGAATGGTGATTCGGAGTCTCGGATAGGATCCCGGATGTCACGAGGAGTTCCGGAAGAGTCCGGAGAATAAGATTCATATATGGAAAGTGGTTTCCGGAGGTATCGGAAAAGTTCCGGGAATTTTCCGGCAGAGTACCGGAATATTCTAGAAGGTTCTAGAGGAGTCTAGAAGTGGGGCCCATAGGAGTATGGGGCCCACATGGACCAAAGGGGGTGCAGCAACCACTTGGGCTGCGCACCACCCAAAGGCCCACATGGGCCTAGCCGGCCAAGCCAATGGGGCCCAAAGGGTGTGCGCCCCAACTTGAGGGGCAAGAAAGCCCTAGGCCGGCCTAGGGTTCCCCCCTGGCCGCCACCTATATAAAGGGGGGTTGGGGTGCGGCACACCCTGATTTAAGGCTTGCCCTAGACGCACCCCCTTCCCCTGGCCGCCGCTTCCCTTTGCCCTAACCCTAGTGCGCCACCCCTCCCCGTAGGGCTGCCGCCATCCTCTCCACAAAGGCTGCCGCACCACCCATAGATGTAGGGCTGCTGCTGCGCCTCCTCCTCTCCTCTTGCTTGGCTTGGCGAAGCCATGCTCATGGAGATCTACACCATGAATGCCACCACAACCGTCGTGGTGCCGAGATCTATCTAACCACTCCGTCCTTGCTCGCGGGATCAAGAAGGCGGAGTCTACATCGAGCCGTACGTGTGGATACCACGGAGGTGCTGCTCGTTGTGGCGTTTAATCGGATTGGATCTTCGAGGAAATACATCTCCTCGCGACTAGATGAGTCTAGTTGCGGGGATCGACTAGCCAACCCCTGCATCGACAAAACGCGTTTGTTCGATCTTCAAGGGTAAGAGATTGGATCTCGCCTTCGCTACCTTCGTCTAATAGATCTAGATCCTTGGGGTTTCTTCCGCTTGTTTCGTAGGAAATTTTTTGTTTTCTATGCAACGTCCCCATCACCCCCATCGCCACATCCTAAACACCACCACACCCTATTCGCGCCATCCTCCACCTGCAACGCACACGCAAATGGAAAGCGCAAACTAGAGGAGCCTTGGATACGCCCGCAAAAGTTATTTAGTTAGTAAGGCGCCCATACTCTCACCGATGGCAGAACGCTCAAACCTTGGTTCCGAAGACAGGAACTCGCACCTAGGGGCAAGAATGAGGCAAAACACCATCCCCGATGGCAACTCATCCAAGTCTTTTAAGCATCTTAATTAAGAAACCACAAGTATCCACCATGTCCGAACATTCCATCAACATCATAATTATGGAAATAAATCACCGGACAATTTAGCATTTGACTAAGCATGGCTAAGCATAGCTAAGCATATATATACAACAGTTATATCCTTAACTCAGGCCATCACATCAAACCTATGGTTCATTGGAGGGGAAACATGTGATTGTTTAGGGAACATGCAACTCATAGGATACGCTATGTTTTGTCCAAAAATTGACAATGGAATCGAATGCAATATTATGGTGGATAAAATAATTGTATAAAACAATAGGATGCTATATGCCAAGAAGGCTAGGTTATCTCTTGCCTTGCTGACGGGGCGTGTAGTACGGATCGTCGGGGTAGGTAGGGGAACCCTCGACTCCTGAAATCTATCGATACCCAAACAATCATAGAAGAACAAATAAATAACACGAAGACAAGGTGCAATGCACAATCATGATGACATGTCAAGTTTATGCAATGATCTCACCATATAATTTAGCTAACAATTTTAATGGAGTTCCAAATAATTAGTGCAATTATTTGGAAGCAACCCCATATTTAACTTAATGGTCATGTTGCTTATGAATTATTACATTACTAAAATGTGACTTAAATATGAACGAACATGGCATGAATAGATAGGTATTGCTTTACTGATCGTTTTGGTACCTCGTTTGGAATTTTCCGAGTACCGGTGAATAAATAGTGAAATAAATGATTATTTGAATTTAATTCTTTTAACCAAATAAGAAATAACATCAAAGGAAAATGTGTTGTCATGATGTGATATTAGCATGATTAGATAGCATTTGAAATGCTGAGCACTTTGATATTTTATTCACAATTTTTGGTTAATTATTTATCAAGTTATGATTTTCCCGATATTGTTATTACTTTTGTCATTTTAATAAATTCTTGATAAACATCAAGGATATAGTTTCAAAAGACCATTACAATGACACTAACATGTAGAGTTTGTTTTTCTGAACAATTTGGTATTTTATTTGCTAAATTTGAAGCAATATTCAATTACTTATTAATTTTTTTAAAAAAATTCCAAAAAGGAAAACAAAACTGGCAGGCCGGCCTCCAAACCGGCCAGGCCGGCCCACAGGCCGGGCAACCATCCGAGGTAGCCGGCCTTTTTGGCCGGCCCAGACCGGGCACTCGGGCCGGGCTAGCACCCGAGGCTGCCGGCCTCCTGGCCGGCCGGGCCGGTCTCCTGGCCGGCCGGGCCGGTCCCTAGGCCGGGCATGCACCCGAGCCTGCCGGTCTCTTGGCCGGCCCGGACTGGTGCCAGGCCGGGCACACGGGGACGGCGACGGTCGGCGGTGACCGACGGCACGGTGGCGCACAGCGGCGGTGATTTGGCGCACGAGGGAGTGAGCTGAGGGTCGCATTCGATGCGGCACGGGGTGGGCGACCTAAAACTAGCGGCGCCACCCATCTAGGGTCACCGGAGCTCGCTCGACGATGAGCTCGAGCGGCGGCGTGACAGCGAGCTACGGCGGGATCTAGCTACGATGGGGAAGGGAGAGGGAGATGATGTCTCAGAGGTGGCCCGGCTCACCCTGAGTACGATGGCACGGACGGCGAGGTCGGGGGAGGCCGGACGGCGGCGCTGTGGTGCTCGGAGGTGGCGGCCGGAGGCGGAAGGGAACGGCGGCGCTCTCGCGGTAGAGAGCGCCCCGGCTCGATTCAACTGGCGGGGAGGGAGTGGACGACGCGGCGGAGGCGATGGCGGCGTCGGTTTGCTTTGGGGCTGCCGGACTCGACGGCGTCCGTGACAGCGGCGGCGATAGGAGCTCGGGAAGGCCTAGGGTTAGGGTTTCCGTGAGAGAGAGAGGGAGCATGCGAGTGCAGGGTGTCGGGGAGGGCCTCCTTATCCTCGACTAGGCGCAGGGCGAGCAGCCACGCGGGAGGGAGCAGGTGAGCGGCGCGGCGCGGCATGGTGCCAGTGCCCTTCCTGGCGCCACAGTGGGGAAGGACGACGTCAGTTTGCAAAAACCCCCCTCCAGCCTCTTTTCCATTTTCCAAAATTTTAAACTATCAGGGTTTTAGATATTTAATTAAGGCCTTTAGACATTTTTATAAATTCTGGAAAAATTCATGTAACCTCCCCTTGACAGGTAGAAGCTCCACAAAAATTTGTGCTCCAAAATATAATGTTTTGATCAACATTTGTTCACAGGGTTTAAATTTGGTTATTTTTGATAATTTCCTTGCAACATTCATATTTGATTTTATGGAACTTCCTGGACAAATATGATTGTTTAAATGTAAATTTGTTTGTCCAACCTCATTCACCATCCTTGATTTATTAGTTAAAGCTAAAGCATTATTTCATGTTTAAGCAATTTAAATAGGGATGCGACGATGCAATATGGAATGCAAAAGTGGAAAAATTATTCATATTTTCATGTACCAGGATGGGGCTGTTACAAAATTCAGATGCTGGCCTTGTATATAAAACCGGAGAGAGTACAAGTTTTGTGAAGTGAAATCCACTATGGCTCTCGGGTGCATATGCCCCCGGTTTAAAAAAAAATCAAATTTTGAATTATTAAAAACTTTAAAATTATTCACGGATACATATTCACATTTTATGTGTTCACAAATTCATTTTTCGAAAATCCGATATTTTTTATGGCATGTGTAAAAATATTAAAAAAATGTCTAGAGAAAAGGCTTATTTGACCATCAAATTTTGTTGTTTTACACAAACCACAAAACATATCGGTTTTTCGTGAAATGAATTTGTAAATATATAGTATGTTATCTATGCATAACTGTTTTTTGACATTTTAAAATATCTTTTAAATCCATTTTAAATAAAAGGTAATGCATCCGTAGACAAAATACCTCATTTTTTTTTCTGTCACTCGCTTTACCCGTTAAACACACCGCCACTCCCGTGGGTTCCACCTCCAACCTCCGCGTCGGCCACCGGTCAAATCAGTCTCCCTCCCGTCCTCACCACCGGCGACGGCCGGTCACCCTTTCCTCGACTCATCGTCTCCGTCTCGTTTGGTTTCGTCGGGTTGGACTCCATTTCTCGCACACAAAAGCCTCCAATAATTAGCAGAGACGACGAAGGGAGCGAATCCGTCGCTGTTCCGGGCTCCGTCTGCTCAGAGCGATCCTCCCGCCGATCCCGTCGCTCGCCGCGCCTCGCCCAGGTGAGCATCCCGACCTCCGATTCGGTCCCAACTTCTAGGGTTGCGCCCCAAGTACTCGCAGACATCCCCGGGGTTTGGCTGTCCCGATTAGTTCGTTCGACGGGGTTCCTGCCGTGGATTCGATCCGCGCAGTCTCGCCCTCCACGCGAGCTCCCTCCCTCCCAGGGCTCGACTAGCTCTCCGGACACAGCGGCAAGGGGCTGCACGGCAGCTGGTTAGGTCCAGATTAGCTGAGCTAAATCGGCGAATAGTTCGTGATTTACATGTCTCTTCGCCGAGAGATGCGCAGGGAATGGATCGTTGGGAGTACTGGGTTCGGTTTGGATCACTAGGCTAGACGAGATAAACTACTTAGCTGTTGCTAAACTCGGATCCAGTTCTTAGCTAGTTTTAGTTGTACCTAAACAATTGCTGTAGCAAGTGTTTGAGCTTTGTTTTCTTGCAGCTTACAGTCTGTGCGGCATGGGGACTTCTTCCGGCGCGAATTTCCATCAGCAGCCCCCGCCCCAGGGGATGCTGCCGCCTCGCCACGGTGCACGGCCTCCGAGCCTGCAGACTTCCCTCTCCTTGGCCTCGTCAGAACAGGTTGGCTCGCCAGAGATGCAGGAGCCTGTGTCCAATTCTGACCAGGGGCACGACTCTGCCACAGAGAGCGCGAGTTCTAGGGAGACATGGCCTGTGGAGCCAGAACATAGCAATGCTGCTGCTGCTAGTAGTGGAGGTGGTGTGGTAAAAGTGGACAGAGCGAAGGACATGGGGAATGGTACCCCCAAGCTGCAGGTTATCCGTGGAAGCTCCCGCATTGACAGGGTTTCGCTGAGGGAGGTTGTGCGGGAGAGAGTTGACCTAGTTGCTGAGAAAATGAAGGCAATGCCAGAAGAGCACTTGGAGGAGATCAAGAATGAGCTCAGATCGATTCTGGAAGGGACTGGGGGCTCTCACCATATCGAGGAGTTTTTGTATCTGCAGAAATTTGTCCAGGGTAGGGGTGATTTGACACCAACTATGCTTTCAGTAGCCCATCATGTTCAGCTGGAGATTCTTGTGGCAATCAAGACTGGAATCCAGGCGTTTTTGCATCCCAGCGTTACCATTCCCCAAGGCCGCCTGGTGGAAGTCTTCTTGTACAAGAGGTGCCGAAACATTGCTTGCCAGAGTGCTCTCCCTGCTGAGGAGTGCAGATGCAATGTATGTGCTAACAGGAACGGGTTTTGCAACCTTTGCATGTGTGTGATTTGCAACAAGTTCGATTTTGAGGTCAACACATGCCGCTGGGTTGGGTGTGATTTCTGTTCTCACTGGACTCATACCGACTGTGCGATTCGTGATGGCCAGATTGGGACGGGGCAATCAATCAAGAGCGGCACTGGTCATGCTGAAATGCTTTTTAGGTGCCAGGCTTGCCAGAAGACATCAGAATTGTTTGGTTGGGTTAAGGATGTGTTTCAACAATGTGCTCCTGGTTGGGATAGGGATGCTTTATTACGAGAGCTTGAGTTTGTTTGTAAGATATTTCGTCTAAGCGAAGACCCAAAAGGGAGGAATTTGTTCAGGAAATGTGCAAATCTGATTGAAAGATTGAGGAACAGCTCTCCTGATTCTGTCAATCCTAGAATGATAATGCATGCACTTCGAGGTATGTGTACTTCTGTTGCTCCTTGACTTTTTCAATGCTCTGTGTAAGCCTGCTTGATTATTTCTATTGTTTGCGGTACTCCTGTTACCATTTACCAACCCTACTTCATTTCTTGCTTATGCTGTCCCATCACAAAGTTTGACAGCAAAAACTATTGTTGGATATTCAAATATCCAACAATATATGTTCACCAGCCATCTGTTTGTTACTTTCATGCACAAGAACCTGTACTTCAAGAATCTGCTGGTTACTTGCTTCCTTATTTTGTTTTCTGTTGTATGTGCTTGCATACTTTAACTATATCACCATGAATGATGTGCTTCGGTGACGGTAAGCTTGCTAAGGACAAGCGCTAACTCAATCCATCGCTGACCAATCCCAAATGAACTGTGCACGATTTTGATTTTCTTTGACATTTCTAACAGAAAGTTTTTTTTAGCCATCTGTAACAAGTGTATTATGATCATGATGTGTGCTCTCAGGAGTCAGCACTATCCAGGCAAATAGTACATGCTAATCTATGACTCAACTCATTTATGTATTTTTTGAAATGCGTGAGTTCTTCAGCTTACAGTCGGCTCTAATACGGCCCATACTACTTCCTTAAGGTGTACTTTAAAGCTGTTAATTTTGCTAGGATACAGTGGATAGATAACGTTATTTAAAACAGTGAATTTGTGCCGTTGATGTCAGACAAGAATTTGGCTCATTCATCAGTATCAAATGATTGAATGGTGAAAGAAGAACAAGTGTTGTTTCATTCAAATTCTACGAATTGATGCATTTTCGTATCTTTGTTTAGAGATCTGTTACTATTTAACAAATATAATCTAATGTTTTCCTGTTTTTCTGCAAAGGGTTAATTGCTTATTTATATCATTTCTACATACATAAGTCTTAACTAAAAGTATATCTTACGAGCAACATTTGGGAAGTTCTAGTTGTAGAAGCTTAGAATTTTTTCTTGGGAAAGGATTAACCTATATTACCACCTGTTATAGTTCGCCTTATTAGTTGAGGTTTCCTATTAGCTGGTTTCTGGTTATTTGGTTCCTAGTAGTTTGTTTCTATGAGAAACATTATATATGGAGGAGGTTGCTGTTCCCCCGTATTTCTGTAGGACTGGCTTCATCATGATAGTAGCACGGGAGTGTCTCACTGGGAGAACAATAGCAATAAGCCAGTTATTCTCCAATTGTTACAAGTTACAATCATCCCTAACCTAGGCTCATAATGCCAGACTTTTTAGAAGCTCTATTGATGACATACCTTTCTTAGCCTCGTCATACTAGAATCTTTGAAAGTTCTGGCGATCACATAGCTTTTTAGACTCTAGGTTACTCCCTGCGTACACATGTATAAGTTAGTTGGTTGCACGCTAGATGTGTTTTGGCTAAGCTCAGTATTGGCTATGCTGATTTTATTTGTTTTCTATGTCACGGTACAGTTAATAGTGTTGATTAGTCACCCGAGTCTCTTTATAACAGTGTCATTGCTACTTGGTCTTTGAAATACTGACAGTGCAGTTTGCTTGGGTTGCTTAGAAATGAATTAGCGAATTAACGACTAATTTTGGCTGCTTACTGCGCTCATGTTTTTACAGAGCTTGATATGGATTCCCCAAAGAACTCTGAAAATGAAGAATCAGGGCGGTTGATCACTCCCCAGGATGCCTGTAATCGCATCGCCGAGGTAGTCCAAGAAGCTGTCAGAAAGATGGAGCTTGTTGCTGAAGAGAAGATGGGACTTTACAAAAAGGCCCGCCTCGCTGTGGAGGCCTGTGACCGGGAGCTTGACGAGAAGGCGAGAGCAGTTCAGGAGTTCAAGGCCGAGAGGCTGCGGAAGAAGCAGCAGGTGGAGGAGCTTGAGAGCATTGTCCGGTTGAAACAGGCGGAGGCCGAGATGTTCCAGCTCAAGGCAAGCGAGGCCCGTCAGGAGGCCGAGCGGCTCCAGAGCATTGCCCTCGCCAAATCCGAGAGGGCTGAACAGGACTACGCGAGCCTCTACCTCAAGCGACGCTTGGAGGAAGCGGAGGCAGAGAAGCAGTTCCTTTTCGAGAAAATAAAGCTTCAGGACGGGCATAGGCCCCCGCAGGCGAGCAGCAGCGCGGCCAGCGATCCCGCCCACGCGCCCTCTCAGACGATGATGCTGTCCAAGATTCAGGACCTTCTCAAGAACGTCCGCAGCATGCCTCCAAAATCAGAGGCGCATTCGAAATAAGAGCAGCAGTGCTGTTCAAATCGGCGACTACAGGTTGCGTTGTCGTGCTAATGTGTGGTGAAAATTTCTCCAATGTGAAGTATTTTCTGGAGTATAATCGGCGTTGTGTCCCCTTGGGAAATCAAATGCTGTTGAGTTTGTTGTCCTAAAGCTGCTGGGGATACTACTGGACTACTGGAAATCAAATTGTTTATGTGTTTGGTATTGGCCTTGAACTAGTGGACTGTACGGTAGAAGAAACTCCTGCAAATGCTGAGACTCGGAGTTTTGTCTCTTTCTACTTGATTGGTACCGCCCAACATCACCACATGGCTTGAGCAAATGTGAAACTACGGAAGTGTTTGCATCTTCCATGTTTTGACATGTATCGAAGAGGCCATGCAGACGACACGTTATCCATGCCATGCGTCCATTAATGTGGCCATATCTCTTTGGTCTTAGCATGGCCTAGAACTGGTTCCTTTCTGCTGCCACACACTGACACACATATCTCTTCGGTTTTGGCGTGGCCTAGAGCTGGTTCCGTTCCTGCGACGCATTCACAACGTAGCCACGTACTACAGTACTAGGGAGGGGAGACGACGTCGCAGGAGCTAGTAGCCGCCTCCTGTCTAGGGTGGCCACCGAGCTCGCCCGTGATTCACCCATCCGTTTCACAACTTCGAGGCAACGGCGGTGCACCAGACGCAACGTTCTTTATTCCGTTGTCAGTAGCGCATGTCGTCTCCGAAGACGAATTCTGTTACCGGTGGCCCGCAGATCTTCTGCGCTTTGCTTTCAGCATGTAGCTGTCGCTAACAGGGCACGGCAGCGTGTAGCGTCAACCAGTCGCCGAAAGGTATGGCATAACACAGCTAACGTCAGCATTCAGCTAAGGCCTATTATTTTTGAAACGTCAAACATCTGGAACTTGCCAACCTTTAGAAAATCATCAACAATATGATATATTGTATCTATCAGTGAAAATATAGTCATATCTAGATATGCATGTATTTGTATTTAACATTTTTGTAAAAATTGTCAAAATTAACATAGTTGCCTTTCAAAAAAAATATAGGCCTTATGCCTTGAAAAGGAGGTAGTAGAACGGAAAAAAAAAAAGAAAATCAGTTGATAACATCATATAGAAGATCCCTCGATTTTTTTAAAGAGTAACACAAGCACTTCGATAAATCCAGACGAGTTAATGTTAGTTCTTGTGGAAGAACAAAATTATGTTGATCTACAAGAAAAGGGTCCCACAAAAGACAATGTTGACATCAATGCTGATTATGACAATGTAAGTGATCCTGATCAAGTATTTAAACTATCTACTACAAAATCGGTTAGAGTTGACGAGGGTAAATTGGGTTAGTATTGATAACAATGAAAGAGATACACTTAGTGGAGAAGGGGTCTATCAAAGAAGATAAACTTATATTTCCTATAAATGGCAATTTGTGACAACTTTCATATACCCATTACTCTACAAAAATGAGCGATGGAGAGATACACGATATAAAATGGCCAGTTTATTCAAAACATGTTGATAAAGTGTTTTGTTTTTTCTATACGGTGTTCACTTCTAGCAACTACAAGAGTGCATTGGGCATGGTGGGTTTAGCGGTTGGAAACATGGCAATGAGAAACTGGAAGACCATGAAGATAGTGTCGATCATATTACCAACATGAACTCTGGGAAAGAACTAAGAACTAGATTGAGCAACAATGAAACAATTTAGGAGTTACATTATCAGATCACAAAGAGGAAGGAACAAAAAAAAACATGTTTTATTAAGAATGGTTGCTATTCTGAAATTTTATGGTAAACACATTTTGGCATTAATAGGATCCAGGGAACAAATTTACAATGATCTTTCTTAACTTGTGTTGAGATGGTTGCAAAATTTGACTTGTAATACAGGCCTACATTAGACATATTCAAAACAACGACATTCATCATCATTATCTTATCCATAAAATTCAGAATGAGTTTATTTCTCTTATGGGTAGTAGCTCTAAGTTCTATTATCAAGATTGTTAAAGAGGCCAAATATTTCTCAGTTACCTTGATTGCACCCCAGATGTTAGTCACCAAAGTCAAAAATGAGTTTGTTGGTTTGATGTGTTCATCTTGTTCACATAAAATTGAGGAGTACTTTGCTGGTTTTTTGGTGGTCGTTGGCATATTGGTGAAGGAATTTCCAATGTTTATTTGGTATGTTTATTGAAGTATACACTCCATATGTTTATTTGGTATGAAATTTTATTTACTGAAGTGTACACTCAGAACTTAAAATCTATGGTGTGCATTTTGACTCTGCCTTACAATAAGTATAAGGTATACATAATTACTTTCTCAAGTATAGAAATGAAGGATTTGCTTCTTGTTTGATCATTGCCAGATATATTGCATATAGAAGTGTAGATCCATAATTGTTGGTAAACGCATCATGATCATAGGAATAAGCAGTTTGATGAAATTGACCGTGATGAAGCAATTACGCAAGATGCAGTTACTTTATTTTTTTTGCTATGGTCAATATAACAATCACATCACTACAAAAAATATACTTAAAGAACTCCAATCATTCCAAAAGATACATCTTGATATAGCAACATTGAAGTCATTGGATAGTTCTGAAGTGAAGGACATTGCACTAAACTCGTACACACTTTCCCTCTAAGTGGTTCATGTGGTGTTGAGTTAAATGATCTAATTTACTATCTAAGTGTTACGTAGTTGGTTTTGCCACATAGATTAATATCAGCTATGAAGATTTTTGAGCATGTAAGAGAAGTTGATTGCTATCGTAATACTTAAATATATAGACATTTACTACACAGTTTACCTCCTTTATGCATATCCCGCGGCTCATCGGGACTATTCCCTATGTCATCCAGTGCATTTGCAACTCAGTATACACATGTGCACTGAGAACCAATAAATGACATACGCACGGTGCTCTCTTACATATGAGTGTATACCCAAGTAACAATCCTGTGCACGGAATTTGAGTGCAAAATGCATACCCACGATCACAGCAATCTGACGGGTTAGAGCGAGTAACTGTAACTAATTTCACTGAGTGGCATGCAAAACGATTACATGCGTGAACATTTATAATTAAATTGTGGGACCATTTGAGTCTACATTGTCCAGAAGTAAATTGTTGGAACATACCCTTATTGGCAGATCATCATCAACGAACTTTGCATCTATAAAAGTAAATGTAAAAAGGAATTTTCTAAGGTAACACATGTACACATTATCTTATATAAATATTGCTCTGAGATACACTTTTACGTTTTTTCGAAAATAATAATATAACAATGAGTTCCCGCTCCGCATTTTCCATTTTGATCATTGTATACTGTCAGAGTTGTTGGGGTAGTGAAAAACTGGTACCATATCACAAAGTTGGCGTGGCGTGCCACGCGAGATTACGCCAACACATGCGGGAGACATGATTGTACACGGATAAATGAGGGTTTAAAACGAACACGCATAGGTCCATAATAAATGAGGGGCCAAAACGCATTCCCCAAGTTGGATCGTGGCGTGCACACGCGAAAGATTACGCACAATTGCTCCTTTATCTCCAGAAATGATGGCAACAATAGGTAGTCGGACGAAAGCTATTGCCACAGCACAGAGGATCCCACATTCCCACTACCGCGCGCGCGATAGTGGAAGGAACACCAGTTTTCATCTGCTATAAAACGGCCATGTGGTGATCTCGGTGGAGCCATATCACTCCTGTGAGCGAAGCCGATCGAGCCTCCACACACACACACACACTCACGGTCTCACGTTCTACGCGCGCGCGTACGTGTCATGGCGGCCGTGGTGTCGAGCTCGGCGGAGAGGAAGCTGAAGGTGTGGGAGCTGGTGCTCCGGTGCCTGGTCCTGGGCCTCGGCGCGGCGGCGGCGACGCTGGTGGTGACCGACAGCCAGACGATGACCTTCTTCTCCATGGAGCGTCGCGCCAAGTTCACGGACATGAAGGCGCTGGTGCTCCTGGTGGCCGCCAACGGCGCCGCCGCCGGGTACAGCCTTCTGCAGGCGGGGCGGTGCGCGGCGGCGATGGCGATGTGCAAGTCCAAGGGCGGCGGCGGCAGGGCGCTGGCCTGGGCCGTGTTCTCCGGTGACCAGGCGCTGGCGTACGGGATGCTGGCGGCCACGGCGGCCGCGCTGCAGTCGTCGCTGCTGGGCAAGCTCGGCCAGCCGGAGCTGCAGTGGATGGGGATCTGCGGCCTGTACGGCGCGTTCTGCAGGCAGGTGGGCGTGGGTATAGGATGCGCCGTCGTCGCCGTGCTCGCCGCCGCGCTGCTGGCGTCCTTCTCCGCGTTCAACCTGTTCCGGCTCTACGGCGGCCGCGCCGGCAAGGGTAGCGGCAAGGGGAGCAGCACCGCGAGGAACGGCGCAACGTGGTAGATGAAGAAAGAAAGCGCGCGAGCTGTTGCGCGAACGCCGCCGCGAGCGAGCGTCTTGGCTTAATCGATCGATCTCGGAGTGTTGACTGTTGAGTAGTGGATCATCGATGTCTGAACAAGCTGAACTGGAGAGTGAAGACGTCGATCCTAGCTAGCTTATGAGTTATGACTACGGCTCTTGAGTTTCTGCTCTAAGTTAGGCAGTTCCAATCCTAGTGCCTCTGTGTTCATTCAGCTAACGGCTGGACATTCGGATAAAAATAAAGGCGTTGCTCATTACTCCTGAACTGTGTATCAGTGATTCAGTGTATGCAATGCATTGCTCAGTTCCTGTGTTTTCGGGGTATCCTCCATAAGAAAAGTTGGTGTTGGCGTGAAGCTGGCTGGCCCCCGTTCCGTTTCGGTGGAGCACGCATTATCTATCGCTAGCGCTCGGCACGCGTGCTTGTAGCTACTCCACCAACGCCTTCTTGAACGGAACGATAAGGTCACGGGACTAGACATTTCTTCTAAATAATTACGTGCAGTTTGGCTTTATTAATTTCGAACACAGCTGGGAGATCACAGAAATTTCATCATAATCAGTAGTAGTATGACTTCTCTGGCAACCGATGCTACTCGATCTTGTCTTGTATGAACGGCAACGTAGGATCGATCTATGGAAAGCGCAGCTCGATCATGTTTGAGTGGCATCCGAATTATACGACGCCATGCATCATCATCTTCTCCCACCGGCTCATGCCGTTGCAGAGAACACGTCATGGTCTTAACCACAAGAAGACCAACTATCTTATATATTCCAACAAAAGAGAAAGAAAAAAAAAGACCATAGAGCAAGTGGATAGGTCAGACAGTTAGTTTTTTCTTTTGGGGAGTCAGACAGTTAGTTATTACTACCGTTGTTTTTCCTATCCTAGTGGAAGAAATTACCAAACCCGTTAGCCAGCATATTTTGGGCCTTTAGGCCTAGCCCATAGACGGCTATCTCTTATCTTTTCAGAATGGATTAAGTATATATTTCACCCTCAAATCCCCTCAATAGAGCAATTTTACCCCAAACTCAATTTTGATATGATTTATACCCTCAAATCCACAATACCGTCTAAATCACCCCCTAGCACTGGTTTTGGATCAATTTGGGTGGTTTTGGACCGATTTGAGTGGTATTGGGGCAAACTTGGCCTGTTTTGGCACGCTGACGTGGCTGGCTGACGTGGCGCGCTATTAACCCCGTTAGTCTGCGGGTGGGGCCCACCTGTCAGCCCCTTGACCATGGCCTCAAGCTGGGCAACGGCAGCGCTCGCCCCGATTGTGCCTCGCCAGAGCAAGTGTCGAGCCGGGCAGTGGCGACGCTCGCCCGGACCGGGCCGCGGCGGAGCTCGCCCCGAGCTGGGCAGTGGCGGCACTCGACCCCGACCGGGCAGAGGCGGCGCTGGACCCCGACCGGAGCTCGCCCCTACCGGGCCGTGGCGGAGCACGAGCTTCTCCGTCCGTCGGGGCCGGCCGAGCACGCGCCGGAGCACGGGCCGTCCCTCGCCGCGCTCCTCCTTCGATTGCAACTCCTCCTCTCACGGACGTGGGCGATGGGCGAGGGCGGCCGGCCATCGCGGGAGTGGGCGGGCGCGGGCGGCGTGGGCGATGGGCGCGGGCACCGGGCGGCGTGGGCACAGGCATCGGGCGGGCGTGGGCGTGGCGCCGTCGCGGGCGCAGGCGTGCATCGGGCGTCCGGCCATCGCGGCCCACCTTTTCGCCCTCGGTGCGAGCACTCCAGCCGGGCTGTGGCGGAGTACGCCTCGAGCTGGGCAGCGGCGGTCCTCGACCCCGACCGGACGCGGCGGAGCTCGCCCCGACTGGGCCTCGCCGGAGCACGCCTTCGAGCTGGGCAGCGGCGGCTCCAGCGTAGCGAAGGAATCCGTAACTGTCCTCCACCACTGAAATTCCCAAAATTTTAGTATATTAATTAAGGTAATTACTGCTAAGCCAATTGCTATTACATACTACTCCTCGACGCCATCGAAGGCGGCTCTGGTCGACGAGACCGCCGAGATGCACTACGCCGATGACTTCGACGACGGTACCCCTAAATCCACCGGCCTTTCGGGAATCAATCTGGTTTCTGCCTGGTTGGGGATTTTTGGGAACTTCGATTCGTTGCAGGGGATGACGAGGTGAAGAAGAGGGACTTCACCAAGCTGGAGCTGAAGCCGGATCACGTGAACCGGCCGCTGTGGCCGTGCGCAGACGGCCGTATCTTCCTCGTACCTTCTCGCCTCTTTACATCTTCTCGGCAGCTTCTGTCCGCGGTGGCTGCCGCCCCTAGCAAGATGGCGCTGCCTTTTAATCTTCTTTGCGTGGGTCACGTTGGAGAGGTCCACGGCGGTGCAGCACACGTAGAGAGCCGTGGTGGTAGCGGCCTGTCGCCGACCGGCCGGTTAGCACAAGGCAACGCGAGGAGCGACGAAAGTCTTTGCTAGAGAGAGGTCGCTGGTCAGCTGGTGACGAACGTACCGAGAAGGAGAAGAGCACGAGGAGGATGTTGCGGTCATGGTCAAGGAGCTCACGATGAAAGAAGAGAGAAGAAGAAGAGAGAGATAACTTTCTGCCTTAAGACACAGCACGGTGACAGGTGGGACTCATATTGAAAACGGCGCCGTTAAAACATAACGGCCGACAGATGCCACGTCATTGCCACGTCACTGCTGAAAGTGCATGGTTGCCCCCATGTGTGGTTTTGGTAATTAATGACAATCTCTATGGACTAATATTTGTATTGAGCCCCATATAGGTTGTGTCCATATGCTTTGCTTGATCTCCATTTGTTGGAGTCAAGGCTAAGGAAAGAAGATTATATGTTGATCAAGGCTAAGTACGGGTTGATCAACACTTGAGTCCAAGTGAAGATACGCCGAAGAGTGCTTCTCCCATATTGGTGTATGGGGGAGCATCATGTGAGTCTTCACCAAGCGAAGCACAATCAAGAAAGGTGGTCCATCTTGAGAAGATGAAGATCGTCATCGTCAACCTCAAGTGGATTATGCGCAAGGCAAAGGTATGATCTTGATAGGTTTTCTCTTTTACCGGTCTCATGGTGTTAGGTGAGAGACCGGGTTATAGGATAGATAACCGTACTATCAAGAGGGGCTCTCAAGTGAGTAACTCGATCGCATCTTTGTGGAGAGCTCAAACCTTTGCATACTTGGCATATCATCTTTCTTGGTTGTTATTTGGTTTTTATCCATGTGAGAATTTAGAGCTTGTGTTCATCTCCATAGAAAGGTCTAGTTCATCAAATACGGATTTCATATGCACATCTTGTTGCGTTTTTTATGTTGGAGGTTTTTCCGGTGTGTCCTTTTTAGAGAGGTCAAACTTTCTCCTTGTGACCTCCTCCTCACATGATGGACAATTATGTTTCTCTGCATGATCTTGTAGAGCTTTTCTTTGCGAGTCCAACGAGCCCAAGAACATCGAAAACGGAGTCCGGATGCGAAAAATATGCCCGTTTTCGTTTGACTGTTTCTGCAGTTTTTCTCTGGGCCGGAAGTTCCGGTCCTTAGGCCGGAAATTCCGGCCCTCCAGATATTTCCGCCAAAAGTTCTGGCCCAAAGTTCTGGACTATGTCCAGAGAGCTTCCCAGGGCGTCCGGGTCGCTCCGGGGGGTCCGGAAATTCCGGGGTAACCCCAGAAGTTCCGACCCGCGCAGGAAAAACTGCACATAACGGTTGGATTTGGTGGGGACCTTTTCAGGGGTCATCTTCCCCAATGTTTCCCAAGTTTTGGATCTTCTCTCACTCCTCCATTGTTGACCTCCAAAGCTTTGATTTCTCTCAATCCCTCCAATGATTATTACCCAAATTTAGGGAAAAGAGAGAGGAGATCTAGATCTACAACTCCACCAATTACTTTCTCCTCTTTGTGAGGGGAACCATTTGGATCTAGATCTTAGGATTCATTTGTTGAGTTCTTCTTAGTTCTTCCTCTCTTATCCCCCCACAAACATTAGTTGCTTTTGGTGGGATTTGAGAGTGAAGGACTTGAGCACTTGTGCTCTTGCCATTGCATTTGGTGCATCGGTTTGTGCTCCTCACGGTGATACGTGGGATTGAAGTTCGAGAATCTTGTTACTCTTGGGTGCATTGTGTTCCCAAGAGCTTGTGCCTCTTGGGTACATTGCATACCCTAGACGGTTGGTGGTGTTACGAAGACTTCGAGTTGTGAAGCTTCGGGCAAGGTTTGGGAGCCCCCGATTGAGTTGTGAGTGTGTGCCCCAAGATCATTGTAAAGGCTCCGGATTCCGCCTTGAAGGATTCCGATAGTGCAAGGTGAACCTAACCCTTGGGGTGAGGTTCATCGGAGAATAGGGTGAGGCCTTTTGTGGCGTCTTGAGTAGGCCATTTGTGGCGAGCTCACACCCCTCCAACGAGACGTACTCCCTTAACAAGGAGGAACTCGGGAATACATCCTCGTCTCTGCGTGCCTCGGTTATTTCTATACCCGAGCTCTTTACTTATGCACTTTACATTGTGATAGCCTTTGTGCTTGATGTCATATATATTGCTACCACCTTGTTGTTATATTGCTTAGCATAAGTTGTTGGTGCACATAGGTGAACCTAGTATATTAGGTTGTTGCCTTGTTAATTTGAACACCTAGTTTTATTCCGCAATTATCAAGCCTTAAACCGAAAAAGTTTTAATCGCCTATTCACCCCCTCTAGGCGACATCGTTTGTTCTTTCAACTGCCATGTCATCCCACAAAACCACCAAAACTATCCAAAACCACCGTTGGGGGTGATTTAGACGGTATTGTGGATTTGAGGGTATAAATCATATCAAAATTGAGTTTGGGGTGAAATTGCTCCATTGAGGGGGATTTGGGGGTGAAATATAAACTTAATCCTTTCGGAATCATGGTGTGATGGCCTTAACCCAAAGTGCCCAAACCGTTCCAACAAAATGGAAGAATGAGAAAACTTGGAGCAAGTGGATGGTCATAGTGATGGACCCGGATTTTGAAGCAGGGTTGTCCACCTTCATATTTTTTAATACAAATATGGCAGTGTCAACTTACTAGCATATAATTTAACAATAACACTATGGGCTTACACACATATAATAATTCAAAATGGTGCTCGAATCATGCATAAAAGATACCTACATACCTTTATAAGATCAAAGAAGACTATTTTTTGACTTACGCCTTGCCATGGCCATGAAAGTATCAATTAAATATATCATCTTTGTCCACTTTGGAGAAAGTATCTCGCTCAATATATGTGAGTAGAAAATCATCTAAAATATTTTCACCCATCTTACTCAACTTGATCTTGACTAAACTCATTGCACAAAATGCTATTTCAACATTTGTTGTCGCCACAAGAAGAAGCAATACCAATTTGAGAAGCAAATACACCAAATTATTGACTATATGCCTCCTTGCCCCTTCTACAAGCTTAACTTAGAAATCAACAAGATCTTCTAGGCCATTGAAGTTTCCATCCTTCAGTGTGATCACATCCGGTTGGCTTCTTTTCTCCTAAGTGTGTGACCATGCAACCTTTTCATGTGTTTTCAACTTATATGACCAAATCGATAATGCCAAAAACAAGTCATAATCAGATCATTTGGTTTTAAACTTTTAACATTTACTGTTACATCCCATATTTTGTAAACAAGATGATTAAGTCAATGCAGACAATTTTGAGAGCCCAAAAAAACTTTGATATGTTTGGTGGTATTGAAATTCTCTCTTGTTATTGCCTTTTTGTTTGTGTTGCCTGCAACTCAAATTTTCTAAACTTGTGTATGACTCAAAGGTATCTAAACAAAATATTATCATGTTAGGTGGGGATGTGACCCAAAATAATTGTAGAACTCTTTCCAAAAATTAAAAACCTATTTTGATTATTCCTTTTTATTTAAACCCTAAACTATACCTCCTCTAGTTTTAGATTTATTGTCCAGTTTTTTTAATGAAACATCAGAAATAAAGTTTACTTCAAAAATAAAAATAATAAACTACTTTCCTAGTTATTTTAGCCACTTTTCCAAAATGGCAGAAGTAGGAAAATATATATATTAAATATTTTTCTTTCTCTATTTTTTTAGATAAATTACTTAAGGCTCAGAATGTGATTTATGATTTTCCCAAACAAAATAACCACATATTCATACTCAAAGTTTTGTTAATATTTGAATCAAACACCTTGGGCAGATTTAAATATGTTGATAAAAGTCAACTCGAATTGGAAATAACAATAAGCCAAAAATACCAGGGAATTACCCTTGTCAGAAAGCACCTAGTGCATCCCATATCTACCCCAATCTTTAGCTTAGTTCATCCAGATCTTGAGGATCATTTCCGTTTTTTTTCTCAAACTCATGTGAATAACTGTTTTGAACTTTGAACAATTTTGTATGCGAACTTTTCTTTGAAACTTTGAACCATGTGAATAATTTTCTTTTCATATAATATTCTTTTTGAACTACATATATATTTTGAATTTCCGTGAAAGATTATTGTGCCCTTCATGAACATGTTATCTAAAAAATGTACTTTTTGAAACATCGATTTTTTTTTAACTGCACGAACATTTTTTCTTCGTATGATTATTATTTCTTCTATATAGCCCTTTCCCTCAAGTTTCTAACATAAAATAGAAAAAAAACATGAGGAAGAAAAATAAATAAAATAAAAAGAAAACAAGAGAGGAATAAAAGGTAAAATAAAAAGAATATAACACGCCACCTAGTCCAGTCCAGGGCGAAGTTTCAGGGGGGCTGTATAGGACTCCTTAGGGAATCGTAGGATCACGTGAAAAAGAGATTGTATTGTTAAAAATGTGAAAAATTACACACACCTACCGGTACTTTGCACACTAAAAAAATCAGCCAAAATTCCTCATTGGAAACAAAATGCAATCATACTGGAATAGTGTCAGATTGAGTACGTTTTTGCACTTTCAGCCGAATCTTTTCTTTCTCCAACTGTAGGTCATTGACTGAAATTTTTTGAGTGCATATAGCAAATGATTGTATGTTTTCAAATTTTGACATAGTATGTTTATGCAAAAAATTATCTCGCTCCTAAGGGAATCTATAAAGTTCCCCCGTCTTCGGCGTCACCTCCGCATGGCACCACAGCACGGGACATTCGATCAGGCCCAGAAAGGGAAGCTTCGGGAGCGTGCCTTCCACTCTCACGCAGTGGACTCTAGGGCCAGCCCATAAACCGCACTCTCTTATCTGTTCGGAACAGCCTCCAGTGACGACTATCGTAGAATCGTAAGGCTCTGTTTGTTTCTAGAGTTTTTTAGGGATTGGTGGGGATTATCCCGGTCAAACCCCCAAATCCCCATATATTCTAAAACATTGTTTGTTTCTAGTGTATTGGACAGGTTTTATCCCCACATTTCCCCACAAATCTCCAAACTCTAGTTCATTTTTCTCAATCCCCTAGGAGATCCAATACACTACCCCTACCTAGTGGATTGGATCCCAATCCCCTAGGGGATTGGGTGAAGTTTGGGGTTTCACCCAATTCACTAGGATTATCCCCACCAATCCCCTAAAATACCCTAGTAACAAACAATGTCCAATACACTAGAAACAAACAATGTTTTGGAATATATAGTGATTTGGGGATTTGACCGGGATAATGCCCACCAATCCCTAAAAAACTATAGAAACAAACAGAGCCTAAAGGGGACCATATCTTTCGCCCCTGATCCCGCACCCGGCATTTCGCACAGCTTCTTCTCCGCTCCCTACCCGCCGCCCCGCCCCCTACATCGTCTCCGGCGAGCTCTCCGGCTCCGGCAAGCGAAGATGGTAAGAGAATCAAATACCTGTTTCATCCCCGTGCAACGGCCTGAGCGCCTCCCTGATTCTGCTCGCGTCTTGAGGATTTGCGCCGGGTTCACTGCACACTCCCCCGTGATCCATGATATGCATGCTTATCCAATAGGGGGTGCTGGGTGGGAATATTTAGATCAATCCGTCCGAAATTTATCCTCCGGGAAGAGCCAGCAGCACGGCGTTGTTTTTGGAATTTTAGCGGTGGTTTTCAGTAATCGATCCGCGCGGCTCTCTGCTTTGATGAACTTTTTTTTTAACATGCGCCGTAGCGTACGCGTCTGTATTAAGATGATGAACTACCAGTTTCGGTCAGGGCGTAGTAGTCCCTTGGATAAGGATCTGATCATACCTCTTGGGCTGACTCTTTATTCAGTGGCGAGTTGTTATCCCAATTTTATGCTTCAGGTTAGTTTCCGATGCAGAGATCGATCAGTATTCCTAAAAGTTTGGTGGATCTGTAGGCGGTCTACTAACAAAGATTTTTTACTCTGATTAGTGCGCTCACACATGCACATTTTTGTTCTTCCAAAGCGGGTTATCAATACGTAGGCGTAAATGTTGCGTAGGGGATTAAGGATGCTAGAGAGAACATGTGCTCTCTACCTAAATGCCCATTGAAAGAATTATTCAGATTTATTTTATTCACATACGAATCTCGATTTTCTTATCTTCAGACACAACGATGCTGATGATTTCGAAATTTGAACCGTAGAAATAGTGAAAATGAAAAAAATTGTAGAATATTTGCACAGGAATTTCTTTGTTTTTGATGGGCATGCGGCGAGTTAATAAATCTGATCTAACATAATATTGACTATTAAGGTCTGGGAATAAGCATTATAAAGTGGATTTATGTGTTTTTAACTTCAGCATTTCGGTACTACGGTTATTGTCGTACGTAATAAGTTCATCGTAAGGCTTGATGTTTTTTGTTACTGTAAGGAATCAAAATAGAAGCTGGGGTTATTTTTCAGGTTGACCAAAATAAGTATTTTTGTTAGTATCAATGCCTGACTGTAAGCAACAAGGAATCCACTCCAACTTTTTTGTTTCTCTAGTTGTGCTATCAAAGAATATAATAGATATGATGTCTGAACTCTGAAGGATGTCGATGTGTTTGTGTTATCTTTGTCAAGGAATTTTTTTATTATTATTCTGTATCCTAAGTTGTTTTCATTTGCGTTCACAGACTACGTCAAGGCGTCTTGCTGACAGGAAGAGTGCAAAGTTCCAGAAGAATATCATGAAGAGAGGCTCAGTGCCTGAAACTACTGTGAAGAAGGGCAGTGACTATCCTGTTGGACCTATTGTGCTTGGATTCTTTGTCTTTGTGGTCATTGGATCATGTGAGCTTCCTACATAACCCTTTGCTAATCTCCCCTCTGTTTCATCGTTTTATATATCCTTATGCTGAGTCTCTTGTCAGTGCACAAATGCATCATCATATATGTCTCTATAGCTTACTGAAAACAATGCATTAACTTTGTGTGTTCTAACAGTTGAGCATGAACCACATGCCGGCTCATCAAATGAGTTACACCCTATTCAGTGAAAGTTTTTTCCTCTATCCATGTTGACCCATTGCGATTGGTTCTGGCAGACATCCCATTGCTTATAAGTTAACTGCTCGAAACATCCCCATAGGATTGCAAAGGGGACCAGTCAGCACACTAGCCCAGTGCCCATCTTCCAATTTAGGTCTGATGATGATGATGGGTCGTCAGTTGTCACCCTCCATTGAGTGACATAAACACTGTAGCTCATAAGCCATGATGCGGTATTTCAGCAAATCCTCAATAGATGGTACACTCTTCCAGGCATGAGCATCTGAGCCGGTAGGAGCTGCTTGCCTGTTCAATACCTCGATGATGCTTTGCCGATGTACAGTATCTCTGCTGCCACTTAATTAGTTTACTCGTGTGTAGCTCTCCTGTACTCTGCACCCAGTCCACAAGTCCCCACGATAGCCTGAAGTTCCGTTAGTTCCTCTACTTGTCGATACAAAAAAAAAATCTTGAAGCAGGGGTCGAAGTTCTGTTTAGCCCATCAAATGAAAGGAAGATCACTCTGACGACCCATTTGTGTCTAGAGCAGTGACCACCCATCTATTCTTAGAGCAGGTGCCAATTGAAGAAGGCACTGGAAAATTTGTGATGCAATTTAGCTTCCGGCTTCCTCAATTTGGAGTTTGGAATGCAGAGGCACAGCCTTAGAAAGGAGAAATTAGACAGAGGTCTGGAGTGAAACTTGCCAAATCAGTTGTTTCCATCTCTAGGCCAGCAAAGTCATGACCCTCAGACCTCTATATAGGGACAACTTGGATGGGCTCAAGACAAGAAAAAGCTATCCAAGTGAGTTCTCCACCTACTTAGGATTGGCCTGTTCATTGGAGAGGACTACTTAGTATTTCTAATTCTATTAAAGGGCTGTAACAACTGTTCTAGTTAGCCTCTGGCTGAGGGAAGGTTTTAACTAGTCTAAATTAGATTACCGTAGGCTAAATTAGATTACGTTCTAACTCGGTCGAGGTTATGAGGCTCTGACTTGGGCTTAAAGACCATGTCTGATTTGAGAGTAAGGGAATCATACCCTTCCTCGCCCCTTTTCAATCCTCCACAACAAAATCCCGAGTCTCTCACACACGATTATGGGCCCAACACTCAAAATCGACTTTTGCCGCAGCATCTTCTCCGACGAGCAATCATTGCCCAAGTATCCCCTGCAACCGTTACACTAGGGAGGAGGAGGTCATGCCCCTTGAGGGCCGGATCATGCTCGTCGAGCCTTCGATGGTTAAATCTTGCTATCCAGCAGTCCTGCCGCAGTGAGAAACTTGCCACTGGTTTGATACTGTGCGCCTCAAGCAGAGGTGAAATGATCAATATTTTGGTAGATCATTGGCACTCTTTTTTCTTTTACCTCCACATTAAGGGCTGCTAAAGTTACACCATTCATCCCAGGCAGTAGAAATTTCTGTTGAGGATCTCACTGCAATTTTGCAACCTTTTTTGAAGCGAGGGTAGTCTTAACAAATTCCATTGGGTGTTTTGGCGCGCTGTCTTATTTTTATATAACTTTTAATAAGCATATGTTACCCGAGGTAAACGGAAACTGCACCCAACTTGAAAGTCCTGTTTATATGTCATTAAAGATGATGTTCTATATCTTCAGTAGATGTAATATTATTTAATTAACTGTAACATATCAACAATCAATCACCTTGTTTAACTTCATCAACTATGAAACATTCTATGTTTAATCAGCATATGAGCTACATTGCTTCAACAAGTT